>CM072899.1:11520478-12720478 GCA_037013685.1 Acridotheres tristis | reverse complement strand
ATTTGCCAACCAAGTCAGTCTCTCAGGAGGGAAGAAGTAGGGGGTAATTAAGCATTTGAGAATGCAGAACACTTATTTTACCCTGAAATTACAGGAACATATTAAAATCAGAAAAACAGAGTTGATTGTATATGAGAATATTGGAGCGAAGCAAGCAACCCCAATGTCCTCTACAACAGCCTTGCTGCACAGACTGTGTTCTACCACAACTACAGCAAAGAACTGTTCAAGCCACGTAGGAAACAACCTGCACAGGTAGTTAATTGAATGTTTATCATTCTGTGAAGTTTGTCAAGAGTCTGTTAAAGTGAAGCTCATACATCAGCTCAGAATATTTAAAAAAAAAAAAAAAAAGAAAAAGGAATAAAATCCACTTAGCACCTGCTCCAATTCTTTTTCCATTGCCTGGGAAACTAAGTGTTGCTTGGTAACTCAAATCCATCTGTTCAAATTGCCTCTTCCAGTCTTCCATTTTTATCAGAACAGAAAAACCCACTCTTGAACTGAAAATATGACTAGAAAAAAAAAAAAAAGGAGGGAAAAAATCCCCACCACAACACATATTTTATCACTGCATAAAAGATACAACAGATCCCTATCTGTTTTTAAATTATGGCAGAGTGAAAAGTGTCTGAGGTTGTCTCTTAGAAACAGCAACACTTCATATTGCAGATAAGTTTTTTTAAGAATGGGAGAAGAAATTCTGGTAAAATAAATTCTTGATTTTATTCATTTTTCTTACCTCAGGGCAATACAAGGAGGAAGACACCACTTCCTCACACAGTTCAGACTTGAACTTTCCTGTATCTCTATGCTGACATGAATACCCATAGACCAGGGGCTGAGGGACAGTTTAAAAACTACTTCCCTGTGCATCAATACTCAAAATAAATGCTGAATGCATAGATACTATAAATATATCCAAATGCTTAGTTTTTTTCAGAGATGTAAATCAAAAAAATCTCAACCAAAATTACTGCTATTATCTGTTGTGATTAGAAACAGACCCTAAAAGAGAGTTTTTAAAACTGTGAATCCATGTAATGATGTTTGCATAGGTTAAGACTAGAAAAGCAGCAAATGGAGAAAAACTGCATATTGACATAGGATATTAAACTCTGTACAGAAGATATGATTACATGTATTTTTAAAAATCCACCATGTTGCAAACAGAAGTGGCAGCAATAACAAACCACTCTTATCTATGCTTTCCATGTTTTATGGTTTTTTTAGGCACTGAACTTACCTCAGTATAGGTATGGGGTTTGGTTTGTTCTGATAACTTTTGGAGTCACTACTGCAGAAGGCCTGAATACAGCAGGTACAGTTTCAACAAATAAGTGCCTTAATATACTGAGAAAAAATTGCATAGTATGTATTATCTGATTTTTATACCTTTTCAGACTCAAAAACTTGGATTTACCACTATTATAAACATCTTTTGTCTTGTTTCAAAAGAGAGGCAGAGTCAGCTCAAGGCTTTTCAGAGTAATACTTTGTTTCAGAACTTAATGAAGAAGGTTCAATGTTTTCTTCTCTTAGCCAGACCATCCTTCTTCAGAACACATTCTCTCTTTTATGTGGAGCACAGGACAACATAAAGCTCATGGCCAGCCTGGAGGTACTGCAGGGACCTCAATTCATACCTGACAAGGCACTTGCTCCTCTTTACCATTTCTCCTTTCTCTTGTACATTGAAAGTACAGCTTAACTTACTCAGTCTAAGGCAAGTATGGGAATGCATAGACAAGACACCATCAACCCTTTCGAGCTCTGGTTCATATTCTGAAGAATATGTAAAAAGCAGAGGGGTTACAGAGCTAAAAGTTTCAACGTAAGTATTTTTGAACCTTCAGAATAAAACAGTCTATACATAAATTCCTCCCAGCTTGCAGGATTTGCACATATTGATCAGCAGCATTATTAAATAGACATCTACTTGGACTTGTATGTACCTGTATACCTTTCATGACATGTTAAGTATAGATACCACAATATCAGCTGCTATTCCACAAAATGGCCATTTTTAATCATCAAAGTGGAAAACTTCCCACTGTATGTAGGAAACCAGAACAATTTACTCAGCCCACAGACTCTTCCTTTCTGCTCACTGGACAGTTATGGCCAGGCTGCACACCACTACCATTTTCATGAAAAGCTTGCAAGTCATCCCTAATCCAAAGACCAAATGCACATCCATTTTATGTGTAAAAATGCAGACATTTCCCATCCATAAGTAGACATATCCTGTCATTAAGTCATTCCAACAGCCTTTTGATCATCCATTAAATCCACTTCTAATGTTAAGGTGGGAAGGAAGGTCAGAACACACATTCAGTGTTTCATGCAGAGCTACCTCATCCACCCAGTCTAACAACTACACAACCCCAGCAGTCCCATTCAAGACCTGCTTCTCCATCAGGACAATGAAAGACAACTCATGGGACACCTTATGTGCCAGAAGTCATCAGGATCCACAGTTTTAGGAGTTTAGTGGTGCCTCCTTCCAGGATCAGGAAAGCACAGCAGTGCTCCCCTCCAGCTGAACAGCCTTGAGCAGCATGGGGAGACACTGCAGTGCCCTCCAGGGAAGTATTAATGGCAATATAGTCCTTTTATTTATATGAGATGGATGAACAAGTCTAACTTGTTATTTATGAAAATACTTCTGAACTAAAGAAATTATTTTGCTGCTATTTTGGTTCAATTAGCTTGTGATCCCCATGACAGGCAAAAGTCAGTTATCTCATGGGTGAGCAGAGATATGTAGAATAGAAACAGAATTCTCAACATGCTAGAACATGCTCTTGTTAAAGTCATTTTAGCCAATAAGCCATTTCTTCAAGGTTTGTCTTACACTAAACATGTTCTGTAGTACAACTACAAGCTAAAATTCCACTTCAGAATACTTTTTGCCCTGCACAAATGCCAAAAACATAAAATACCAGCAATGTAAATGAGAAAGGATATATAATAATGTAAGCAAAATTACCAATAAAAGTGTTGGTTTACTTCTCCATTCTAACTACATGAAAAAGATTGGTTTTACACAACTGTGAAACTACCTTCAGTTTGATAAGGAAATTTGCAACAGTGCAGGTTGGCAGACGAATCTAGTGTTACTATGGAGATTTGATTTGTAGAGTTTCACTTCTAAAGAGCAATTCTCTTTGGAAAACACAATATGTTGCTAAAAAATCCTTAACCATAATGAGAAAAGCAAATCTGAAAAATTCTTGACCTCTATTTAGCACTTAATAAATGCATTAATATTTCAATCTATATACTGTTGACAAAATTAGCACAATGAAAACTTGCAGGTAAGTGTACACCAAATTAATTCTTTTCAGAATATTCTATGACCTAAAACTCTGCATAGAAAATGGAGAAAACTTTAGTCTGTGTGCTGACACATGGACCGTGATATGCATAACAAAGGAGAACCAACCTCTGACTTTTACTTACAAATAAGTCTCAAAAAACATCTCACAGACATATTAACAATGTAGCTCTGAAACAGCTGAGCAAAAAGCACTAAATAAGTGAAAACTACATTATTTTACTCAATAGTTCCTTGCCAAGTCTCCACTTTAAAGACTACTATATTTTAGGGGATGAAAAAGTTTTCTTTCATCATTTAGTCTTGAGCCCAGTTATTAGAACATTAATATTAATGCTGTTAACTCACTGATTATCAAGTTAACAGAAAATGCCTATGCACTGAGGCTGCAATGAGCCATCACCCTCAATTAAATATATTTATAGTCCACCCATCCGTCAATTCTTACACTTTCCTTCTGATACTTCTGTTAGGAGTTGGGCATCTGTTCATGTTGACACTTCTCTTTAGGGATTCTGTAACTTATACTGACTATTCTTTTCTTTCCACTCTCCCTTCACACTACAGAGCAACAACTCTTAACCTCAATACCACCTGAAATGTTTGATTTCACATTTATTTCATATTTCTTTCTTAAAGTTTTTATAGGCTTGGACAAGGTCAGTCCTAACAATTCTTCCAAATGTGGCAGTTTATTTTCTATGCTTTCCCAAACACCCCTGTGAGGAATTTGATCTAGGCCTTCTGTAAATCACTAGGGAGCTTGAATCTGTCACTGGTTTAAGCACACAGGACTCACTGAACATGCCAAATCTTCTGTCTAGGTATAAATGCTATTCATATGCCTTCCATAGTTCCAATTTGCTGCTTAAGCTACATTCAGAAGCTCTCAACAAATACAGAATGCACCAAATTGTCACTAAATGACAAAAAAAATCTGCTAAGTTACCCACTAAGTCTATGAATTGGCAGATTTTCTTTAATTTAAACATAGCAGTAGGCTGATAATAACCATTACCCAAGTTCTACTGACATCACATAACAAAGCTTATAAACAGACATTTTGGCAAAAGATAATTCAAAACAAAGAGTTCCAAATAGTTTAAGGGTTAAAAACTATAAGAAGTAGGTTAACTGTATAAAGAAGAGAGAAACTGCGTGGAATAAGAACTGAAACCTAGAGAGTATAAAAAGTTAGCTGGTGGAAAATTGCCAACTACATAACTCTGTTGACATATTACAGAAACAATTTATTTCATAGTTTACTTACTGCATTACTTCTTGGTTAAATACTATCTGGTTATTTACAGCTCTCTATGGACTCTCACAATAGAGTCAGGCAGATTTTCTAGGTCCTATCTTTTACCACACAGCCTCCATTTTCAAAATCACTTCTTCACATATCCTGCCAATTGATGGACTTATCCCACAAATGTCAAAAATTCTTGGCATCAACTCCTACCTAAGAGCAATATCTTCAGGAACAAGTCCATAGTCAGTACCTCAGCATGCTCAAGGCTCCCTTTACAGGCATTATTCATTTTCTCTTTGGATATTGCTCTGTGCCTTTTTTCAGAAGACTGGACTCCAGAGCTCAGCTCTGGCTCTCAGCAAGTCTCTGTGAACCAATGGTTTCACTCTTTCCTTATTTACATCAGCACAAGTGTAATTCTAGTCAGTGACATCACCACAGCAAATCATTGCAGATTAAATCATGTGCAAGTTCTGTTAAGTATAACCATGAATATGAGGATCTTACTGTATTTAGAGGCAATAAAAAGGAAATGGATGTTACATTTTGATTTAGTAGCAAACATGCCAGCAATAAAGCATCATTCTACGTTAGACCTCTTATTTGCACTTGTCTCTTTCACTGCTCAAATCCTCCACACCCCATATCTCTGTAAACACAGTTTTGGAAGTGTATTATTCTATGAAAAATCTAATGCCAAAGTTTTTTTGCAATTGTAATAAAAACATACTTTAAAATAACTATGTTTTATATACTTTTATTTTTAAGTTTTGTCTTTTTGCATTTGGATGACAACATTTTCTTTAGAACAGTTTACAATATAAGGACATTTTTATAGAAAAAAAATGAGTGCAATGTAATCCTTCTTTTCACAGGCTGCTTCTGATCCTCTTATTGTTCGTGTTTTCTGTGAGGAAACGACGGTACACAGGCTGAGCTCATCACAGGATGATCTAAGAGAAAAAATGGTACAGTGATGGTTTAATTTATTTTACAGAGCAATGAGGTAAAATAATTGTGATTCTGTACTTTACTTCATTAATATCTATCATGTAGCATTCTAAGAAGCAGCTACTACATAGGCCTCATATCAAATGGGCAGAATTACAAGCCAAGGAACTGCATCATTACCTGCCTCAATTTAGTCTTTCAAGTTGGGATCATCAATTTCTTTTTCTGACCTTCCTCCTATGCAACACATTTCCTACCAGATGTTAAGAATCTGCAAGACAGCAAAAGGGAAAAGAACCTTAAATTGATCTGTAGCAATTATCATTATCCAACCCCTTAAAACAAATAGTAAACCGAGAAATTAAAATATAATGATAAGGTACATTTAATTAAAAAATTAGAAAACAAAAATATTCACAGATACATGCACAAATTGTTAGTTCTGTGATCACAAACATAAATACAAGTGTGACTGACAAATAATTCATTCACTGGAGCAAACTTACCACAGAAAGGCTGGTAGGACTTCTGTGGTTCACTGGGAGGAATGGGCCACCCTGAGGGCAGCCCTTTAGTTCTTCTGCTACACCCTGATGTTCTCCCCATCTGCAGATGTATGCATACAGAACAATCCCTATATACAGAATAAGTACCATTTTATGGGGTTCTTTTGAACATTGGTTAGTGAACATTGCTTAGATAACAGTCATTGATTAATGACTGGTTCTCGAAATGAGAAATGGTCAAGTTAATGAGAGTTTTCTTGCTCAGGAACCAGACTTGAATATGGCTCAAAATTTCATTTTTTGGTTCTCTTTCCTATCTATAGGAAGATGAGCTGAATCTCAGTATCTTTCTCTCTTTTCTTGAGCATATTAATGCTACTAAATTTCTGTTAGAATAGCTTTTAAAAACAGTTCTTGGAAATTCAACTCAATTATTACAGCTGATCTGGTCGCAAACAATTATTCTGCAATTATTTATTCATAATAAACAATACTTTAACGGTTAGAATAAAAAATTTTGACACATGGCTGTTTTGCTTATGCATTTCTCAGGGGGTTGACTGTTGTGTTGGTTTGGGATGGGGTTTTTTTCAATAATTAAGATTCATTGGAATTCTTTTTACCTTACTCAACAGCATTTACTCATGAGGTAGGTCTTTCCTGACAGTCATATGAGTTTCCAATACTTGCCTACCAAATATTCTAGGCACAGTATTTAAACATGGTCATGCTCAATTACCAACATCTAAATACAGATGTTTATAGCCATATTTGGCTGTTAATCATTATTTACCTATACCCATCTGAATTGTGCAAGTTTACTTTATCGGCAGACACCAGGTGAAGGAAAAGCAGACTCTGTATTTCCATGATTAGATTAGCTCTATAAGGTCATGAAATATGGATTGAGGTGACAGTAGACCAGAACTTTCAAGCCTGAGTGAGAAGAGACCTTGCCCCAGGGTAAGGCTTGAAGAACACAGCCAGAACTGCTCAGACACAGCAGCAACAGCTGGAGAACAGGCAAATTATTTTCCAGATAACACAACTTATACAATTAACCTCATGGGCTTCTCTCACTATTCAAAGACCTGTGACTTCAGAATCTGAGAAACTCAAATCTAAACCAAATGATCTGAATATTCTCATGGCTGGAAGGTGGGATATCTCACAAGTAATTCTCTCAGAGATTTATCTGTAATTTTTAAATATAGATACATAATAAAATATTTACATGAACACTTCCTTGCAGCAGTGGAAGGAGCATCACTTCCTTTCTGCACACGTTCAGAAGTGTCTCTAATACTGCCAGCACTATGATGCAAAGTGTTGGCTCAAAATTGAAATACATCTGAATTACAGAACATCCTTGATCTTCCTCTTGGAACTCAGTTTAATGAGGATGTTCAGACTATGTTCTGCCCTTCAATTCTCAAGTGGCTCAGCTCAATACACTTGTACTGACTACCTTCACTAGGGCTGGACATCCTCAAATATCCACCTGGGAAACACGAGATGGCCATGAATGCAGAGCTTCTGTCAAACTGCTGGATAGCTACTGAGTTTTCTTTCCAGTAATTCTGAAAAATCATTTACTATTTTAGTAGAGTTTGAGGACTAGAAGTCTCCTGGTATATTGAATTAGCAAAAAGAAAATTCTCCCCTCCGTTTTTGCAGTTTGCAAGAGTTTTGCACATTTTTTAAGCACAAATGCTGTATTTGCACATGAATACGTATAAAGCTCAAAGGCTTCAAAGGTCCAGGTCCTGAACACATCCTGTGGCATCTTTATTTCCTAAAATTTATTTCTCAAATTTTGCTCAATGTCCTTCAACCATAAAGAAATTAAGATCATATCCTATTAAGTTCCAAATACCCTAAAATACCAGCAGAGCATATTCAAAGAACCAAGCAAAATCTGGAACAGGTACATCTCACTTCTACTTCTCAGACCATATTACATGAAAACAAAGCATCTTGAATATTCTAAGTTATGAAATTAGATTTTGTCAAGACTTTAAGCAAAATCATGAAAACAGCATTGCTCAAAGGGTTTTGCCTTCATCAGAAAGAAAAAAACTATTGAGATTTTAATGCCAGTAATTTCCAACAGAGAACATTTAACAGAAAGCAGTCTGGGCACTGCTCAGGTTACAAGTGAATGTATTTTATACTAAGCTTTTGCATTACCGTAACACATTATCTCATAATTAGATTTTTCCAAAACCTCTAGAAAATGAACTTTCCACATGCTCTGGATTTTTGTTTATTGCCTAAACATGGTATGTATGAACTAAACAATGCATTGTCGTAATAGGAATTATGAAAGAGCAACACTACAGCCTAATGGCCTATGGAAATAGTTCTGTAAAACCATCATTATCTCTTGCACAATATGTCTTAAACATATTACAGACTTTTAGTTTTGATCTTTATATAAAAAAAAAAAAAAAAAGGGCAGAGATGAAAAAATTCACCCAATATAAATCCCAAAAAACCCTTCAGTACTAACTCCTTAGCTCCAAAGCTATTCTTCTGCTATGATAATGTACATGCAGTCTAAAAGTCAGTGAAGAACTTGGATTTTTCACATGCCACCCACCAAGCTGCAGTATAAGACTTTTCTCAGTTACTTTCTGATATTTTTGCCTTTTCTGTTTTCTTGCTATTAAGCAATGAACAGATGGCTCACTAAAAAATAAATAGATAAATCACAGCCCATACTGCAACAGTCCATGAGTTACTAATTTTAAAAAACAGTTTTAAACCATCTTTTAATTCAGTGCTGTTTTATCTTAACACTTAAAGCAAGACAGACATTCTTTCACTAAAAAGTCAAAGAATTGCTTGCTCATTTAACCCCAACCAAGAAAACAAACAAAAAAGTTTGATTTGATTTCTCAGTGCATTAAATTAGACAAGATGAACAGATTCATATATAAGCACACTATATTTTGGCTCAGCTGTTATGGTACAATGACATCTAAAACAGTTTTTGACATGTGCTTTCAAGACAAAGCAATATATTACTTCCAGTTATCACCTGTAGTGTTGACAATTATGAAAAATTAACGACACCTCATTATTTTCACTCCTTCCTCCACAATCAATCAGTAACTCAATTCCTTTTCAAGAAATCCCCAACCAGTCCCTGAAAATCCCAAGGAACTTTGTTCTTTACAGGTCATTTCCTGGTTTTTTATCTTGCTGGTCTCCAGGTTAGGTAAGACTCTGTCTTTGAGTGTGACAACATCTAAAATATCATATCCTTCAGGAACTTGCCAGCAAAAAGAAATACAAGTGTAATGTAACAATGACTTCCAGTTCTGTCATCACATTGAACAATCCCAATACAAATTACTTTGTTCAGGTACCAGAGTGCATAAATCCACTCTTAATAAGCTGGTTTAGCACAGCTGAGAATACAACGACAACTTTTAAAGACATTTCCTTTTCCTAGCAAGCTTCTGATAGGCTGTTCACTCAAGAAAGCATTGGAGAAACTGAAGTACATCTCCATTTTCTGAAGTACATCTCCAGAGCTGCCAGGTGTTCTGTAAGAGACCACAGTTCCAACATGCTCTGTGTAGGTATTGCCTCTCCTTGACAGGAAGTGTCAATTTTTACATTTATTTTTGCATCAAGAATCAGGATGTGTAGTGCTTCAAATCTTAAATGCTGGAAGGTACAGTTTAGACATCCAGAGCTCTGAAGGCATGCAAAATACAGAATTAGTACAAAATATAGACAGTTCCATTTTATTTCTGAAAACAAAATAGGTGTTCTATAGAGAATTACATTCCTACACTCAAAACTTCACCATTTTCTTCTTTCTAACGTTTATATAAATTTTATTGTGCCACTAAAGAAAAGTTACTTTTGCATTTGGAAACGTTCATGACAGAAGCATTGGTATTATCTGTCTCAGAATGATATAGAAAGCACTTATGGATGCAGTAAACACGAATCTGAGGAAAAAATAAAATACTTGCCTAAAATATCTTTAAAAGACCATTTGGCTGTCTTCAGAATCCATCTTTTTCATGAGACATTTCACACAGTACTCCCATCATGCAAGAGAACTAATAAAAATCATCCCCCAAAACATTTTTACAGATCCATTATTACCACAAATATCACTTTATAAGATGCTATATATGTATATTACTTATACAGAATGCTATATTCACATAGCCAGGAAATTCACTTGGAAAAAAAGATTTATAGTCTGTACCTTGACATGGATTTTGTGTACATTGTTTGTATTTATCTACATGCAGCTGTCATTCCCAAGTAATTGCTTTTTGAGGAGGTTGGGAAATAGCTGAAGTCCAAGCTGTGCAGCCAGGCAGGTGTGGGAGCCAGGCAGGCACACAGAGCTACTGCTGTGCTGCACACCTGGAACGCAGTTAAACCAGCTGCCACTTACTCTGCACCTGCACCAGGGCTGCACTGCACTGGTGAGAGAGAAGAACAAGGCATGACTGCTGCTGATCTTTGTGCCCCAAGTACAGCTGAGAGGGGAGGGGGGTGTCAAGTTGAATACAGAAAAGGTCAAAACAGCTCCAAGAAACCCAGAGGACAGACAAGCTGGCAAACTTCACTTTTTCCAAGCTGCTTGTCTTTGTGTTTCCCTCTCAGTGAATCCCAAGTGCTACGTAACACTTCAGGAAAGAAAAGCTCTGAATATATTCAGAGACAGATACTTAACAGTAATTCAGGGGCTATTCAGAGACAGTAAAATTTTTAAGCTGTCCTTAGGACTAACAGTTCAGGGAAGGAGGGCTCCAAACCTTCAAACAAAAAGGCTTTCTGATATCTAAAAGTGCCAAGTTCTCTCATTATTTCACTGTGTCTCAAAAGGAATACAGGTTATCATATAACCTGATTAAATGTGTAATTCTGAAACTCGTCTCGGGCAAAAATTTTGAGTATGGCTGCATCACAATCAACTGATGATGAGACACAGTAAACACCAAAGTGAGCCAAAACTCTCACAGAAAAGTCTCAATTGTTTCATCCTGATACAGGCTGATAGTGTTACTGCTGAATTCCTCCTTCAAAATGAAATGGAAAAGAGATGGTAGACAAAACTTCAATATATTAGATCTGGAATATTTAACTCAGCTCTAAAAAAGAAGGGGAGGATGTTGTCGTGGAAAGAGAATTCTTGCAGGTCTTTCATAAAGCTGCAAGTCACTGCAACCTCAAGTTGCAGCAGACCAGTGAAAGACCAGAAATGAGTTTACAATCCATAATTTTGACCTGGAAAGAACACAGTCAAATAAATTTAGCTGTCATAATGGCAAGTGCAATTATTCCAATCTTTCCCTTATTTATGGAGTTCACCACTGTTATTCTGCTCAATGATTCCAGCAGGAAGGGATCATCAGCAATATTCAAATACATGTGACATGAGACCTAAAGCTCCACAAAACTGAATGAAAGATGCCTGTGAATTCATAAATTCACACTAAGTGCATATACTGGGAATAGTCAGCTTGCTAATAATGTATTCATAACTTGTTTCCAAAGAAATAAAAGGGAAGTTTTTATGAAACTTCCTATTTTTTCTATAAGACACAAAAAACCCTCAGGTTTTCTGGATGTTTAAACCACTGTTTTTTTAGACTTCACTGGAAAGCAAGCCATTCAGAAAAAAAATGGTTAATAAATGACATAAAAATTTTGTATGCGGCACTTGGCTTCCAGATACATATGATATAGACAAGAAACTCCTCCTGCTGAAGGACACAGAGGAAACAAATTATCAAAATAGCCCCATTTTGGAAACCTTCCAGAAGCTCTGTCTTACCATCCTAAAGCCCACTATTGTTTTGATAAATTCTATTATCTGAGCTGGTGTTAAAATGAACTTTTTTCCTGGGGGCCTATGCTTGTCTGTTCCCAATCTCTTGGTAAGAATTCCTTTTTCTGGCCAATCATGCTGTGCCTTAATGATGCAGATGGGGAACCAGCACTGCCAAGACCTCTGTAAACACTCACAATACTGTTGAGAGGCTGAAAGGTAACATTATTTTGATAATGGTTTCTGAAACTTGTTATCAGCAGAAAATCTTCTCTCTGCCACATGTCCTCCTATGTGAAACTATGCCATTTGCAAGTTGAGAGCTGAAAATTATTCTCTCCAGGCAGATCAGGAACAAATGAGAACAAACTGATTGTTCTGACTGAAATATGCAGGTGTTCAGTCCACCAAGGCTACGAAACAGACGAACATTTTTGCTGGGATAACAATACATCTGCAACAAAAAATCCTTCCTCCTCTGCTACAATGGTACATTTTTAAATAGAATATAGATTCTACTTCCTTTGTGAGAAAGCTCTACAAGGGGAAAAAGTTGTTTGTGGCACATATGTGTAAAGGCTCTACAAAATCAGAAAAATTCTACACCACAAGTTTGTTCATGATTATGTTGCTCAAGCTATGGAAACCTGAATAGGCATCTTTCATTTCAGGTTAAAAAAAATTTAAATTATTAAAAAATAAAAGAGAATGAATGCTACATCTTAGGGAATTATCAGAGTGGTAATTCCCCAAGGAATTAACTTCATCAAAACAGATGTTTAATAGATGACAGCAAAGACAACAATTCAGCAGACAGTATGTTGGGTGTTCCCATCTATCTGACACCTGCACAATCACCTATGAAATAGCAACAAGCTTAATTACTCGTATTTGGAGACAGAAAAGTTCATCAGCAATGACACTGCCCATTAGTCTTAAGATGTAGCAGACAAATGTGCTTTCTCTGTGAAAACACTCTTCTTTTGAAGCTTTTTCCCCCAGATAGTGAAACAAGGAATTCTGGAGCCATGGGAGTGGCCAGTGTCTCACAGGTGCCCCAAGCTGAGAGAGGCTGTGGTTAAATTCAGCACTGCTCAAAACTTGCTAACACCAGAAATGAGCACTGCTGGATCCCCAATGTGTTTTGGCAGCTGCAGTACCAGAGCAGATATGGTGAAACTCCGACCCATTCAAAGAGGAAAAGGACCCCTTAGTTTGCTCTTTCACTTTTGTAAATCAAATTACAATCCTTGACTAACACATTGGGACTGAATTCCACTAATCCCTTCAGACTGCATTCCTGATTTTCTGTAGAAAGCTGCGCTATCCTTTTCAGTCTCCTGGCTTTGGTTCTTAGAGTTAGCTGTTCTAAACTGCATTCAGATCAGACTAAATTAAAATCTGTGTGGAATTGTCTTTGCATTGACTACCATTGTAAAATGAGCAATGAAAAATAACAAATAGGGTGAGATTGTCTGCGAAAACAAGACTGAAACAAAATCCTCGTTCAAGAGAGCCATCTAGTGCCCTCATGCTCTACGTGAAGAATGCAATGCAAATCTTCAAGTTAGCTGCTGCCTGATTTTTAGGAATTATTTAGGGCCTCTTATTTTTGCCCATACTTTCAAATACCTAGTAATCAATGCACTGCACTTTCTTGTTCTGAAGACCAATGGTTTGGCTAATAAACCTGGCAAAAAATTCAGCAGATAATGAAAAAGTAGAAATTTAATTAACTCAGTATTTGCCGGAACTTGCAGAAAGAATCCCATGAACTGAAATGAGAAATTCCTTCTAAAGATCACGTATGAGAGAAATATTGTTTCCAATGTTTACGTTTGAGTCAAATAATGGGCTAAAGAAAATAAACTCACATGTTTTAGCTTATATTCATTGTTATAAATCTAAAACCTAAGACCTATGCACTTTCATAAATAAATTTATATTCAGGGGAATTAATGTGTAAGAGCAAAAGCCAATTAAAGAAGTGTGACTACAAAAAATAGATAACTAGATGCTAATTATCTGTTAGTAAATGAAAATAATGCATTCTCCACATGAATATTTTAAGGAGAAAGGTGTGTGAAACTCATTCACTTTAATAAATGGCCCTTTAATAGCCCCATTTGGAAGTCTTTCTCAAAAAAATGCTGGTTTGAATGGAACTAGGAAAAAGACAACATTGCAGAGCAATGGCAGCACAAGAACTTTGTTAATGCAGGATACAGGAGCCAGAAGTCAGTGAAACACCACTAAGAACCTGTTGTAGTTACCAAGTACAGCCACCAGCTGACTAGGCATTTCTTTGTCAATCATTGCATTATTTTTCCTTTTTTTAGTAAAATCAGTGGAACTTGGACTACATAAAAAAATCTTCCACTATCACAGGTCCCTAGGAGAGAAAACAAAGTATGAGTTTAGAAAGAATACGTTCAAGTAAATTGCACAGAAAGCAGGGCAATGAAGACCATACAGAACCACTAAGTATAGTATTCTAAATATACTCATTAGACATAAATGGCTCTAAACTGTTTGGGTTGTTTTGTTTTGTAGAGGGTTATGTTGCAGGGAGAAGATGATGTGCTGACAAATGGAAATAAACCAGCAGGTGAAGGCATTGGCTCCACCTACAGAAAAGCTGCAGCAAACCATTTCATTCCAACAGTGTAGCCAAGCAGTAACCAAACCTGGATTCATTTATTCTCTCAAATCTAATCCTATTCCCCTTAAATCAGTCAATCCCACTGACCTCATCTGACTCAAAGAAAAAGAAAACAAAAAACAAACAAAAAACCAACCAACCAACCAACAAAAAAAAAAAAAAAGACCCACAGAATTTCCTCCTCAGTGCTTTCAAACATATCCACATTTTTGGTGGATGTCTCTCAGAGAACCTTAGGGTTATTCACCCAAATTTCAGACAAATCTTTATAGGGAGATGAAATATATTTATAGCCATTATCAAATTTTGTGCATAAATATATTGAGTGCCTTATAAGCATGTTGGAATACCAGCCTCAAACTCTTAACAACCAAAAAACATCCCTATTACTAGGATTGTCTCACAAGCCAATAATGACATCTATAAAATTCAGATATGATCATCTATTCACTAAATCAGAAATATTGTTTTGTTAAATTGTTTAATCTAACATTATACTTTTTCTTCAAACTGAATTTTAGGTGAAACTTTAGAAAGGGTTTACCTTATTAGCTCTGTTCTACTATCTATAATAAAACTTCCACTTTTATTACTAAAATAGGCCAGCACCAGCACCAAGGCAAAACTCATTTTCTTATACAGTTTAAGACTTGTATCAGGAAAAAAAATTAGCAAATGAAAAGGTTTTATCAGACTGGGGGGTGGAGGAGGGAGGAGGTTGTTTTAAGTACAAAAAAGCATTTTCTTCTTTTGAGTCTTTGCATCCTTGCAAAGGATTAAGTGTGTTTTTATATATATATACGTGTGTATATCTATAGATGTAGACTCTGGCAGGAGACCGGCCTGTTGCAGTTTTCTGGAACTCCAGCTCATGTGACAATACATGGATTTCCAGTCCAGGTAAAAGGCTGAATGTTTCCTAAGACAAGGGTCTCAATCAGAGAAGTGTACACTGGAATTCGAGGGTGGCCAACTCTCCCCTTCCCTGGAAATTCAGTTCTGATTCTGAGAAAATACATCAACATGTCAGAGGTGTGAGTCACCTCCATAAGCTATAGTCATTCATATGGAAAAGGACAGGAAGATAGAGCTAGAGTAAGTTAATTACATCAGAGAATAACCAAGTTATTGGCACAGAAATGAGTAGCAGCATACTTACAGAGCAAGGAATAGAAAAGAAACCAAAAATAATAATTTTTCTCTATTTCATCATGGCTTGTCTCCAAAATCTTGAGTAAATGTTTGAAGTGAGCAAAGAGCATTGCAAAGACAATATTTCATGTCTAGGGACAATACTTGAATTACAGTAATTCAAGCTAGCCCCCAGATTGCCTTCTAAAGGATGCACTTTCCAGGAATGCTGGCAGGATCAATACTGATCACCTCCACACGTGGGAAGGTAGAGAAATCCAGCTTATTTATGGATCTGGTTTTTCTCTCTTCCAAAAATATTTTTTTTTAGTTGCTAGTTTGAGACATGGCAGTTTCAAACTGACAGGTTTCTCATATATGAGATTCCAGACTACTGGTGGTGGTGTCATGGAGGTCAATCCTGCTTTTAAACAGATTTCTAAAGGAACAAAGCTTTCCAATCCTTCATGGACTTAGAAAAACTATTGCAAGCAAGCACTTTGGCAAGAATATCACAGGGCATAGCAAAATCTGAATGGGCTATGTTAGAAGTAACAACTGTTCTCTAGAGCATAATCAGGTTCTGTCTACTTTCTCATGTCTCCAGTCACTGCCAACACTGCAGAGGTCTCCTGTATACTTAAGGGGTCACCTTAAAAACACATATTACTATTGATATTTTGATAAAAAGCAATTGTCTTTATAGCAAATGATAAGATTAATATTTTGAGTTGAGGCAGGACAAATAAAAGGAAAGAGGTAATAATGAACCTAATAAAAAAGCTCAGTCTAGAATGGTTGTTAATCTGTGTAACCAACTTCAGGGAAGAAACGTTTGGTGTCGATAAAGCATTTCCTTAGTAAATTACTACTGGCTCCAGTGTAAGACATTTACAGTAAACACCAAAAGTCTGCAAGGCATCTGTTCTGTTCACAGTGGAAGAAGGAACTTTGCTCCATTAATAACTTTAAAAACATGCAATAACTAATTCATGATGGCAGTTCAAATCCTATCAGCAGCCTTCGTTATTTGACCAAGCTGAGTTCAAAGATAGAGCAAAGTTTTAAAAACCCCTTGAAAGTTTAGAAGTACACTTTAAATTATTATAAAGATGTGTTGTTCTTCTTTCTACTAAATATAAAAAAAAGTAACTTTAAACCATGAGCAACAACATAATTTTTAGAATACGTGCAAGATAAGAGTTAAAATGTGCATATAAAATCCTATATGATCTCAGAATTTGTTTTAGTGAAATTGTATGTTGTACAGAGAGGGCATATGTAATATAGGTGTATGTATATATAATAAAATACTTGCTGGAATTTTAACATTTGACTTCACTAGAGACTTAGTGGGACTCTGCCTTAGGCAAGTTTTTAATAGCAATAATAAAAAAATACTTAATGGTACTTAGGGTAAATAATGTGTGGTCACTATGTTTTAAAAAAAGTAATACCAAACATCTGTGCTAGATTTCCACATGATAAAATCCCCATATTACCTACAGTTCTCCCAAAGTTATAGAGAAACAAATGCTTATTTAAAATTCTAGGAGACATGATAACCAATTTAAGAACTTTAAGGCAGGCATCTTGTGTTTTCTGACAGGAATGTATATTAAGTGATCTTCACAATATTTAATTCTGAACATGAAGAAAGCTATAGTATGAGGTTATGGCTTCAAGACAGATTTTCAACCACTAACAGACCAAGAATGTCCTTTTTCTTAAGCCTGCTTGCAAAGACCACTTCATTCCCTGCAGGATACATTAATTTCCTTAACAAAGCAAAAGCTATTCTTCTTTTTTTTTTTTCCAAAAAACAACAACACATTTCATTTACCTTTGAAAAACACTAACAAAAATACTTGAGTGAATTTAGTTAAAAGCATAGGATTCAGTCTAACAGTGATAGAAAACCAAGTGCAATCTTGGCAGAAATTCTCAGAAGGAATGAAACAGAGCTCAACCTCCTCTTAAGAAGCTACATCTCCCAAACTGAAGCAGAAACACATGCTCACACTGTTACTCAGAGCTACATTTGCTCATTCTTGCTTTGTGAATCAGGAACTAAGGAAACCTTTAATATAACTCTCTCCAAGCTGGGAATTCAGCTATCCCTGTGAAAACTTATTGCCTACATTTTAAATTCCTTGTTACAGGGAAAGAAATCTAACCCCATTTTTTGCACAGCTTATTTCCCAACATTTTAGTGAACCTTTGCGACACTGACATTCTTTGCTATTCCTGTAAAAGAGCAGGATTCCAACTTCAGCTTTATTCTCCTTCTGCTCTATAATGGACCTCACATTTGTCATTTCTAAGGCCTTCAAGCACAAAGCCTGAATAAAACTGTCATCACAAGTTGGCTTCTGTGAACCAGTTTTAAGATGCGTGGATTGCATACTGCAGGAAGGTACAATCTTTGAGGGCCACAAAATCAACACATCACATTTAGTCTCTATCTCCCAAGAACATGAAAGCAAATGAAGGAAAAAAAAGATTGTTTTATTTTCTGGAGTTATTTCTCTGGCTCTAGTACACCAGCTAATTCCATGACTCTCGCCTGTACTTTCTCTAAGAAATGCCATCTAAAGCCTGGAGAAATTCCACATCTTTGAAGGCAGCCAGAATTATCAAGTTCTACTGAGGTTATTCATGGGGGTGGGTGGGGGAATGGCAAGAAGTAATCAATGGCCTAAAACCAACAAATTTTCATATGATTCTTGGCTATCCAGCCAATAACAACAGTAGGATATTTATTTTTGGTAATGTGCATTCTTGTATGAAATGGGCAGAAAATTAATAATTAACAAGGTGGTAGAGGCTTACAGACAACAGGAAGTTATTCCTCTCTACCTAGTTAAATGAACTTTGAAAAAGTTACCAGCTAGACAAAAGCAGCTGTGGAATAACAAAGAACACCTCCCTTGCTATTCAATTCCTTGTAGGGTCAGAGCTCAGGGGGTGCAGCTCAAGGAGAGAGAACTGACATTCATTTGAGATACAGGTGTGTTAAAGAGGTTGTCCTTAATTCCCAATGTTTCAAGACCACTTGCTTCAGTTTCTCTTAAAACATGGTAGTTTAACTCTTTGGTTTGGTAAAACACCACCCACCAGTGATTATTAATAGCTTTCTGCACCACCACATTGAGTTATCTAAAAGATTAACAAAATGAATGAACAAAAAAATGAAATTCCAGCTTTGCACTGTTTTAAAGCACTAAGAAATGAAAGCATAAGAGAGAAAATTATGGCTGCATTAGGGGAAAACATGGCCAAAAGCTCAGCAAAATACATGTAAGACTTGACCTTTCTCTAGCTAGGTCGGTGCACAATTAGATTTCATGAACTGAAAAATTCAGATCAAAAGTAATTTTAAATTAAATACCAACAGCAAAGGGCTTATGAGAAGTCCATCTCTACTTTACATTTTAATGTAGTGTTGAGGCTGCATAAAACCATCAATCTTCAGTTTATTTTTTCCATGTTCAACTTCATTCACACCATGTTAACCTTTCTTCACAGACAGCACTCTTTCTGCTGGAAACTACAGCAGAATCTATCATTGTAATGGTAAACTGACACACACAAACCCTATTTGTGGAATAATTTCATATGGTGCTACACAGAATTTTATCATCCTTGTTCCACAGAATCACCAAATCATAAAGGTTGGAAAAGATATCCAAGATCATCAAGTCTAAAAGTCCTTGAAAATCTCCACCTTGTCAATCAGACCATGGCACTAAGAGTCACACCCAGTCATTTTGTGACCACCTTCAGGAATGGTGATCCCATCCCTGGAGTTGTCCATTCCAGCATTTAACAACTCTTTCCATGAAGAAATTCCCCCTGAACTTCCCATGGCACAGACAATTTCAAGTGCAGCAGCAGAAATAAAATAGCAAAACTAATTAAAGAGAAGAAACAGACATCCAGGATTTGATCAAACAGAATATTACACACGACCCAATACTAATTTCTCAGAAATACACTCAACACTTGAGTTATACTCCAACCTGTAAAAATAAAGAAAGCAGAATATTTTAGATGATGCTCTAAAATGACAAATATTTTGTTAAAGGTATAGAAAGATTAACACCATTTGAGTGAATACTAAATAACTCATGAATGAAATTAATTAAAAATGTATCCAAGTTCTAGCTTACTCTTAAAGCATTCTCAGGAGGAAAAAAAAAACGTTCAGTAACTCTGCCAGGTGATTTACAAAGGATGAACACCTACGAACACTAGTTACAGGGGAAAACAAATATATCAACCCACTGGGCAGGCTGCTGCAGAAGAATCAACCCAGTAACCTCTGTTTTATCTTATTGAGAACCTGTATCATGCAGGATGAATACTAAAAGCAGAGACAAAAATTCATATGAGCACTGCAGAACAAGGATTTACCAAGCTCCACATAAAGATCAAAGGTTGATCTATTTGGACTTTTAACAAACACATAATACTTTTAAACTATACATAATGTCTGATGTTACTTCAAAGCATGCAAACAACTTTCCATAACAAGAGAGCAAAAGAAAAAATTTGAACCTCAGTACATTTTCCAAGAGTCCAGCAGAACAATTAAATCCAGAGTTACGGATAAACAAACAGGCACCTACTAAAATATTTTGTTTTTCTAAAGAGTTCCTACAGCCTACACATCAGACTTCCAAGGTCCCTACAACAAACTTCAAATATGCAGAAACCTAAAAATAAATAAAAATCAAACCTATAAATACACTATGTGCAGCAGAAAGAGAGCTGAAGAGAGAGATTGCACCCAAACCTTGAATTCTTAGAAAAACAAGGAAATTGTGAACCAAAATTCCCAAAACATTAGACAGTTCCTGCAAATCTGGCTGGGACACATTCCAAGCAACAAATCTAGTAAAATTTTAAACCTTGACCACTTACCAAGGTATATCAGCATGTCATAAGCAGTAAATCCCATTCTATACTTGCAGCACTCCAGATAAAAGACAACCTCTATATTCTCATATAAACTGAGGGAGAAACAACTTTTCTTCCCTGCCCCTGAGAATAACTGGGGGGGAACACCAAATTAATTCAGTATAAACACAGGAGAAACATGCAAAGTCTTTAGGTAGCAATAATATCTCCTTTCAGCATGCCTTGTACTAATCAGTAAAAGATGCCAATTAGACTTTACTTGGAAGCTTACATTTTATCTATTTTTCAAGCTCAATTTAGTTCTATTTCTCACTGTCCTTGATAACCATTCTCATTAGAAATTGTCTTCAAATTTCCTCATGTCCCATATATAGCCAAATAAGGGTTCACAAACTTAATTGACACTGATAAAACAGATGAAATACAATCACACAATCACCTGTCCTGGAAAACAGAGTGTATGCAGATCTACATCCAGAAACTTGTCTGCTAGTCTATAGAACTTATTCCACAACCCTCCCTCATCACAAATTCAGTATCATTAGCTGCTTATGCAACTCGTTTCAGAATCCATTAATGCATTACATCAGTTTTAATTAAAATTCTGCCTGTGGAAAGATTCAGGATCCACACCTTCACAAGGAAAGTTCACTCAAGTGTATCACAAAATTTTCCACTTTCTAAGCTTCAAATGGGCAACAGAAACTACTGAGTCCTCAATACATATTCTAGGTCAGAGAAGAACATAAGCTAAATATAAAATATTAAATAATTTGTCCAGAGCAAAGAAAATTTGGACAACAGTCTCTAGATGTAAATAGCTGTTCTTAATCTCAAGCACTAGTTCCTAAGCTCTTGCACTAATTTCATTTGCACTTGCTCTGTCAGGCAAATTGGTGTTTTAGTGCCCACGCTGCTGCCGAGTTTCCAAGTGAACAGATGTTTCTCCTGACTTCCCTTGCTGTGTGTAGGTTGTACACGACCTCCCTGCAAGTTTTCACCCTCCTCAGCAGGGTCTTGGTGAGGAAGACTGGCCCTGCCTTGTTTTCCTGACAGAGTCACATGAGAACACTGCTGGGATCTAAAGGGCCAGATGGGCTTGACACCAGGCCAGATTTTCTTTCACTTCTACTAATCCAATCATCCCAAATCCAGTCCCAAAAATGCATTTGCAAGTGATGTGGGCAGCTGGTGGGGGTGGGCTTGGGATAAAATTTAGGTTTTCTCAAAGTAAAGCACAGTGTTTTAATGTGACATTATATTTATGTAAAAAGTTGGAGTATCCCCACATGAAAATACATTAGAAATACACATAGGCAGAAGCCTTTGTTTTTATGGAAATCAAATGACTTTAAAACACTCTGTTCAAACACTAGAGGCATAAAAATCCAACACAAAGGTGGCATGCACTCATGACTCTTTAGAGCAGCAGCAGGTGTCACTTGCCTCTTCAGTAGGTCTAGTCTTCACTTGCCAGGTACCACTTTGTCAAAATGAATAGATAACGAAATTTTGCAAAGCAATATTTCAGAGACAATAGGCCCAAACATACCTGCTTTTCTTCCATATTTTCTTATTCTTGCTTTTAAATGTCATACAATCCTGCTGAGTACTTAACACAGATGTAAAACAAATGCATGCTATCCTTTTCATCCAAAAATTAGAGCACAAAAAGAAAGCACTTCAATGCTTGAATTATATTTCTAAAACAAGCTCCACGACTATTTTTAACAAAAATATGTATTTTAAACAAATAAATGAGTTTTTAATTACCTCTCTAAGATGCATGTTTTCCTTCTCCTTCTGATCTAAAATCACTTCTAAATGATTAACCTGAGATTCAGCCTCTGCCATCCTTCGAGTTCTCTCATTGTCATCTTCCATTCCTTTAGAAGGCAAACCTTTACTTTGCAACATCTCTAGAAGCTTTTTTATTGATTCATCTCTTGCATTTAGTGTTTGCTTTTGTGTTTCAATCCTAAGCTCCATTTCTTCCAGAGTTTTCCTCAACAGGAAGAGCTCTTTAGCTTGTCTATCATGTTCTGCCTGAAGTCTTCGAAAATTCTCCTCTGTGAGCTCAATGGTAAAATGCTCAGCCCCTCTGTTCCCACTTTCTTGCTGGAGGAGATGGTTAAGGTCTCTCTGGGTTCTAAGCTCATCTTGAAGTGCCTGGATTGTCATTTGCAGATGCTGCAATAAAGAAGAAGAAAGAGAAAAAAATAAGCTTAGGATCTAAATGTAGAATTAGTATTTGATTAAAATTTTGTTGAAGGCTGTTACAAAAAGTCATTAGAATTAGTAATGAAAGTATACCAAATGACCTTATAAAATATCAAATGCAGGTGACAATATTTGTAATGATATTTTTCAAGTGCTTCTAGAAAGAAAAAAGAAGACAACATACACAGACACAAAATAATGTCAGCTACAGATAAAATTAATAGTAACAAATGCAAAAACTAGGCAGTGACATCCATCAGAACAATCAATGTGTACCTACAAAGCTCAAAGACTCAGTATTCCATGTTTCCTAAATTACTTCATAGACTACAGATAAATCTGCTCTTCATGTTGCTTAACAGTACTGCTGTTTATAAAGTCAATCAAAGCCCTCACTATAATCAAAGGGGAATTTTGGGAGGGGCTGAGTTGGGGCTGGTTGGTTTCATTTTTTCATTTTGGAAGCTAAAGCTATGAACAAGTTTAGTAAACAGGATTACTGTATCTCTAAAAAGCAAACAAAAAACCCACAATAAGCAATACTGTATTTTGAAAAATAAATTTACTGCAAATAGTGGACAAACCTTTGTTCTTCTGGCATCCAAAAACTGAACAGCATGGTAAATGAAAAAAATGAAGCAAATCAACATAAATAAAGGTCAGAAGCAAGCAAAGGAGATTCAACAGAAAAAACTGAATTCAACAAAAAGTATCTTAACAGAAAAAAAAATTTTATTGAGTTACACAGAAAGGCAACAACAAATTCACAGTACTCAAATATATTAACTTATAGACAGACTTTACTCAATAGATGTGACAAAGAAAAATATATTTTAAATAATCGGTCTCATGGTAAATTACAACATTTCCAGACATTGCTGTTCTTTTACATTTTTAGGGTTGTCAGAACACTGTCCTAAAATATTTATACTGCAACTGAGTACAGGGATCTGTCACTGTTCCAGAGGTATGTCTTGCACTCCTTACTCAGCACAGATCAAAATCAAAATGGATTTTTCCATGTTAAGGTTGAATACAGATAATCAGCCTGAATTGCTATGGTTTATGGGGTTCGTTTCAGATTATATCTTTATCTGACAATTTGTTTTTCTTCTTATTTTTTCCCCTCTATTCATTGCCTACTGAGCTTTTAGAAATATAAACTCCTGAACAGGCTCACAGTCTGTACCAGAAGCCATTTAACTGTAGGAATTTGGGGACTTAAATGCATGTCATCAGACCTATTAGGTTTAATTGATGTTCTGCAACTCCACATTCTAAAAGCAAGAACAACAACAGAAACCACACCCAAAAAAATCCAAAACAGCAACAACATAGACACCAAACTAACAACAAAACTTCATTTCATTTGATTCTACCTTCATGTTTTACACAAGTATATGCAAATCTGTCAGGTTTTAGCAATTATTTAAACTAAATGAAAAATTCAAAACCTTGAGAAACCAAGCTTTTGAAATAATGTCTTTTATCAGTTATTTCAAACAGAAAATAAGTATTGACAGTGGAAGAATTCAGTTAGACGCTTTGAATCTGTTCTATCATTAAATAAACACTACCTTAATGTATGTCCAGATCTTAATTCTCCGAGTACCTGCATCTTATTAGGCACAGACTCAGTGGAGAGCATACACATGTAGGCTGCTAATTGAGACCCATGCTTTATTTAATGGCAATTCTTATCTTTTCTTTATCTCATCATCTTTTTAATTAACTTACTAAGTTGAAAAACTCTAGTAAATTTAAAACTCCTTTAGATGTAGAAACTTCCTCACCCTGAATCTACTAACGTGCCAACCATTTGTGACCCCAAGACTGATTGGATTCCAGAATTATTTCACTGTTCTACTTCTCACACCTGACCAAGAACCTTTTCTGTACTACTATGCTACAACTAAGCAACAGCAATACTCAATAACTACCAGTACCCAAGAAATAGACAATTTTTTCCCTATTCTGAATAATGATTTAAGATACAACCCCCAATATTAAATCAGATAATATTTATTACTTCATGCTACAATCTATTTACAAATGAATGTTTTTACAAAGTCAAGTAGCCTCTATATATCAAATGTCAATATGTCTATAAAAATCTAGCTGAGCAAAAGAAAACTAATTCTAAAATATCATGTTTTAACCCACAAATAAAAGTAAACTTGACATACACATTGCTAACACACAAACCTTCTGAATGCAAGCTGTAGAAACCAAAAGTTGTTGGATCAACATAAAAATAATTAGAAATCCGAACTCAAACAGCAATTCTAGTTAAGATAAATGAGACAGGCTCCTTTTCTGCCCCCAGCAGCCCGTGCATGCTGTCCTTAGGCTCAACCCAGACCCACGTTTGTCACTAGGTGTGACAGTAGCTCTGGCTGCTTCTCCGGAATTCTGTTGAAACTAACAGCCTCAACTGTGGCAGACTACTGCTACTCTGACATAAAAGAATCCATTTGGGTACACCTTCAAGACTTAGAACACGGTGGACCAGATTTAGACTTCTGCTGGCACAGATTTTTGTATCTGCAGCTTGCTAAGCAAAGTAAAGAACAAATGTTGTGAGGGTGGAAAGAAATTGTATAATTAACTGCAGGGGAAGGAATGTAGGAGTGCTGTGAATATCTGTCACATGGCTGTCCTTACACACGCAGAACTTTGCAGGATTTTTTTTAAAACTCCATACAAGATCTATCAGATTTTTTTATAATTTCGATTAAAAATGGACCAGTTGACCAGAAATATTTCCATGCCAAGTTCTTGACAGTTTATAAGTAGTTCTCTCTAGTTTTGCAATCCTTCTCCACAGCCCAGCTCCAAGAAGCAATCCATGGAACTGTGAATTGCCCCATAAACTGAAACAGAACCATAAAAGGAAGACGAACTAATGGATTTTCCCAGACTTCAATTCATGTTCCACACAAGGAAGTTCCTCTAGTCTATGCCCACCAACTATACCCAAAAAATTGCCTGAGAACTCTCCTGCCACAGTGTGCTTTGGGCCACATAAACGCACTGAGAGCATCCCAAAGCCACGGACTGGTGAACAGTGGACGGGAATGAATTCACAAGGAGACTCACTGGTTTCAAATTGCTGGTCCACCCACAGAAGCACGCAGCTTCTCATGCTTTCCACCACCAAAAGCAAAGAACACATTCAAGAACCCAGTACACTGGATTTTAGCTCCTCCCGTTTCTTTCCCACCGCAGTAAATAGAGAATTGACAGGGCTGAATCAGCTGACATAATCTAGTCTCTTGGCAGTGGCAAATATAAAATGATACAGAAGACTGTGCAAAAAAATTCTCCTGTGCAATTGTATGCTAAGGAAAGCTACAGCTATAACTGAACAATACACCAGGACAAATATAACAGCAAATTATACTGTCAACCTTACTCTCATTCTCTAAAATCAAGCTTCCTTATTTATTCCACAATCTATCACTGTTCCATTTTAATTCTTCACAGTATGAGGCTCTATCATCGAAAGGAAACAGACTACTTAAAGCTTTCTTATGAACTGCATCTAAATCAATTTGTATGTTAAATTTAGTTGTGCTGCTGAAGTAAGTATGAGCATTAGACTTGCAAATATTTGTAACTAAGAACTGTTAAAGAAAAACATGCAAATCCTAATTTTCTTCTGTAAAGAAAAAAAAGAAAGGGAATTGAAGATACTTTCTTCATTACCATAAATTAAGAAATTGATTCTCTCATGCATTTCCTCAACTGCCTATTACAATTCATAATTCTGGTATCCAAAAACACCACTGAAAATCAATTGACTAGCATTTTGCTTGAGTAAGACAGAACTGAGAGAAAGAGTTGGAAGGAGAAGACAGATCTAATTTGTGAGGAATCACAAGAGATTCTGACCACACACGGTGAATCTTCAGCATTAAAAATTCTGAGTGTGAGATGGGAGAGAGCTTTGGTTTAACACTGTTTGCTGATATAACCACAGGTTTGAAAAGGGAGAATTCTGTCTTTCCTTACCTCACCCAAAGCCCCACTGGTAACAAATAGATACAAGATGAAAAGAAGAACAAAAAGCACAGGAGCCCATCACTCCTAGCTCTCTGTTCTCATGAAATAGATTTCCAGTTATCTCCTCAGCCTTTTATCTAGAGGGAACAATTCTGCTAGAAGGTTTCAATTCTGCTGATGCACTGCCTGGTACTTTCTGGAAGCCTTTGTTTTCAAGATTGCCTTCTCTGCTGTTAAAGCTTTCTGATGAAGAAAGATTTAACACAATAAGTATACCCCTAAAGTAATAATCACAAGCTTTCAGAAGGCAACAGTACATTATCAAGGGTTTTCAATTGGTTCTATTTAGACAAGGTATTTGCAGACATACACAAAGCTCTCAAAACATTGTGGAAAAAATTCTTAAAACTGAATAAGAGTCGTTCACTAACAAAATACTGCATTGTGTATTTAGTACAGACTGAAATTTTGTTTCTGTTTTAGTTCCAAAAGAAAAAAAAAATGGAGGAAATAAAAAAAAAATATTTCTCCCTGATCTCTAAGTTCAAGTCTCCACACACAATGCAGATTTTTTTTTGCCAGCATAGAGGTGTTCAATATCAGGTGTTTTATCAAATAGCATTATATTCCTCATGTTATAATTAGTGGGGTATTATGTATTCAATGCCCAGTACAGAAACAACCATATCCAGATTAAGTAAGCAGCAAGTCACAAACTGGTAACTAAGGTGATTGAAACACTATTAAAATATTATTTGTCTCAGCCTCACCAAGCTACAGGTTTTTAGTTCATTTTCATTCCATAAATTTGGTTACATATTTGTTATCAACACGGAAACTGATTAATCAAATGTTGAGAGAAGCTAAGAGCATGTTTTTGTTTTGTAGGGATATTTTAGGGGTTTTTAAAGAAAAAGAAAATGCAGAGCTCCCCTGAAAGTGAAATCACATGTGTCCCCAGTGGACCAGCAACAGACTGAGCACTGCCCTGTCAGATGCCAGAATAGATTAGTGAGGTATTGCAGTGCAGTCTTGTCTCTCAGAAAACCCCAGGGACCACATAATTGTTTGGAGTTTTTTTAAACAGTAGTAGAATGCCATAGGATCAGCATTCCTCACTGCTGGTTTGGGGCCTGAGGATAAATTAGGTTTAGTGATGATCACAGTGGGCCAAGAAATTAAAACAAAATGCACATAATGGGAGTATTCAGTTTAGAAGCAGGATTGCATGTGAATTAAGATCAGCATTTGTCATAGGGAACTGAGCTCTATTCCTGCTTCCATGGTCATGTAAGACTAAAATGTTCCTGTTCAAAACCCTGTGAGTATTTGCCTCCTTACTATCATATCCTCCTTACATCATTATGCACTGTAACACCAGTGTGAACCATCGTGCTAACTAATTATACTTAACGAAGAACAGAAAATTAAGAATTTTTTTTTCTGATTGCCAGCTTTAAAAAAAAAACAACTGATAAGCAAAATAAATATTTGGCAAGTACTTTCCTCTTTCTTTTTGGACAGTAGAATGCATTGTGCAGCCTGCTGGTTCAGCCAAAATAATAGCATAGCAAAAACCTTGGATGCTAAACAAGCCTATTACTTTCTTATTTCTCAAAAACTGAGGTCAGGGTACTTTAATGGAATTTTTTTCAGGCACAAAGTCAAGAAATTGCTTACAAAAGGAGAGCATTGAGAGCAAACAAGGTCACATTTCAAACACTGAAAGACTTGTGGTATTTGATCTTCAGACCCTCCCTTTATCTGCTTGAAATTTTTCTATAGAGTTTCTGCTTCTGGCAGAGAACTCACTATTACCTTGAAAAAAAATGAAAATAAAATGAATCCTTTTCCCAGATTAAAAAAAAAAAAAAAAGAATGTGAGCTGGGCTCTATTTTCCTATTTTGTAGTCTGCCTCTAATGAAACATCCCATTTATTTCATTACAGAAATAAAATCTGAGGAAGGGGATTTCTATGGACAAAGTGCAAGTTCTGCTGAAACTACCAAAGAGAAATGCAGATAAAGGAAAACTGTAGAGGTGTCCAAACAGTGTTTCCAATTATAAAATCATAACAGAGCAGAACAGAAATGTTGCTACTGTCAGTAAACAGTAAGGACAAAACACTGATGATATTAAAAAATGAAAACAACTATTCTCATAATATACAGTAAGTGCTTGTTTCTCAGAGGACTTTAATACTCGACATACTGTAAAAGTTCATATTTTATATATCACATCTAAGAAGCAACACAGGGAACTCCAACACACTGAGAGCCTGCCAGTCTCTCCAGAGGAGATTTTGGTGATTATTTTACAGTGTATGGAAGGACACAAGAGGACAGTTAGAAGACCAGACAAAACCTCAGCACTGCGTTGCAAACTATGATGTTTAATTTGTGTGTGAGCTGAGAGCTTGAACTTTCTACACAGGAAATCTCCACTGACAGAAGAGACAAATGCAGAGTATCACTGAAAGCTGTGGGAAGGGGACATGCTAATATTTGTGCTGACCTTCTTGCCCTTGCCACCTTTCCATTTTGTAACTTTCTAGCCATATTTTTTTTAATGCAGCCACTAGAAAAATCATATGAATACAAGTTATTCACGTGACAATTTCAAGCACATCTTTTAGTAAGCCAGAAATACGAGTTCCAATTTCAACCTCTCCCTGGTCTATTTTAATCAGCAAAATACATAAAAGAGCACTCTTCAGCTTTCTATTCTTTTTCACTACTGGGAATAGTACTGTGAGTTGATTAACCATAATACATAATCATTCCCCATTGAAACAATTTGAAAAGGAGTCTTAGAACTATGTGTTCTGATACAGCTAAAGGAAAATGGGGGGGAAAAAAATCAATATAGGGATTTCAGTGGCTGCACTCAAAACAGAGTTCAGTTAGATCCAACAGTGACAAATAATGCATCACAAAGCAAAATGACCATCTGGAAAGACATTTCATCCTGGTTTATTGAAGAAATGCAGATATACAGCAAAGAGAAATCATTAGGGCTCAAAAAAAAAAAAAATCCTTGCAGTTAACAAACATAGGCTTTCAGAAGTCGGGAGAGCTTTGGTTTCACAGCGAGCTTTGTTAAATCTGGGTTTATTCTTGTCCGATTCCGCAGGAGTCTCCGCGGGGCCGAAAGCTGCCAGGGCAGGTCCCTGCAGCTCTGAGCGTCCCCACAAGGTGGCGCTGAATCCCCAGCGGCCACCAAAGCCTCGCCGAGCGCCAGCGCCCGGCAAAGCACGGCCACCAGAAATACACCGTGACACGAACACGGCACCAGGAAATGACACCATCCACGCCTTAGAAATCACAGGACAGACAGAATTAACAGCCTAAATCAGGTATTTTACAAGAGATCGTATTTTCCCCCGGTAGTGGAGGGACGCGCATGTATAAATACACACACACGTGTTCCATGGATACACTGACTTACACCAGCGCTTCACGGCAAAGCGAGCTGCCCGTGGCTCTCGGCCCCGAGCTGGGATACAAATGAAGCGTTCCTGCTGTAGATGTGCTCCCCCTGCCCTGGTGACAGCCCCAGCCCGGTGTGCGCTGCCAGCCCGGCCGCGGGACACGGCCCCGCATGTGCCACAGGGGACAGACACAGCGCAGCCACCAACACAGGCACTGCCACCTCCCCAGCGCCACTGCACAAAATACTTATAACGCTGCACTTTGCATTAAGCACTTAAGTGTTTCAGATTTCGAGTTTTAAGTACTACTACCTTCCATTCTTTACACGTGATTATAAAAACCACGCATCCTGCTCAGCTAATGTCAGTTTCTGTCAATAATTGAATAAAATATATGGGCTCTTTTCTTTGTAAAAAGTTATATCTTTCTACTTTTTAATTCATGCTCAGGTGCATCTTATATTTGACTCAAAACTCCATGATCTTTTATTATGTTTACATTAAACCTTGAAAAGATTCACAAGTTTTGCTGTTTCTGCTATGCAGGTGCTTGAAGACTGCACTGAAAATCATTATTTAGTGAGACAGCTTTTCCTAGAGGTGTTTCTCAAGGAAAATATTTCAGTGTCTTCTCAGTTCTGTTTCACACTAATTACAATTTATACCCTTACTGTCATGAAAGACTTAAAATTAACTAGCAAGCACATAACTCACACATTGCTGCAGTTAATCTCTCAGAAGCCAGACTACATGGGTTCAGTACACCAGACTTCATTCATGTTCTTATATCATCTAATTATTGTAAAATAAATTATTCTATTGGTGGACACCATTCAGATTCCATCCTAGAATTTTAGGAGAGTTCTAGCAAAAAGCAAACTTTTTACAGCACGAGTTACTTAAATAATAATCTGGTAAACTGAAGACAATATTAAAAAATTAAATCATTAAAGGTAAATAAGTTTCAATGTAAAGGTTATGGGATAAACATTTTTATATAAAGCTAAGGGAAACAAAGCATCATTGCACTCCTGCTCTGGCCAGTATTTGTTGATCCTTAAAAGAAAAGCTGTTGGGAAACACAAGTGCTCCCCCTTCAACCCCAAGAGCCTGTACAACCACTGAAGGATGGGTGTGACAAGCAATATGATCTTTATAATTGTTCCTTTGGTTTCCCACATTTCAAACTGCTCTTCATAACCATTGCTGTCATCAGTCAATATTCTTGCATCAAATCCACAAGAGCTGATTCCAATCCCTCCGTCTGAGATTCTTCCTCTAACCTACAGGAGAATCATCACACTGCAAGGTGATATTTCCACACTGCATTCCTCGTAACATAAATAGCCTATTCCATTTTTCTGGAACAGTTTTATAGACACTAATTGCACAGAAAAATTAATATTGTTGCTATCTCAAACAACTGCAACTTCCAGAGGTAATAAAATACTGAATTATTGTTCTCTTACTCAGGGCCATCTAAACACTAAGAATTGGAAGAGATCCTGCTCTGAAATACTCTAATGCTGTGCAGATGAGATCATTTGTAGCAGCAAAGGATTAATCACAGGGGAACTGCTCTCTACTATTTCACATGCTAGAGCTCCCATAATCTCCAGTTTGCCTTCTCACTCAACCTATAAAGGAGCAAATGCACTTACATCACCTCTGAGGTAAACAGTAATGCAAGATGCTCCTTGAGGTGTAAAATCTGCCCCAGAATTCTCTGGATCAAACCTGCATGCTACTCAGCAGATGAGAAAGCCTCGTGCAAAGGAAGTTCTTATAGAGGATACAATCCACCATAAATGAGAATTTATATCAGCTATTATAAATGAATTTAAAGCCTGCATCTTAAGCCATTAAATATAATACTATACTTATGAAGAAAATGCATTAGTTTTTTTCAGCTGAAAAAAGGGGGGAAAGCAGGTTTTTTTCTGTATTATCTAACATCTTTACAGTCAAATCTATTAGCCCAAGAAGCCAAGCTTGTGCATAACCCTACATTCAAAATATGTGAAACAGAAGAGTCTGTAATTAAACATTACCATCGCTCCAATCAAGAGACATTTTATTAGAGATGCAGAGAGAAATTAGCATTAAACACAATGCTCTTCTTTAGTGCTCCAGAGCAGACATTCTTACTTGCAGCCTGTAGATCAACTTGCTGCTGAAATAAGTGGATTGATGATCACAGGATAATTCACTTATTTCAAATTTACTTTACAGGGGAAAGAAAGTTGCTAGCAACAACAGGAAGCCACCCCAGGCACGTTTATTAAAAGTTATTTCTACACAAGAAAAAAATAATTAAGGCCTTTTCTCTGAGGAATGATGCCACATTCAGTGGTACAGATCTGTCACCAATGAGGTAGAGGTACAAAAAACATAATAGCCAGACTGTGTTCAAGGACATGGGGGAGAAGAGGACTAGACATCAAAAAGTGTGATCATGGAGTTCAGGAAAGAGATTAGAAATCCTAGAAATGTGAATAAAATGGAACTTCAAAGGCATTACACTACCTTTTATCCCTAACAAGAACACTTGCCAGAATGGTGGCAGTAAAAACTGCATTATGGGCTTGATTTTTTTCCTGATCATTTTTTGTATCTCCTACAATGATGTTACATGATGAGAGAAGCAAATCGGTGGTCAAAGGAACACGCTCCTTTTGTCAAGTCTTCAACCATTATTTCAGACAACACAGGATATGAATTCTACAACTTTTTCCCTTCTCTTCCTGCTTCAATTCCTCTGTATTATCACTTACCTAATTCTACCAAAAAAAAAAAAAAAAAAAAAACCAAAAAACAGAAGAAAGACTAGAGCATTAAAACTGTAATTGTACTCACAAACACGACATACTGACCTCATTGATGTTTGCAATAGTGAACCAGAGAGCCTTAGCTCAAAGGCCTATTTCATACTTTATATTTAACATAACTTTACTCCTAATCCAAAATTCAGTTGAATAATGAACCACTTACTGTCATTTCTAACAAAAACCCCAGCACATTCAGTCTATTCAAGCCAAAGGTACTCACTGGGGTTTTTTTACCTGTCCCAACTGTCCTTTACTGAAATAACCTTGATCAGCTCCATGATTCATCTGTTACTTTGACCCTCTCTTTAATACTCTCAGCTGTATTGGAAACAAGTTCAGTCCTAGATATTGAATTTTATCTATTAAGAGAAAGAAGTCTAGGCCACTTGTACTCTGAAACTTGGAGCAAAAAAGCCTTTATAGAAAAGTGTACCTTAAAATAGCTCTCTGCCCATTTCTACTGCCAAAAACCTTAGTAAAACATATTATACTTTTTAGAGAGGATTAGAGGATTTTTTTCCCCTTTGATACACAGAGCCTGTAGAAATCCTGAGTGTTATCCATATTCAATAAGAATCAAGTATCTGGATATGATAATGTGAACAACCATTCCATTTTCCTCCCTTCATCATAAATATTTATTGACAAACCAAAATCTAAAAACTCTCAAGCATTTTTTATTATTGATTACTTTAAAAGATAAAGGCTGTCCATTCCAAACCCCACATATTTTCCTTGTATGCACATTTATATATTAAAAGCTTCTTAGCTGCAGTAAAATGTGCACATGTATTGGGATCAGCCCTATTCCTTTTCATCTCTCAGCTCACCAAAACTCCCAACAAGCTCCAGTGGAATGTGTGCTGATTACTTGTACTTGCATGGGGAGAACTTGCTGCTCCTCAGGCATTTCTCAGACAAAAATGGAGGGGGGTACCCATATAATTCACTGGGCAAAAAATTCCTCTGGACAGGGTAACAGGAGATGCTCTAATCACTGTAGGGCTCTGCTGGTTCTCTTCAGTTTCAAAGAGAAGGAAAGCTGGTTGGAGGGGCCCATCTACCTTGCAATGCTTTGCTTTCTATGAGTTTATATCTCTTTATTTCTTTTTTATTTGTATCTTACTTTCACCCTTCTAATGCTCTCCCAGGGGAGTGGGTGTGTGGGGCTCAGGTGCCAGCTGGGCTTAAACCACAAGCAAGATAATTGACAATTGAATAAATAATTAATAGATGCATATTTCTAAGTAACTGGTCTGTGATTATTCTGCATTGTGTTTAGTAAAAGTAGTATTAGAAAGGGAGCAAAAAGAAATTAAATTTTTATTGTCCTAAACATCAATTAGTCAACAGCAATTTTCTTGCTTTAAGAAGTGTGCTTCCTTTTCTTCCAGTGCCACAGGAGGCTTAATCAAGCTGGACCATAAAAAACAAATTCCAGGAATGATGAAATGCAAAAATATCCTGACCTCCTTGGAGAGCAATATTGTTTACCTGCCAAGTGAAAAGCTTTCAGCCAGCTGGATCATTTATTTTTAACTATCACTAAATAGAAGAGAAAATGGCTCCAGGCACTTCAGAAAACAAAGGAAATTAAACATTTAATTGCCTTTGTAGTAAAATAGACTTTACATTATTATTTTGTTCTGTAGAATCTTTTATCACGTTCTTCCCTACTAAAACCTAGAATGGAAATAGTAGAGTCTTTGTAAGTTCAGGGCAAAGAGTTCAATAATTTCTTACTTGGGTAGCCTGACAAAACACCAGGGACCTCCTGTAAGACCTCTCTTTAGCTAACTGTGCTAAGCCTAACCAAGAATTTCAGAATAAATCCTAATAATCAAGCATCTCTGCCCAGACTTACTATGCAACTTCATTTGTATATTCTATACTAAATCCTTTTCAAAGTTTCTTCAAAATGAAACTGTGCTCAAAGTTAACCCAACACCAAAAGATTGATAACTACATACCTGCCTACAAAAGAAAGTATGCTCACAGTTTTTATTGTATTAAATTCAATTGTTGGAGACAAAATACCAGAAGGCTGTTATTACTGATGCACAGATACATTTTTCTGTCCTGAAGCCTGATTCAATGCAAGCATCTGATAAAACCATTCAAAAAATAAATCAATGCACTGTAGCCAGTTATAAATAATACCCAAATGTACCATACTTCCACTAGCCAGAATTCAAATTTCATTTCAGCAGAAATAATGCAAGTATTTGCAACAGCTTCAGCTAAGTAGACTTAGCAGTACATTGATGGTTTTCCTGGCTCTTACTCTGGGAAGCAGTAAAATCAACATTTTCATGACATACAAAAGAAACATCCAAATGTGCTTTACTTGAAAGTTACAGGAAAAGGAAGCACTTTTAGACTTTTGATTTTAAACTTTACAAGCTTTGTGACAGTCTTCATCCTTCTGAACTCGATTTTATTTTCTTAATTCAGACTTATATGGTAAAGCAACCGTATCTGGTGCCTTGGATTTTGAGTGCTTTCCAAAGTAAATGGCACCCACTTAAAGAAGCTTTTTCTATAAAGGTCAGAACAGTCCTGATCAGATGGTACATCTCAACACTTGTTTTCTCCAATAAAGTCTTGCCTTCACTAAACACAAATGCATTTTCTCCTAAAATATCCTGTAATGAATCTACAGGGCAGTTTTGACATTACACCTCATTTCATAGCAGCAGCTCAAGTTGAGAGATGAAAACTTTTCAGTGTTTGAAGAACTTTTGTGAAGTGAATTAGCACAACGTGCCTGTGAACAAGAGCATTTGCTCTAGGTTTGCCAACAATTAATTTAGGTTTGCTGTGGGCATGGCTCCAGATCGAGGTGTCCTTCTGGCAGTTTTTCCCCTGATGTGGAGACAGATTCGCTGCTTGAGAGAACCAGAATGAAAGAATGTCTGCAACACAGACTGATGGATTTGCCTAGATGATGTCACTGTTCATTGATGATGTCATTATTTATGACTGTGATCACTTTGCTCTTATTATAGGAGGGGTTTGGAATACAAAGCAGGTCCACACAGGTAATTAATCTTTTAAACTTACAGAGAGAGGTGGAGTTTAAATGAAGTTGAAACACAAGCTGAGTGCTGTACTTTTATAGAAAAGATTATAATTGTATGACTTTGTATGTCTTACAAATCAAAAAAAAAAAGGAAAAAAATGGGGAAAAAAAGACAACACCTCAAAACCTTCCTAGATGAAGATTTCAGTTGCTAACCTAGCAAGTAACAGTTTAAAGTAACTGGAACAACTGAAATACCAGTAACTTTTGACTAACAGGGAAAGCACAGACCCAACTCATTCTTAGGTGATAACAGGAACTAGCAGAGAAGAGAAGCCAGCACATCCCTGGCTACGAAAAGTATTCAGTCTCCCAATACAGATCAAAAAGCACTACAGCCCAAAAAATAAACCAAGGATCAAAGCAGAAGTCTCAGCTGTTCTCAAAAATTGGTCCAGATGCAATATCAGAAATTAAATCATTATTATAAAAGCTAGGGTGATTGTCTTTTCTATTTTATTGTGTCAGTCAGCACAGCAGCTACACAGTGGAATGTGTGCATGTATATAAAAAAAAAGCATATATAATGAAAATCTTTTAAGCACATCAAAATTCAGACCTCCTTAGATAACAAATGAAGGACTCTTGTAACTCCTAAGGAGTTTTCTATAATGACCTCATTTTTACCCATTAAAACATACATATCAAAAAATGGCATTTTAGTCTATTCAATACAGAACCTTTAACTCCACTTTTTGATAAATGTTCTTAACAAAAGAGATGAGCTCCCTTTTACTTGCTATCAATGAAAATATCTCTGACCTAAAGGTACTACAGAACACCTACAATAATAATATAATGCAAACTTCGTATGTTCAAAAATCTAAAGTTGAATCATTGCTTTTAGCATAGGATCAAGTTATACAGAAAAATTGTATTGAAAACAATACAAAGAACACAGCTCATTTATGGGTATGAAGTTTTGCTTATCTGAATAAGGTTTTGTGCCCTTATTCAAATGCAAGATTTCACAGAATTTAACTTAGTTATATAGGAAATTCATAGTTAGAGAGGTACCAATCCTACTAACCCTTAATAACAGGTACTTTGCAATGCTTCAAAGATGATTTCTATTTCATTTCAGAGTAAAGTTCCTTCCATCAAGCTAAACGCTGAAGGAACTTAAAGATCACTTTGCACATTGGGATATTCACCTGCAGCTACAATATGAACATTAAGTGCAGCTCTTTTGATATTATTTCAGTAAAAATTACTGAAGTGCAATATCTTGCATATATGAAACTGGGAGGCACATACTGAACAAGTTACTTTACTCATGCATAAAAGTAATGTGGGTGTTTCACAAATTACTGTGACAGATCATAAAATTAAGACAGAACAAGAAAAATCATTATGTTGAGGACATGATTTAACATGTTTCTAATCTGCTATTTCAATACATTTGCAATTTCTAAAACACAAAGGGCTAAACTCTATAGAATAACTAAAGTCCCTTTTCTGTGGAGCTTTCTAGGATCTGTGGTGCTGTAGAGAGAATACTGTGGACCTTTCCTTTCTTTTACAGGTGCAAAATGTCCTGAAGACTTTACAAAATATTCTTATTTTCAGACAACTCGGAGACCTCAGAAATTTCCACAGAAATCGATAGTGCCTCATTTCTCACTAGTGGATCAGTTTGCATTAAGTACTAAACCACTATTTTTTTCGATTTTTTTTTTTTTTAAACAGGTAGGAGGTAACAAAATACTTTACCAATAAATATACTCTGTAATTCAGGTAATTCCCACATGCAAATCTTAAAGGTAACATTCACACCCATTTTCTACCCTTTGCTATGGTGAAATAATTGGAGGCTGTCAGGAACAGCAAGGAAATCTTAGCACATCCATCCACTTTCCATTGCATAAAAGCTATATATGCCTTCTAAACCCCATTATTTCCCCAAGAACACCTAGGGAAGGTATTGGTGTGGGATACATCTACATTTGATAAATTCTTCACCCAGAAGTCTGTTCTCTCTTGCAAAAATAATATTTATACCCACTTTTGAGGGCGTTTAGAGCCCATTTTAGGCCTTCCCCACTGCCAAAAACACACAGAAAAAAGTGCAAAAAAATCCCATCATCAGTGATTATAATACAGTAAAAACTATGCTCAGACCTAAGGGTAGTTCCTCTGAATAAATCAAATATAAATTTGGGGCTTTCCCCAACCCCTGCAAAAAAAATCAAATTTACTTTTTTTTATGATACACTTATTCTTGCATGCCTCATGGTTTTATTAGAGAAAACAAGTGCACAGTAACATATGGTACATCTGTTTCATATTTTGTCTTTCTGCTGTCGTGCTGTTTCTCTCAACATTCAGCAACACGCTTCTGTTGGCTCAGAATCATTATTTTTAAGCTGCATATGAAACACAGCCCACCTCTACTGTCACTCCAGGGACGTGCTATTCCTCCCTCCTTCCCTCCTCAGACAAATGTACAGTGGGATATAAAGATTGCAAAACTAAGAGAAGAAAAACCAGGCGTCGTTATCAAACACTTTCCATTCCTTCACTTCCAGAAGTTTGGTTTTACAAACACTCCTACGCTGTAATTCACAGAGGAAGTGATGGCAATGGAAAGGAGATAGTACCAGCAGAAACAATCGTTAAAACTCATTTAAGCAAAACCTAATACTCACTCAAATCTGTACAAAGACATATTCTCCAACTGAATAGGCAACCCCAGGCACAAGAGCCATGTGCAAACATCTGTGAGGCAAAAGGCAGGACAAGAACTGGGAGAAAGCACCGAGAAAAGAATGGTGAGGAACTGCAACCAGGAACAGGGCATGAGCCAGCAAAAGGCACAAGGGGGGAAAATAGAGGATGAAAAGAGGTGTTATCATTTCTGAACTTTCAGATTGAAACTGGCTGAGAAATAATTACCCATTCTTTGCTGCCAGGTTTATCTTCAGAAAAACTGGACCCAGAAAGGGGCAATAGAAGCACAACAAGGGAGGTGAGATGGGAGCAGTGAAAAGGCAAATAGTCAAGGTAAGTTTGAGCACATCATAATGGAGAGTATTTTTTTTATACCTGCATACATACAGAACAGCCTATAAGTTCTCTCAAAAGAGTAGATATGGGGAAAACAGAAAGAAACCAAAAAGTAACAATCTTTTGTGACTCTGGTACCAGAAGTTGATGGTGCTGGCATTGCATCAAAAATGCAGCAATAAATATAACCAAAAAAAACCTTAATTTGTCAAAAATTTACCTCCAGTCTGTCCAAGAAAATCCAAATACTTCTTAGCAGCTGTCTGTTCCTGTGGGCTTTATGTCACACTTCACAATGGGACACTGATTGGCAAATTTGAATGCCACTTTGTTAAATAAATAAACATTCAATAAAAATAATACAGCACTGTTGCTGAAATGCCAATTTTAATTGCAGGACTTGAAGCCTCCCCATTTCTTTGTGAAGCAGATGGTAGTTTTGCTGGAAAGCAAAGGACTGGAGGTAGTTGGATTTGGCACACTGAAAATTGGCACCAGAAGTTGAAAAGGTTCCATTTCAATTTTGTCACGGGGAAAGATGAACCTATGAATTAGGTCATAAATGGTGAAGTAGAAGCTAAAGGAGCTTTTAACTCTCCAGCCACTTCACCATTAACGAGTCTGAATAGTTTCCTCTTATTACACGTTTTACAGTATGCTGTAAATACCATAAATGAATAAATTAGTCCAGCTCTAACATGAGGGCCTCTTACTGTTTCTTCCCTGTTCTTTGTGCATAACCACCAAAATAACTGCACTTGAATAAAAAGTTGGCATGAGCATATTAAAAAAAAAGGTAAATTATTCTCATCAAGAAAGGTGTTTTCAGCACACATTAAGCAAATCCCACATTATTCACAGGAGGAAAAGGAGGTTTAGACATTCATTGATCCAGCTGATAACACTGACATGAGATCATCTATCATTTCATATCTCAATAGAACATATGGCTTTCAGTAGATTCTTTTATGAATTGGACAGTTGACAAAAATAAGCTTTCCAGATATGCCATTGGCACTACACTAAATTGAAATATTATTATATTCCCACATACCAACATAACAATATCAATATGCTTCCTAGCTGTATGCAAAGTTCTTCCTGCATAAAGAATCAATATGTGTTTATAAATATCTAATCAGAAAATACAAAGTCTTACAAAATTGTTTCTACAGGATGATTCAGGATCCCAGTAGAAAGGGTACAGTAAAATTTCTGAAGAGAGCTCTAGAAATAAAAACTCAAAATTTTGGATTTTTACAGATAATATTTCAGAAAGTTTTATTTCTCAGTCACAAAAGGAGAGCCAGTTCATACTTTCTCAGAATTTTAATAGCAAATAAACAGGGCATTACTAATAAACAAAATATAATGAATTACCAACTTTCTTCCTCCTGCTTACTTCAGTCATGAAAATAGAGCAGTGTAAGGCTAATAGAGTGTGTATTACATCACTTTTAGGCTACAGACTGTGTATTGCATCAGTTTTAGGATATAGAGTGTGTATTGCATCAGTTTTTCAAAACTTCTGTTTTACTTTAGAATAGGATTTTGCAAGACCTTAAAAGAATTTCACAGCATGAATTCAATAGCTAAATTTAGCAAGATCTGCTCCCAATTTCCCCAGGCATTTTTTCACAACCTCCCTTCAAAGCATTAAGTACAAGCTTGCACAAACTAATTTTAAAAAAGAACATTCTTCTCTATCTCAAGAAAAGATTTATGAAAATACATTGCTTATCTCAAAAGTGGCATTGTTTGGGTAACATTCACTCCAGGGCCTTCATACACACCTGCTTCTTTCATGTATTAAGACCATGTTCCCATTCCAGATATGCTCAGAAGTTCCCCTCCTATCTGCTATTAGATTTAGGTTTTTTTCCTCTATTAAAGAACAAGCAGCAGCAGTTACCAAAGAGATAGAGAAACTACCAAAAATCACATTCACAATTTTTCTGTTCACTCTCATTTCTATTACCATGTATTTATAATACCACCAGGATTTTTATTCAATAGCCCTCATCTCTCACTGTACATTCCTCCAGTGCTGACAGACTTGGTTTTCCTTAACCATATATGTATTTATAACACCAACTTCAGCACACAGCAAGGAGGACAAACAGTTTCAGGGCAGAGTAAATTCAATTATAGGCATGCAGCTAAAATATAGCACAGCATACCTAATGAAACTCTTTCATTTCTCAATTAAACTTTTCAAAGTAAACATCTGCAATCACGTTATGAACGCTTTTAAATAAAGGCAACCTTAAAATGATCACTTAATACTTTTTTTATCTTACATGTGTCATATCCAACCAATTTTTTTTGTAAGCTCTTGCCTCCTTTTTGCCATGCCTCCACAATACCCAGAGCACCTCAAAATGAAGCAGGCAGAATGCAGTCCTTGCAGGGAAGCCACCTTCACAAATGACACGAGCCCTGAGCTGACACTGCTCTGCTGGCACAGCACCAGCCTGGACACGCTCCAGGGCTTTGGGGATGGCAGCAGCTGCCAGCTCTGGGCTCTCGCCCCCACCAGAGCCTTGGCCACCACGGTGTCCCAGCAGCCAGAGGCACCAGCCACAGCAGCCCAGCACCCACGTGCTCCACAGCACAGCTGGCAGGTGACAAACGCTCAGGTGATAAAATTTCTTAGGGGTAGACATGACCTCACCCAAGAGAAACTAGTTGAGACCAAGGGACTTGACCCATCAAATACACACTTCTTTCTCCACCTAATGAAATGTTCAAATGAATGTTCTAGTGTTACTCTAATATGTTGGAAGTAGTCAGTTTTGTACATGTTAAAAAATAAATCAAGTGGAATTAATATTTTGTAAAAAGAAAGTTAAATTAGTATGCTAGATATAAAGCTAAATTTGCAGAAACATTCCCAATTTCATGTTAGAGAAGGAATTACTCCAGAGATTAATTTATGTTCTTATTCACAACCATTTCTCTAATACAGTCATTAAATTCTGTTTTATGAATCACTGTTCTCATCTGGGCTAAAGCAATTAAGTTCTCATGACAGAACAGTAGGTGTGCTGGTGCTAATTAATATTCCCCTGAGGTGAGCCTAAAGTTTGCCTGTGTCTCCAGTACACCTGAGGTTGGCATTAATCAAGATAACAATTCTTTCCTGGCATTTCTCTGAAGGAACAAACTGGGCATTTAGGATCAAACTTTGTTCCATCAGCACAGGCCTTCCACAGGCTCTCCCTGCTCTAGCCCTGAGATGTGGTGCTACCTTCACTTGTAAAGAGAATTTCACCTACAAACTGAAGTGCTTCCCATCTAATCCACCTGGAGGAGTGCATACAACATGATTTTAGCACTTTCAGCTGACCACAGATTTGGTAAAATCTGATAACAAAGGGAAAAACCACCTTGTACATGTGCCACTTTAGATAGCACCTAAGACAAAAGGAAAACGTTTGAGTTTGTACCAAATCCCAAAGAACAGTTGTGGCTGTTGCTGTATGTCAGCTCTACCTTCTCATGCCTTCTCATGCCTTATTATCCCATTGCTCCACTGACAAAACACTAACAAAAACACACACCAAACAAAGCAGACTTGCTTGAATACTATTTCAGCCTCTGCCATGAATGAAGCAGGCCAAGATATTCCTCTTTTTCCTTCTCCCCACAAGTGTTTAGTGGGTTTTTAGTTTTCATAAAAAACATTTTGGTTGTGCTCCAAAGAGTTGCATGTTTACCAGTTATGCTATTGATGGATGTACTGTATGTAAATAGAGACAATTTCTGTTTCTCCTGTTGTTTTAAATTTGTTATGTTAGTTTATCCTTATTGTGTGTAAAGCTCTATTCCTGTATTCACAATTAGAAAGGTGAACTAACAAAAATTTTCTAGTCCTTTTCTGTTATATTATCAGGCAGAAAACAGTAAAGTATTATCGTTTCTAAGTCTTAAGATTTTGCTTTAGTTCATTAATTCAAAGTTCTCAGAAAAAATATGCAACTTTTAAAAACACTACTAAGCATCCTTGCACAAAATTTGAAAATCCTGGAAATTTCTATAAAAGAAGCTCTTCCATCTCATAACAGTTTATGGAATAAAAGATAAGCCACACAAGATAGGGGGAACCAAACAAAAAAAAAAAACAAGCCCCTGAGATTGCTAGTTTCCCCATACAGGAGCAGCAGTCTTGAAAGTACTTTTGTGTGTCAAGATATTTTTAGTCTCACAAAGAAGGATGCTGGAATTGCCAAAGGCTTCCAACTATCTAATGGAAACAAAGAACACTACAGATAGCTATCTTAGCTAAGAGTCAATGTAAAACTGGATCTCAATAGATGGACTTCTGTGAAGTGCTTCCATACTTCTATGGTACTCTGAGAAGTGTCAGAAGAAATATCTTATTACATTGGTCCACTTCACTGCAAATCATGTCACTTATTCTTTAATATATCCATGTTTCAGCTTACAAAACAGGGGCTAACCATGAAGTCACAGAGATGCTGCAAGGGCTGTGAAAAGGCATCCAATGTACTAGGCACAATGTGCTAGGTGCCAGCACCTATTCCAGACGTTTGTGCATTTTTTTATTAATAATCATTCTATCTTGAAGGGAAAAGCTACTTATGCCCAGGCATATCTGAAAAGTTAGTCAAGGTACACCAAGAACATAACAGAGAATAAATCTAAATCTCAACTTAGAATATTATTCTGCAGATTCCAGATCATCAATTACAAGTGGGAAAAAAAAGACTAATTAAATCCACAGTAAGGAATCTGATACACCAAAAAGAAAGCATTTCCTGTATCCCTTCAGGCATAATCACTGTTCTGATGTCCTACTGCTGTGAAACCTCCCAGTTTATATTTTAGTAATCAATGACAACAAAGAGAGAAATTTCAATGCAGGATAATATTAGCAAAAGATTAATGAGAATATTTATTTAGTAAAAATTATATTGGCCTGAAAGGTCAGATTTGGGTTCAATTTTGGTAAGATTTAATCATGAAATCCCTTACAGCACAGCAAGAAACCATGCAACTAAAATAGTGAGAACCAATCTGAGCTGATGGAAAGCTGATGTGATATTTCACACCAGAAAAAGCAAAGCCTCAGTCACTGAAGTATAAAAATACTTTTCCATGATTGACAAAGGCAAATTAAGTTATTTGATGGCAGAGATCCATATTCAAAAGCAATGCAGGAATTAAATTCATATGCTTAGATGCTAAGAAACCTTTGCCAATAGGGTTTCTGAACATCAAGTTTTACACTAGATCCAGGAGGCTAAATCCAAAAAAAGAACACATTTATCTAGTGAGTATTTCCAGATGCCCAGACACGACAGAGCATGAACTCCTTTAGCTGCTGTACAGGGGCTTTTCTTTCTGAAAATTAAACCTCCACAATTTAGTTCTCAAATACAGACGCTTCTAAAACATTTGTTCCTTAAATACTTAGTACAGCACAGCTTAATTATTTTAAAGATTCTTTACAAAGAATTGAACACTCCAGTTTTAACAGCAAACATTGCTAAGGCCTCTTGGTTTGCTGCGTCATTCAGATTTTGCCCAGCTTAAAGGAAATTGTAAACTAAAATAGAATAGCACTACCAAAATCATGAGACTGTGTTCAGACTCACTTATTTCATTACTCAGATACAAGACTGCTAGATAAAAAGAGTTAACTGCTGAGGCAAAAAAATCCACAAGAAAAATAGCAGAAAATGGAAAGGCCTTAAAAGAAAAAAGCTGTATCATCTCATCAACAGAGAGATCAGGACAGTTACTTCATATATAAGAATTATCAATTTAAAATGTAAAGTTTAACAGTGCAGCTGTGCACAGAGAGAATTTTAAAATACCAGTATAGCAAACATGCACATGTATATTTATTCTTTCTAGACTTTATCATAACTTGCTCTGTTTTTCCTTCAGATTCTTATCTAGCAGCCTGGTAAATGGAATTCTCAGGTGCAGAAGTGTGTACAGTTCCCCACCCTGGAACACTAAGAAAAGTGCTACTGCATTTGTTGAGCATTACTATGCAAATTATCAAAGCTACTGCTGGGTTCTCCTGAATTCCTGCCTTTCTTCTTTCAGCTGTTTTACACGTGCTCCTAGAAGATAAATAAACATTTCAGTATAATATCTTCAAACACAAAAAGTATTAATAGCTTATTTGAAATAAAGCTTCATCTATATTTGATATTATAGGAAGTCTTCTCTCTGAAACAACCTGAACTTGTAATTTTTCCCATGTTTTACCTACAGCATAGCAGAAGTTGTGACACATATTGGTCCAAAACCAACCAACTTGTGTCTAACATGCAACAGAAAAGCAAAAGGAAGTGACTTTAGAAAACAACCATTTAGTTAACTTAATAATTCTAAATTATCTTTAATTGTATGGTCTGCCCTGGTTTTAGATATCTAACAGTTGCAGAGGTATTGATCTGAATTCATTTCTTGCCTCTGCGGGTGACATGAGAATATTCACCTTCCCTATTCTCCTATAATAGCTGAAGGAAATGCAATTTATGCTCACAGACAGAATCACTTCTTAATCTGAAAAAGAAACTACTTCTTGACCAGTTTTTTGGGGTTTTATTGCTTTGCAGCTAAAGCATCAGGTTTCACAGTTTCGGAATAATTTTACAAAAGAAAAGCTCATCTGATCATTGTGTTTGGAGTCTCTAACAACTGCATTTCTTAATGCTTTACAGAAAGGAACATTTCAAGCCATGGTTATTTTATGTAATATTTCTCTTTTAGACTGCTGGTGGCACCTTGCTTTTTTATTAAATTTAGGAGTCAAAGAACATGAAAAAAAGCTGAACAGCACAACAGAGGAGGAGGGGATGAAACTGAATGTATAAGATGTGTAAATGGTATAAATAAGGAGTTTATACAAATTGACTCACTCTTCTTAATCACATATAATCCTGCCAGTAGCCTTTTGCGAGCTGAATTAAAAACAAAAACAGCAGCAAGCCTCATTATGTGTTTTCCTGAATTTTCTACCATCTGGTAAAAAAAAAAAAAAAATTAGTTGGTCAATAAAGTGAAAGGAAATTCATAGCAAAATAGACTAACTGTAGCTTTTGCAGTAAAAAACTGTTTCTGCATCCTTTAGAATTCCTCATCTCTTAAGATTATTATTAAAAATAGATGATTATTTAATTCTTAAAAAAATGCAGGATGAAAATAGGTCTTAAAGGCTGAAGTATGTTGTAGACACTATTAAGCCAGGATTAAAAAAACAAAAACTACACCAAAAACACCCCCATATTTCCACAGTAGTAGGGAAAGACTGATCTTAAGACAATGAAAAAAAAATCCCAATCATTCAGATTATATGAAGACAGAATTTAAAAATACATATTTATGGACATTTGAAAATAAGCTGTCCAGGGCAAACACCAAGCACTATATTAGAGTTAAATTGACCTGCCAAAGAGAGTGTAATCCAATGGCAAATTGTGCTGTTCACTGCAGTTGCAATATCATCAGTATCCAACATTGTCATGAAGCAGCTCTGCAAGTGTAAAACACCTGAAAAACCCTCAACATCACACTGACAACTTAGGAAAAACAGCAGATCCTGAGCAATTGCTGCTTGGCACAGAAATAAAGCGATTCTGCAAGTGCTCTGTGCCCCTTCCTGCTAAAATCCAAAGTTGTGTAGAAAAATAATGAATTGGCAAAGGTCAGAAGGCATTAGACCAACATTCTGGTCAAAGCAAAAATTTTCAGGTTGCGATATTAAAACACAGTCACAGCTCAAAGAGTAGAACTTGAGATAAATGAAATATAATTGAAATACTCTCTTTAAAAAATTCTACAAGCTGAATAACCCATTCCTAATGGATGTTCAAATGGTGAAAGAAGGCCCTGAGAGCTATTAAGGGTAAACATTCCTCAAAATATTAAGACAGAAATTTCATACGCAATGGAACTTGTTTTAAAAACACATATAATACAGTGCTCAGTTTCACAAGTTGTCAATTATCTAAAACCTACAAGAGGGCTGAAAGTTACCCTGAACTAATCCAGGCAGCTGGACAACAATGCCAGCCTCCAGAATTGGCAAGAATGTGCAGCAAATGCAGAGAAAGAAGACTGGAGGAAAGAAAGGTGGGGGGAAAGGCACCTGCACAAAATAATTGGAGAAGTTGGGATCAATTTGGTGTGAGGCAAGGGTCTCTTCCTATATCCAAACTACTTCTCTACTTTTTGGAGTGAATTCAAATGAAGATGTGTTAAAATACCTGAAATATTAATAATGTAACACTGTGTAGTAAAATTAGCCATCAAATACTTAAGTTAATAAATACGTCACCAATTTTTTTTCTTATACATTTTATCCCCAAGTTATCCTCAAATTAAGGTTTTGGAATATCAAATGAAGCATAGATGCTACCTCACATATTTGGAAACAATTTAACTGGACACAATTGGGAAATGCACACCTAGAAAAACTTGGGAACAAAATTTGGTTTTCAAATACAGTTCCAAGTGGATCAAGTTATCACTTTCTTCTGAGACCACTATGACATGACAAAAATAAGAGACCCTACAGTTGCTACAAGGATGAAAAATACATCCCTAAAGATAATTTTCTTTTCTTGTAAATCTGCATAATCTTTTTCCAATATTTGATTCTGTGTTTAGCCATCAAGGCACCACTTCTCTGCAGTGAGGCAATGCTTTATCCAAGACCTGAAAAGGATAATGCCCTCGCCCTACTTAACACAGAATCACTGGTGCCTTCAATTCATGTTTTATTGTTACATCTATATACTTCTTTAAGAGAAAAATCTCTTCCCTAAAATATTACTTACAAATATCTTTTCTTGGGCTTTGCCTGACTGGCACTGCTTGTTAATTCTGCAGTCCTGAAGCCAGGACCGTGTGGTGTATTCAGGTGGAAAAGTCTATCACGAGTGTTCTTATCTAATTACTCAAATTCTCAGTCTGACAGTTCTCCCTCTTCAAGGGATGAGCTGCCTGAACAGGATGAAGAATTCCTGGTTTTGCTTTCTTAAGAAACTTCTGTGTTTTCTACTCCTTCGCTCTCTCCTCGCTGGCCTTGCTGCAAAAGGGAATCCGGACACAACAATAATTCTGAAGTGTAAGCAAAGTACCAGATCATTCATACACAATTATGCAGCTCATTCATTCCCATATTTCAACCAAACTAAGACTCTATAACTTACATGTTATAAATAGAAAAATAAATATACTAACAATATATTAAAACAACAATAATATAAAACTAAAATAAGTTTTATCCACCAGAGGGTGATGTAGGAAGCAGTGGTTGTTAACCAATGATGAAAATCATGCCAAATCTCTCTTGCTAGCAAACCTTACACCAGCATACAACCCAATGTGCTTCTGAAAACAAATATTTTAGGAAGAACTTCCGATTTCCAGAATATTGTAGTATCATTCCAGTGGTATATTGTAATTTTCATTACAGTGTTAATTATCAGTGCCAATTAAAGGCTGTGGGTTTATTTTGAATTTTTCACAATATATATTAAAACAGATAAGACAACATAATATGCACCTAATGTATTCATGTTAACATCAAACTCACTATAAACCTAAATAATTTTTCGATAGGTAGCACATACTCCATAGCCCAGCTAGCTATGCTGCCAAGAAAGTACATTTTCAGAATGATGTGGAAAGAATTTTGGCTTCCAAATAAAGGGTAACTGGGAATTTGACTTCCCTCAACATAAAGCTTATTTTCTGTCACTCAGGTAAGAAATTTAGTGACCACTGACTGCAAAACAGTCCAATTAACACAAGCTATGTATAAGTTTTTATGTACATATGTGCATAATTACATATACACAGCAATAGAACAGGCTTTTATTACAGACATGTTGATTGCAAACAGTGATTTTTCAAGTTTGGATTGAAACATTTTATTTATGCTTTGGTGTATCACAATTTAAACATAACCCACCCGTTCACCTCCACCTTCTAGTGTATCCAGAGGAAATATTTTATACCATAATATTCAGGCATTTCTTCACTGCATTAGTTAAGACTATTATGCTTTACCAGTAACCAGGCACCTGGAAGTTAATGCCACACACAAGTTCACACCAACAGGACTATTCTTTCAGCCTTTCTACCTACAAATTGCAAAAGCTATGCACCCATTTACACAGTTCAAATCAAAATAGGTAGGAAAGCTCTGATTTTCAAAGCACAGCTCCCTGCCTCTTCCTGTGATTCTCTCAATTTAAATGCAGGCCTTTGGAATACTTGTACTGTACTCAATTAATGCTGTAGTTAATTAAACAGAAACTGGAGCAAGTTCTAAAAGCAGCCCTTGTTTTAGGGTTTGCACCCAACATGTGTTGCACTCCTCCAGTTGGTTCTGCTGACCTTGGCTTTTCTCCTGCAGAAATGCCATGTGATGAGATCCCAGCCTCTCATTCAATTATAGATGAGAGTGAAATACAGACCTTACAGGACCTTAGCATTCTCTGAGCCTCTGACACTGAAATACTCACTGATTTGCCTCAGGATTTTCCTTTTGGCAAATCCATCATTTATTCCTTTTCCTTCAGGGTACAAAAAGTGCTTCACATGAAATCTACTGCCTTCATTTAACATGTGGTTTGTTAGCTTGTTTATCATCTTCCAGCACCAAGAGCAAAAGCAATAACTATCCTGTGGCAGATGCTTAAGGAAATTCAAAAAGTAAATATTTTCCCCATCCCACAGGCCAAATATCCTAAAATTAGTAGATTCTAAAGACTTATTTGCTCCTGCCACAAGCAATCCAACTTGAACCAAAGTTATCTTTGATGAAATACGCCAAGGGTTCCTGAATCCTAGTTTCTTTACCAACTCAGCTGATAGATATTCCAGCAATAAATTCAAGTAACAAATATTATCCTGCAGCTGACAGCTTTAACAAGTGGATTCTCTGGCTCCAGGAAATACACAATTCCATAGTCAGGAATGTCAGACACCTTCGACAGAGCAAATGACAAACAGTCCAAACATGACCCTGCCTGACATCAACCAAGCATAACTCCCAAACATGCAAAAACTCAGAAGAAAACTGAATGAATGACCAACAGGTTAAGTCACCATCACAACATTGCCCTTACCCTGACAATAATCTGAAATGCATCTCATGAATTCAGGAGGAGAACAGAAAAGAGAAAGGTTAGGAAGTGTCATGCCAGTTTATCTTTAAATTATATACATATATAAAATAAATAAATATAATGCTTTGCAGCACAGCCCAGAGGATCATGCTTCTCAGAAACAGCCCAGAGGAGGAGGTGGGTATTGCAGGCTAATTGAATATGGCATCATCAACTCCCTGTTAGATGATTTGGGGACAACTGTCAGAAAACACAAGATGAAAGCACCAGAAGGAAGGAACACATCTGAAATTTTACTAATAAATGCTAAAAACGTAAAATGGGAAAGAAATTACTCTTTTTTCAGTACTTCCTTGTCTCTCTTCCACTGTAGATGATGGAAAATTCTGAAAAGTCATTTCCAGCATTTTTTTCGGATTAAATCTAAGACCTCAAGGAAGAAAACTAGTTTAGAGAACCTAACAGAGAAATAAAAATATACTTTAAAAAACCTCCATAAACTACTGACTCCATCACAATCAGTAGAAAAGAAATTCCCCAAGGATAACGTTTGATGTATTATCCATGATACCTGTGAGAAACTATACTATTGATGAGTTGAAAGGTTTAATTAACATCTCCAAGAGATTTCATTTATATTTTGTAAAACTAGCTTGCCAAACAAATTCCTGCATTATGAAACCACTTACAATTAATGTGATGTATCCAATACTACCCAATTCTAGCAAAATTCAGAATGCTTTTTATAGGTACCTCTTTCCTGATTTCCTTAAGGCATTCTGAAAGCATCAAGTACCAATTCCAATTATCTTTCTGCTATAGAGTCACACCACCTTCTCAGAATATTACTGGTTTTGTTTATTCTTCTTTATGAAGAACACCCACTGACACTCATTATGAGACTTCAAGATGCAAATGACATTTCATGCCAGCACTTTGACATTGGATAATTGAGAATGACCTATATCCTAAACTTAAAGTAGGTATTTTGCAATATTCGATAATTTTTAGTTTCCAACATGATGAATAAAGTACCTTTTGTTGTAAATAAAATAGTACTCTTTCAGTTAGAGCTACACACAGTGCATTCTAAAGACTACAATTCATGGTTCTTATCTTTTTTTGAACTACTAGGGACAACAGAACAAAATCAAAAATTACTTTCCTCAGATCTCTTTATACCTCAAAAATGTCCAAAAGGGTGTAACTTATTACTAGCCTTTCCAATTTACCACTAACCTGTGATACAGTTTTCATACAGCTTAAACTAGTAGTTTCTACTTTTTAACATATATATGAATACTACTGTCTAAACCAGAATACCACCAAAAAGCTTCAGCCAAGATCAAACAAGTGCTTGCACGGTTACAAAGTCACACTCCTATTATTTCTTTCTCTAGCTCAATACTTACCAAGCTTTTTGAGACAGACAGGGGGAAAAAAAAATTAAAGTAACTACATTCCCTCATTCCCCCTCAAGCACTTTCAGGTTATTACTCCCTCAAAATTTCCTTGCTCATCTGTAGTATCATGGCCCCCCTGCTTATCAAATTCTACTCCCCACCAGAGCCAGGAACCTTTCCTCCCCATCAGCAGCAACAACAGCAGGGAACACACACCCTTCTGGCACAGCTTCTCCACTGCTCCTCACCAGCCACACACCCGCCCTCCTCAGCACAAGGAAGCCTGGTTTGGCCTCTTCCCCTTTCACACACATGATTATTTTCAATATAATAAATGAAACCTCACTTATTTCATTCGACTTTCCTATTGAGATAATGACTGTTGGATCTATTCTGTGTAGTTAAAAGCTTAAGAACTTTGTCGCACTCGATAAACAAAGTAAAGAAGAAATATTTTGCACTTACCTAAATTGCCATCAATGTACATGAGTTTAAATGAAGAAAAGAGTGGAAACATGCAAAATAAAGTTAAAATCAACAAGCATGCATGCAGCTCAAGACAGAAGTTTTTTTTTAAAGCTGAAGAAATCAAGAAACAGCAGTACAGTGAAAAACAGAAAACAAGGTGAATGGATGGGATGAACCTACTGGCTTTACAGAATCATCCTAAAACACCTTAAGAAGCTTTCACTGATTGTAAACATTATATTAAAATTTGACATCAGAAGTATTTTTCTTGAAGAGACTCATTTAGGAAAAATACAGCCAAATCCTTTTTTTTTTAAAGATTAATAATATGAAAGCATACCTCAGGTAGTATAGTAAACCACAAGCACAACATTTCCATTCCTCAGGTTCCTAGCTTTGAGTTGTGGAACCATGTACTTCATTAATATTCACAATAAGCTTCAAAATCCCTGCTGTTTCACACATTTATACAATAAGACAGGGTGCAATGAATTTATACTCCAAAAAATCCTCCACTGACCACATGTGGTATTAACAAACAATGAAAGGTGCTTTCCAACCAGTAATCAAGTGCATACATTAAGGAAAGCAATATCTATCTATGATCTCACACTAAATATCCAAGTGTTGGTAACTCCCTGCATATTCCACTACAATGAACCCACAAGAACTTCAAAGAACATAAACAAAATGGCTAAAAAATATTTTTTTAATAATGTATACCTTAGCCTAATCAATGCTTTATTAGGAACATCGTTTAATTAGTACAGATAAGGGAAGCACCATTTCAGAATATTTGTTAGTAAATTTTCTTTTATTGTTCTATTTAGATACTTGTCATGAATCAAAGTGAAAATGAAGAACACAGGTCTGAACTCAAGAATACACATTCCCTCTCTACTGATTATTTTAGCAGCTCTATTCTGCTAATTGCCACATCTGAGCTATTGCTACAGATGGACAAAAGTTATTCTGAGAAACTGTATCAAAAAACTTTGGTATTCAAAACTCTAAGCCTCAGAGGAACTGCTCACTATCTTTTTTATCCTCTCTCCATCTCATTAATCAGAAGTAAATTCCTGTAGTATCAGGATAAGAACAAAACTTCAAAAGATTGATAATATATTCTCAAAGAACACGTTAAGTCAATTAAAATTACCTGGTTTTCTATAAGGGAAAAAAGGATCATCCTCACCCATTTATTTCCCACAACACATAACCATGTCATGACTTAAAAAGAGCCACTGTCCATTGTGTATTAATTATGTAATATTAAATGATGACTTTTTAAGTAGGGAAAAGGGGCTTTACTTTGTGCAACAGGGCTTTATATGCATTTTTTAAAATTTCACAGTGATTCAGTTTTTGCAGTGTTGTAAAAGCAGCATATCAACTGATAAATATTAATGTATTGTATTAGAAGCAGCTAATCCAAATCAAATTAGTTTTCCCTCCTGACAGACAGGCAACCACTTTGGAAATGAATATTGCTGAATAATGTCTTGTGTCTTCCCAGAACTTCCCACCTTCATGGCCTCCTGCACTGCACTGAAATCTAAACTAACTCTTCTATACATTATATATGATTAGAATCTTCTGTTCAAGCCAGATAAGAGGGAATAACTATCTAGCTAGGGAGAAAAAAAAGCAAAATCTCTGTTTGAGGCATTGCAAATGAATGATTCCAAGATGAAGAACCACTTGAAATAGTTAAAAAGATGTAGAGTACTTCCTTCCCCTATGGATATCAACACATAATTCCAGTTGTGCTGTGAGAAAACATTACAAATAATATGAAGAGAAAAAGACAACTAAACGTGGCTTTGTGATATCAAAGTACAAGTAAGCATACATTTTCAGAAATATAACAACTTTGAAAAAAAAAAAAACAGGAATGTCCAATTCCTGTCCATAAACTTCCTCATGGATCTCTTTCTGCTTCTAAAAGGTTTAATTTTATCAATTTTCCTGTTGAAACAGATCCTACTATTTCAAACTAATTCTTTTATTCGGCAAATTTATTTTCATCTATAATCCTACTTTCCAGGATGTAGTTGCCATTGTTGACATTATCTGGATGCACATCCACACACATCCATCCTTCAGGACACTGACGAAAGCCTCGAGCACGTGACAGATCCCTACTGGAAGATCTCACCCCCAGTCACTGATGATTACACTTTGACACAGGCTTCCAATCAAATAGTTCTCCATAGAGCAGCAATTTCCTGCCATGTGCTTCCCACCAACTCCCTAAAGGGAAATCTTTTGAGGCAAAGTTCTCTTAACATCAATACATCAATACTGTTTTTCCATTATGCATAAGGTGTGTTTTCCTGTCATCCAAGAAACACCAGACTTCTTTGACATTTTTGACATATCCATATTAGGGGTTAGTGTATTTTTTTATTTCCTCCCCCCTACATTTAGAAATAGCTAATGATTTTTAAAAATATAGCTTCCAAATAATTCTTTGGGTTTTGCAATATTTTGTCAGAAATCACAATAAAAATATGAAACTTATTTCACTCATTCACTCACTTTTATTTTTACCAGGCAGATATGCCCTTCTCCAGTCTCCTGGGAGTTCCCAAACTTTGCTAGGAGACCCAGGAATCCAGGCAAGGTCACTTTCATCACGGACAGCCAATGTGAAAACGCTTTTTAGCGTTTCAGTATGAAACAACTCAGTTTTTAAGAAAGTTTTATCAGTAAACCTCAGACACACAAGGATAGGCTGAGCACTTTTAGGATAGATGCGATAGAGCACATCACCTTTTTTGTTCTTTAAAATGACAGCTTTTTGATGATTCTAATTTAAATTAGTTGTTGGAAAGAATCAATAGCCCTCTGGATAAGAGTGGCAAACAAACTGACACGGTCAGCTTGGGCTGCCAAAGCCATTCCTTCAGAAAGGCTTCTCTCCAATGCTTACAAGAGAAGGAAGCAGCAATTACAGAAAAGGATGGGTGCTTTTATACCCAAATGTTTGACTACGAGAGAGGAAACAGCAGATGCACATGGTTGTCTCCTAAAACTAACAGAAGGTCCCTGTGGAGTTTTGCTGGAACCTGTGGCTGGGCTTTCTGCTGACTGACACTTCCTGAGTAACCCAGAGATCAGGGTGATCAGTAAAATGACTAATTTTCCTCAAGGTGTTTGGCTATTCAGAGCAGCACAGACAAAAACCAAATGCAAAGAACAATTTTATAAGACTAAGCAAATAGTCAGAGGCTGGCAGATGAAATTCAGGGAGATAAAAGTGGCACACAAGTGAAAGTAATCCTACCTTTAAGCATAACAAGCTGGGATCTAAGCTGGTTAGAATTAATGGTGAGGGTTTTTCTCAACTATGATAAATATTTCCATTAAGATATTAGCTTAGTACTCAGTAGCAGCAAAAATAAAGGCATCCAAAACTGGAAAGAACAAACAAATTGTTGGGAATTTCTGTAAGAGACATACAGAATAAAAGGGCAAACACTACATCGACACAACTCATTTTATACCTTATCAAAAACTCAAGCTGTTTTGACCTCCTTGCCTCAAAAAAAAAATCCCAAACATGTAATAGGTCTGAAAAACATCATGTTACTGTTTCACAAGGAATTATCACACATGGTAAGATTGTCCTGTCTGGAAAAGAGCTGAGGGAGGGATGTGATGATGGAAGTGTAAAGTCCAAAGCAGCACTGAGACACCAGGCATCAATGATTTATTGCTTCTTTCAGTACAAGGAACAAGAAATCCTAGCAAAAGCAGCCGAAGTCTGGTGCAAAACCCAACGAAAGGCAGTGGTTCCTCACAGCTATGTTGGGCTGTAAGAGCCCAAGGGTGGACACTGGCATTTTAAACAGGTCCAAAAGTAAGTGGCTGAATTGAGTCCATTGAGTTATGAGGCACAAAGAAAGAGCAGCTGGATCAGGAGGATGATCTGGGGACACCTCTGTATACTCAGCCTCTTCTGTCAATGTTTGGACACTGAGCTACCCAATCTTGGTGTTATTGTGTTATAGAGCAAGGATGCATGTTAAATACACACACAGGGCAAAACACATTGTTTTCAGCAGTTTTGATGTAACTAGAAAATAAGAGCATTTGTCAATAAGATATGACAAGAATGAACTCATAACTGAGTTACTAGTTTACCTTCCCCTCAAGATAAGGAAAACTAGCTTTTGGGGACAAAACCAAAACATAAGCTCATTGGTGTGTGACAAAGTCTCTAAATACAAGATTCAAATTCCAAATGTCAGTATAAGATATTAATGTGACACTTCCATAAGAAATACATGAGACTGTATTAGAATATTCCTTCTCCTAAGGGGACACCAACCATCATCATTCAAATATCTAACCAACAGGATTTTTCAAGAATAGAACCTCCACCATGCATCTTTTGGGTAATATTGGTCTTAGTAGCATCCTAGTGCATCTGCTATAAATAAATGAATAATCAGCAACTACTATCATCGGTCTGGATACAAAATCTATACAAGAAAGTAATTAATTAATTCATTGGACTGAATTCCTGATGATAACCCAGTCAGTTTCCCACTGAAATAACTTGTAACAGACTTGCCAGCTCTGTAGATATTTAGGTTGATGACACACCTAAAAGGTGGAAAGTTTGCTGAGAAGCTCTAATTGATCACAAACTTGGAAGTAAATTAAAAATTTCAGTTGTTGCTGCCTGCCAGCAAAGAAGTTTGGATTTGGAATCTGGAAGTGAGAGAAACACAGGATTGTGTTTTTGTCTGGGGAAAGTTAACAGATGGTCTAAAAAGGAGCAGCTTTAAAATAAGACCAGAAGCCAAAAAGTGTGTGGAGAAAGAAAGGATAAATTTTTTGTCTATTCTATGCTGCTGTTTCATATAGCTTTGTATAAATAGTTGTATATTTGATATAGCAAAGTCTCAACGTTTGACTTTACAGATTTATCCATCCAGATTAAAATATTTGCATCTTTTTATAATTTCAGGAAAATGTAACATCTTGAGTAGAAATATTTGAAATAGATATTTACAAGATATTCCTTTTCTACCATGCAGGTCCCTGAAATGTTACTGAAAACTTACACTTCGTTCTGTAATGCACAAGTACAGAAAGCTGAATATGAGGATTTATCTCCTTTTAACTTTAAAACTGTCAAATCACTGTACAGCTTAAACAAAATATGCCTCTGGATGTTTATTTATACTTTTGAAAAAGTGGCTCATTTAGCTCCTCAGAAAGTGTTGCCAAGACAACATTTAGACAGTTGTTGCAAAGGAAACCCTAGAGAAAGTTTAGAAATTAGAGAAAGGGTAACAACAATTATTTTCTCCATCTAAAATGTGTAAGAATGCTGCATGAAGGAAATTAGAACCTAACTATGTTTGGATTCTTATTGGAATGCTTTCTTGCTGTTTAGCAATCAGAAGCAGATATACCAAGACATAATTCTTGTGGCAAATATCAAACTTGTGCCAGCACTGGATACAGTACCAAAAGCAACACATCAAATGCTTGGTTGTAAATGACCACAAAGAAACTCTCCTAATTACTTACCTGATTTTCTTCATGGGAAACTCTCATCTGTTCTTTAAGAACTGACATTCTGGCTGCTTCTTCTTTCCTCAATACCCTCTCTTTCTTTAGCTCAGGACTCCAGAAAGTTTTGATGCTGTTCATAGAGGACCCCAGCTTGCTGTCCTTAATGTCTAGCTCTTTTCTGAGAAGGTCATTCTCCCTCTGTAGATCCTTCAGCTGAGCCTGCAGATCTAACATGGTGCTGTCTCTAACCTGTCTCAGCATGGAAGGAACCTGGTGGTGGTGGTGGTGTGAGGATGTGGTCAGCCCTCCGTGCTGGTCAGTGTAAGAAAGGACATCTGTATGTGACAGTCCAGCAGAAGCAATATTGGGGCTGCTCCCCATGGCTGTCACTCGGCCACCATACACAGCTCGATTTGTAGCCCTTCCAAGAGTCATTGTGCCCTTTGGGAAAGTAGTAGAAGCTACACCCTCGTGGTCACTCAGGTACATTGGTCCAGATGTTGCATAGGCTGCGTTAAGGGACTGGATGTTCTCCATGGATAACGTCTTCCCTGTCCCTCCTCCCCCGCTGCTCGTCCTCCTGTGACCCAGGCGAGGGGACCTTGGCAAGCGGGGGGACCTGGAGGGACTTCCTTCCAAGTTGCTGATTGTTCTTGCACTTCCATACATCTTTCTTCTACTTTGAGGTACTATTTAGTAAGAAACTAGTAACACTAAAGTTGAATATTAAATTTATAATTCCGGCTAGAAATACTGGCAGTTTCACTGCATTCTTCCAGTAGGCAAAATCTGGTTTTCCTCCAAAGACAGACCTGAAAAAAAAATTACAAAATTAAGTTTTTATTTTGGAAAATTAACTTACAAGGAATCACCATATATCAGAAAAACCAACTTCCCAGAGTAATAACTTCAAAAATAAAACTCTACTATACATTTTATATTTAGGCTGATTAGTTAAAAATGCATTTTCAAACTAATTTCAATCAAAATAAAATTCCTAATTTCTTCCTTGCTCTGTCGAGCTAAAGCTTGTTAAACTAAGTTGGAATGAACAACATGGGCCCAGTAGCATACCTTAGCTGGTATGTTAATGGACTTCAAATGACTGACAATCTGAAATTTACATAAAGAAAAATATTTCTTGCTGATATTAAGAACTACTCTCTTCAAGCCTCCAGCATTCATTCCCAAGGCACACAAACCTAAAGTAATCTTGTTGATTTACTTTTTCAAGTTTTAGCATTTTAACATCATTGTCCAAATCTGTCCCTGTTTTCAGCTGTCATGCAGCATTCAAGAGATGGCCCACAGCTTGTTCCACCACAAGAACTTCTGCAGCTTTTCTGCTGTCTCAACTTCAACACATTGACCAATAAAAAGAAAAAAATCTCATTATGGTGACTAGGGAAATGCAACTGCTTATCCTAATTCTCAGGTACCAGCCATCCTCTGGCCAAATAACTCATCAAGCCCTCTGGTAAATCCATCCTTGTATCTTTCTAGTTGCTGAAATAGTTCTGTAGCGCCTTCAAAGACAAACCTCCCATGAGACCAGAGCTGAAGATCATTTTCCTTCCACAGGCTCCTGGCACATCCTGAGCAAAAGCAACAACAAATCTTCTAAACTGATAGAATTCACCCCACTCTCTCACTCAATAAAAAAAGCCACAAACAAAACAAAACAAACACCCCACAAGAACACACTACACTCGGATCTGGGGAAAAAATAATACTGCTAGCAGGAACTGCCAGAGTCAATTGAAACTGCACATAAGAAAATATTTTTAGATACAGCTGATATGATACATGGCCAGGTGGTGAGATTTAGTATAAATGTGTTGATCCTCAAAAGCAGAGGTACAGAATATTGTGTCTTAGACCATATCCATACTATTCTTCCTTTTCATTGTACAGTCTGATAAACCAGTAATTTATATTTCTTGCTAAGAGTTACTTAATAACTTAGTCAGCCTTCTGTCTATGTCTGAGATGTCTTTTTAGGTACTTGTTTTGCCTTTTAGAGCTTATTAGTTGTGGTCTTTATTTTCTCAACTTGTGTGAAGTTTTGGAAGTTCTTATATCAGAGAACACTTTTGTCTTGCTTTGCACTTCTGTGCTTACCATTGAGCTCTACTGAAAAAAGGAGCCTCATTCCCTATCCAAAGGGAGGGTAACTTCTCACTGAACTTCTTTAATAATGTTTAAATGCTGATTGAACACTGTAGATTCTGTAAGCTTGTGAAAATTCTGAAAGAAACAGGAAAAAAAGTAGTAAAATGCCATCTAAGTGCTATTATCTCCCAGCATTTTCAATTTTTTTTACTTTCCCCCTAGAACTATTCTAATCAAAACAGAGACCTCTGTGTTGGAAACACAAACACAGTGATGATATGCTTGATTTTCATACTTTAATAGACTACACTAAGGACAGCTCACAGACCAAAAAGCTGAAAAGCCTGACTTAAGAAAATTCTTAGAGTTTCTCCATTTTCATTTGCAGTTTGTTACCCTTCTACAAACCTGAATTATACAGGCTGGCTTTCCTGCAAACACCTCAGAAAAAGGCAGGCACATGGAAATAGGCTTTTTAAATGTGTATACTTCTTAAGGATAACACTGGGGCCTTCCTTTATGGCTGAGAGGTGTCAGACACAGTAGAAGCCATACACCATTGCTTTATGAAAGAGGGGAGAAAAGCACCTACATTATTTTCTGCTCCTTACTGCTTATACATGGAGCCTTCCTAGCTTCAGGAAGATTTACTGTGTGTCTCAACACATCAGGAATTGAAGACATGAAGAAGCAATATCAGCCTCAGGACCTCAACAATTGCCACACAGATCATCATCTACTCCCTGGAGAAAAAGAGAGGAGAGAGCCCATCTCCTCACAGAATCAGCTGACAGGGCCATTCTCGTTGAACTTAGAGTGGACAGGTAAGATATAGACAATTCTTCTTTGAAAGATTAATTTATTTTATATTGCCATTTTAATTGGACAAGGAAGAAAGAATACTAATAGACTCGAGTAATATTTTTTTACTCAAGCTGAAGGTGTTGCAGTAGCCTTGACAATGGAGTCACAAAGGTCATACCCCCTAAAGCCACCTCTGAGAAAAAAAGTCACCCAACTCCTTTCAGCCTGGTAGGGACATACTGCAGACCCACTACATACATTTTCCTATAAGAATTGAGTTTTGAAATCCAAATCAGCTTAGTACTAGGAAAAAAACCACACCAGATGCTGACCTGCTTGGCTCAATATTTTATTTTAAAGATATGCCTTTAATGTACATGATGTAAAATTAACTGTTATAATCATGAGTTTCTTATTCTGCACTGCAACCAAAGCTGTATTTTCTGTGGATCCTTTTAAGATGCAGAAAATTAAGCATGTATTCTCAGCTGGAAGCAGGAGGCCAAGCACTAGACACTCTGCCCCATGCTCTGATCAGCCTTGCAAACCCCAGCAAACCTGATCCATTCATGTCAAAGCCCCTCCTGATGCCTGTTCCAACTCCAACTCCCCTTATTTCCCACCTTCCTGCCCCACCTGATCGCCTGCACTCTGCACACAGCAGCACCATGGGTTCACATTACCCACATGAAGCCTGACAATTCATTTTATTTGTCTTTTGGCTTTCTATTTTTATAGAAAACTGGAGAGCATGGGATTCTAATAGGATGCTACTAGAAGATCTCGCTCAAGTTAGTTTCCAAATCCTTACTTCTACATTTAACATAATTACAATGTTTCCTTGAAATACTGTATACACAGTTCCCTGTAAGTTCTGATTTTCACTGGCTACACACTCCAACATGCTGAGGGATGATTTAGGCTTCTAGTGTCCCCTCCTGTGGCCTGAATCACCTAGTCAGCAGGAAGTTTGGGTATCAGCCAAATACTTAATAGCTTTGTACAACCACTTGCCAATATTAACATTGAGCCAAAAGCTCAAACATTTGTAAAAGTACCAAAAGCTTGAAGGAAAGCTCTTCTTTAGAGTTAACCTCCCCAAACAATATGTGGTGACAGTTAAGTGCAGAAATTATCACTTCAATTCCCAACTGTCTAAAACGGTTTAGTACTATACAGCTCCCCACATATAAACCAAAAGAAGCAAAATAGAAAAACAGAGGTGATGTAGAACACAATGCTGCTATTTTTTCTGCCAGGACTGCACTTTGAGGCACCACAAAAGGAAAAAGATTCACAAAAAAAAAAAATCTGTTCCATAAAAACATGTCCTAGCAAACAATAATGATTTCTTTATTTTGATAACATCTTTTAAATACTCTCATCACAACAAAAAAAATGTCTGTACACAGAAGACCAGGAGTACGTGTGTATTAAAAGCAGTGACCAAGAGTGAGAAATATTTCTAGCATTTTCTTTTGGTTTACCCAGGTTTTCTACTGCTTTCATAGTGGCACAGTATATTCTCACAGAGACTATCCTTTTCTTCACGTGCTTTTTATTGTCTGTGAGAATGTAAAAGAAAAAAAAAAAGGCAGCTGATACAAACTAGATACAAACTAGATACAGAGAACCCAAATCTGTTGTAGAGTATCCTTCCTTTCTTCATTAATCTGAGTGAGCAGCTTGGCATATCTTCTTTTAAGAAAGTAGAAAAACAAACAAGCAAAAAGATAAATACAGTGCTCTTCATATGGTGTTAGTAAGTGACCAGCATTGTTTCTTATTAAAAGGACAAAGTACTCTCTTTTCCTCCTTACCAGACTGACCAAGTTACTTCTCCCTTGCCTTTTTTAATCCAAAAAAGAAAATAATCCTTTTCTTCTTGCTACTCTTCTATTCCTTACAAGTTTGAAAAAGAAAGCACACATGACAACTTCAAAAGCAACATTTTCATTTAGGTTCCTTACAGCATCCTGAATCTGCATTTTTAATGTAAATTAAAGTTTTACTACAGTCTGCACAATAAATTTTTTTTACTAGTTAACAGACATTAATTTATTCCCTCTCTTGTAGCTCGTTGTAAAAATTGCACACAGGTAGCTGTAAATAAAGTGACTTCCAAAGCCTGTTTTAATGTCTGCGAGCTGTTCCTGTCCCTGAACTCCCATCAGTGCTAAATGGAAGAAGTGGCATTTATCACCTCAGAACAGCTCACCAGGCCTGCCTGCCTTCAGTGCTCTTTCACACAGAAGAAAATATGAAGGCAAAAGCAGGAGTGGCTGCTCAATATGCATCTAATGACACACAGAGAAAATAAAGCTGTCAGGCATTCTAATGCTGTCAGGCACAGTGACAGCAATGAATACTTGTCATGCAATCAGAAAACTGCACCAATTGAAATATTTGCTCAAAATGCCGTATTAAAAATCTTGAAAAGCAAGCAATTCTGACACCATTATCAGGATTGTCAATTATATTATTCTCAAATGTACTTAAGTGAAGGGTCAACAATACCTTTTTAACTCTTTTATGCAAGCTTCATGGGTTTAAAACAAGCCTGGTGTTCAAGAGAGGTGCATATCTTTCAAAGCATTTTACTCTATTACAACGTTTGAGACATTGTAATTGTTTTAAAACATCATACTAGTTAGAGATAGGCTTTAAATAATATAAGTAGTACTTGAACTCCACCAGTTGACACATCCATCATTTTCTAACTTCCAAGTTAGGTCTCTCTGTTGCTCAAACTCCAATTCTTAACCTTTTATGTCTAATATTAAAACAATTCTTTCCTGTAGTCCTGCATGTGACAAGTCTTCCTGGGGTTTCTAAGATGTTTAACAGAGGTGAGAAATTCCAAGCTTGTTTTATTTTTCTGCTGTTGTGTAAAATATTAAAGGCCTGAAAATTGAAACATAAAAAAAAAAGGCTTCTGTAGCCAAGCCAAGGCAGAACCATCACATCTAATTTTAATTGTTATTCCAGAGAACACACTGTATCTTTATAAAAAGCTATAGGGCAGCCTATCTGCCAAATCTGGGCAAACACAACCACGTACAGTCTGTACAAGTTACCTGCCAGTGCTGAGCATTTCTCACCATCCAGTCCCTGCTCACAGAAGCAGGATCTTTGGTGTCACCCTTGGTTTAGGTAACAAGCACAACAGTGGCATGAAGAGTTTCAGAGGTGCAGGGTAAAACACCTCAGCTTTAAGTGACTGAAGCTCCCAGTCCCACACTCACTGTGTCATTGTTTTGCTGCCCATCTGCTCTCTGCAACTCTTAACACTGGGATTCTATTTTTTATTGGTGGGTAGGAGGGTGGATGGTGTGAATCACAAGCAACAAGGGGACAGAAACACAAATTCCAAAACGCTGCGTGTCCCTCTTCATTTTTTTCATTCTCAACTTCCCTGCACCATAATGACCTTCCCAGGACACAGAGATATTTCCAAAGGCCTGGCAAGCTTTAGGATTTCCAGAGAAATATTTCCTAACATTTCAGTCCTTGCAGGTGTGCAGGTGTCTCGTGTGCTAAATTCTACACCCTAGTCTGTATTCATCATGCCTTCCACCCTGCAATTGTTAATCACCTGCCTTTTATTCTCTTCTCAATAAGAATTCTCATTTATCAATGCAAGTTGGCATTCACAAACTCCAGTATTTTGTGAAGGATTATTCAAAGGCACATGGAAAAACAGGCAAACAGTATTTTCATTTAATAACTATTAAAGAAAAACAACAACAATCATATGTCTTGAATTTTACTAAAATAGTCTCCTTTGGGGAAAAAATACTAAAATGTAAAAGTATACAACATTCTTCAGGACTACTTGAAAGTTATGCCTAATTATTAGCACGGTTTATGCTTTGCTTTTGTCAGCATTTACCTAACTTGAATGCCTAATCTACAGAAAAAGTTATAGACTGAATTATCCTTTGAGAAGGTAGAGCTTTAAAATAAGCATGATTTAAGAAAACCTAAATGTTTTCTAGAAAAAAATCTGAAAGACCAGACTTGTTCTGTCATTTCTGTACTGTCAGCATTTATACCAATTCTTTGAAAAAAAAGTCTGTTAATATATATATTAAGTGCATATTAAAGACTACATGTGTTTTAGTAAGATAACCTAAGAACTGAAAATAGTGTAAAAGCAATTGACCAAGTTTGTAGTGTGACCAGTAAGTTTGTCCATTTTCACATGACGTATGCTTAAAAATATTGTCGTTTACAATTATGTCATCGTTTTAAGATACATTTATAACTCTTAATGTTTTAAAAACCAACAGAGATACTCCCACACAATGGAGTACTTTCAATTGAATTCACTAAGGATACTCTCATGAGTGTTACTAAACACAGGCTTACACATTTGTAGGATAAAGCTATATTTTTCTTTTTTTGCTACAAAGCTTCCATTCTCATTAAAAAGGCAACAAAATAGTCAAAGGTTCAGCTATTGAGACTACCCATGCAGCCCCCAGCAGTTTCTTAGAATACTTAACTACTGGGATATTTAGCAAGCCTAAATATCCATTCTCACCTTACATTTATTTGATTCTAGAAGAGCAATAGGCCTACTCAAACTGCAAAACAAGAAGCATGTTTGTGCATTCTGCATGTTTTGAAACCATCACAATTTAAAAACCTGTAGAACATCTCTCCTCTGTTCTCTTTGGTCAGCTACAAGAGCATGCACATTTCAGCACCATGCCAAAGAAAAACTGGCTGTGCTTCAGCCACATCAGATCAAAGCTGTCCAAGCAACTTATAGGCTCTGTAAGTGATGCAAGTGATTTAGCAGATTAGCTTTCAATTCATCATAGAATTAGCACCCTGGAGCCATTAGAAGACGCTGCACTTCAGGAATTGCCTTTTTATTTATTTATTTATTCACCAAAAGTTGAAGAGTTCCCCAAGCACTTGGTGGCCGGCTCATAATTTCACAGCACAGCCCAACCTTTCCCCTTTGGGCTCACTCAGCTAAGCACAATCACACCAGTCCACAAGTGCAATTTGTAAGCCCTCACAGGCACCCGACTTCACATTTGAAGTTGATGACAGATGTTACTGTAACTGTTTCCTTAAGGAAAAACAAATGGTTTGAGCAGATTTCAAATGAGGTCTATAAATGAAAGCTGAGGTGCATCACGACTGCCAAGACTCAGCCATCAAAAATAAACTTGCTTTACACAGCAAACTCTCTTCCAGAGAAGCCTCTGAGAGTACCCATTTCTTCCACTATTACTGGACATAGGTCAACAAAAATAACTATGCTTTATTTACCAGGTCATATTTGTCCACTAATCTGAATTGTTCAAATTGTTCCTAAGTGGTAAGAACTGTATTTCAGCAATATATTTTGAGAAAAAGAAGGCACTACAGAAAACTATTTAAGTCAAAAGCCTTACCATCACAGAAATAACAGACCTGTGCTGTTTTATAAAGTAATTAATAATTCAGACACTGCATGTGCCAAGAGATAATGAAATATATATCTAAGCAGATTACCAGTAAATTAATTTTACTGATCATAAAAAGTGTTTAGATAACACTGAAAACTGAAGAGGCAGCAGCAAAATGTTTAACAGGACTCAACTCATACCTGACAAAGAAAAATCAGCTCCTGAGAATTCAAGTACTGTGGCCTCCAAGTCTTGCAATGAAACAATTCAAACATACCAAATAGTGTAACCACAGGTACAGACATATTAAACCCCCATGAGGAATTGGAATGAAGTGACCAAGATGTGCTCTGTAAATCTCTCAATGTATGGAGAAGATTATGTCTTATTAGTCAGCATCCTAAGTGATCTGAGTTATTCACTGGGATGGAAACGGCCCCACACATTAACAATGCTCTGTGCAAAATGTATTTTTGGACTAAACTCAAATTGCAGAGATTTTTTGTTACATTTCCTTCAAAATAAATTGCATATTATATCCAACTAAGTAATCACTATAAGACAATGCTTTCTCTAGTGGCTTCCCACCCCAGCTCCACAGTACTTCCTGAAACTACAGCACATCATTTCCACATATATCTATACAATATATTGGTATATACACCACTTTCATCAATTCTTTCACTCCATTCAATGTCCCATGACATTTCTCACACAATGAGAAAAATTTTAGAGTTAAATTACTTGGAAAAATCTCTCAATTTTCAATTTCTGTAGGATTTAGTTGCTAGATTCCACATCTGCACTGTGACTTCAGTTAGAGGAATGTAATAATGAGCAGGACAAACAGTGGGAAGCATTAAAAGAAAAATCAAAGGGTATTTGCTGGAAGTGGGGTATTCTAACCAAATAAAAAGTACATTGGTCATTAAAGAAGCCACATGGTAGCCAGTCCGAAACATTTCCAGTGAATGCCAGTCCACAAAACTGTCTTAGAATAAGTTTTTAAGATAATCCAGAAAGCAAGTTTCACCTTTCAAAAACCTAGTCTTAAAATTTCACACAAAAGCTCCAGCTTTGTTAAACATCCAAAATACTAAAGACTCCCACACATCCCATTACAACTTGAAATTCTCACATACACCTCAAATTCTAAGACACATTCCTTCTGCTTTCCTAAAAGCACAGGAATTCCAACTCTACACATTTCCCTCATTATTCTCATTTTAAAGTAAAGGGACAACATGTACCCTGTCCATTGCAAAGTCTAAATTTCTATTATCATGAAGAAATTCCAAGTTTCTGTGAATAGAAGTGGGGTAGCAGTAATGGAGCCTTATCTGGATAAATGCTAAAACACTTTTGCTGCTCCTCTCTCCTTTGGCAGAGCTCAGCACCTGACAGACTGTCCCTAAAAGGAAACGTGGTTCCTGATTGTTGCCATTACTCCAAAACAAAACCTGGCTCCTTAAGATATTCCAAAGCTGGAAATCTAAAAGCCACTATCATTAAATAAATCATAAAAATCCCTGAAATCAACCACCAAGAAAGCAACAACAGAATTTAAAATCCACAATGCTAATTCATCGGACACCTACATCTTCACATACATTGGATATCTATGCTTGGAAATCTGCACAAGTAATTGACTGCTGCTTTCCAAGGAAACAGACTGGGTTTGTTTTTTTACATCTTACATACAAGCAGTAACAAACCAACATAAATCCATCGCACTTGATCTCTGAAAGAAACAGTCCTTTACAGTATTTCTATAAAATACTTTTCGCCTTTAAAACGTGATTAAAAACAAAATGCTCCAGAAAAACATTTAACTGATGTTTCTGCTGATATGCCTTTGTATTTTCTTAAGGTGAAAGTGTCACTCAGAAGGAGCAGCACTACACAGTTCATTTTCAGAATTTAGTTTCAACTATGACCCTCACAAGGAAATTATAAAGTCATTTAACTTTCAAATAGCTCTTACCCTTTGGCCAGGGCTTAGTAAAAAATAAACGCTAGTGTTAGTGTTGCAAAATATAAATACTTGAGGCAAGCTCATCATTGCTAAGTACATATGAGATCATTCAAAAACTGAGACTTAAATCACAAAAATATTTTAACATAATCCTAAACCAAACAAATATAATATCACAGAGAAGAGGGCTCACATAATATTTTTTTTTAAAGTCAGTATCAGAGTAGTATTTCTTAGGTGGATCTAAGATCCTCCATATATATATCTGTATATATATATATATCTTTATCTATCTCCTAGGCATTAAAAACCAAAATTAAACAGATGATAACAAATGCATCATAGTGGATAAAAATATAATAAACATGCTAAGAGATACAGGTGGGGGAACACATGTTGTCTTTGGAAGTGATACACAGGCTGGTTGCCTCACTCTCTTTGAGGGGTGAACAACCCACTCTTTTTTCTTAGTCATCCTTCAAAGGTCAGTCACAATCATCTTTCTAAAGCAAAAGAAAAAATACCACCTTGAGCATGCTTATACAAAAACACACATGCTGAACAGATCATTCTTTAAGTATCACATATATTTGATATTCTAAAATAACTGAAGGTGTTCTTTTGGTATGTGGCTGCTAAGCATATGGCCCACACCTTTCTACAGCCTTCAGAGCAGGCAAGGAATAGCAGGAGGAACCAGCGTGGACAATGCATGTCCCACTCCCATCCACAGAATTTGACTAGCAATGGTTAGAGGAGCTGAAGAACCACCCAAGAGCAAGGATAATGAGTATAATAAGCACGCAAACACCAAACAAGAAATTTCTCGGTTCTTAACTGGAAGGTCTGGATCACCCTGGATGTGGTCATAAAACACAGCACAAGGTTTCTCCGTAGTTCAAACGTGTAGTTTCAACCTGGACAGACATAAACCCCAGGGACTGCCCTTCTCAGTAAGCCTTTGGAATAAGAAATTATGTTCCCTTCACTTACTGGACAGAAAGCCTCTCCTTCCTCCCAGATTCCTCTAGGAAAAGTGAAAATGCTAACTCACCTTAATGCCTTTGAAAGCCATTTTACACAGAGCTTTCAAACAAAAACAACAGTAGTAAGCACGCTTCCTTTAAGGCACTGAGGAGATGTAGAGTTACTTTCATAGACAGCCCTTAACAGAGTCACCCATGAAGCCAAGGCTTGGACTGTAAGTTTTCTTCCATCAAGAAACTAAGAAAGCTTTTCCCACAGAAACACGTTCCTTAAGGGAACTGGATGTACCATTACACACTCCGCGTGTGCAGAAACAGACTCTGACAATAAAGGGCCTTTTCCTCCTGCTATTCGGGGAGAGGAACAAACGGGGAATGCACTGCTCGGGCAGATGCGATCGTGAAGGGACTGCGGCTCAGGGAGCCTGGTGTTCTCTGCTGCTGCTGGGGTTTTATTGCTGGTGTTTCCTTCACCTGAGCTGCGGGAGCGTTCGCCACCCCCCGCCCTTCCATGGGGACAGTCCAAGGAAATCTCCCGGCACAGGGATTGGTTTGGGGTCCCCGCGGGGCCGTGCAGCCCCGACACAGCCGGGCCGGGCAGGCGGCCGGGCTCCCTCAGCCCCCGCTGCCGAGCAGGGAGCCTGGAGGACAGTCCCCGCTGCTTCCCCCGCCCGGGGCTGGCGAAGGGCCGCGGGAGGGCTCTCCCCGCGCCCCCAATCCCGGCTGTGCAGCTCTGCGGTTCCCGGGGAGGGAGGGAGAGAGGACGGGAACGAGGCAGCAGAGCATCGCCAGCATCTCCCCTCAGGGCAGGGCGGCGGGGCTGACACGGAGGATCTGCTCCGTCCTCGGCTTCGCGACGGGAAAACCAAGAGCCAGGGGCGAAGCGACTTGATGGAGAGGAACCTCCCTCCCTCCCTCCCTTCCCCGCCCTCCGAGGGGGGAGCCGGAGCGGGGCCTGCGCCCGCCGCTGCTGCCGGGAAGGGGCCGCGGTCGGGGCGGCCGCCCTGGACACGCACGTGGGGCTGGGGGTACGAGGATGGAAATAAAAACAAATCCCGAACGGACAATAGCTAAGTGAAACCACTGATTTAGAAAGCCGACCAGAAAACTAACCCTGGCAAGTAGGATTTGCCCTCCCCTCGGCTGCACTTATTGGCCGCGCTCGTGTGCAACGAGCTCGTATCTGCCAATGCCAGTGGTCGGCAGGCGCGTCCATCACCAGGGAAAGAGCAATTCGCCGCTATGGGAGTAGATTCCCATCCATCCATCACAAGGCTTAGCAGGTAGCCGCCTAGAAATCAATCACACACTAATAAAAAAAAATAAAAAATAAAAAAAATCCTCCTCCATCAAATTACTACTGTAGTGCTCCCAGAAAAATACGTATGTATCCTTGGTGAACATAGACGTGGATTTCATCACATGCATCACATCCATCACTTGTCCAGCCTAAAATGATCTTATCTTTAAAAAAAATTAGCCACAGCATCATAAATGAGGGACTCCAGTAAGTATTCATTATCCATATAACTGAAAAATAATATCCTGTTAGCGTGTTTCCATTTGCCAACCACTAGAAGGGAACAGAAATCTCACCTTTATTCCTGATGTGGTTTTTAAAACACCAAACATTATCCATTATTTAGGTATAAAGCCAGGAATATCCAAATCGCATCAATTCTATTCTAGAAAACTTTAACAACAATAATATTTTTAAACACTAGGCAAAAAAAAAAAAAAAAAATTATAGTCCGACGGCTGCTTTTAATAGAAATTGCAAGAGAGGCTTCTGGTTGACGATTCTGTAGGGAGAGGCACTCTGTTACCAGAATAAGATATGCACTTGGTCCCATTTATTACAATGTATTTCCAAAGCAATATAAAAAGCCTATTCTGCAAATTCATCTCCAGATTCAGCCACCAGACAGTTGTAAAAAGCGATATACAGCATTTCCTTAATCACAGTAAATTTACAGTCATGTATCCCAGCCATATCTTATTTAAGCTTCTCACCTTTCAAATCATTGCATCTGCCTTCCGTCCTCACATGGATTTTACAACATCACGTTTAGCTGGCATCCCAGTTGCGCGGAGGAAGGAGGCAGCAGCGAGAGCCGGAGCCGCGGAACACCAGCGAGGGGGCGAGAGGAGGAACCTGCTGCGGCCGGGGGAGGCTCGTGTGCCCCTGTCCCTCGTCTTTCCGTCCCTCAGCGAGTCTCCCTCAGCGAGCTGCGAGCCCGGCTGTCTGGGCTGCCAGTCCCTGACTCAACATTCCCAGCATTCCCGAGGAGCCGGGGCTCCAGCGGCGCGGCTCGGAGCCGCCGGGGGCAGCAGCGGCGGCAGAAGCAGCAGCAGCAGCAGCACACGCACCGCAGCCCGTGATTCCTGCGAGCGTCTGTCGCTGGCCATTCATCGCCGGCCCGCGGGTTCCAGTCCCACCCAGCTGAACGGCCGCAAGTGTGTTACTCATGGTGAAACAGACTAAAAATACACCTAGGTCTGCGTAAATGCAGAGGCTAAATTGCCTTCTCGCTCCTGTTCACCGAAGGCCAGAAATGTCCAAGGGCAGGTGCTTTAGAACATGATGTCTAAAACTCCGTTGCTATAAGCGTGCGTTTACATAAACAGAAAAAGACCCAGAAATCCGAATCTGTGTATTGGCTTAAGTGTAAAAGAAATTAAGATGACATCCATATTTATTTGTATTTTTTCCAAAAGCAGCGTGAAAGGAAAAAACCGCACAGATTAGCTGCTATGCAAAACCTGAAAGCCTTTTTTGTAAGAAAGCTGCAAACTGTATTAAAAATTATTTCTGAGATTTTATTGTTTTTTACTAAGGGAGTGGGAGAAACTTCTATAAACATCACTGGCTTCCCATCCTAAGAAGAGAGGGTTAGTTCCTCTTCTATTTTCCCTCTTATTTTTTTTAGTTTAATTGCTTTGTGTACACAATTATAAGTGATCACCATTGGTCTTTAGCTTCAATGCACCTTCATAAGTTACCCTATAAAATATGTTTGTGAAATTTTGTATCTGTCTCCTCTTGATCTCATTGCAGTAACAATGATTTCAAGAACCACTTCAGATCTGCAGTTGCTTTAATATAATCCCTGTTTTATTTCTCTCTTGCCCACATATGCACTATAAATGCCACGATTAAACATTTATTGAGAAGAACAACCTTTATGGAATTACTGTTAAAAACTATGCCAAATCAAATTGATTTCAACCAATCGTGTTTAAAATTAGCATAATGCCTTTATTGCTCTATCCGAATTATCCAAAGTCAATTGAAATAATTGGCTGTCACAAATATTTATTTAGACATGCTAGAATGCCATTCCCAGCAGGAACACAGCAGTTTTGTATTTCCCCAAGAAAGGGACACACTCTTACAGTACCCATCTACCTTCGCTATAATTGCAATAGCGGCCAAATACTTTTTCTGAGTTCAAAATAATGAAATAATCATTATTAAAATGCAAATTTCAATTGCTTTTAAACCTGCATCCTTATTTGAAGACATTTCTGTTCAAATAGTTTTAAAATCATGAAAAATACGGACAGAGAAGATCTGTTCCTGGAGAAACTGACAAGAGGGGACATGGTTTTGTATACAAATAATTTCACTTCATCTGAAAAAAAACATTCCACAAGAGTTAGCGAGTCTGCATCTGTAAGAAAACAGATAAGTACTACAAAATGTGGGTCACTACAGTGAATGCTTCAGAGGGCAAGAAGTGCCCATTTTCAGCTTAGCCCTTAATTAGGATTCAGTGTGAAAGAAGAATCTCTTACAGACCTGTCTCAATATTGCTAAAATCAAATTCTGTCTCAGTACTGTTAATGATGACAGGACTTTTGTTCTAAGTTGTGTCAGCTGCTGACAGTTTTTTAAACAACATGTCACACCACTCCTGTCTATATGAAAAGACAAGAACATCAGGTTCTGCCTTATCTTTTTTGTGACTCATTCTGGCAAAGACTGAGGGCCTTGTGATAGCCAGCAAAAGACAGAAGCATCCTGACAGAGGACCAGCAGCCTAAGAAGGAATAAAATTCTTCTTTCCAAGGAATAATCTCTGTGGGAAGACTGAGAGCTGCCATAAGGCTGCAACAATACTGCAATGAATTAAGCTTGCCATCATTCAATAAACTTTATAGCAGAGTTCATCACAGCCCATCTCAGAGCAGCAGAACCTCTGCTGGGGACTGTCAGCATTACCAGAGCCAAAGAACAGAATATACCTACAATGGATAAGACCATTGGAGAGCTATGGGAAAAAGCATACTTAGCTAAATTGTACTCAAAAAGACTTGTAAGAAAAATGTGCAGTCCAAGAGAAGGGGGGAAAAGTAATCAGAATGTTACAGCTAATCTACTTATTGTATTAGTAGAAACAACATCCATGCAAAGAACCTCAGGGTCACATAATCCAAACCCTTCAATAATATTCGTTCCTTACATTCAAGACAATGCTGGAATCCAAATCCTTAAGGCTGACTTCCTTACAGCTGATGAAAGTTCTCATTTCAGCCTAATCACAGGACCATCTGTATTGTCCTTGGTGCCATGATGCAGGTGGGTGCCATTAAGCACAAAAAGAGCCAGATCAGATGAGTAAATTAACACATTTTTTTCTTTTGTTTATTGTAAGAGGTTCCCATTAACTACTAGACATATCTTTCTGCCAACTGTTAGAGGAAAGAAGTCTGTTGTAAAACTTAAACCACTATTTATAAGGTGCCATGTGATGCTATGTCTAATGTTTGCAGTTGTCAACAGTTTCTATCTTCAAATAGATTTTTGGCTGGCAGACTTCAGTTTATTTGTTTTCTACCTTAAAATTCCATTGTATCAGGAACTGTGGAAAGAGGCCATTAAGGAATTCATTATTACATATTATAATGAAAAAAACAAACAAGGAAAATATACTCTTTTGTAATTACATAATTTTGAAGTTGATTGCGTACTGTAGAGCCTGTATCTGTTCAGGATAGAAATAAAGCTACTCTGGCAGATGCTGTTAACATCATGGTTACAAATAGAGCAAAAATACTGAAATAATTTGATAGTTTAGATTAGGTAGTGCCCATCTCACAGAAATTCTCCAGCTTCCACATCTCAAAATAGGGCTATTAATAGGCTTTTGAACCAACTCTACAACATATTTCACACAGTTAAAAATATTTATTAAGAAAATTCAAACTCCGGGAAGTTCTAACAGTATGTAGCAAATACAGTTTAAATATCTTGAATTAGGTTTAACACTCAAAACTTTATCAATGGCCCTCTATTTTCCTGGTTGGAAACACACTATTACTGCTACCACTATTGTACACATGAATACACACAGTGACTGTTCAATAGAAATGCTGCTAAATGAGCACTGACTTGTAAACTCTTAGATGCTCGTCTGGGGGTTTTTTAATCACTTTAGACAAATCAGAACCAAAGTCTAACTGATTTTTCAGTTAGAATTAAGCTTTCAAATACCAACCTCACTCTGAAAATTAAATCCAGATACCAAAATTTTAGTTAGAAGTATCAACATGAGGCACTTTCCCTGAAGGCAGCTGAGGTTCTCCTCTCATTTCTCCAGCTGCAGAACACCCATCTCCTTTCCTATTTAGGATCTTAACCTCTACAGCAAACTTGGCACATACAAACACTAGGATTGTAGGACTACTCACCCCCAGCCCATCACCTCTTCCCAGCAGAACTACAGGGCAGTTATTCAGTGAAGGAACCTTTTATTGGCAGCACAATCTCCTCCAGTTTTAAAAATCTGAGAACTGAAGCCTGGCGTACTGCCTTGATCACATTTACACAGTGGGAGGACTGGGGCAGGAACAAAACTACCTGAGCTGGGGGAGCTAAACTCTATCCACCACAGCAGTCCCCAATGGAACCAAATTTCTGCACTGAGTGGGGCCCTATTAGATCAACCAAATTCAGGAACAATGTGAAAAATATTAAAACCAGTAGCTTTGTCTGGCTGCTTCAAAACTGACAATGAACTTCAGCTGCTTCCTGCTTTTGTGCTCATTGTGGATTCTGTCGAGGAGCTGTGTGTCCAAGTGAATAACAAGAAATACAAAACGCCTGGCCATGGAGAGCAACTCCAGCTCCCACAAAAGTTAGTTATTAGCTAATAACTGACATTACATAGCAGGTGTGAGCTTCACACTACTGTTGTAATAAGGTGACTTGATAGTCTTCCATCTGTTACTCTATATAGACACACTGAAGATAATTTCTAGACTGTTTTGAGAGGGCAACACATTATACCCACTTTATAATACTTCACAGGATTACACAAAGTGCATTTATGGGGAATTAAATTGGATTTATTTTATATATTAATTTAAACAATTTACAACATGGTTTTATAGGTGCTTTTACACATATACGAATACTCCTCTGCATGCACACATGAAAAAAACCTCCACAAATTCCACAGTAAAAAAATCTATGATACAAAGGTCCAGGTTGTCTCAATCTTGAAGTCTTCTTCACTACAAAGTCCCAGAGCCTTTAAGAAGGCTGCTTTTGTGGTTCATCCAAAACTTTTGTGGTACTATGTTAAAAAAAAAAAAAAAAAAAACGATCTAGAGAACACAAGAACATTAGATTTCGATTTTTACTAATGTAGTTTTTGCTTCATGTACAGCCTAAGGCTAGACGAGGAATCCTACATTTCAGTAACCAGGCATTGTCACATACTCCATAATCTTCACTGAAGTAATCTTAACTTTGTTGTCCCATTTTACTCACAACAGGATCTCATAATCATTGGATATCCATTTTGCCATTGAGATTGTCAGTGCTGTGACACAGAATAAAAAACAGCACAAGCAATTCTGACTATATCACTTAAGTTCTGGTCTTTAAAATTGAAGAAAGATTAAATATAGGCTTTAAAATACAGGTTTTAAAACATCTTTTTTTCAGTAGTTCTATGTTGATCATCTACTAGCCTGACTTTCTGAAATATCAGGATTTCTCCCACATTTGAGCAAAACTTGGCCACTACTTAAGGATCTGACTTCAAGAGGTTATGTCCCCTTGTTGTACCAGTTCTAGAACTAAAAAGAGGTTATGGTCTTTTTATAATTTATTTTTATCACTTAGAATCAGCTCTGTAAACTATATGAATGCAAGCACATGTAATTAAATTTTTATAGAACAGCTTTCTGCTATGAAAAAGAAATGTCTCAGCATTATTTTGATTTCTGCCTCTGGACTGCCTCAACTCCCAAAATAGCATATTCCCATGAAGAATTCCAGTTGAGAATATGCACAAACTTATGCCAGCTTCCAAAACATGCTTGAGAACTGGGATAGAGGGAGTTTGTCCAGTCCAAAACATGATTGTTCTAACAATCCATCAGTTCAGTTCCTGTGCCAAGAACTGTTTCCTGATCCTGTATAATTTACTATTCAACTATTAGAGATGTAACTGTAGGTGAAACTCCTTCTCTCTGGTTGATTGTCTGACTACAAAAGCATCTAATGAATAAGTTCCCTCAGAACCTGAAATGTGCCTTTAAAGAAAGCCTATTCAGTGCTGATGATTGCAGATGAAGCACTTTCCTTAGGGGAGCCTTTAGGTCATTTTGGCAATGCCTTTTTTGCATTCCTCCTCGGAGAGTTTCTGCTTTCTTCATTGCTCCAATCCCACTTTTACATCCTTTTCCACTCATAAAGTTTGCTGATTATCTTTCTAACTAAGAGCAGTCTGTGACTTCAGTGATAGAAACACAATCACATGTTGTAACAGAAGAACTTAGATATATACCAATAATGGAAGTTGACATGAAATTCAACTGATGACTTTTAATTTCTTTATTAAGATACACAGAAAAAAAATGAGAAGGCTCATAAGTTAAAATAAAAAAGGAGAAATATTTTTAATCAGCTTGAAATTATATAACATTTCCCTACAACTGGGTACGAAATGGCTGCTCAAGTACAGGAATTCCTCCCTGCCAGTCTGGCACTTCTATTTCTAGTGGACTGCAAGACTCAGCGTGTGCAATTCGTGAGCATGACTGTGCCTGAGGTGTAACTGTGCCATGAGGGACAAAGTGGCTCTCATAATAAAGCTCTTGGAAATTCAAGGATTTTTTTTTTTTTTACCACTTGATAAAGTATTGCATAGTGAAAAAAAATCCATGTGTGATTATTATTAATTTCTTTTGTCCATTTTTGTGAACTTTCTCACTGTTTAGTTGACTTTATTGGGAGAGTCAAACTTAAAAATTAGAAACAAACAAAAATACAACAGGAAAGTATCAAACCTTAAGCTTGGTAGAAATAAATAATAATTTGAAAGGTTGTTTCCAACCAGTTCTGGTTATGGTTTAAATACACCATAGCAACTTTAATTCCCCCATAATTTTTCTGTCCATTTAGATATAATCTTGGGAAGAAAACTTACTTCAATTAGCTGAAAAATTGTAAAATTCACTGAAAAATTACACACCTGAAAACACAGGAAGAAAAATGAAGCCTATTAACAATTGTTTCTCTGTCCTTCACTCACCTTTAAGGGTGAAGAAATATTTATGCTCCTGTCAATGCATTAGTATTGAGGATTCTTTTGGCAGATGTGAAAAAAAAACAGAAGAAAACCATCATCTATGCTGAAGTAATTAATATAGAAATGATGAGAAGCAGATTTAGAACTCCCAGAAAAAGCCAGGCAATAGAAACAAATAGAAGTATTGGTAAAACCCTTTTGTTAAATTACAAGGTAGAGGAAGCAATGCACTACAAAATTTCACTACATTTATCAGCCACAGGGAAGGTAAGAGAAAAGCAATGGAAAACCTCACAAATATAGCTTACTTCCATTTTTTTGCTCCTTCAGGATGTCAGACACATATATACAAGTGAACTATTGACTCTAAACAAAAAGATTTTTCATGTTGGGTAAAGCAGTATTTTGCCATACAGTACTGCATTTATTCTGAAATCTTCAGGGCAATCAGAAAGCAAATATGTATAGCACAAGAAAGACAGGCAAACCATATGTTACAGCAGCAGCCACGGTGAAGGGAAGGATAATGCATTAATCACTTGAGTATAGCTCAGTTAAAAAGATTTTTATAAACCATGAAAGATCAGACTACAATACAGAGCATGATTTCTTGATCCCTGAGCAGATTGTGCTGCTACTGCTGTGTGAGAGTTATATATATATATGACAATCTTTAACATGAATTAAGAACCAGAGAGACCTTGGGATAAAACAGGAGGCAGAAGTAACAGCAGCAATATTTTAAATAACATTTCTCTGTATCTTATTTATATTTACTTAAATTTCTCTGCTCCTTATTTAAATTCAATTTTCAAATATATATTTTTATTTCCTGCATTAATTTTTTTTAATACCTTGACCAGGCAGCCATGGAGTATATTTGAAAATTAGTAGAAATATTTTGCAGCTACAGCAATTGGTCTAAGAAAACATATTACCTCTCTGCACAAACCTTATCTCTCTGGAAATATTTTGTCTGCTTCTTTCATGCAGCTAAATGGATTCAGTTTTGGTGTTAAGGTTCAGTTGCAATTTTAGGATTCTAAAAATTTCCATGGCCTGTGCTTGACAGACAGAAAGGTTCATTTAGAAATAAAAGGTAATCTAAACTACTTTGTGGTTTTTAATGAGAAGAAAAGATGAGAACACGGGAGCATAACTAGAGAAAACAGTATTTTGGAAGATGACTGTTGTTTAATTTATAATAGCTTACAATTATATTAATTGAGTGAAATAACACTTCTGTGGTATCATTACAGAGCAGAGATGATGGTGATTCACAATGTATTGTAAGGAACACAAGGGAAGGCAGAAGATCAGGCTTATGACGGATTGAGTTTGGTCCAGCAGCAGGTACTCAGGAGCGTAAGGTGAGTTCAGGCTGTGAGCACATAAACCCCCCAGATCTCCAATACCTCCTATGGTGCCTGCCAAGCACACCCATTGCTGAACCTTCCTGTCGTACCTGCTGACACAAAAGCTTGGTAGGCAAGGGAAAATGCCTGGCAGAAATATTCTGGTTCCACTTTTTCTTGCAGGGCTCCTATCTGCATTCAATTTTCATGAGCTCTCTGTAAAGCAGATTAGGATGCCCAAAGGCTCTGAATCTTGGTTTCAGGCCCTTCTCAGACTCTGGTTGCACTATAGCACAGGTCTCTTTTTTCTTGCCAGGCTACTTCCTTTGCTTCTTAAGAAGCTGCAGTTTGTTGTTTTTTTGATAGTCCTCTTCTTCCTCCCAGTTTTTTTGATAAACACAATGCAGCAGCAAAGGCAGCTGTGGAACTGAAGGATGGTATTTGACAGATAGCTCCTGGTGAGATTAAACCAGCAGGGGTATAAAAGCCCAAAAGCACACTTTTGAAAGAAGAGTCATGTTCTTAAATATTGAGAAGTGATTATCTTAAGGTAATACTTGCAATCAGTACCCAGCATGTGCAGCAGCCACGTTCTGGAAGACAAAATTGGCTGCTTCAGAGAGTTCAGCATAAAGCAGACGGTTGGGGTACTGCAGTTCTCCTACACTAAGTTATTAAAAGACAAATCCTGTATGCTACTGAAGCTCAAACTGAGGTATTCCAAAATCATGCAGTTCTGATATAGAACAGAAAATACTCAAGATCTGCATATTGCCATTTGAAATTTAAGCTGTGGTCACCAAACCCACCCATATAATTAGCATGGATCTTAGAGATGCTTTTGGCAGTTCAGCTTGGAATGTGGAGCACTTTCAGAAGTGTAGAAATGACTAAGACACATACAAGTAGAGGAAAAAAACCCAAGGAAGATATGAATAAGAGAGGTGAGGGAAAGATCAGAATAAAGTACTGCAATTGCTAGAATTTTTATTTGTGGAAGAAAAAACTCCATGTGGCAATGGAATTATGGCTGTGGTGATGGACCAGATACAGAAAGAATAAGTGAAAGCTACTGAGTTACTGATGAGGTATTTTTTATTAGCCCAAGTCAAGAAATGGTCAGCACCTCAAGTACAGGGGTGATGGTGCCTACACCAATCACCTCTGGTAGTCAGGTTTTGATGGAATTTAGGATACAGTATTATCCCTGAGACTGCTATTTTCTTCTTACAGTAGAACCCAAGGTGGACTAGCAACCCTAAGGTTGCACAGTTCCTGCACTCAAAAACCAGATTACCTGTTTCCTAGCACTATTCTAGCACTATCAGTGCTACTTTTTATTGCAGAAACATAAACTAAAGATTCATTCCTTTTACTGAATCTCTCACCATTACATCCCCCCTTTTCATGAGACATAGTTTTTTCATGGTCTGATTTTGAAAGGAAGCTATCAAAAAAACCATAAATTGTCAAAACATTATTTTCATTTTTATATGCTGTTCCCTCTGCTGCTCTTCTGATGCAATCATATTTTACAGGAATACAGTAAGGATACTTCTGAGTATTTTTTTATTCCCCAAATTACTTATTTGCAGTTTCAACTTGTTTGTTAGTCATAATTTGAGTAACAATATGATCTAAATTATTGTTTAATATTAAAGATATATCTCTCTAGGAAAAAGGAACAATTCTTATCTATAAAGTGCTGACATATAATTGACTGGATAAATTTACAGTAGATCAAATAGCATTTTTAAATCTAAAATAAATGCTTGTGCAATTTTAGTTAAAAATTCCATTTGTGTCAAATTAAAGACTCATCAAAGGATACAGAGCTTCTATATGTTATATAAAATAACAGACATTTGGCTATGTCATAGAGGAAAATATATCTATTTCTTGATAAGCCTGAGCTCTATTTCAGGCAGTATTACCTTTCTGGTCACTCAGTTGTTTCCAGACATCCTTTGGAGGAGCTGTTATTATTTAGAGGTGGGGTGTCCTAAGGACAGTAGATTGCAACTGTGCTTTTTCTAAGTTATTTTGTGATAAGCATTAGAGACCAGAATTTAACAACTCCAAGAACAAAAATGGCCTCTTGTAATAGGGGCCCTCCTGCTGAGGGCTGACATCCATGGGTCCCACAGCTTCTGTCACATGCAGCCTATTGGTTGTTTAGTTTGTAAATACAAACACTGCATAAATCAGGAACATTTTCAATCTAAACAGGGATAAAATATGACAGATGGGTGTAGAACACAGATGGAAGGAGGGAATAGAAAGTCTTCATTGCCATATCATACTTATTAGGAAGACAGGAATAGCTCTGTATCTGAAGCACCTGTAGAATGTATTTTCAGCTTGGAACTCTCATAAATCAGTTCCTCATAAATTGCTCAGCAGCTTTAGCCCTTTAGGCAGTCAACAGTCCCACTGCCCCTATTTTTCTCCCTTTTTAGAATTTTGCACCCATGAAAAAAGTTCTAATTGTCACAGACATCATCTTCTTTTCATTCACTAAACTAAGAGTTAAATGTGTAAGCATTTTATGATCTCCCAAGTGCCCTAAAATTTAGTTTAATCCCATGGTGGTGTTATTTGGCTTAGTCAACCCTCACAGGTATACAAAGGTCATTCAGAAAGATCTCAAGTATTCTATGTTGGTGATTTCCTTAGCAGGAGAGAAGAAAACACAGTAACTGCTGTTTTTCAAGGAGAGAGACAGAAGTGAAAAAAGACACACAGGCAACAAGTCCCTTCAATCTACTACCTCTTTCTCTATATATATATGTATGTAGACAGAAAGGGAGAGATCATTCAGACAACCACCCCTTCTATACTGCAGCTATCAGGGGTGATGTGTATGCAGCAAGACCTGGGTAAGGAATCCCTTTCACAGAAGCTTTTATGCAAAGCTTCAGTCCTTTAATTTGCCACTTATTTAATATATGAAATATTATATATCATACACCTGAAGAACCATGTAGCTTTTCTAATACTATTATTGTTAGTATTTTACTTCTCCCTGAGACTGAACAAAGGGATTTATTTACCTTGAAAAAAATTAAATTACAATTTTTCAAAAGTCACATTGCATATCGCCATATAGCCATAGAGATGAGATGAAACTGCATTTTTCTGTGTTACTGGAAACAAGAGCAGTGTACATGGGAAAGGGAGATGCCACTTAGAGCATAATCTAACATATTTGAAGAAAAACCTTATCAAAGTGTTTATTAATACTGGTCTTTTTTGCAAATGGAAAAGTGATGTAGGGAGGGAAGAGGTTACACCCCAATGATCCAGAAATAGCAATCAATGTGTTTGAGCTCCTGGCCATAGGGCAGTCTCACAGGCTATCTTTGGAAATTCCATTTGGGCATTTCTGATAGGATAGTAGTAGCACACAGTATATCTAGCTCTGTAATTAAACTCCCAAAATATAAGTCAAAAAGCATTCACAAACATACAATTGGCTAAGAATAATCACCCACAATTTCAGGGAAAATATTTGTAATCACTGTTAGAAACATAAATGGTCATTACTGTGTCAGTGTGCAGCCTCTACACTTGAAGCTTTCCTGATACAGATTCCTTTTCTGAAACATTCATTGGTCTGGCAATAATCCTCTTAAACCCCAGTTATTGTCAACATAGTGTATGTAGAAGTGACAAAATTCAGCTCATTCTTATGATTATGATCCAATAATGTGTTGAATTACCCATGTTGTGAAAGCATACTCGGTTAAAAACCTAGGTGTGACACAACATTACAGACCTCCCTTTCAGAAACTGGTGACATTTTATAACCCACAAGGATTTGTGCAAGTATGAAGCAATTACTTGTACATACTGGAATAATGGCTGGCAGATTTCATTTGTTCCAGAATATAATAGAGCAGCACTATCAGATGTGCACTTTGCATTGCAGCAGGACAGAAAAGCTCCTGCAGAAGGAACTCCAGCCTGACCTGAGCTCCAGTAAGAACGTGATGGTTCCATGCCACGCTTGTCATCACCACATTCAGGCTCGTCCTGTAGTAGCCAGATAAGTGTTTTTTCTTTGAAGAGGAATGTTAATTATATCTGGCAATAATTGTTTTGCAGAAGCACAGAACCATTTTGAAAGCCATGGCACAACAGTTTTATCTCCTTTTCTTAATAAAGCTCCTTTGCCTATTCAAAAGAATATCCTGAATTACTGGTGTCCCAATCTCTTTCTATTCAAGCTTATCTAATTCAACAGTGTGAAGCTTTCAGAACAAGCAGAAAAGAAATACAGTAAACACTTATATTTTTGGGTAAGTATGCTTAGAAGAACTCCATATATTTATATATATTTAATATATGTATGCGTGTGTACACACACCCCCACATATATAAAGCTTTCATTGTAAAAACAAAACAGTTGGCAAAGCTTACTCATGAAGTGGGATTGAATCATAAACCCTTCAAGAGATCCAGGCTTGTGGAGGCTGATTTCCCAATTTTCTGCAAAACAATTATTGCCAGATATAATTAACACTCTCTTCAAAGACTGATAAGGACTACAACTAAATTAATTTACATGCTCAGAAATTTTAAAGCACTAATGAAAATGATAAGACTCAGCAAGTAGCATTTGTTGAGATTTATTAAAATTATTTTGAAATATATCCAAGATCAAGCCTAACTTGGTTTAAGAAGCAAGTTACAGTTAAAGAGCTTTGCTTAGAAAACTTGACAAAATGGGACATTCATACAAAAGATGACAGAAAGCATTACATTAGTGTAGGTCATTCTTTTCTGTTTTGTTAAATCTCCATTATTCTGCATTTTCTGTTTCAGCTATACCTAAGGTTTGGACAGATTAAAAATAAGGCATAAGCATAAAAGCAAAATATTTCCAATTTTAAAAACCATTTTTTATTGTTAATTTTAACAGGCAAGGGGATTCAGTGTAGTTGATAGTTTTTAACCAAATTAATTTCTTTAATTATTTCTTCTACTCAGAGCCGAATCTGCAATTGCTGTTTTGGTTATCTTTTTCATGCATGATTTAGCAATCAAAGATCTCCAAAGTACTGCACAAAATACGAAAAAATTCCAAGGAATTTCTGGAAGTGGAACTGTTAGGGCATGGTTCAGAAATCTACAGAAGTTAATGAACTTTCACGTATTGCAAACTGTAATTAGAACTATCAAATTCTGAAGGAGGGAAAGCAAAATCATAATAAAACTTCCCATTTGGGAGTATTTATGACACTATACTAATTAAGTTCTCCATGACATGTAACTTGTAATGTTAACAGTATCTTTGGAAAATGCATGTAAAATTCTGCTTTCCCAACCAAAATTCTCATACAGTTACTGGGACTTCCAAAATGGCAAGGAAAAGAACCATTTTTTCTTATAATTATTTTTACATTTAGGTTAAGTACTCTAGCAACAACCATAAGAAATAAACGATCAACCTAACAAAAAAAATCCCACGGAGCCAAACAGAAAATTGTGCTAACTATACATACAACCTTTTCCTTCATATTCTAACTCCCTATAATGCAGCAGGTGATGTTTGCAAAAATTTACCACTCCTCCCTCCAAACATAAGTATGAACCCAATTAAATGTACAGTTCAAAGGTGAAGGAAAAGAGAATGGGCTGAAATTTTGGGAAGAAACCAATGCTGATCAAGGGAAAGACAAGAAATATGGAAATGCCTATGAAAATTACAGTTTTACATTGTAAAAAGAAAAGGAGAGATGAGGAAATTTGGTAGAAAATCCTATTATTTATCCTTCAGCATAAATACCTTTCTATTCGGCCTGTTGATACTCAAGATTTTTGCTGATCAGAGTAGCAAAAGTACAAAAATACAAAAGCATCTGAAAATGGTTCTAGAGATGTCTGCTTGCTCATTTTTTGCCTGTAGCCCATAGATCTGTTTCCCCACCTTTATCAGACAAATATACTTGAATGTAGATTGGTCATCTCAACAAAACTTTTAAATACACAAAATAATCCCATATTCCTAAACATCCCTAAACATCCCAACGGTTTATTAATTATTTTCCTATGTCACGTTACAATGAAGTGCAATATTTGTACTTACTACACCCTTGCTGACCAAATTAACATGTGCAGCATTTCTGTAGTTGCCTGCCCTCTAATCAGAAATCAGAAATTTGAAAAAAGTATGCAAAACATTCCGTTTTGAAGAAAAAAAAATTGTTTGTATATAGTGTATAATATAATAATAATATAATATAATGTATATCACTGTCAGGGCTCAATTTTTTTCCAGCACAAAAATAAGCCCCTTTATACCTGCCCTCACTTCCCAAGTTGAAGGAGCTCTGCAACTCAGTGCTGAGTTCACCCTAAAATCCCTGGAAAATTTGGCTTCAAAAATTGAACACAAGAAGCCCCAGGAGCTCAGAACATACCTTTCACTTTTCAGATATGATCCATTACAGTGTGAACATATGGTTCTACTTTCCCTCAGGGGTTCTTCTGAGAAGTCCCTTTGCCCAAGTTCTGACAATCAGAATGGCTCAGACTGAATAAGTTAAATCTTATCCCAAGAAAAACAGAATAATACAAAGTGATAGAAATATAATTACTAGCATTAATTTGCCAAAGCTATAATTTTCTTTTTTTGTTTCTGCAGCTGGTTTAAGTTTGATTGCCTCAGTGCTTTTTCCTAGAATATCCTCTGCATAATGATTTGTCCAAGCTCTGATGAGCATTTCTTAGTGAATGGATATAGCTGTTTTTATCTTAGGAGTTTTTAATTTATGGGCATTTGCTTTTTAAGGTGAGTTGCACTTTAAAAGTGCATATATACAGAAACAGAATAAAGAAGAGATGGAAGGTAAAAGACCTGATCAAGTGCTTGCACAGAAAAATTCAGTGGCTTGACCCATTTTTTGTATGCAGAGGACTTAACTTTCTCCCCCTTTTCTCCACTCCTTTGGTCTCTTTAAGAAGACATTCTTAATTTTCAAACTATAATATAGTTTGATTGTTTCCTGGTTTTATGAAAAATCATTAATATTTGATAACAATAACAAACAAACATCATTACTAGTTCAATTATTTGAGTATTTTCTGCTGTTCTTGCTAAGGTTCTTGTTTTTCACTTAGCTTTCATTGGTGTATGTTCCAATCCATACTGATTGATTTCTTGTGAGGACAGTTTCTTCAGTCCTCATATTGGACATGCATTTTATACCTGCTGTGAGATATTAATTTTATAACATTAAATGCTTCTATGTAGTGAAATCTCATCAGTTCACATGGGCCAGTCTCTATGCATTAAGCTGAAGAACTCATCAGTGGCAATTTGATGTCTCCATCCAAGAGAAGGCTCCTTCAAGGAAAGTAGTAGAAGATTTGACAGCCTATTGGAATTTTATGAAGGGGAAAAATGGGAGAGAAAAAAAAATCAGGCTTATTAACCTGAAGCAAAAACTCTGTGCTGTCAAAGGCTAATCCTGAGATGCTTGCCATGTCTTAATTAAACACAACATGGGCTGATAAAATGCAAAGAACTGACCTAAACTCCCTGCTGTACAGTGAATTTCTGCCTAGACATCAAAGACTATTTTGAATTCTCTGCAGCTTGCAAATTGTACTGAGCAGTTGTCAGATTTCTGCATAATGCATTTCAGTCAAGACTGCAGAAGAGACTCATTTGTAAGTACTTTACAGGAGATGCTTTCCTGACAAAAATGAAATGTTAAGTGGTAATCCTTGCTTTTATAGTGTTTAATTATAAACTACATCAAAAAATATTTTAGGGGAATAAATAAATGGTACATTATTCCAAAGGAACACTCGTCCATCCCCCCTTAATAAGCTGATAATTTGTCATGTAATATTTTAAAAATCCAAAGTTGACACAACAGATTAGCATTATATAAATAGCACTCTAGTCTCTCATTACCAGAAAATACTGCTATTTTGATGCAAAATTTATTATTTCCCAACACTTATTGCAGAATATATTTGTAAGGAATATGACAACTTCATGTTTTGACAGTCACTCTGTACTACAGTAAAGGACCATGAGGTTTTGTTTCTTTACTAGTAAGAATGTAGAAAGAAAATTTGGTAGAAATCTGCAGCCTCTCAGGTTCTTAACTTAGACCACAATCCATTATTTTCTTGATAATCTTTTGCCTTACCATACATAAGTTCTACTTCTACACCTTCTTCTGCTTTTATCATAATTCTACATAGAAATCCTTTTTAGTCACATAAACGTTGAAATCATTTTTGTGACGGATTTGAGATTTTTTTTTTCCCAGTTAAAATTTCTGTGAGAAGAAACAGTACAGGAATCGACTGTGAGGAGTGCTATGGCCATGAGCAATTTGAAAGTGCTGTGCACAAACAGATATGCAGCAACTATACCTGTCCTTTTGAAGCAGGCTTGCTTTAAAAAGTGAGTAGCATTTTTGGGAAAGATCCAGTTATGTAATCTCTGAATAATTCCTACAAACAAAGGTGAGAGCAAAGGTTACCATTCTTAGGTGTGCATGAGATACTCAAATACACAAAATATTTCAAAAATACTTATGGCGAATGCTATAGAGCCCAAGCAGCCAATTGAAGGGTTTATCTCAAATGGAAATTAAGATTTCTTGTTCTGATATGGTGCAACTCCACTGGAGCAACAGCCATTTTTACCACCCATCAATCTGACTGCAGCCCTATGAAACCCATGGACTTGCAGGTTACAAAAGGAAAAGATTGCAGCAGGTTTCAATTTACATAACTTTGGGTTATTTAGTCCCGATTTCCTCCTCCCAGTTTAATGTTGTTCAGTAACATATATGCAGGAAGAACATATTTTCTTTACATTCCTTATGTGCTTCTTGGAGGTCTAAATTGTGCATATTTGAGAATATAAAAGTATTAGTAGTCCACAGAACAGGTTAATGCAAACACACTCCCATGTACACAATCTTGAGCACAGCTGCCATTGAAATCCATCTGTATGAAGGAAGGAAATGTGCAAAACCCATACTGAGAACAAAAGTATGGTATGGATGGCCTGCTCATTTCTTGGCCACAAAGGCAGGTTTGAGAAACTGAATTCCTCTGCTACAGAGGAATATATTTTAGAAATATTCTAGTGTTTATAAACTTCTCAGTATGTAGTAATCTATGATATCAGATATAAAGAGAAATTTATGGATATCATGTAAGCCCCTGTTTGGAATTACAGTTTAGAACGTGCAGTCCTGTATCAACTGGAGTATCAAAAAGCAAATTATTTTCTTTAAAGAATTTTTTTTTTTTAATTTTTACATTCAGTTTACTTGGCACACAGATCACACGTTCATTCCATTAATCATAAGTGTGTGCTGGCTAAAGATGAACACCATCTCATGCTGGCATTTGATTGCATTCAGCTGATAGTTACTCTTCATCGTGCTGCTTTTTAAGGAAGCAATCAGGGAAACAAGTCTAAAAACTTCCATTTGCATTATCTAAAATGTATTGGAAGCAAGGCCAAAACTGTTTAGGTTTCCCATTTAACTCCAGAAGCCCTGAAAGCTACGTATGAATTTGAAACTTTAAGGAGATTCGTGATTTACTTTACTGCAATGGCTGGGTAGGGAAACTACATACAAGTATTAAGAGGAAGGATAATGATTTCTGCCATCACTGTAGGGTATAAGGATACACTTTCCATGAAGGTCACATTATTCTGAAAAGATCTGGGAATCTCTTCCTCCAAAAGCAAGTTAAAAACCAGAAATTAATGGACTCAAACCACACTAGTAGTATATTCAACTATTTAAAAAAGACTTGCCCATGCAGCAACAATGCCAAATACAAATCTGGCTACATTCCATATGCAAGCCCCAAAGAAAAGTATTCTTGGGGGACCCTCTCAGCTGCATTTGCATTGTAAATACATCTGCAAACTGAATTCCAGGCCAAAGCCCCATTGTTCCAGCTTCCACAAGGCATCACTATCAGTATTGAATTTAATCATTGTGCCAATCCATCTATCCACCTAGAAAACAAATACAACCATTCTGAGTGGGGTTCTCATGAGTGATTGGAAAATCAATGTGACTCGTTCTCTTAAGTCAATTACAACCAGATATTAATGGTATTTATGTGTCTGGAGATCAAGACAGACACCTGATGGGGCTTTCATAACACCTACCTCCCACTGCAATCTCATCCTCTTACCTTGCTTACATGAGCTACTAAAAAGTTTAATTAATGAATGATTAAAGTGCTTATATAGTGTTTCATGATCCTTAGGAGAGATGCATGTAGCCTGAAAGCATTTTTATTCAGTCCTCTAGAATGATAAATCAAGGACTTAGGAATGCTGGTGATTATCAGGAAATGAAAGAGAGCCTGGTAATGCCTTTCCTGCAGGCACTGCAACAGTCCCTGCATTGTAGAAGCAAGTATTATATCCTATATTCTCCTTTCTAAAGGCATAAGCACTGTAAATATTTTTGGACAAGCAGTAAAGGAAACGGTCTTTAGATTTCTTCAGATATTCATTTCAACTCCTATGCTGCTCATTATGTTGGATTCTAATAGCTACATGAAATTCAGCAAAGAATCAGTAAATAAAACTATTAAAGGTAATTATAATATGGAAGCATGACAAGTTAGAATGTAGTCCATGCAATCAGACTTACTGTCATGAATATATTATCCATAGTTTGAAATGCGTGGCTAAAGAATCCAGTCCCAAATCCCAAAATGCCCAATGATAAGATGTAGATTCTGCAGCCACATATTACAAAAATATATGTCAGTTGGAGGCAATTAATTTCATGTCTTGTGAAAAGATACAGGGAAGATAAAACCAGCTGAAGGCTAGAGTTTTACTCCCTGATGCACCCTATGTTAAGCCTTGAAATAAAATAGTTGTCTTAAATTTGAAAGGTTCCAATGATTTAAAATAATAACAAATATTGAAGGGTGAAAAAAACAGAAGTATTTTAAAATGTGTATCAGAACAGGATTTATCTTCAAAGACTGCTTTGTTGGTTTTCAAAAAACATTTTAAATTACAGCATGTAGGTAAGATTTCCATGCCCATATAAGAAAACGTGTCCATTTATAGACTGCCTTAAAATTTGCACTGTCTGCATCAGTGCACAATGTCCCCTCAGTGCAAGACAGGTAACTGGCCTGCTGAGGGACAGAGTATCCTCCTTTCCATCTTTGATAAGTACATACTTTGATGCAGTCCTCCAAGATGTAAACATTCCATAGGGACTCGTTGTGAAACTGCAGTTCTGTTAAGGGACTTTGGATATTCTTAGACTTCTGCCTCTTAATGTGGGAATGACACATGACATTGCCAAGGCAGTTTGAAAGCAAAAAAAAAAGTTATCTGGCCTTTATATAAACATAAAGCCAAGTGTGCAGCAATGGAATCAATAATTTTTTACCATGTAGGAAGTCCTTTTATACAATTTACAATCTGCTCAAGTAATTTTATTTTGTGTAGTATTCTTTATTAAATGCCTGAAAGACTTGACAGTTTTGAAAGATCCAGTTCCATATATATGTAGTTTTGTAGATAGTCTTGATTTGTTGACAAATCACACAACTGTTTTTTACCCAAGTTCTGAAACCACCAATCAACTACTGTCAACTTTTTGAAATAACACATCACTTGCCTAGCAAAACACTAATAATTTACAATACAGTCCTTATAAGAGGATTTTCTCTATGACAAAGTTTTGAAAAGATGCTTGAAATTATATTGCCACCTGCTGTTTCTGACAAACAGCAGGAGCCAGGTCTGGTTGGCTATGTTATTTAAAATTCTGCAAGTATAATGGAAATCTATTCATTTAGGGAATCCATTGTGAAGCAGGAGATGAAATCTCACTGCTTTTATCACCCATCTTGTATGTTCTGTGCTTCACAGGACTTCATAAGCAGTGCACTATTAAGAAAAACTCCAGGCTTTTTTTTCTTTTCTTCCCTTGTTCTAGTCCCGAAATGAAAGTTTCAAAGACTTCTTAGCTGATGTATAGATAAGCACCAAACAATAAGCTGCAAAGCAGTATTTGGAGGGAAAAAAAATCTTAATTTTGTCTGCTGAGTGATAATTTTATAGAAGTACAAGCAAAGCAGTTCAGAGATTTTTGTGCACACAATAAACTCCACCTCAACTGTCTATTTCTCTATTATTGCTTAGTTTCCTGTGCAACCTCAAAAGGGGCAGCACTTCTCTTACTACCAGCTGGAGAACACCAGAGGATCTGCCTCTTTATCTATGGTACCTTTGGCAAGTAAAAATGAACCACACCTAGAAGCAACTCCAGACAGATCTTGAGGTCTTAACCTCCTTTGAAATAATGGAATTCAGTAAGCATAAGCCTAAATGCCATCCTGAATAGTAAAATAACTCAGCGGGCTCTGAAGCATTTTATTGAATCTGACTATATTCTTTAACACAACCAAATCCTCCTTTGCAAAAGGTAGATGCATTTCATTTGCAGGTTTACGGGTCCCATAATTCCAGAAGGTGTACCCACACAACAGCACTGCTCACTCCACAGCTCCCAAAACGCTTCTGGCCGGATCGTCCAGTTCAGCAGGAGCGCGATGCAGAAAGCGCCGCGGCAGCGCAGCACGGCGGGTCCGGCCAGGACACGGCCGGGCCACGGGACGGCTCCTACCGGGCCACGGCTGCGCTGGCTCCCTGGGGAACTCCGCGCCCTCCGCTCTCGGCTCTCCCTGCTCGGCTTCATTGCCGCTCCGGACGGGGCTGCGCGGCCGTCCCCCCGCACTGCCGGGACACCTCAGACCGCTCTTCCGTCCCCACCTTCAGCCTCTCGCCCCTCTCCTACCTTGTCCACTTTGCCCAAACAAACAAACAAATAAAATGCGAGAATAAATAAATGAAAATGCGAGCGAGCAGCCGCCGCCCGCAGCGGCCGGCTCAGACCCTCCCCACACACATCTTCTCTCCCCGTCGCTCGCCCCTCGTTACCCTGCTCTCGAGGCTGCGGAAAATCGCCCGGCTATTGCTTCGAACCCTCAGCGGGGCTACGAGACCCTATCCCCCGGGACGAGTGTGTGCGGAACTCCACCCTGCCGGGACGGGCGGGCGCGGGTCCCCATCCCCAGCGCTCCGAGCCCGGGGGATGTGCAGGGCTCCATCGGGATCCCATCCCCAGCGCTCCGAGCCCGGGGGATGTGCAGGGCTCCATCGGGATCCCATCCCCAGCGCTCCGAGCCCGGGGGATGTGCAGGGCTCCATCCTCCAGAACTCCTCCAGCCCTCAGGACTCCATCCCCCGGCGCTCCCGGCCGCACCGCCCCGCAGTGCTGCGAGTGCCCATTGGTGGAGACCCCGTCCCGGGCAGCCAATCGGCGCGCGGCTCCTTCAGCGGGGCGCGGCGCTGAGGGCGGGCGATGCGCGGGGCTCCGCGGGGCTCCGCGGGGCTCGGTGGCCGCCGGGCAGCGCCATGAACCTGGGGTACGGAGCGAACGGGGCCGCGCCGGGCGGGCGGCGGGACGCGCTCCCCGCGGAGCGCAGCTGTTCGGGGAGGGACGGACCCGCGCCAAGGCGGGAGCGATCTGCGGGACAGAGCTGGGACTAGCGACCCTTGCCGTGGGAGGGCCTCGGGACGGGCTCTGGGAAGCGGCGGAGGGAGCGGGGTGCCCGGGACAGCGGGGGCAGCGTCCCTCGGGCCCCGCCGACTGCGGCACTGAGCGGGACGGGGCCGGGCCGGGCGGCGGCTCCGCTCAATGAGTGACCCTTTCTAAGGTTCCTCTTAGAAAGTTGCGTGCGAGCTCGAACTGCGCTGGATTTTTTTCATTGTTAACATTTTTATAATGAAACGTGAAGATAAAGTATTATTTGGAGCGCTTATCGTCACGTTGGATTGTCCCGGCGCACGGAAGACAGAAAGGCGGTTGGGTACTTGACACTGCCACGTTTTTATCTTCTCGTGAACGCTTGACAACAGCGCTTTTTGCACTCGCAAAGGTGAATTGTTGTGCTGGAAGCGCAGCCAGAGGCTGTTCCCATAACGCGGCCCCGCTTCGTGATCAGCGCTGGCGCTCCGGGAGGCTCGGTTAGCGATTTGTGTAGCCCTCGGTTTCTATTGTCGGGTTGTTAAATTCTTGAGGCGCATTGCTCTGTATAACGATATTGAGAGGCACCTGTAGTGTTAAAGATCTACTTTGTAACATGCCACTCCAGTTTTTTCAGTATCAGTAAAACTGTATCCTCTTCAAGACATGTTGATTTCTTTGTTTTAAGTAACTTCACAAAACATAGCGTGGGATGTGAAGGACCATCTGAAATAACAGTAAATTCCGTGTTACAATTAAGTGCAATTGTTTTTGTTATTAACGTAAAAATCGTACCGTTATCGGATTATTTAATATTTCAGATTCCTCTCTCTCTCGTTTTGCAGTGATGGACTGAAGCTTGAAACTGAAGTGCTGGATGGAAAGCCTAGGCTAATTTTAGCTTCTTCTGGTATTTTTAAAATTTTTTATCTCAAGTAATCTTTAAAGCTTCTTGAAGTTAAACCTAGCATCCAAGAGACATAAAGCCCAACTTTCCTGAAATATTTTTCAGATTAAGAAGGCTATTTGTGCATTGTTATTTACAGGTCCTCTCTCTCACCAGCTCTATGCTGAATAGCAGGTTGATAATGAACTCTGAATAGTCTGTGCACCAGGGAACAGCTGGCAAATAGTCTCCACTGCTTAGGTGGTCATTAAAATAAAAAGTTAAGTGCTATTGTGTATCAACTGGCATAACTTGATAATTTCTGTAACTTTATAGCACGTTACTTGCCAGGATGGAAGAGGCTTAATAACTGCTTAATTTACACAGCACGATATTACATTTTTAAAGTCACCTCAGTATTTGCAATTAACATTTTTAATTTTCAATAAGCAGTTTATTTAGGCCAAATCTCACTACTGTTGTCTGAGATATACTAGAAAAACCTATGTTGGTAATTAAGTGTTAAGAAATTCTATTTCTGGGATTTGTCAGACATATGTCTGCAATAAATTCCATTTTTGTGATTTGTCAGATACACATTTCTGTACAAGTCTACTTTCCCTAACTGTTCTACATAGTCAGGATACAGAAACTCTCCATTAAATGCTGTTTAAATTATATTTAATTTTTTTGCATTTACCAGACAGCTGCCTAGTGAGGCATTATGTGGTGTTTTGAGCCAGGAAGGAATTCCAATGCTCTTTACAACCATCTTTAACATCTTTGGCTGGGTAGGGGCAGTCTGTGTTCCAGAGTGCTCCAAAATCAAGCCTTGTCGTGGACTGTAACCTAGCCTTGAACAAGCAGTCTTTTCCAGAATTATCTTGTTTATACACGGATATTAACAGCATTTCCTTGAGTTAAATGCTGTCAAAAATTGCATCATATGGTATTTGTTCTGAATTTTGGTTTCTGCACTGAAAAACACTGCTCACATTCTTAGAGGCTAAAGTGGGATCATTCTGCAGTAGCTTAAGCTGCTATTGGAGAGTTTTTCTCTCTTATACAGAAAAAAAAAACCGAAAGAAAGTAGCTCTGTGTACAAGATTTCTTGAGTACCACATTCCCTCTATTAATATTAGAACGTTCTGTATTCATAAGTATTATACTGAATTTTTGAGACTACTACACCTCTGTGCATCCTCCAGGATGTGAGTTAAGAGATTGAACAGTAATTCAAGGCACAGGTGTGGGAGTAATGGAGACAAACAACATCATGGAACCAAAGAAGGCACAGAGCTCTCTGAGAAACAGTGAATAGCAGGGGAAGGTCACACTGGCACAATAATTTGATTGGATGTGTATTAAACTGTACAGGAAATAGTTTAAAAAATATATCCAAATTTTTCCCAACATACTTTTGAAGTATGTCTATTGAAATAAGTAAAGTATAATAATCAGAACAGATGGTATGGGAAAATTACTTTCGCTGATTTACAAAAATTGGATGAATATAACGTTTTACTAATTTCTCAAGGTTGTTTTTCAGGAGCAAGTTGTTATTAAATACTTCTTTCATATGTTTGTGTTTGTTTCCCAAAAGATAAATCAAAGCCTGCCATGAAGGTAAGTGTAAAATTTTTGGAACACACAAATTCAGTATTTGTTAACAGAAAATTTGAGAAATCGAACTGTTTAAATACTTGTAATCAATTATATTTATGAAAAATAAATACGTGCTTGTAAGTCCCTTCCAACTTGAGATACTGTGTTATGTCTCAGGTTTATAATAGCTGTTCAAAAGGATGAATTGAAAGTTTTGTGACTATTTTTATCTTTTCAAAATGATTTAGTTTCCTTGGCCAAGAAGGTAGAGCAGCAGAGGGAATCCTCTAAATCAGAACTTTCAGAGACCTTAAAGGAATTCTGGTAAAATAGAGATCTAAAGTGTGTTTAATTTCAAGTTTTGTCATGCAAGTTGTCTCTGAGTAAACTGGAATGCTGTGGGTTTGGGACGGAGAAAAAGCAGAAAAAGGTCCCAGTGGACAGGAAATAATTAGAAGTTTGCACCAAGGACATTGGAAAGGAAAAGTCTTTAATTCAGAGTGGAAAAGTCAAGATTGAAGTGCAGCTGGCTGCATGGTGAAAACATGTTCCTATTTGGAGACAGGCTTCAGAAACACCAAAGTAAAGCAGGTTTAATGCTTGTTAATTCTTTTAAATATCATGCTACACAAACTTATTATTCATACTGTCATTTTGAATTACTTAAATTCCGATGCTGTGTCCTCTTCCAAAATATTCCTGGTACTCATGAAGATATTTCATTAGCTTATACAGACTTTCTACTGATGGAACAGAAAAGAAAAATAACACTTATTTTCCTTGTTGCTTCAATCTTTTTTTAATTTGTTACAAATACAATTTTTTCTCCTTATTTAATAGATGCTGAAATCTTTTTGCTTTAACAGATGGGTAATAAAGCCAGAGCACCTAAACAGGCATTGAGAATGAAGCACACTGGGCTCATCTTGAGGCCAACACAAAATGCTTGTATCAAGCAGGAAAGTTTAACAAAACCAAGGAGTGAATCAAGCTTATCAATGACAAAAGGTGAAAAACTGCAAGTTAATAAACATTCCTCACATGAAACCACAACTAAATGTTGCTCTTTGATTTTCCAAAGAGATAAGATAAACAGAGATCCTGATTCAGAGGATCCTAGTATTGTGAAAAAAACTAAACACAAACCTCAAGCCCCACATGTGTCAGCTGAAGACTTAAAAAGTTTGGTGTGTTTAACACAAGCACAGCTTCAACAGATTTTGAAGATTGTTAAAGAAGGAAGAAGCATCTCTGAGACTCCTGAAAAGGAAGAGGAAGTGGGTAAGACACCAGCCATTGGATGCATTTGTTTCATGGAAACGGGGCAAAATGTGAAAGCTTAACTTTGAGTTGGTAATTTAAGTTTATTTGCACATTGGACACTTATGTTGGGTGGTCTCAGACAAAATACCATTTGCCATTATTGTTACTGACATTGTTACAGTGAGGAACCAAGCATTTCAGAATTATAACAGTAAAAAAGATTGTTTGATAGATTTCCAGTTTTCTGAAGAGCAAACCAGCAAGAAACGTCACTGTGTGATGCAAAATAAGAACCATTTTTCACTGGGGGGAAAAACAAGTGCACTGTACCACTGCCCAAAGAGAAGGGCCCTTCTGGTTTGTGAAGAGTTCTGCCTTCCTCCGGGTCAGCAGCAGTTCTGCCCTTTTCCTATGGCCAAAGATGAATATGTGTCTTTTTGCCTAATTGGGCTCTTACTGCTGAATAGTGTTTTACTTTTCCCTTCCCCAGTTCTTCTACTCAGAAGTGTAAGAACTAGTCCTTACCATTCTTTATTGCATCCTTCCTCCTTTTGGTGGATCTATGCAGGGGGTCAGCTTTTGCACCAAAAATAAGACATGCTGCAATTAGAGTCCCATACTCTTGAGCCCTTAGCCAAGAATAAGTCATTACTAAGTCTAGCATTTTAAAAATACCCTGTGAAGGTCTAACTTAAGTGCCTTAACTATATAAGCATATAGCATATAACTTCTGTTAAAATGTGGGGAATTTGCAAGGTTTTGCTGCTAAGTATTTACTCAAAGCTGAAGCAAGTTTAGTGGTTATATATACATTTACATATATTTATGTTCTATTACAGCTATTAATGATGCATCAGAGGAAAATGTTACACCATCACTCCAAGAAGATTGTGAAGTGTCCCCAGTTCCAGATGAAGCAAACTCTCATTCAGGCAGAAAACAAGAAGCACATCCACAGCCAGGACAGAGAATAATGTAGGTACATTTGTGTTACTGGGTACAAAAACTGTGTCTCCAGTAAAGGTTCATATCATATGTTCTTAATAACATTAATATTGTTTATAATACTGATTTATAAGTTACCTCTAAAATCTTTCCCCTCCTTCCTTTTCTCTAGAAAGGATTCATGGAAACCTGCTGACTTGTTTAGTACCTTGGGTGAAAGAGAAAGGGAGAAAGCCTTATTGGAATTTAAAAAGACCCAATGGAAGAAGGAATTAGGTACTTATGTTGTATAAAATACATTTTTGATCAATTTTTATTACACTCAGAATGCCAAGAAACTTGATATTCCTTGTGCCCTTCTAAATTTACTTATTTCAGTACAGTTGCTACAAGTTGAAAAGTAAATAATAAGTCTCCAAGACAGATTAAGGTTCTTGAATTTCAAAAGTTTATGCAAAGATCATAAATTCTTGCAAGAAACACTTTTTTCCCAATTAAATATTATCTCAGATAAATGTATTGTTATGCTTTGTATTTTATGTGCTAATTGCCAGCAGTTTTGTCACATTCTGACAGTAGACAGCCATTATCGTTAAAAAATTCCTTTGTTTTTTCATGGGAACAGCATAACTCCAATCTACAAGCACGACTGAAAGTATGAAATTGCAATTTGAACTTGAGAGAGTTTGCAGTCCAGCCCCATCACCAATCAAGAGGAATCTCTGGAGGAAACTAAAATGGTTTAATACAGTAGTAAATTCTCTCTGGCAAATTAAGCTTTTTATGATTCACATGGAGGAGTGCTGTGTTTTGTTTTGAACTTGCATTTAGACCATTTGGTTTCAAAGTTTAATTCTGCATTGTCAGTAGCTTCCATTATAGCTCCATTGGTTGTAATAATATTAAAATAGTTCAAGACTGGTTTAATAAAATGGAGAGAGTTCATATACTTGGTTATTTGTTAGTTTTCCCTGGGTAATTGTCTCAGTCTTCTCAGAGAGATTCCCAGTTACCTCTGCAGCCCTGGGCAGACACTCACTTTACTTTTAAGAGCAAGGTCATGACTGATTGTTCAGACTGAGTGGTGACACCTCTTGTGTCCATTTCACAGTCCAAGTGACAGGGGAGACATGCATTGCTGTCTTTTTTTTTTTTAACTGATAAATGTTTGCAATAGGAACTCTTACTAGAGTTTGGTTTTGTTTAAGATGAACAGGTAGCACTGAAGAAGAAACTGAAAGAAACTTTGGATGGAGAGGTGGGTTATTTCTGGGCACAACTTGGCAGTAATAAAACCCATAAAGTGGAAACTCCTGACCCAGACCAGGTAAGCCTGTCAATAAACACAAGAGCAGTTTCCAGAGCACTGCTGCAGAACAGTTTAACTTCTCATTCATAGAAGATTTTATTTTCTGTACAAATGCTCTAGAATCCAGTATTGGTGGTGCTTTAAGCCCTCTCAGGGCATGAATTGCTGCAGCTCCCTGGTCCACATTTACTTGTTGCTCCAGTTTGTAACTTCTCAGTGTAAGACCTTTATAGCAGGAAGCACCCGTTCCTGTCCCTCCATTTGGATTCCTGACTTTTCAATCAGGCATAAATCTTTTCTTGTTCTGTTGGGGAAGAGTCTCAAATGTAATTCCTGTTTATACAAATTATAGAGATTGTTCATGAGCTCTCACATATATTTGATTGCTTATGTAATGAGCATGGGTAATATGACTTCTAGCTTTTTAAAAAGCTGTCATTCTCAAAACATTGTGTTAGATGAATACATTATACTCACAGGACTTCTCCAGTGAAATTTATTGCTGTTAAACAGAAGTTGGGGTTGTATCTGCTATCATTTCTTACAGCAAAAGCAAATTGCACTTTTTTGTGGCACATGCAGCATTCCTAACAAAGTTTTGACTGTCCCATAACAATTTGTTTCAATCTACATAATTGATAAATAGTGGACAAAAGATGCTTAGTTTGGGCTGAGGTTTTAATGAACAGCAGCTTCTAAAAGTATAATTTTGTTAGCAAATGAAACAGGTGAATTAAATAAGTCTCAAAATGGTCCCTTTATTTGCAGACAGTGTTTCCAGCTGACTCAGTTCATGGCACTGAGGAAAACTCTGCCTGTAGAGCTGCTTTAGCCACAGAGGCTGATGGAGTTGCACTGAATGTTCCCAGAGCTCCAGCTGGGCAGTCTTCTGATGTCAGTTCTGACTTTCCAGCTGGCAGCTGCACAGCATTGGCTTTCAGGGTAAGATCTTCAATTGCATGCAGGGCTTTTTGGCTTATTTATTAACAACAAATGTTTGTCTCAAGAAGTTCTTTTAAACTAGAAGAATTCCTTAGACCTTTTTGCTGTGCATAAATAACTTAGTCTGAATGAATGTTTACCAAAATATCAATGCTTTGAAGATAGCACTGCCTTCAAGGTTGGTGTGAAGAACAGTACTAGAGGTGTGACATGCAGTATTAATTAGTTTTTAAGTATGTGTTGAAGAAACAGAGAAGTGGTAACCTATATAAAATAAAAGATATTGATGGCAGAAGGTTCAAGAAGTGGGTCTGAAGTTATGCTGGTAGGCAGTGATTGAAGAGAATTTTTTGTCAGATGGTATTGGAAGTTCTCAGTGCCACTGGAGCTTGTTAAATAATTCAGAGATCCGTTAAGAAACAGAAATAGAAGAAAAAGGATGGTAGCTCCTTAATTTCGGACTGATCACTGCAAATCAGATTGTGGTGCTAAATCTACCTGGAATGCAGACTGAGCAGTGAACCACAGAAAGAAAAAGGAATTTCTGTTCATAATACAAGTAAGTGGGGTTTTCTGGAGTGAGATGGTTCAAGTAGAAATTATCTTTCTATTAGCAGTCAAACACCTGCTGCAGTTACAAACTTACATGGTTTTATGTGCTAGAGAAGGGCCCAGTTTTGCTCACCAGCCGAAGGCAGAGCTTTCTGCCAAGTCTTTATTATGTGGCTAGACAAGATATTAGGTTTTTGTAGAACTAGCAGTTATCTTATTCCAGGAAGCTGTGCCACAGCAGCGACCTTTCAGTGCTTTGAGGCACGAGCAACAGAAGAAGTGGCTTGAAGAGTTGAACAAGCAGAAGGAAGAAACTAAACTACAAAAAATAGAAGAAAAACTTATTTTATCGAAGGTATCTGTGGTTAAGAGGGACTTTATGAAAGAAGAGAAGTCTTTGTTTTAAGAAATAAAAAATGTAATTAGTAAAGTGGCAACAAAGATGGAATTTTCTGCAGCACTTCCAGGTTTTCACCATAAGGATGCACTTACTGAGCATTGAGCCAGTGGCTGTTCAGTATTTCAGTGCCTGGTGTGTTAGAGGGCTTGCTCCAAGGATGGAGATAGTGGTAGCATTACCAAAAATCAGGGAGAAAATAAAGCCCTCTGGCACTATATGTGAAGTGATAGAGAATCAGGCATTACTTCATTTTCTGGCCAGGATGTGCCAAGGAAAATATTCCAAACACATATGTTTTTGCAGGTTTCTCCACTAAACTTTATAAAGTCAAAAACCATACAGATGCTCTGTTTTAAAGTTCATTGGTCCAGAGTTGAGCAATCCCCAGGATTCAGTTTCCCATTGGATCTGAATCTCCTCACCTCAGCTGTTAATTAGATTTTTAATTCTCACCAGTCCTTTCCGGACTGATGTCTCCAGTTGTGCCAGAGGCAGCATCTGAGGGTAGATGCTCTCATGGCCACTGATGCTCTGTTGATGATCTTTTATCTTTCTGAGTATCTTTGGGCTACTCCCAGTCTGTTAGGTTCATCAGCCCATCTCCTTAAGGGTGATGCTACATCTCCTAAAAAAACCAAAGAAAATTCCTTTCCCCAAGGTAAAGTCGAGTCAAGCCTAACTAGAGAGACGAAAATTTAAAACGTAATATTGTTTCTAACAGTAGTGCTATACTTTCTTTCTCCTCTCCACCATGTGTAGAAGCATTTGGGTTTGCAAGGTGGTGTAGAGACCATTGCTAGACACTTTGGAAAAAGAAAATTTGTGACCACTGGAGGTGAGAAAAGAGAAAACAACTACAATGTGCCACAGTGATGCCAAAATCCTGTTCCTAGAAATAATTTTTTAATACACATACACACTCATGAAGCTTTAAAACGGTTAAAAAGCAAGCACTTCTCCAGAAAGTATTGAAGAAAGCCTTAGCTTTTTTTACTCCCAGAGACAGCCTTGCTGCCAGGGGTGGTTACAGACCTACACACAGCACAAGTCTTGTCTTTTCCCGAGTTGCTCAAGGGATCAGGCTTCCTTTGTAAACTGAGTTTTTTAACTGTGAAGGGAACACAGCTGGGAAAGGTTCCTTCATTAGCTGCTTTGTTGTTAATTGGGTAGGTGTGCTGTGCGAGGAGGGCACCAGGGAGTGACCTTTTCCTTTTTTTCATGAAAATGTAGTAGCAATATGTTTGTGCTGACCAGGTATGGATCAGCATTATAATTTCTGATCTGACTTGCATTTTAAGTAACCGAGACACTTGTCTTCTCACTTGAGGAATTAACTGCTGTCTGCATTGTAGCTTTTCAAATGTTCCTGGTGTACACAATGTGTATTGTGTGTGTGTTTTATTGACCACACTTTAGAACTAAACAGTGTAACTGAATGCTTTTGCTTTTTTTTTTTTTTTGTTGTTGATATTGCTTGATACTCATTTAGGCAGAAGAGCATGACAGATGGGAAATGCATTTTGATTCTTTTAAGAACCACTTTAATGCTAATGCACAACACCCCTTAAATGGAATGCACAGAAAGCCTGAAAATCTGTCCCTGTCACCTGACCCCAAGGACCCAACTGCTTTCATTCACCCTTTGTCACCTGCAGCTTTAGGCAACCTCATGCCCTTACAGATGGGAACTGCAGAAAAAGCTGCTAAAAATGGAGCTTTGGAACAAACTCAGAGAGTCAGGTGAGTGAGCTTTGTAAGGGTAATTATTTTCCCAGCCAGTACGTTTCTGGTACCTCCTCAAAAATAAAAAAAAAAACCATTAAAAATTCCTTTACATTGATTTGGCTTTTGCTTTTTTCCAAATACCTGTTGTTTCAGTATTGAAAGTGAAACATAAGTGCTGCCATTGTTTATTAATGAAATTTACTGCAAATAATTTCACTTTGACCCTTAATGAAAAGGATTTCATAATCTATTCCTTAATTTATATATTAACTTATAATTAACACAATGGAATAACCTCAATATGAAAATTAAATCTAACTGGTTCTAATTAAGAAAAATTTAAGGATTATTTTCTAATGATTAAAACAGTGACATGTCCCTTTGTTCAGTTTCCTGCGTTCCATGACAGCTCTGCTGGACCCTGCACAGATTGAGGAGAGGGACAGGAGGCGGCAGAAGCAGTTGGAACATCAGGTAGACTTTGGTTTTAAAACCTCAGACTTTTTTAATAAGAAAAGATGAAAGGTAATGTCTCATGAATAAAGCATGAGATTTAATACCAGAGCCCAGGGAGGCACTTGACTTTTGTGCTTTAGATGACATGTGCATTGTTTGGCTGTATTTCCTTCAGTCAGACTCTACAGTTCTCTTTCAATATTTGCACGAGATTATTGCATTTCTGTAACTGAATTCCTGCCTCAAAAAATGTGCAGTTCAGTCTTTAGGGCTCTAGCAGGTTTGTGTGCATTTTCCTCCAGTCTCCACTGTTACAAGGAGGAGCAATCTGATATTTACAGATTCCCACTCCATGAACCTTTATTTTTTTATCTACTCTACTGGCATTTACCTAACCTCTGTGGCACCCTAACCATGTGTGTGTGTGTGCTGGTTTGTCTAGCACAGCCTGAAAAGTCTCAGTATAAATGCAGGAACCGTTCTGGTCACACTGTTACTCTGCTGGATCAAACTCCTGGATTACTGTATGTGCATAAGGTGAAAATCAGACCTTCATCTCCCTACAAAGCAAAAAAAAAGTATTTTCTAAAACATAAAAAGCTCCTTTTTTCTATCTGAGTGTTTCAGACTGCTCAAATGGGCTGGTGGTTTTCCAGAAACAAAACCAGGAGTGTTTGAAATAAATTGTCTTCAATTTTTTTTTCACTTGTCCAAATCCAATTCTACACATATACAAAAATACACTAATAAATACCTTACAACACATTAATGTTTTATCTGTTACTTTACCCTTTTTGTTCTGATCCTGCCAGAAAGTAATCATGGCTCAGGTGGAAGAAAAACGGAAGAAGAAACAACTGGAGGAAGAGCAGAGAAAATGGGAAGAACAGCAGGAAGAACTGCGCCTGGCACGAGAAAAAGCACAACTGCAGAAACAGTTTGAAGAAGAAATGCTGAAACAAAAACAAAAGGAGGTGGGGTTTGCATTATCTTTAGTGCAGATAGTCAGTGATAACACTGAATTTTGAGAAAAAGACTTCTTGTTCTTCACTTGCAAAATTTTGCTCATCATTTTGAAAGTTAAAGCCATGCAAAATGTAGACATTTGAAACCAAAAATCTGCTCTCTTAATTAATAAACATGCAACACCATACAAGAATAAGGCCAGATTCTTGTTTTGAACAAGTACCTTTTGAGGAAGAGAATTATAAGAACTGGCAAAAACAGAAATGTACTTTTAAATAGTGCAGAAACATCTGTATTAAAATGCAAATTGAAATTTTAAAAATCCTTTAAAGTATGTGATCCAGTTATTGTTATTGGTAACTTGATGCTTTTAAGGTGCTTCAGTACCATGAAGTTCATCTGAGTGAATGTACTTTGAATTGAAGACTTCTTAGGATGTAGTCTGGAAAAGGCATTTTAAAAGTCATTCAAGTTTTCCATCTTTCCCCTGCATAGCTCTTGCTGACCTTTACACAGTGCTTTTATATAAAAGGTAAACCAAAGGTACATTTTGACCTTTGGTAAACACAGATTTTGCATTTCTGTCTCTCCTTTAGCTGTGTGGAAGGTTAAAGACTTGGTCTGATGTTTCATTCTTCATTTTGGCACAGTAGAGCTATTCCTGTTTGCTTCCTTTTTGGAACAGTAGCAGATTCCATGTTGTCCTAAGACAAGGTGATTCCAGAAACAGTCTTCTCCAAAGCCTGCAGAAATGTGGATTCCTGATTTCTCTGCATTTTCTGGATGGAAATGTGTAACATCTGCCTGTAGATGTTTGAACAGGCTGGTTCAACAAGGGGAAAGTCATCCTTCTGTGTAACTGCTCAGCTCCTTTGAAACGTGTGACAGCGTCGTTTGTTCTTTCCAACTGCAAATGCAGGAGGGAGTGGGATCAGCTGCTAATAACAGTTGGGAAATGAGATTTTCCTTGGCCCAGTCTCCTGCACCTTGAACCCACTGAGTCAGGGAACTGTAACCCCCTGACATTTGCTGGGGTTCTTTTACTGTCTCCTTCCTGTGCTAGTAGGAGTAATGTGGGGATTTATTACTTTTATTTAGGTTCCTTTCATTTCATTAAACCACATTTTACAGGAAGTCACAGATGGCTGACATCAGATGGCATCTAGAAAAACAGGAATTTATTAGAAGGGAAATAAATATCCAGATAACTTGGAGGATCTAAATGCTCATTTTTTAATGCTAAGACTGAAGATCTTTCATTAGTACAGCAGAGGTTCTGAACTTAGAATCACAGAAATTATAGGTTACATACTGTACTTAAGTAGTTTTTGTTTGAAAAAAAAAAAACTTTCCCCAAATAAAAATACATATAAACCTTGAGGATTATATGATGATTAAATAATCAAAATGATTTTATTTCCAAAATAAATAATCACATATTTACCTTGTTTGGTTTTTTTTCCAAGGACCTTGCAATTCTTAAGGCCAAAGAGCTTTACCAGACAGTGGAGAAAGCTCAGGAATTAGCCCAGGGATCAAAACAACAGCAGCACATTCCAGACTTGGCTCAGAAGGCACATGACATTTCAGAACTTCAGAACAGTCTTGGTGGTGGCAAGTATAAAGCTGACACTCAGTTTGCCTGTTCCTTTGGTTGTTTCTGGGATTGGGGTGGGTTTTTTTGGTTATTGTTCCCCTGTGTGCATTTAGGTCACAAACCAAATTTCATTACAGTTTATTTACCTTTCAAACAAATCTAAGCCTTAACTCCGACGGAGAGTATTGTGTTTTAGTAAGTTTCAAATACTGTATCAGGTAAAGGAAAAAATGCAAAGATATTGGCAGAAATGCACAAAATATTCAGACCTGTGTACTATCAGATTTCCAGTGGAAAACAGAGAGTATTGGGATTTGGACCAGAGCTCTCAGTATTGCTTTGAGCTCTAAACCACAACAGTCTGGTAATTCTGGAGCATTGTTTAAATTGAACAGAGGTCACTAAATGGAACAACTTTTCCACTTTTCAGGTGATACAGAGTTTGGAAACTGTAATTCTGGCATTTCAGCAGGAAGCACCGATTTCCCCGATGGTGTGGGGAGCCCCCCTGAGCTGCAGGCTTCCCCTCGGAAGGACACAGCGGTGCAGACAGGTACAGAGCCCAGCTGAGTGACCCTGAGCGACCTCCAGGGGGACCCTGCTTGTGAAACTGAGCCAGTCACCGATACTCACAAGGAATAAAGCTAGAAAGAAATACTTGCACAAATACAGTCATGTTGGTCTATCACAGTGCACCACTTTATTCCTCTATTTATCACTGTTTATTACTATTTATTCTTCTAAATATATTTCTGTACAGTTAGTACTTACCATTTACAAATCCCATAGTCTGGAATATAGTGCCAACTTAGGGTCACAAGCCATGTAGGTCCAGAATTTTTAAGTAACTTGATTTGGTTCTCCAGTCTTCTGTGTTTTATCCCTTTGTCAACTGAGTTTGGTTCTACAGGTCCTGTCTGTCTTCCACAGACAAAAAGAATTTAAAAAGCATTCTAAAACTGTAGAAATATTTTTTTTAATAAAGTAATGATAGTTTGATACATATACAAAAATAACCGAGTAATCTGAATAGCTCAGACTTGGACTTAAAATACAATTTATTTTTTTTTAGATTGCTTTAATACTTCAGCGTACACTGAGTCAGCTGAGGAAAGAACTGCATGCTGTGAATCACCTGATATTTCCATAGAATATAAAGAAACCTCTAACAGCAAAAAATACCAGAAGGAAATGCAGCATATGGATAAAAATAAACTGTCAGGAAAAGAGACTGGCGGTATTTACAGTGATCTATATGATCAATATGCAGGAAAAGAAAGACACATTAAATCTTCAGAAAAATACAGCAAAAGACCTGACTGGAACATAAACAAGCCCGGGAAAAGATACATTCCAGCCTCAGAAAGGTACCCAAAACCACTGCAGAAACAGAGGGAGGAGAACAAAGTGCGCCGCCAAATGGAGCTGCTGCAGCTGCTGGAAAGGAACAGCCCCGGGCAGCTCAGCGCCAGGAGGGGGGGACACGCAGCCACGTCTCCCTCACCTCGGCAAGAAACGGCTGTGAGGAGCAAGGGCCACAGAGGCAGAAAGGTGGGTCACTGTCTGCCCTGTGAGAACAATGCTGTGTTATGGAGACTCTTGTTCCTCACACTTTTACCTGGCTGGGAATTCAGTTTTGTAGCTGGAGCATTGAAATTCTCCTATTGCTCATTCTTATGTCAGCACTCTGTTCATCAGGAGCAAAAGAACATATTCAGATTTTGTGACTGAATTTTTACTGTAATTTCAATCTTCCAAAGTGTTGATTCCTTTTTCTTTCCTCACTAACACAGATTCATTATGTAAATAGAGAGTTTTACACACTACAAGCAGTGTGCAGGATGCAGCAAGCGTTGTATCAGTAGAGCTTGTGGCTGGAAAAAAAGTCTTCTCAAGAAAATATTATGAAATATATTCTTGGCTTCTCTCATGTCCTCTCTCTCACTTGCTCACTCTTCTGTATGCATACATACCTCACTTTCTCACACCTTCAAATAGCAGAACTCTGGCCCTTTCCTTTAATATCTTGGATTGATAGGATTATGAATTCCTGTGTTCCAAGAACATAGGAAAATATACGTAATATTTGTTAGTGCTTAGAGCTGCCCAAGACAGAAAATTGGAGCAAATCCTCTTGTTATTTGTTGGCTTATTTCATGGGCACTGCAAGTCTCTTATATGCAAATCTTTGATAAATACCTTTCTCCTGAAGCCAGGTCAAGCAGTCCTTTTGGAATTTCAGAACAAACTGTCTCTGAAAAGTCAAAGCTTTTAATATAAATACACTGAGAGTTTTTGGTTTACTTTTGACTTTTTTGGTTTTCTCCTAGGAAGAAAAATTTCATAAGAATCACTTGAATGAAGAAAGGTATGTAAATTCTCTGCATTAATGAAAAGTAGAAATACATTATTACTGAAATGCACATGCTTTTCTTTCCTGCTGTTTTTAAAGTATTTAGCTGTACCTAATTGTTTACTATTAAAAATACACCAGACCATACAGATTGCAGGTATAAAAGCAGAGTGAATGAACAAAAAAGCCTGTCCTGCAAAGATTCTTGCTCTCTATAATTGGAGAAAATCACATTACTGAAGTATTGTTTGGACTTTTTGTAACTGCAGTTGTTCCATACAGATCTGAATCACCACCCGTTCCAGCGGTTAGGAACAGATTACTCCAAGTCCAGCAAAGAGAGCTGCAGGTTTCTCATTTGCCGGTGCAGGAGCAGCACGGTGGAGGAGAGGCCGAGTCGCAGCAGAGGAGCTGCCCCCGTGCCGAGCCCGCCCGGCCGCCCTCGCCTCAGTTCGTGCCCTACGTGCGCACACGGGAGGTTTTGTGCCTTCAGCCAGAGACAGCGCTGAGCCAGCGCCCGCAGCGCCACGGTACTGCAGCCCCGGGAGGGGACACACGCGACACTCACTGACACGGCAGGGCTGCACTGCCAGCCCACTCCTATTCGCTTGTACTGAACTGTGCTGCTATCTCTCCATGTCACAACAGCGCACAGAAAACCAAATTATACTCAGTGTTAAAAAAAAATTAACAACCATAAAGTTTTAAAAAATCTGAAAAGCAACAAAAAATTACATTACCAGTTTATTTTTTGTTTACCTTTCATGAAGTATGATTGCATTTCCTTGCATTACTCTATAGAGATTGAGGTTTAGGAATCTGAAGTGTTGTTTGATTTAAAAATAGAGATTATGATCTCGATAGCAACCAACCTCTGATTTTTACAAACTTTCAAAATCTACTTCAAAATTAAAAGAAAATTAATAAAGAGGTTTATTAACTGATTTGATATACATTTACTTTTAGATTCTTACCACATGCCACGACAGATTTTTAGCTCAGATCACGTTAGAGATCCTCTTCTAAATCCTGATGTAGTTACAATCAGAGAGAGACAACAAGCAATTCTTGAAGGATTGTCAAAATTACGGCAGGTAAGCAGAAATGGATTGGATAACTGTGCATGTGTATATATATACTGAAGTAAAAATTATCACATCATTATCTTTAATTCGATTTCCATCATTTCATTTATGTTTTGGACTCTGTCCTCTACTTCTGTTCCATTTTACTAATTTTGTTTTTCACGTGTTGCTTATACTTTTGGAGAGTATTTAGAGAAGATGGACTCCTCGGTCCTTAAATCAGCTATGAAACAGTGAAGTGCCTAAGCAAACTTAAAACCAAGAGAAATTATTTTTTTTAGTGTCCAGGTTTCTACGGTTAGAGTTGTTTATAGGGAATGTATCAGTTTCAAAAGAACAGAGTTTTAACACAACACTAAAACCTTGTTAATGAGGTTTCCTCTCTGCAGTTCCCAGGTCGGGACAGAACAGTGGGGTTGGTGGGGTGGTCTCCTGTCAGGCCTGGAAAAATCCTGTTATTTGCAAACTGGAAGTGTGAACACTTAAAAAATCCTTCAAAGACAGCTGCTACTTGTTAGCATGTAAAAACAAAATTCAGGATTTGTCAATCAGCCAGGTTTTCTGAAAAGAAAATTAAAATTAGCTTAATGCCACAGACACACGAGCTTCTGAGATAAAAGCCTGTGCGTTTTTGTGTACATTGTTCTCTTTGTAGTCAGGTGCTGGTAATGGCATTGGGTCAATAAAGCCCCAGGGAATTGGATACTGCCCCTGTTAGCAACAAGGTGTGGCCACAGCCACTGAAGGCACAGGTCTGGACATGTACACGAGCACTTCTCTTTTATGCTTCTAAATGGCCTGACAGGACTGCAAGACAAAAAGATATTTACTTCAGGCTTGCCTTTTCGTTGTGAAGAACACTGAAAATGAACACGTACCAGTATCTTCCTTTGCTTTTCAATGGATGCAAACTAAATGTACCTTACTGCTAGCAGCAGGATTTTTCTCTGCCTTGAGAGAGGAAAATTTCATAAATAATCAAAATAAAGGAAAGAAAATCTGATAATGAAGCACAACAAAATTAACAGTAGTTGTTGCTATGGATTACCTGTTGTGCTTTAGACAGAAATACTGCCATGTACACACAGTGCTTCAGCAGGAGGTACACTCCTCATGCAAAAAAAGGCTCACGACTCTCCCCAGGTCAATAAGAAAAGTTGTGACCCAAGAACATTGAAAGGCTGCCAGTTTCTAACAGCTTCCACATTGGTTTCAGTGGATCTGGTCTTCCCCACTGCTCATTAACATTTTTGTTAAATATCTACAGCTCTTAGGTATTTTGGCTTCTGATCCAAAGGAATCTAGTCCACAGCAGTAAAGACCTTTACTGGTGCCAGGAGCATGCAGGGGTCGGCACCCCCATCTGCACATCCCACTGTTGTTCCTTTCACACCAGCTTTTATACTTGTACAAATCTGACACCAATTCCCTTATTTATCCTGGAGTCCCAGATCTGGGGGCTGGGGCCTTACATGACTTGTGGTTTACTTATCTTCAGCTTACAAATACAACACACCATTTCAATCTAACTCACACAAATAACTACATCTTCCTTTATGACACAGAGATCTTCACATTAGACTTACAGGCCACCTAGACCTATTTCACTGATTACACTCTAGTTCCTATCTGTTGTAGCAGAACCCATTCGTTTGCCTCTTCACGGTTTTCTGCTGGTACTTTGGGAGTTTTCCATTCGTTATCACTTTCAGCTGGCCAGGGCTAGGTCCTTGTTAGGGAAGCAGTTAGAGTTATCACTCAGAGAAGAGGGCTAGGTCCCTCCTTGGGAAGCAGTTCCAGTTTGCAGTAGCCCCTAGGTCCTTGTACTGTTCACAGCCTGCAGTGGTTCACCTTGTTGAGACAAGTCCATATTCTGTATTTCACTTCACTTGCCAGTGGCATTTTGCTTAGGAGTGAAGCCAGATTCAGGGTGCAATTTGATCCTTGTGCTTGCTGAGGATACAAAAGCCAGGGTTATTTAAACAGGTTACAGTTGGCAAGCTTAGAGAAGCCAGGTGAACCTACAGACAATTCTGCAGTGGCTAAAAAGTAACAGTAAGGTTAGTCTTTCACTGGCTCTTGGTTCTGCAAGAGTTAACTTAAAAGATGTAGAGTCCCTTTATAAATACCCTGCCAGCTGCAGAAGGCATTTAAGAAGTGACCTGTTCCATTTCAGTATATCTTGTATACCTAAGTATTGTGTACTACTCTTGATGTGCAGATGACACCTAGTTTGCCTAAGTTATTTCACTGATAAAGTATGAATAGTGCAGGATTTTGTCTGAAATACAAAAAGCTGTTTTCTGTTTCAGAAAATAATCTAGTCTTCCTCTTTTACATTTATATATACATATATAGAGTGGATTGATAGTTTCAGAGTACATCTATATTTACAATATATTTAGCCATTGTTTCCTCTAGGGGAATTCACATAATAGTCACATAGTTTTGACCAGTCTTTAGTCTTTGAACTTCACACAGCCAGTGATAAATACAGCTGGGCTGGTGCAGTAAGAGCCCAGTGGGACTGGCTGACCCAGGGAGAAGAGAGGGAAAGGGAGGGTGAGTCTGTCACTGCATTTGCTACAAGACAGGAAATCTCTTCCTATGTCTCAGGTCACAGCAGGAGTAGGAATTAGCAACAGACTCACTTTCCTCACCGAAATCAAAGGTCAGTGGATAAGCCGAGCAAAGTGAATTATTTGTGAAAAAGAAGGGCCAAAGTTTAAGAAAGAGAAGGACATCCCCTCAGCCCCAGGTCAGTCCTACCTGAGCAGCCCATTGTTCCTGAGGCGGCGGCAGCAGCTGCCAAGGGCTCAGGTGACAATGGCTGGGTGGGGAAACACCCCCACGGCTCCCTGGGGAGCTGTTTCCCATTGCTGAGCACCTTCCCAGTACCTGTGCAACCCGTGTGATAAACACTCAACTGCCAACTTGCAGAGTTACTTCTTCCTCAGCTCTTGGTTTATTTAGGGCCGTTTATTTTATAACTTGATTTTGTGACATGCTTCTAAATGCAAAAAATGCTCTGTAAAAATAGTAATTATTGACACAGAGACTGAAAACAGTGGCCCATTAATAGAAATAAGCAGATCCTGTTAATTAATTAGAAAGCAATTCATCAAGTGATTGAAAGTAGGCAGCTGCTGTCTTAGAAGAAGCCAGAGTGGACTCTCATAGGCTGCTGTGCTGACTTTCCTTTGGTGCCACCAGGAATCTGTGTCTAAATTGCTGTAGGAGCTGCTGCCTTGCATTAGGTCTGTACTGAGCTGTGCCAGCAGCCTGTAACTTATCTTTGAGAAAGGCCTTGTAACTCTGAGAAAAATAATTAACTTTTCTTTTTTAGAAAACAAACTTCCATGGTACCAAATTATTTCTGACAAGTCTAAAATAGATGGAGAGCAAGGAGCCAGATGTACCAATATATATGATCCTGTTAATTACAGTAAAATTACTTATTTTTAATTTATGCATATACTTGGCATAGTTCTATCATGTATGACTTGCTAGACAAGGATATATTTCCAGGTTTTTTATGACAGGTTCTCATCAGTACTTACAAGAACCATTGACACAGCAGGAGCTTGAACCTTTTGACAGCTAATCTGTGTATCCCCCGATGTCTGACAATAGCACTGCTGCCCTTGCTCTGTATCATTGGTGTTAAGGCTAAAATGCTCATCAAGGGTTTGGATTCCTCTTCATGCAAGAATTCACTAAAATATTGCAAATGCAGAGGCAGTGCACAAAGGGATGAGAAAGTTCCATTTCACACAGTGGAGAAGTCCTTTTCCCTGTGCATGGTCATCCCTGGAAACTGGCCTGCCTTCCACTCCAGTCACACTTGAAGGCTGCTGTACAAGTTCCCTCTCCCCTGAGTCTATGAAGCTGTACTGTTAATTCTGAAGTTCTGTACTTAAAAATCATTAGGCCTTAACAAGGAAATTGTTTTCAACTATGAAACAATGACATTTCATTAGTTCAAGCTGCATGAGGAAGACAGAACATTCACATTTACATTTATTTCAGGGCCTCCTGCAGAAGCAGAAGGAGTTGGAGAACACTCTGATTCCCGTTGTAGCTCAAGAGAACTTCATGCCACCGTTTTGAGAGGTGCATATGAATGTTCTGAATTCTTAATATGAAAATGCACAGCACTTTGCTACTGTAATTAATTATGAACCATCTCCAGCTTTTTAATGAAAATTAAATTATGAGAATTTTGATGGACTACAGGGTCATGTTACTTTTTATATTGAAGATACTTTAAACTCATGATGGTTTGTCTGTTTAGAATGGTTTTCATGCTACCTGAAGACAAGTATCTATTTAATATAAAACACCAAAAATATGGAAGTAAACTGTTACATGGGTTTTTGTAGAACTCTGTGTGAATTTTGATAAATAAAAATATTAAGATGTATTCTGAATGGCTTTAGTCATCTTTGTTGGTATTTTTAACTATACAAAACTGCTTGTATTTCAATATTCAGCCAATTTTAGGCATATAAAGTGATTATCAATTCAAGTACTCCCAGATTTTAAGACCACAGTTCATCACACAATCTGGTACAATTCATTGATAGAACAGAGTTGTTTTTTTCGGAAAAGATGACCTGCCATGTTTGGGGGCAGGGTAACAAGCGTTACTCTAGTCTGGTATTGGCTCTTAACTTGAATATATTAATCGACTGTTTATAGAGGGGAATCAACGGTAGGCAAAAGTCTGTGGGTTTTGTTTGTTTTTTAAAAACTGCCCTTTTTAACCAATAATTTTGTCCAAACTAATTTTGTGAACTTAAGTAGTTTCAAACACTCACCTGGTACCAAACAGCACATCCCAGAGAACAGCACTAAAATCAAATTCCAAACAGGAAATCCCCCAAGCACAGGACTCGGGACAACCTGAAGATGAGCAGTAAAAGTCAGGAGTGTCAGCAAAGCCAGCAGTGCAGCAACACAAGGGTTGTCTGGAGACTCCACAGCTGCTCCCTGTGGCTGCTGCCTTCCAGAAGCCTGAGGCAGAGGACGATGAACAAAAAAAGAGAATCGCTGAGGGGGAAAAGGTTGGTAACTCAGCAGATGTGAAATTCAAAAGACAGGATTAAGAAACAGATCAAACTGTACTTACCCTAGCGCTAGTTCACAAAATAAATAAACAAAACCAAACAAAAAAAAAAGCCAGAAAGCCCCAGGAATCATTAAGCTAAAGTGGAAGAGGATTGAAGTTTTCCTGATGCAAACAGCTCCCACAGTCACTAAAGCCAGGTTTGTCCTTCTCACAGTAATCCCAGGGGCCAGATAAAAGCTGGTAGGACACGATGGTGCTGCAGTGGCACACAGCACCAAGTGATACACAGATAATTGCTGTGCATGAAACCAAGCTTGGGTTCCTCAAGCACTTTGCAAACAATGTAAAAACCACAGACAAAGCAATGTGTTAGCAAGCCCCTTGTGCATTAAGAGTTTATTGGACTTTTTGTAATGGAACTGCACCATTGGTTACTCTAATTGAGGTATTTAGCCAAAATCCAGTATATACTCATGAAAATAAGTACACTGCCTTAGAGCTATGTAAAAACATTGTACAAAATTTGTGTCAATGTCAAATAAATACATTAATTTCAATATTTATGTAAAGAAACATGACTTGGATACTCCTGCAGTTAAAAAAAGAAAGCAACTGGCTCTTTCACATATTTTAGGCAAACATTCAGCTTTACATTAAACAGACCTCAAACTGAAGCCTAGGTAACAGGTCAAATACAAATGTAGAAACTTAAAAGTGCCAACAAACAAGATAATTCAAGTACAGTAAACATTAAAAAATATATGTATTTATTTAAATTTTCAGATGGTTCCATCAGGGACAAGCCATCGGGAATTTAAATAGAACATGAAAACATCTGAGATAACAAGAACAAGAAACATTTTGTTCCAGAATAAAATAGAAATTGTTAATCCAACATTTTAGAAACAGAAGTCCACAGCAACTTAGAAAAGAGACTTTAAGAGTTCATTTCTGTTCTGAATATGGCCTGGAAGAATCACAGCAGCTATCCCAGCCACCAGGTGATGATGACTTTTCTGTATCCATGCTCTGACTGTAGGCAGATAGAAAATAATTGCACCCTTCTTGGCTTTGATTTGCAGGAGAAATCGGGTATGTTGTTCCCAGAAAAGTCTGATGAGTGAGTACATTAAAGTGGCTGAATTGATGGGACATGTTTAATTGTCTGCTATAAACCTGGAAGTTACTGAAAGGAGTTTGTTCAATTGCATTGTATTTTTCTCCTTCAGCACAGCATGTGGTAGAAACTGGAGTAATTGGCTGTTTCTCTTCCAAGTCAGTTTTGTAAGTCTTTTCCACAAGGCCAGTTTGTGCTTCAGGAGATAACTCTGTAACTGATAAGCAGCTTTCTTTAGCATCTACTCCATGTGGGCCCTTGGCCTCTGTCTGCAAAGCTTCCACATGAGTATCATACTTAGAGGCATCACTGCAGATTTCTATTTCTGACAATTCATCCCCTGAATCCAGAGACATGTCTTCCTCATCCTTTTCATCCTTTTCTACAAGAACTACATTAAAAGAGAGAGAAAGTCCTATTCTATTGAAATACAAACTTTGGTTAAAAAGGCCATACATTACTCACAGTGTTACACTTCAGGTCTGCCAGTCCAACAGCACTTTAAGTCTTGGTCTTCAGCCACTCGCGTTCACTTAATCAACACACACATTTAACCCTCTGTGGGAGTGTCCAGTTACTCCGTGCTAAAAGCTTCTGCACACCGTGTTCATATTTAGTGCTGGGAAATCCCAACTCCCAGCTCCAAAGGGGACAATGTCAAAACAGCATCTAAAGTTACACAGCAGTGAGTATTTGATCAGACAATTAATGGAGTACAATTACTGACATCCCAGTACAGTTTATCTACTCTAAGTAGATAAAGCAGGTCGAGACAAGCCTATCCTTTTCCTGAAACCATGCCCTGTCTCATGCCTCCAATACCATGCTAACCTGTATTTCTGCATTTAAGGTCTCTGGTGCTCCATCCCCACTGCTTTTCCCGCATCATTTCAAACAGAAAAAGAGTAGCTTGAGAGTTGGGTTTTCCTTGCCACCTGCAGTGGCCATTGAGCAGAGTCAAGGCACACTGCTGTCCCAGGACCTCCACCCCACACATGCAGTTTGGAAAGGAAAGTTTAAGTATGTTTGACATTACCTGATTGTCTTTGGCCAGCACTGCAGGGAGAAAGGTGGTTCTGCTCAGTAACTGAGTTGTGATACCCAACGAGACTTTTGAAGTTATGCATAAAGTCATCAACAGCAGCAACCACTATGCCATTATCAGCATAACTCGAGAGCGTTTTGAGATTCTTTTCTGAATATATAAAAGGAGGGCTTGTATTAATATTTAGCACCTATTAGCAAAAGAGGGGGAGAGGTATTCACAAATGTGGGCTTTACCTGTTAGGAAGACAACATGTCTCTGTTGTATGTTTTGAGCCTGAAGCCTGATGAGACAGTCAAGTTCTGGAGCATTTCGAGTTTGAGAATCACAGTTATGGTAAGACAGAATCTCAACCAAGTGCTTCTTTTGATATGTGTTCAGAAGAGTGAGCAGGTTCAGGGCATTGGCATTCATCCTGCAGTGGGGGGAAAGCTCACTATTAGAAACAATTTAAGGTCAGTCTAAACATCAAAATACAAATGTTAAGAGTAAGTTCTCTTTAAGCATGTTTTGGAAGGCATAATCAAAGCTGAAGCATTTTAACAGCTGGTATTATAGTACTTTACTTACCTCCCCAACTCTTTCAGTTTTTTTTGTATTTTGCAGTGGACTTTCCACTGCCATTTCCCATCTGGGCTATTGAGATCCTCCAGAAAGGTCAGGAACTGTTTTAGTTTATCTGTTATAGAGATATTGAATGAAAGTTAAATTCTGTGGTATGTAGACTGAAAATACTGCTTCAGTGTATACAAGAAGCTGCTTTCTGTTTTCATCACAGTACAGTCACACAATTACAAACAGAAGCCACTCACTTCACGTTTTCTTCCTGGCAGATTGGCCAACAACAGTACCATGAAACTGAGCTGCTTTTCTGTACCTCAGGTGGCCAGCAATGGTATTTAAGAGCTGACCACAGCATACACGCTCTGCCTTGCTAAAATATTTCAAAGAATCATAACTTCATTAACTATTCAATTTCAAATAAAGAAAAGTATATATAGCGTATGTATGGAGATAAAAGGCTCCACAGACATAATTACACAACGTCATACTAACAGAAGACAAAATCTCCATGTGTTCTTGAAAGAGACTGAATTAGCTGAAGTTCTCAAAGAACATCATAAAAACTGGAAGATCTGATCCTTCACTGTGCTGAGTATGGGACCTCTCAGGTACTGAAATGTCTGGATTTTAGTTCTAAAGCTTCCAGAAGGATCACACCTACCTGTAGTGATGGACTCTGGGTTAAGGACAGATTCATCTGACACAACAAAACCCCCAGACACAAACAGCTCATTGTAAGTGTGATTTTTCACATCATCCAAACTATCGACCCCTGCAAAGCTGACACAGGAGAGCCTCTTCAGAGTCACCAGGCCAGGGATCTGTTTGAAAACATTTGAAATCAGAGGTGTAACCACAGGTCACACAGAAAAAGGAACTACAGAACTCTCCTACCTACTAATGCCAGGCACCAAACTTCAAAATACATTTTCAAAAAATTACTGTTTCTTCTCTTGCCTGAGTTGGTGCTCTCTCAGGAGCATTACAGAAATACGGTAAATGGATGTTGAGCATTTGGAATAATTTTACTTTCTGTCCAACACTTAAGCTGTCAAGAATAGCTCAGGTCATCTGAGAGCTACCTTCACCTGCTCTTAGAGCATCACAGAACCAGAAGCACAATTACTCAAGCCTCTGTACAGCTTTAGTACAAACAACAAATATGCACTAGCACATGCATGGTGCTGGAAGAAGTTACAAGTAAATGTTGGGACAAGACCATTTTTACTACAACCATTTTGTTTCTTCAAACAGCACCTAAACATAGGGCACTGTTGAGTGCTGTGCTGTTGGAAGGAAGCAGCCTTGCTCCAAGTGAGCTCTCTCACTATTGCCAACAGCTTTCTGTAGCACACAGTTACTTACGTGGGACATACCTTATGGATGAGGTTGGCAATGTCTTCATTTTGGATAATGATCAACAGTTTATCTAAATCAGCTCTTCTTTTAAGGAACTGCTCTGGATGACACTCTGTATTCCCTAACTTTCGAAGATATTCCTGCCACCACAGAAAGAAGAGACAAGGAAAAAGTCAATAGGTAGTTCGGTAAAAACAATGCCCAGACGACATCCACAGTGAGAACGTTTTCCCCTTGAGTGAATTCCCAGAGGAATTTACCTCTCCCATACATTAATCAGAAGGATGCAGCAACACAGAGCAGCTGTTTTAGCAAGTCAGTCAGTCATTCCTATCAAATCACACACACTGCCTGAATTTTCAAGAAAGCCAAAGTTTACAACTTTCATTTTACACATTTAAGTACAGAAGCACAGTGATTTCTCAAAGTTCTCTCTATTAATTAGAGGGGAAGAGGAAAAAAACCCAAAGGCACACAGTGACTTTTCATACATTCTTTCTAAAATGGGAGCTATCACATTTCTTCCCTTACTGCCTTTTTTCTCTAAGGCCACCTCCTGGCAGGATCTTCAGAAAGGACCAACCTACAGCCTGTTCTGCTTTCCAGCTCCAAGAAAAAGACTTACGTAAAAGCTAAATATAAGCAAGACTACCTCAAAAGCTCAAGGAAGAAATGGCACAGGACAGCCTACTTTCCTAGTTCACTTTCACAGTGAAAGTGAGTCCAGCTTCGTACAAGTGGATTTGAAATACACTCTTTTCTGACACTAGACAGAGGTAGAACTGAAATAGCTTTACCTTGATTTCTCTGCAGAGAACACTTTCTTCCTCTTCATGAATATAAAATTTGACAGTGTTTTTCTGTACATCTTTCATAATTTCAACCAAACTGTTGAATACTTCAGGTTTTAACCGGCTTATAAAATCAGAAAAAGCTGGTGGAGTTGAAACGTTTAAGTTGTCAGGGGATTTCTGAGTCTTTTCTGGGGGTTCCAAGAGATCAGCACCAGAAGAAGTCTGATCCTCTGGTTTAGCACTCCCATGCCCCATTTTCTCCTTCCCTAGGGGAAGGCTTGCTGAAGGCTGCTCATGAGAATGCAGCTCTTGCCCCAGGGTATTGCACAGTGGCTCTGGGAACGGCGCCATGTCGCTGTCCCTGCACACGGCCAGCGTGTCGGGCACAGGCCTGGGGGCAGTGCTGCTCACCACCTCCAGGGCTTCAGGGCTAGAGTAAACTGGGGGAGTCTGCTTCATGCATGAGGAAGCTAAAATGACATTATTCAGCTTCTCACTCAGGCTCTGTATATATTCTTGGACAGAAATCTCTGACGCCTGCAAACAGAAGTGTTCAGAAAGTTTCATTATCCTCTCATGGGTAGAAAGGACTGGTGTGGACATGCCACTGATATAAGCAATATTCTTTTGCTGCAAAATTTCTTGAATCTTTCTTGCAAAGAGCTTGTATTCTTCTAACAGTGCTGTCTCTATTACTGCACTAATGGAATGCTTAGCAGTTAAAGGGTCATCTGTTAGCTCGTACTGATCTTCAAGTTTCTCCACTTGTCCTGTGTAATGTCCATCTTCTGCTGTGCCCTTCTGTGTGTCTGAACATGGAGAGCATGGCAACTGATAATCAAAACTTCTCTGTCGATTTACTACCCGGGGGTCATTAGGAAGTGCATCCGTTGGTGGGAAGTACTCCAGTGGCTCTTCTGGTGATTTCAGACCTACAGAAGAAGAGCTCATCATCATCATATCCTGTGTCAAAGTCAGCTGATACACCAAAACCTCCAAATCACAGCCTGAAAACAGCATTACTGTTACTTAACTTAAATCCCAATACTCAAGTGTTACAGTCTGCTGAGGTACAGAAGCACACTACATTTAACAGCTCCTAAGACAGTAAAACAACACAGTCCAAATCTGCTGAAAAAGCAGAATACAAGTTGTTTTCCCAGAGATAATGCAGAGCAAGCACAATGGGATATACCTCCACGACAAATCAAAAATTAAATTAGAATTATTCAAGTATTTTCATTTGCTACTAGGTTAAAATCCTCACTTTTAAAAAGCTTAGACACAAATGACCTTGGGGAGTTGGACTGCAAGCAGAACTTGATCTTGCAATTGTGAATACAAGTTTTTTTTCTTGAAAGGGGAAGGTATCAGTCTGATTGATTACTGACACAGCTTCAGTGGTGCTGCAAGGAGTGCTGAAAGCCCCTCATAACCTCAGCTCAGTTTCTTTACCATTCATATTCAAAACTATAGTTTTGTTTGTTTTTAAAGCATGCACATTTTTAATTTGTGTCAATATGAAGCCAAACCAATATTCTCCATCAGTATCTGTTTTCATCCAGCAGCTTTCTGTTTTAATCAAATACAAGAAACAACTGCACAGACTATAGATGTGCTTGTGTACCAACATATGATCCAAGAATGGATCGATGAATCTAGATATAAACCTTGAGAATATGTTTTCATTTACTATTTGTAGGGATAGAGGAGTTAAAATCCATCTTACCTGTAATTGGGATAAGTTTCCAGTGCATTCCAACTTCCCCTACATTATTTGAGCTGGAATGTTGCCTGCCATAGCCGTGTTCTATGGATGCACTAGGACAGAGACTGTAGTCTTCAAAGGTACTCCCAGTGCCTGCATCCTAAAAAAAAAAACAAACGTTCATCTCAAAACATCTTATTTTGGTTTTGCTCACTATTAAGTTTTTAATACTGACTTATTAAAAGCAGTTCTTTCTGAGCAGTTGACAGAAAGAACATGCCTGAGTTCACCAGCACACTGGCAATTCTGCCATCAATCTAGTCCAGTCAAATGTGAAGACATTCCCATGAGGCACTTCCCTGGTCCACCATGAAATTACTGAGGCCTTACAGTATGGAAGCTGGGGGGGCAAAGAGGAATGGAGGGGAGAACTGGCTGCTCCCTCACTCTTTGCAGGCTCTTGTCTTGATATCTGACTAAAGCCATGAGATGTTGGCATTGCTGAGGCAATGCCTGCAACTACTACTGGGCCCTTAAAAAAGCCAATTTCATCTCACGTTCCAGATGGGTAGAAGCAAAACAGCGTGGAGATTACAGGTAGGACAAATTCATTCCTGCTCTATAACTTAGAAACTGGGCCTTGTGCCCAAGTATCAGTAACTGAGATCATGGAACAATCTTACAATACTCTACTCTTGTAGGGTATTGAGTTGGAGCAAAGAGCTCCAACTGTGGAGCACTGTGATACCTGAGCACAAGGGAACTCCTATGCAACACTGCACCAAGGAGGCACACAAAGAAAGCTGAGCATGCAGTGAAATGATCAGAATTCTTCAACTCTGCTCCTTTTTTATTACAGAAAGAATAAAGACACGCTTAAAAGTGGAGAAAATTTCTGTCTATGTTCCTACCAAACAGAAAAGCTTTGCAGAAAAGTTAGTACATATCTGTGTTTGCCACTGTAGAAAAAATAAAATGTTTTTTTTTATTTAGTCTCATTTATGAAAATAGTGTTTTCACTGTCAGCATCCTGGCAGTTTCACTTACTTGTAAATGTAGTGTGCGCTCAAGGGCGGCTTCATCGGGTGGGAGCTGCAGATCGACATCAGCAGCGTAGGGCAAGCATGGCATGTCAACTTCCAGCATGGCTGGGCTCTGTGGGTCCTTGAAGGCAACACTGTCAGCCTGAGCAGTGTTAGGAAGCTCATGATCATCTCTGTCCTGAGCTGGAATGGATTCATATTCATTTTGTCTCGTATCCTCGACAATTTCCTCAGTGCCTAATGCCTGACTGACAGTCTGGAGCAGCGCCGGGTCCCAGTGGCTGGCAGTGGCCAGCGTCTCCAGCAGAGCCTTGATGAGCCCCTCCCTGTCGGCACCAGAGTCAGACACATCCGCCTGCCTGAAGTCACCCTCGTGGCCACCATGGTCAGAATTCATTGAGAACACAGAGTGTGGTGAATCCAAGGTTCTGCTCCCTTAGAACAGGGCGAGGAGGGGAAAAGGAAGCCATTACTCAGTCTTAAAATAAAAACAAAACCAGATCGCCCCACAAACATCTGCCATATACCCACAGTCTCACTCTTTAGCATCAGTTTGTATGTACACACTTACTTTAACAAAAATGTTGACATGCATTCATCACATATTCTACATTAACAATCAACGTAAAAAGATGTTTGAAGGTTCACAGAATTCCAAGCAGATATCCCAACCATAAAGTCGACCCTTTGCCTCCTTCATCCCTACATGCCACTCAGTATCTTTTGTCCCCCTCAAGAGGACAACTAAGATCAGTCACTTCATCTTCCAGTGACTGACATACACAAGAGTGACTGGTGCCTGATGGAAATCCCCTCCTCTTCGTGTCACCCTGCTCTTGTTTCCCCCTTCTGCAGGAGGCCTCTATAATTGTCTTGAGAAAAGGGTCAGGGAAAGAGAAATCAAAGGTTTTTTTCTGACAGATCTTAAGTCAGAAGGTATCTGTGATATTTCTCTGAGGTTTGGATGTAGATAATTTCATGTATAGAATAATTTAATCTTATCAAATTGTTTCCTTTGTCCCACTACACACGTTACCAGCTATTTCAAAACTTAACTATGCTTATTCCCTTCAATCTGAACTTCTTAGGTATGACATAGGGTACTGGACACAAAAAATTATAGCAGAGTCAAACCCTACAAAAGACAGTATCAAGTCTGCTGAGTGTACAGTATCAGAAAGTCTTTGGACAGCTTCACAGGCAAGTAAACTCTTTGAAAGTCAGCCTTCTTTACAAAGAGGCAAAACAAAAGCAACTTCCAGGGAAATCCCCCTTAGCTTGTGTTCTAACAGAATATGTAGTAATTGGCTTTCACTACAATTTCTCTGCTTTTATTAACTGAAGTTGCTCGTAAATGATTAGAAGCTTTAATTGCTTTTAAGTATATTGGAGTTTGTAATTGCTTTTGGGCAATGTAAAAAGGCCTTACAAGACGTAAGTGGGTCTTACAAAAAGATGCAGGCCACAAGACATGATTACTATTGAAAAATATATATCCAAGATAGCATAAGTAGAGAGGGAAAATACCAAGCCTAAAGTGGCATCAGACCCATCAGAATACCACCCTAGACTGCTGACGTGACTGAATTTGCAATGATGCAGCAATCTGAGCAAGATTGTGGTCAACCATCTCAGGGGAAGGTGCCAAGGAATTTGAGGAAGTAATGCAATTGTAATGGTATCAAGGACTGCTAGCTCAGCCAGTGGCTGTGTCTGGCTGTGGCCACAGACCCAGCACGTGCTGTAACTTTTACTTTATCAATTGTTCCTCATTATCTTTTACTAAAACTCTTCAAATTTTAAAAGAGTGGACTTAAATTCTTACACTTGTCTCCTAGAAAGTGGAAACCTGCAAAAAATAAATTTATCTCTATTGACAGATCTCAGGCCAATGTTTAAATGAACCATCATGCATTAAATTGCCACAGCATGCAAAAAAATACTCAATCTATAATGATTAAATGTTAAGTATGCTTTGAATAACAATGTTTAAAGAAAAACTCTAAACAAATATTTTTTTACCTTCATACTGACAAATATTCTCTGAAGAGTCGCTCATTTTTAGGTATTTCTGCAAATTTTCAGATTCTTTTTCCAGCTTTCTTTTCAGACCACTTCTAATTCTGGGGTCTTCAGAATCAGAATCTCCACCTACGTTTTTCTTCCTACACTGGATCAAACTAATAAGTTCTTTGAGTCTTTCAGTATCATACTCTCCAGGAGGCAGTTTTTGTTTGGCAGCAGCAGCTTCATATCTGGGATGGATTCTTTTCCTACATTTTGCCTTGGCAAAGTCAGAGTAGTCTTCTGTAGCTTCATAATCTGAGATGGGGCTGAAGCGGTGAGGCTTCCGATTTCTATCCAGCAGCTCCTTAGCTCTGGAAACGGGGAGCTGATAGGCTTCACGATCAAAAATATAGTTCTGCAAGCAGCTGTCAATGTGGTTTTTAAATCTTGGGGCAGAATACAGAAATGTTTTATCATCCAGCCGTGTTACGTACTCATATAATTTAAATTCTCTACCTCTTCCAGGGCCACTGTAGAGTTTCCTGAAGTATTCATGCATGTACTTTTCCACAACAGCATTGAAATCGGCACCGCTGTCTTTACGGGACCGGATCAAAGCAAAATGCAGAGACTGAATCAACGTTGTCAATTCTGGAATGATTTCCTTTTTTTTGTGCAAAGTCATCGTAGTTGAATTCTTCTGCGTTCCATATGGAACACTGTTTTGCGCTGCCATAGGAGAAAAGGGAATCCACAATTAAAATCAAACCATGAAGCTATATATAAATGATGACTAGTTAGCAATACTCTGTGCTAATATATACTGCATGAAACACAGTTTGGATTGACCATGAAGAAGTAATTCAGAAGCCAGGGAAGCCATTTCAAGAAATTTCAATAAGTTATACTTTCTTAAATATGAACAAATGAACCTACAGTGTGTGATATTTGCTTTTGTGAAGAAACAACCAACACCAACACCATGACCATAACCAATGCAAACTGTTACTCTTGGTTCACTTAGTTATTGACTGAATACTACAAAATCTTCAACAGAATATCATCTCTGTTTAAATAACCTGCACACAACAGTGAACAAACCTACTTGAGTTAATCTCAACTCTAGGCTCTGGAAACAGAAACAATGCATGAAGCACACGGGACCGTCCAGTCTGGTGGTCTAGAACACAAAAAAATAAGAACAGTTAAAAAGGAGAGGACCACCAAAAGTCAATCTAGTACTCAAAACCCCATCCCCCTAAAAAAACCAAAACAGCAAACCCAACCCAAACACAAACCCAGAGTACACTTACCGTAAGGGGACATCATTTGCCAAGGAGAAAGAAGAAAAAGAAATCCTCTGTCCACAAGTGGTTTCACAAGGACCTGTTTTCAAGCAAAAAGAGCAAACTGCTTCAAAGACATTTGCTTACTATGAATCCTCTTCCTGACTGTAAGATAATTCTGTCTTGGGCAGAGAAGTGCCCTGATACTTAAGAGTATACTAGCTAAGCAATTCCAAGGAAATGGTGCATCTTGTTGTATGCCTCAAATTACTAACTAGTAAAATTATTTTTAAAAACAGGTTTAGTCAAATCTGTTGCACTCACAAGTTTTTCTTTCTCTAGTTTTTGAAGTAAACCCTCTAAGTGACTCCCAGAACGTGACTTCTCCACAACTTCATACAGGTTACCATACACGCCATTCCTCACCGCTGACACGATACACGGGGAGAAACAAAAGAAAAAAATGAAACAAAATTGTAATTCAGAAAACCTGAATATTCTGAATTTAAAGAAATTAAGCAAGAACAATTTACCTTCTATTCCTCCGTGGTAAGTTTCCTTAAGGAACAACGATGGTGCAATTTTTTTTTTCAACTCATCAATGCTTACAACTTTTTCAACTTCAAGCTTCTCAGGACTGGAGACAAAAAAAAAATAAAGAGCTCTTTTATTGCCTTCTATATTCCTACACTCACTGATAAAATAAGAAATAGTAAATACATGCTCTTAAGAATAATTTCTTTGAACTATCTCATGAGCCAGGCATGTTTATTCTTGCAGAGGAGTGTGTGTCACTTCAAAGGAAAAAAAATTCAACAAAGCCACAAACAACAAAACACGAAAGATATTGAGAGCTGTGTGCCTCAACTCAAGGAAGTTCTGGACACACAAATGGAATCTTGTTTGATGTATTTAAGGTACTTAGTATTTTAGATTTTCATCTGAATTTATCCAAAACTCACCAGTCTCTACTCAAAAGAGTTTTAATAGAGCAGTATTTTAAACTTACTGTCTAAATGGCAATACTCACAGCTTGCATGGAAGGAAAGCTCGTGCTGTTGATTTTAGGGAAAGGTGGCACACAAGTTTGCCTTTATTCCAAAGCTGTCCCCTCCACAATGTAATGTTAATGTTAGATTTCTCTGAAGTAAGATGGAGAAAGGAAGACTAAGTGAAACCACTTGCCAGCTGTGACTGAAAGAAGAGGCTGCTGAATCTGCAAAACCAGTTTAGGGAAAATTTCATACTAATACCAGACCAGACAGTAATGTTAAAAGGTAACAGAAAGGATATTCTTAACTCTGTTATGTTTTGACCTGCTCTGAGCAGAGTAAAGGAGGTTGTTACAGGTTTGTTACCTACACCTGTCAGTATAAGCCAACCAGCATGGTTCAGGATAAAATTCCAGGATACACTCAGCATCACTAAACTGGTCAAACATAAAACTACAGGGGAAAAACATCAAAACCTTCCCTGTATCATAAAACCAAAAAATGGAATTCATTCTTACCTGTACTTCTATCTGTGTGGAAAGTGTTTGCTCTAAACAAAAGAAGATAGACAGAATGACTAGGCTGGAACAGAGAATTCTGGCCACTGAATTTTATATTAAGCATAGTTTATCAGTCTAACAAAACAGCAAGACTGGTAATTCCCTCTCTAACCTCAATCTACCACTGCTGCAGCATCTTGCACTATTTTTGCCACCTTGACAACTGCTTTTAGCATTTCACAGTACAGTTCCCACACCTGGACAACTTACTATCAGGACAGTGGATCTATGATCAACTGGCCATCTACATATCCTCTCCACAAGCAGTTAGACAGCAGTGAAGGGTTCAGAGACAAAATATACAGAATTATTTTAGAGTACCAAGCAAGATAATGCTGTGAACATTTTTATGTCCACAAATTTCCTCAGTTAGGTAAAACCCCCCACTATTAGTGGATTCCACCAAGGCAAAAGGCAAGCAGGTGGGAAGAACAGCAGAACTGCTTCCCACAGGGGCCACCCTGCTGCATAAAACCAATTTTGCCACCTCTTGCTTTGCATTAGAAGTATTTATTATGTTAAGTCTCTGTGACACACCTATTTATTTTAGCACTGTTCATTTAAATAAATTCTAAGCTACTGCCAAGAGCTATGAATTCTTCATGCTACATGCAGATTTCCCAAGACTCATTTCCTAGCTTACCTTGATGGAGGCACAAATTTTGGTCCTTGTACCATGTCATCTTTGTAAGTAAATGAAACAACAGCATGAGGACAAACATGTCTTGGTCTTGGCTTGATCTCATCAAAGTCGTATTCATAAAAGTAGTACTGGGAAAAAGAAGTGACAAGTTAAATCAGAAGCCTGGAGCAACAGTCAATTTCTTTAAAAGCTGGTATTTTAAAAAAAAGTTTTTAAATGCTCCTCTCATATGTACCATAGAATACAATCAATTAAGGTAGTTTTTTCATCTTCTCCCTCCTTTATCAACCACTTAGATATGGACAATACTTCAGGAGTGAATCAAGAATGAAACATTCCTGAAATGCTACATTTACTTAAAAGTATTCTTGGCGAGTGAAGGGATAAGTAATAAAACCAGAAAAATTCAGAGGAAAGTAAATATTGCAATGAATTTGGAGTCTATCCTCAGTTCAGTCATAAAATTACAATATAAAATGTTAATTTAGGCAAATTTGTAATGAGAAATGAAAAAACACATTCATTTTTTAGTCATCTGATTCAGTGTTCAGCCAAGTGATTTAAAAAAAAGACAAAAGTTGTTAATACTGAAGAGAATGCTTTCAAGTAAAGATCCTGAAATCTGAAAAATTATTGGTGGAATAATCTGACTGCAACAGATTACTGCAGTAAGAGATTAAACACCTGAAGGAACATAAATATGCTGCTCTTTCCTAGCCAACATTTTCCCTTTTAGGAGTCTCACTTAATTACCACAACCCAGTTGTACTTGTACACTTGAAACTCCCCACATTAAGTCCTCTCTTCCAGCCTCCATTGCAGGCCTATGTACATTCCCATTATTTCCTACTCCAACTCCAGCCCAGTCTGAGGGAGCTCTTGGCCTGACGTTCAGGATCACACAATGGCAAAGGAGAGGCTGCCACGCTCTGCTGGGATTTCTAATGCAGGCACCCGTGGGCTGCTGCACACACCCAGCTGCAGCTCCACAGGGAAGCTCAGTGATTTTCTTTCCATTGTTTCAGAAGTTCTGTTTATGAAGGTTTCATGTAAGAAGGTAACACAGGCTCAGCTTTACCTGAGTAAGTTCATAGGCACGGTAAGCCAACAAGGAGTTGATTTTATTTGCTGTCTTTGAAACGTGACACTCGTGCTTTGGGGTGGGATCCAACACGCTCTTGACAGTGGATTCTCCTCCTTTCACACCAGTGTGGTCATATATGCTTTTCATTTTCCCCTGTAATTAAGCAGAATTGTCAGCATGAGTTTTTTCCTGGAAATTGGCAAATTGCTTCAAGTACCAAAGAAAGTAAGAGCAGAGAAAATAAAACAGGCCATTAAGAAAGCCACTAATATAATAAGTATATTATTTTCATACTTTCAAAAAAAAAATAGATTTTTCCCTTTAATAAGAATTTATTATGCTTTGTTTAAACTTAATATCAACACTGGACTTTAAATCTAGTAGACGTCTAGTTTCTCTATACACAGATGATTCCACAAATTAAGTTAGGCTAAAACTACCTGTTTGTTATCAGTAAGCAATGTAATCCTTTGAGAACAGCAAGATAAAATTACCTTTATTATTTTAAAAACAATCACATCTCCAGTTGCTCCAGGTTCTAGAGGATTAGGCTGCAATAAATCAGCATACTTGGAGATATATACACCTGAGAATAGTATAAAAATAAACCAAAATACATTATGCTGAATGTAAAAACATTATTAGAGGTGTAAAAATTATTACATGGGATTAAAGCTCAATGAATACACAATCAGTACTCAAGTGCAAAGGTAAAATAATTTTGTGCTTTTCTGTACTGACTTATTTCACAGATTTCAAGGCCTCAAACTATCTGTCATTTGTTGGTCTGCCTGACTACATCAGGCCAAAAATCTGTAACTGAATTCAGATACACTGAAAAGCATCCATTTTGCTTAGGCTCCTCTCATTCCCAGTCTGTATTTAATTGCTTTAGCAAGCTGCTCCAGACCTTTGACCAGCTAAATCAGTAAAAAAATCCTATGTTCATAAAGCTTTGTTCCTCTCCACCTTGCACCTATTTCTGCCTTTAATATTCCTGTCTATATTAATTCATATTGTCTGCCTTTAATATTCGATACCTCTGTACCATGCTCCTCTTACACAGGATAACAAAATCAGTTCCTAATTTTCTATTTGAGAAGCTTTGCAAAAGGAACTTACTGCTTTGCACTCTCAAAACTCTTTAACACCTTGTGACTCTTTTAAGTCTCCAATTTATGTACGCTCTTCTTGGATTTGTGGATTCAAGAATTTTAGTTCTATCTACATCAAAACTGAGCTGAGCTACTGTGTCCATGAGGTATCTCTGAATGTACACACCTACAAACAAACACAGAGGCAGCCAGCCACTGCATTAGTTCTTTGGCCCCCTAGGTTTACTGGAAAGACATGGGATATTGGTTTGACTTGAAGCCCAAATGAGAATTAGGGAATTTAATAGAACTACTCAAAAACAGAGCTATGAAATAACATTCTGACGTCCATTTCCTTTGCTAAAAACATCTTGTGATATTGCTGCAGTCAGTGATAGAAAAAGGACTGAAAGTTCACACAACTGCATCACATTATCTGCCAACTGCTACTGAAAAAACAGACTTATAATCAAAAGGTAGTTACCCATGGAAGGGCGGCCGAGAATTGTGATCTTGGAGTGGCCAACCTGCAGCCCCTTTTCACATATGCTTTGGATCTAAAGAGAACACAGAGGTTTTTAAGTAAGCCTCTTAGGAAAGCCACGATATGAACAGAACAAACAGTGAGAAATTACTATTACAGAATTTAAATTGAGATTTAAACAAAACCCCAACTCTTACAAACAGAGGCAAGACTAGTCTGAATTCTCTATAAAATTATTAAGCTGTGCAAGTTGAACTCTGATATGGAGCAGCTACATAGACTCACCTGTATCTTAAAAAAAAGTAGCCTCCCTATACCTTAAACACTGTTTATGAACACTATTTGCCTTTAACACAGAAAATTTTAATATTTAAAACAGAAGTATACCTGTTGAATGATTGCATGCTTAAGGAATTCTGACTCTATAACAGCAGACAAAGCACAGAAATCACCTTTCCATCACTTTGATTAAAAGTATGATCAAAGAAGAGACAGCGAAGACAATTCCATTTTCTAATATTACACATTACCTTGTTGATGCAAAAAAAAAAAAAAAAAAAAGAAAAAAGCCACCAAAACCCAAATGCAATGAAAACACAAAATATTTATCCTCAATTAAAAAAAAAACCCAAACACAAACCAATAAAAACCCACATGTCCTATCCTTTTATTACTAAAACAGAGCCTAAAGCAGAGAAGATAAGGAGACACCTAAATGGAGTACCTTAAGTAGCAGGGAATAGAGGATTTAAAAGGTGACATATAAGATCCCTTTCCCATCCTTCTACATCTTCCAGTGCTGAATTTTGCAAAAATTACTTGAAGATTGTGTCAATAAAAACACTCTGGAAAAAAGCAAAGCCCCAGAAGCTCTTCACTACTGCAGAAAGCGTTTCCCCTGCAGTGTTCCAGTGCTCACCTGGCACCGATCCACCATGAGGAAAGCGAAACTTTCCAGGAGCTCCTTCTCCGGCCGCCCTTCGCACTTCAGCTGCCTCCGTTTTTCTGTGAACTGTTCATACACAAAGGTCTCAACACAGGTACACACAGTGCTGCTGGCACAGCCAAGTGGCAATGTTTAAGGCCCCATCTATGTTAGCAGATCCAAGTGTACAAAAATAATCAAAAGATAATCCAAATTAAGTCACTGGATGCTATAATCAGATTTCAAAAACATTACACCTGTGGGAAATCTAACTGGCTTAATCCGTGCAAGTATTTTTTTAAGAGACATTCTTCAAATAAACCTGTGCAGTAACACTTCAGTTTGATCTTTGTAGCAGAACTGGCCAGAACCATCCAGCCCAACGCCTTCCATATCATCTTTGAAACTCCAAAAATAAGACTTTTTCTCTTTTTAGGAGACAAATCTCTTACATTGTGCAAATATTTTTGCAGATGCACCTCACTGCTGCTGAGGTGGTTTTTACCAATATTTCTCAGCTGTAACCATGAATAATTAATGTAATAGCAGAAAATGCTTCAGTTCACTTTATAACTTCGAGAGGATAATCACAGCAAACGAATTATCAATTCAATTACTTCATATGTGAAGCTTTTTGGCACTGGGAATGAAAACTTCATTTGAGAGTGACAAGAGCAAGCCAAGGCTGGACTTAAGAGACACCACATAAGGCACAACAGAAGGGCTTCAACCAAGGTGCTCCACTTATTAGACAGAAATCAACTTTAGTTGAAGTACTTCTTGGAAAACAACAAAACTACAGAGATTATGGAAACTTGTATCAGGCACATATTTTAATCTTAATTTTCACAGGAAACACCAGCCTTGTACAGAAGACAATTAAAACACCTTTCCAGATGTTTCCAAATTTTCCTTAATAAAGTTAAGAAAATTTTTGAAAGCTAAAAACACACAGACTTAAGCGGTGCCAAATATAATTATTCTTTTAGTCTTGTTGGAGTATCTAGCAGACAAGAGTTTAAAATTATGCAGAAATAAACCTGCCTGAAAAAAAGCTGCTTACATTTCTGGAGATGTGAGTTTGCAATTAAAGACCAATTATCCCCAGGTCTCTGCCTCTACATTAAGAAGAAGCACTGTCATTTGACTGGTACCTTATTGAGAAGCAGAAGCCACAAATTTACTCACTTCCTTTTCCAACAGTTCACTATGAACTAAGCTGGCTCTCTTGTATTTAAAATTAGACACTGAACTTGAATCCAAGTAGGAAGAATGTAGAATCTTCAAAATATCATCAAATTCTCGAGAACCTGGAAATACTGGCTGAAAGAGTGCTGTAATAGAGAAGAAATAAATAATTAGCAATAATATACATGTGAAAACATCAAAAATTCTCCAGTTCACTGACAGTTAACACATGAATGGTTTGTGATTCAATTTAAAATACAGAACACCTAGAATACTTGGCAAATATGGACTTTAGAAAGTTTATCTTAACATTTCCTAGAATGATAGCATCTTCAAAAAAATCACATTTATGTTTTTTTAATATTACTTTTGAACACCTACTAATTCTCAGAAGTTTGTAAGGGAAGCACCTCAAGTCTGAATTTACCCCTTGGAAAGCATCTAGTATGTACTGCAAAACACTGTAATTAAATTTTCAGAACTGTAATTTACTAATTAACTCTTTTAATTAGGAAGCAGGAACAAATTGTCCTAATAAAAACCTCAACAAGAGTTTCATAGCTTGGCCTCACTTCAGAACTATTATGAGGTTTTGTGTTTGTTTGCTTATTGCAAATTAAGCTAAGTATGAAGAAATCTAATTCTACTTAAAGAAGACAAAGAAACTCCTGCTATAAAAACCCCACTGCGTGTGCTCATGCTTGATGATGTTATCCCTTACTACACCTGCTGTAAAAGGAAAGCCCTTCATGTGCTGTTGTGCAAATTCCCTCCTGAGCAAACCTTTGCCCGAGTTCCCACAGGGAAGCAGTCATGTCCCTGAGCTCCTTATCTGTGCTTGGGTGTCGAGGTGACAAACTGATCAGAGGAGCAAGCCCAGAGTGAGCCAGCAGAGGATGGCAGTGCAGATCTTGAGAGCAGTGGCCAGGAAAATAACATCTCTGGGGGAACTGAACTGGTACAACACAGAAAGTGTTTTTCATCCTCAGAGTAACTTCCAAAACACCAAAAGTGCAGGATTTTTACTGTCACAACAGTTAGGACGAACAACAATAGGACTAGTCTCACAAGAAAAAAACCAAATACACAATTTACCATTACTCTAACAACAAATTAAATTTAATTACATCTTCAGAGTATATTCTCCTAATTCTTAAATAATATGGTAGTAGATTTAGGCAGCAATCTTTCCCTCATTTGCAAAAAAGATTTACTGCATAAGCCTCAGTATAAAATAAATGTTCCTAATGAAAACCGAACTATTCTGTGCTATTTAGTAAATGCTGCACACTTTAGAAGGCAACACCACATCTCCAAACTGAACTCAAGCAAGGATTCCAATACCACCAACAATGAGAAAGTGACTTTTGAAGAGCAGAAGTTACCAAAGTGATTTAGAAACCATATTCGTGTAACATCCTTTTTAGTAACTTGAGTGAATGGAATTCTCAACTTAGTATTACTGGCCCTGAATGCTCTTGTGCTGAAGAGATAACTGGGAGAGGAGAGGAGAGGAGCCTGCTGCAGGTACACACGCCCTGGGAAAGCACTCCCTGTTCCACCGCGGCCCCAAACATCCCTTGGACACCACAACATTAAACTCCCTGTCAGAAAGATCTGCTGTTCACACGCTGCCAGCTCCTCCAAAAGGACCAGTTAAAGCACAAGGTTATCTGTGCCAGCTGCTTGACTGAATTTCCTGCTTTCTTACCAGTGTTTACTGTACCTTATCCCTTCTCTCTCCTTCCCCCAGGACACAAGCTCAGTAAAAATCAGCCTCTCACTTCCATCTGGAGCCCAAACAAGTAGAAAGCATTGCAGGGTGAGCTAGAAACAGCCATGACAAACTATACATCAGGTCTCACCTACTTTCCCAAATGCAAATCTAGGAAGAGGCACATTATTACATGAATTAAGATCCTGTCATACACACAAATACTTGTATCAACCATGTTCCTAGTTGTGATTAAACATCTTCTGCTCTGTGGAAAACTCTGGGGAGCAAGCTGAGACAGACCTGCCCTAAAACAGCAAATCTCTCTATTCTCCTGGTAGGGAGAAGCTGCATAAACTAGTATACATTTAATTCTCAACACAGTTATAGAAAAGCCCTACCTAATTGTTAAATTAGGGAAAACAGAAAATAGGAATTTTTTTTAAGAATGTTGCCGTTTTTTCTTCCAGAACTTGAGGCACTGCAGACTTCATGTTCTCAGTCAAAACATACAACACTACACCAGTGAGGTGAGCAGCCAGGCAATACTTTTCAGTTTGTCACTTGAGCTGTGATGTTCAAGGACAGTGACGGTCTTAGCAGGGCCTGTACCTCACTTCAAGGAAGGAGTGCAGAAACCAAACTAAAATAAAACCAAGAAGTAGTAAACTAGACCTTGTACAGCAGTCAGCAAGGCCTGTGCTCCCAGGCAAACCATGAAATTACTGAGCTCATCTCCAGTCCTCCATCACTGCAAAGACCGGCTGTGTGCACATGCATATCCTCCAGGCTTGCTGTACAAAGCTGATGGGGGTACGCTGCACCTCTACTGCCCGTGTTAATTAAATGGTAATTAAAGTAAGGACTAACCTGCAATATCCTTATAATACAAGTCAATTTTTGTGGGGTTTGCTGGCTTGTTCTGCACAGGTAAAAATAAGTAAATAAATACTGGGTTTGTTCAGCTTCTACTCAGGGCACTGAAAGTTGTGTCATTATTTTTAGGTGGAACTCTAGCTTAGCTAGTAAGTACTAGTCAAGGGACAGGGATTGGACCCGAGGTTTGGATGTATGTCATGCCTGAGAGGCTCTATTTTTCTTTCACAGCTGCCTGATGTTTCTGAAGTTGAGTTACTGGGTTTGGTTGCTTTAAGTCAGAATGTGAAGACAGAGCCATCCTCCTTGAGCAATCCTGAACAAAGTTGGAAGTGAAGATAAGTAAATTACTGATTTGTTTATCAGTAAGCTGGCAGAATGCTAGCATTCTTCACACACAAGTGCTCTTGCTACAAAAGCTCAATTGAGAAACACCCATTTAAGTCTTCTTTTTCTTTTCAGTCTTCATTTTTTAAGACTGAGACAAAAAGTTTGTGGTGTTAATGAACTGGGACATTTTTACCTTTGGGACTTTTTCAGCCCAAAATGTCTTGCACTTTCAAAAGGCCTGAACAGTTATCAAGTTGAGGGACTGACAGAGCTCCCCACCCAGAAATAGTGTGTAGCAAATAGTAGATGCATATCTCTACCAGAGAAAAGGAAAATGAGAAGACAAAAGACAAGGCATAATGATGAAGTAGAAAAGGGATAACCTAGACCCTCATGCAAGTATTGCTGACAGTTTCAAGGATAAAACCAAGACCTTTTTCCCCCACTCAGCCTGAGGAACAGGAGTCATTTGCTACTCTGACAAACTCCAGAAATAAACATCCAGTTTTAATCAACAAGCAACCCCTTCAAGGCACTGACTGCAATGTCAGCATCATTGGTGGAATGATCTTTTGGTAAGGGGATCACTCATATAGGTCAGCAAATTCAAAATGCTCTGACATTGCTTTAGCCTTAAAATGTGCTTTCCTAATCCTATCAAGGACCTCTCCAGTTTCAAGCAAACTTGGAAACCTCTGAAGATCTGACAGCTGAATTACAAGAGGCCAGGTCAAGCCTGAAGACAAATGATAGATAAGCTGCTCAAGAGAGCGTAACACCAAGAAAACAAACCTTGAAGAGACTTGTATGGAGGGACACAAATGCAGGCACACCTTAAAAAAAAAAAAAAAAAAAAAAAAGTTGCGGCCAACCTTTCGTTTGTTTCCTGAATGTCTATGCTGGGAAAAAGAATGAGGAAATCAGAAGTAGAATTCTCTGTGCCAAGTGACCACAGTTGTTTCTAAGAGGTATCTTTCCTCCAGATGCATTTCTCCAGATTACAAAGAATTTCTGTTGACTTTCAGTCCCTACTTAAGTCTCCAAGAGATGAGATAAATTCTGAAGATGATAAATAAGCAGCTAAAGCCTAAATTTTCTAGGATATTTCTCTCACATTTCAGAAGCTAAAGCTTAAATTTTCTCTTACATTTATGCATTCCAGATTCAATTTTTAATTGTTTCAGTAGCAAAAATTGTTCCTGAAAGACATTTTGGTGTTTAAAAAAATTTTTAAATCCACCCAAAAAACCCACTTCCAAACAAACTCAGACACCTCTACCAAAGTCATCCTGTACATACTTTGTACATAGCAGGTATGCCTTCACAATCACGGCAGCAGCTATCTCTCAGGATGGTATGCAGAGGAAAGAAATGGTGGTTTAAAAAGCAAAAACAAGGCAAAAAAAATTTCAAGTCAAGGAATAATGGAGGAAGCTTCCATGTGTATTGCTTCATGCTGGGCTTTAGAATCAAGCCAAGAGAGCTCTTTTGAGAGGGACCAGTAACATTCAGATTATTTTGCAATTTAACAAGATGTATTTAAGCACTAGCAATAAAGATGCTGCAAGCATGTGCCACTACAGCATCAGATGATTCATGTGTTGCTGATCTTCCAGTTCAGTTCCAGAACCGACTGAACTGCATCATTTTTCAAATGACAATACAATTCCCAATAGCAATTTGGCTGTCCTCAAACTGCACGTTTAGCAGTCCATGCTGTGAGAACACTCAGCAGCTGTAAGCCCACAAGCACCATGGGCTGAATGGAGCAGGGTCTGCTTTGAGAGCTTTGCAAGCTCTAAGTCACCAGAATTATCAAAATACCTGAGAGCCTTTCTGCAGGCCGAAAGGAAAAAAGGTAAGAATGGGTCAAATGACCTTGACATTAGCAAGTCAGTTGGAGAAGTAAGGGAAGAATAGCTTCCTCTTCTACCTTAGAGGCCACAGAAGCCTGAGGTTTGAACTACACAATCCAAAACTTTTTGCACACTGCAGATGGTTCTGCACAGGCAAATGATAAATGAGATGACCCGAATAGGTATTTTGCAGGTTTTCATTCACATTGGAACCAAATGCTAAAGAGGAACTTCAAGTATCTTTGGTTAAGTACTAAACATTTCTGAAATACATTTAAAGGTATTCACATGTAACCGCACTTGGGTGTGTCACAGACACTTCAGCTGTTCATGAGGCACTATGTTATGTCCAGGTATTTTTCTGTCAGATGAATTATAAAAGACTTTTTTTCTCTAGGTCAACCCAGTTCTTTTTACAATGAATCTCTGCCAGACTTGTATCACCCCAGAGCGGGGTGGCAATGGGAAAGACCAAGAAAAAGGGGTCATTACTGCCAAAAGGAATTATTCTATTACTGGAGAGAAAAGACTGGATAATCAAACAAACCTACCTTCATCTCTTCCTTACAGAAGAAAGCATGTCAAGAAGTTAAGATGTTACTCTCTTCTCTGAAGAACGAGAAGCCTATTAAACAAATATTTTTGTGATGTGGACTAAGTTACAGACTCCATATTGCAAAAGGGCAAGAACTAAGACAAATTTCAGGGAGGAAACCAGACATGTCTTCACTTAACAAGAACAAGCAGAAACCAGTGGAGTCTTGTGAAAATCAAGAAATGCCACAGGCTTTTGGAGGAAGAGTTATACAGAAACAACAACAAAAAAAAAAAAACACAGACCCTCGACACTTGGAAGCAGAATGCTTCCAAAGTGAGACAAGAGAACGTGGGATGTTCCCTTCCTCCCTGCAAAGAACTTTGACCAGATAAGAACAGTCTTCTGCGTATCATCAATGAAGGACAACTCTGCTGTGTTTGTTCAGTTTATCCTAACCAGGATTACACCCTTCTCCTGCAAGGAGGAGGTCAGGGGGAAGAGAAAAGCGAACCATCTTCGCTGGGTCGGTGTCCCAAAGAAACATCTTCTCCACATGCGAATGCACCTCCAGAAGCAGAGCTGAGATCAACTCAAGTTCACCCTGATCGCCTCCAGCTTCTCATCCTCTTAAGTAGAGGTCTGAAATTCAAGCCGAGTTTTTGTTTCGATTTTGTTTCATCCTCGTGACAAAATAAAAGTGAGAAAGGAAAGAGGAAGGGTAGGGAAAGAATGTAAAAGCCTGACACTAAAATCGGCTCCCCAGCAGCCTCGCGAGTGCGAGCCAGCAGAGCCTCCTCCACACCGCAGTTTGCATGCAGCCGTGTGAGGTGTCTGAGAGCCGCCTGATGAATCGGATGGAGAGGGGAGCGAGGAAGAAAAGGGAGGGGAAGGGAAGGAACCACCTTTCTTTTCTCTGCTCTTCCTGGGGATCTGAAAGTTCCTCCTAACAGGCTGCTGGTCTTCTGGGGGCTTAGAGAGAGGGGACGGCGCCCCGAGCACACCGCTGGGCGGCTGCTGCTGCTGCTGTTCATTTGCCGTCGAGATGCTGCTCCTGCGCTGGCTGCTGCTACTGATGCTGAGGTTTGTGGGGACCTTGTCCTCTGCAGCAGCAGCAGCCACCAGCAGCGCCTCCTCAGTGCTACCGCTCTCAGAGCGTCCGCCATTTTGTGTGGTGTCCTCAGCGGCTCCTGCTCTGTTACTCTCCACTCCGAGGACGCCCGCGCTGGTCTTCTCCGTCCGCTGATGCTGCTCCGGCTCCTTCTCGCCGCCACTGCGGATCACGGCATCCGCCATTCCCTCCGGAGAAGCGAGCCCGGCAGCCCGCGCCTTCTCCTCTCCCCAGCACAGCGCCCGTGCCCAGCGCCAGCAGCGCCCGCACCGCCCGGACTCCCCCTCTGCCCGCCTCACGGCAGCCCCCGGGCCGCCCCCGCCCCACCACACAACATGGCGGCGGCAGGGGGCGGGGCCGCGGCCAGACCGGCACAGCCAATCCGCTCTCGGCACACGTTATAAATACGGGCGCGGCCGGGGCGCGGGCAGTGCCCACGCGATGGGGCGGGGCGGGCCCGCTCGGGACCCGCTGCTCCCGCCCCCGGGCACCGCTCCCGGCCCGCTGCTCCCGCCAACCGGCACCGCTCCCGCCAACCGGCACCGCTCCCGACCCGCTGCTCCCGCCCCCGGGCACCGCTCCCGGCCCGCTGCTCCCGCCCCCGGGCACCGCTCCCGGCCCGCTGCTCCCGCCCCCGGGCACCGCTCCCGGCCCGCTGCTCCCGCCCCCGGGCACCGCTCCCGCCCCCGGGCACCGCTCCCGGCCCGCTGCTCCCGCCCCCGGGCACCGCTCCCGCCCCCGGGCACCGCTCCCGGCCCGCTGCTCCCGCCAAGCGGCGGCACCTCCTCTAGGGCCGGGCGAGGGGAAGCGGGCCCGGAGCGCTGCCCTGAGGGAACGCCGCTCTCCCGGGAAGGCCGGGAAGGCACAAGGCTGGTGCCCCGCAGCCGGGCAGGAACGGGCTCTCCCCGCAGCCAACCCTCCCTTGGGCACGAAGCGGCCCTGGCATTTTTAACCGGGAACGCTCCGGCTCCAGGGCTGGCACAGCCTTCTGTGCGAGCTCCCTACTCTTAAGTAGAAGTTCACTGCACTGAGTGCCAGATTCAAAGGGTTTTTCCAAGACATTGCACAAAATGACAACATTTCACCTTTGGCGAATAAAAATACATTCTCATGGTTATGAAGGGCAGGCAAAAAAAAAAAAAAATTTACTTCAGCATTATTCTTTCGTAGTTGCGCAGTGAGTTAGAACAGCATTAAATAACCTGTATCGGAGGTCAGAAGGTTAGCATACATTGTCTCTGTAAGGCTCACAACTTCTGGTGCAAGAGGGATGTGAAAATGTGAAAGCCAAAGCAAAGATCTGTTTTTGGCAGCTCCCAGGAATGCATTTAAGTGAACAGTGCCTGCTGAAAATAACCTTTCTTGCAGTGCCTAGTGTGATAAATGTGATTCGTGCTAACTAAATTGTAACTATATTAGCAAAATTGTAGTCATATCAATAGAAAATAATTATTACAAAGCAAAAAAAAAAAAAAAGGAAATAGTGAGACAAAGCAGATGGAATCCTCCAGATGTTAGGTGGGAGTAGTAGAAGGATGCAGCTTTGATAAGCAGCATCTAGAAATAAAAAGTTTCGACCAAAAGTCTACATCACTATGTAGTGTTGCACATGCACTATTGGCAGTTAGGGGTCTCTCATCCTTTCAGGGTTTTATTTCCAGTGAAGGCTCTTTGTCTTCATCAGTGTCCGCTGTGTAACCTTACAATAGCACAAGCACACTAAGCCTGGGGTTACGTAGCTAAGCATATGTTCCCACAACAAAACTTTATTCAAGTTCCATGCCTGGAATCATCCCAATTTGGCCCATTCCAAGGTCGAAACTTTTTATTTCTAGATGCTGCTTATCAAAGCTGCATCCTTCTACTACTCCCACCTAACATCTGGAGGATTCCATCTGCTTTGTCTCACTATTTCCTTTTTTTTTTTTTTGCTTTGTAACAATCTCTGAAGTCTTGCTTATTTACCAAGCAGCACACAAAATTTTCCTCATCACTTGCTTTAACAAGATATGTCTTTGCAGTTGTACAGAATTGTTTTTCTGTATTAATTAACTTAAGTCTGGGAGAGATCATCACAAAAATTACTCGGTACTAATCGATAAATGCTCCAGCAATTCCAGAATTCCAGATCACGGTACCACACTGTGCATCTTAAATCCCAATAGTTATCAAAAAGGTACAAGGAATCCCAGTTCACAAAACAATGGTTCACTGAGAAACCACCATAGGAAGAGGTTACTTGAATACTCTGAAATGAAATGAAAGGTTATTAAATCTGTCACCTTATTCTCTCTCTAGTTTCTGGTTTCTGTGGTTTTTAGTACTTGCCAAGCATTTGACCATGACTCCCAGGCTTGCACCAAGTGGTTTTCCACCACAGCAGCTGCAGATCCCTTTGATTCTGAAATGAGATGATTTTAACACGTTAATACAGATTTAGATATAATTACAGATTTAGTAGTACAGATTTACATCAGATTAAGAGCCACAAAGACACAAATAAGGGCTCCATGCTCAAGGAGCAAACTTAGGTGCTTCCTCCAGATATTACTTCAGTATCCTGTTATGAATGCAAATTTAAAAATTTGAAAACTAAATTAGAGATTTGAAATAAATCAATCTGAGTACATTGTTACAATTTAAATAACCACAAATTGCTATTTTACTTTCCCTTATTACTCTGATGATGCAAAGCACATCTAATTTCTTCAAAAGTTTAAGAGCTGATTTTGTGCCAACTAAATTTCAGGTGCCAGGAGATCAAGGAGAGAAGAACTATGTAATTAATCTTTCTTCCTAGCCCATGCAAAGAGAACCTTTGGAAAACTCAGAAAAAAACCTTTTTACACACTTGGAAAGAGCTTTAGTATCATTTACCAGCCATGGAGAAAATATGCCCATGATATTAAAAGGTGAGACAAAATGGGGCACTAGTCTTGACTTGGCTCTGTAAAACCAGGAATTAGTAGCAGAAATTCACCTAGTACTTTTTTTTTTCCCTAACAAGTATGTGATCCTCAGGTGAAAGACTGAAAATATCTACTTGTATTTTTTAATACTTTCATTTTATAATTAATACAGGTAATATATTAAAATATTTAAAATTTTGTGTAATCAAATCAGCTGTGAAACTACACCATAATTTCCAAGAGATGGCAGCACTAACCTGTAGAACACATTATAGTATTTTAAAATCACTATTCATGAATAAGCATTAAATATGGAAGAACTGCCCATTCTTGATCCGAAACTCCCTTTTAAAAGGAAACAAATCATCTTACAGGTATGTGGAACTTGGTTTCAGACTCTGTTAGATCCTGGGAATCGAGATTTGTCCAAGTGCCACGCAGCGTCACCATAAAACATCATTTTTATCAAGAAGTGCAATCCATTAAACTGCTATCTGAAAGTTCTGACACAGCTTTCAAATTCTAGAAATTCTGTCAAACTTCAAGCAACCTGGTTCCTACGGTCACAGAAGCATTCCTAAGGAGAAGCCCTGCTTCAGGTGGGTCATGCTAAACAGGAGAAATACTTTTTTTACCCTGCAATTTTGGCCCTATCCTTACCCAGATTCTAGCAACTGATTCTTGGTACTGAGCTCCAGAGATCTCAAACTTACTGCTCCTGGTGTTCATTACCGACCTTTGGGCTCCCAGTCACCATCCTGGCTTTGTTCTTTTCAGTGCTGAAGAGCAAACCAAGGGAAACAAAGGGCACAGACAGCTCAGTTTTGTGTTGTAGGCTCAGAGGACCCACACAGTTCAGAGTCCCAAGGCCATTCTCATTGCTTACCTTTCTTTCTCAGTCAAGACAATTTCTGCTTTTACCTTTATTGCTTCTGGTCCATCAGGTCTTTCACAAGCTACAGCTACAGTGACTCTCGTCATCAGGAGCAGAACACAGACAGGCTGCTGAGAGTGGCCACAGAGGGATGGATCTGCCCCCTCAGAGCCCTGAGATCCTGCTCCTGAGTGCAGGAACCTCATCACTCACCCTTCTCCACAGTCCTCGTGCCTCAGATTTAGATGAGTGTCTGCATCCCTCTCCTCATTTTGTCATCTCCTCGTGGTGATCTTGGAAGCACTTGACACCTCAGGCTTTTCACTGCCTCTTGTCTCTTCACTGCTGCAATCTCTCAGACTCTCCTCTGGACACCAGAACTGGGACAATCACTGGAACATATTTATGTGTATGATTCTTCCTCTTTACTTCACACTTATAATTTTACATTTTACCCATCCTCTTTAGTACATTTAATTCTCCAAGGCCATGCCACCCCTTCACCACCTCCCTCCTGCCACAATCAAAAGTCATCCTTTCAAAAGCAGTGGCATTTTAAAAGTGCTGTAACTAAAACAAGCTTACCAAATCGAGCATGATATCAGTATTCCTTAACTGGAAAGCTTAACCCTTAGGATGATTTGAAGAGAAAAATGCAACATCATTAGGATTTATTAGATCTATGAGTAGCTAAGTGCACGTTGACTACAAAGCTCAGCCAAAACACTTGCACTCCAGAATGCTGAACAGTGAGTGGGTGGCTAAATTATAGTAAACAAATGTAAATTAATCTTCTGAGATCTCCTGGCTGGTTGGTGGCTTCTGCATACCCCAAAATTAATCATTTCAATTGTGACCCACAAGGAATTATGAGAGAGAAACTGATGACAGGACAGTAAATTTTTGTTCCACCTACTTAGTAAATTAATTATGTAATACAGAATTTTGGGGAATGTGGTGAATTGAGTGCAGTGACTTGTTTCTTTTACTGCTGTGCATTTAGCAAATTAGATCCAAATATGTGCCACTTTATAAGAAACAAAACACAAGCTTTGGTCACTTACATTAAAGCCTTGCTGCATGTATGACTGAAATCTTTTTGTAGTCTTCTTGCACAACCAACCAAACCAAACCAAATAAAAATCAAAATGGTTTAATGTAATTTATTTGAAATGCTTCCAGAAAAGTTTAAGGCCATTATTAGGAAAAAAAAAAGTCAATACACACATTCCTTCTTTCTTCTATATCTGAACATTTTACATGCTTTTTGCTCTTTTTCAACATTTTTACTGAACAACTTCCCTATGCCTTTTCTTCTGCAAATTTTTCCTTTCATCTTCACTGTTATGTATATTCATTCAGCTCTAAAAATGAAGCAGTTGAAATAAATTACAAAGCCTGAAACAGAAATTTGGGGTTTTTTTTAAAAACTATAAATACAGAAATATGTTCTATAGGGTAAAAATGCCATTTTTTTAAAAAATAAAAATACCTTGTTTTATATTGTTTATCATCTTGTCACACTGATTTCTGTAATGCACATCAGCATATATATATGTAAGATACTTAGTAAATTTTATGTAAACTTGTAGAACACAAGAAAAATATTTTTGGCAATAACTTAGCAGATTTTCTACTTCTGTTGTTACAAGTACTTTGCACAGGTCATCTTGTGTAATACCAAGAATCATTTAAAATTTGTAATATATCATACAGCACTGGCATTATTTCTTACAGTAAGAAATAAAATACTACCCAGGGATTCCTGAAAAATAACAGGATGTTCAACTGTGTGTTTTAGACTGCATTTAAGTGACTCATCTGCTTCTCATCATAATGAGCAGGTTAAATCAGCCACCAGAAAACACAGTAACATTTCCAATTACAGTACAAAATTAAATGCAACAAAAACTTTTAAAACAAAACTTGAGGCAAGTAAAAAGGGATGTAATACACCCTAAAGGACAAACAATTCCCTTTTTGTTTAAACTCTCTCTACATAATCCCACAGGGTATTTGTAGAGCACCATTTATATAAAATCATCACTTAGTTTTAAAAACCAACTACATGTAATTGTAAACAGCCATTTACAGAAAATTAAATGTTTTAACATTAGTGGTGCTTAAAACCAACAGTGGAGGTCAGTGGAGTGCAAAATGCTGAAGAGGGCCTATTCACAAGCAAAAGCTCCTTTCCATTCTTATTCTGTTTGGGATAATATATATATACAGCACTGAAAGCAAATTACCAGCTTATTTACAAACGTCCAGTATTCTCAGTATTTCATTTAATTCAGTGCTGACTGTAAAGGTTTGGTTGGGGTTTTTTCAGTTTATTATTTTTTGCATTACATGCTTTGAAGAATAAACATTCTTACTAGGCTGACCATTTGAAATGTCCAGATTTTAGTAAGTTTGACTGCTGGATCTTAGGACAGTGCTTCATTTTGAAAAATAAATCCCTAAAAAGTCCCTGGTTCCATGGCCCGCTGTTTATAGTTCTTGTTGATTTAATACCACAGGAGTTTGGATAGGTTATTGCAAGATAGTTTTTCTTTTTTGTTCCAAGAAACTACCTTTTCTTTCTATGCCTTTAAAAAAATTTATTATCTTGATACCCATCCTGAAATTCCATATTAAGTCCACATCTTCAGCTGCCCCTTTAAAGGGCAAATAAAGTACTTAAAAATTAGGAAAAGGTTATTTATGTAATGCATATATAAACAGTAGTTTAGAGATTCTGTCTACAGCAGGACATTGAGAATAACTGGTCAAGTACCTCTTTCATCCACCTTGGGTGTTTATGGAATATAATCACAGGGCATGAGTTGCAAGAGATTCCAGCTTATACAGATGGGCAGTTACAGTACAACACTCACAGGAACAAATACAAGAACTGCATTGACATTGTCACAAAATATATTCTAAAAGTGCTTCTCCAAATGGTTCCATGTATGGAATGCAAATACTGTACAGGTAAGGGACAGGTTTTCTCCCATGAACTCTAAGTTTTTGTCAGACGTTGGTTTCTATTTGCTTTTCGCTCTCACAGCAGTTCGTCTGCTCCATGCGCTCGCAGTCGGCGCTGAGCTCGCTGGTGTCCATGCTGCAGTCTGACTCACAGTCTGACTGCTCCATCTGCTCCAGGGCAGCCTCTCCCTGGGCCACTCTGCGGCCCTGGGGTGACACAAGGCAATGTGCTTCCAGCCCGCCAGCCCTGCCGGCACCCGCAGCCTTCTCCTTGGCCTGCCGGATACAGTTCAGCCACTGCTGCTTGTTGAAGGAGTCATTGGCTTGGAGAGAGTGAGTCTGGCTTTGGGATCCATTTTTGAAGCTGACTCTAAAGAAGTTTTTGACTGAAAGAAACAATACATATGTTGGGAAGGATGAATTAGGGAAACCTTATAAATACGAGTGCCTAGCAAAAGACTTTGAGAATATGGAAAATATAAGCGAAATAGAAATGACAGCAATTTTCGACTGTGGGGCTGAAAGCAACTGAATGCCTGAAGGCCCCTTTGTTTAGATAATGTTAGATGCTGCACATACCAAAAAGCAAACAGACATCCTCCCCAGGCATGGCAGGAAGGGTCCCAGATAAAATTTAGAGATAAGAAAAGCAGTAAAACATGGTAATATAGTGATTCTTATAGGTTGCATGCAAATGTTAGAGAATTTGTATCTTGTATTAGATTGGTTAGTGGAAATTAGAATATTCAACATAGAAGATTTCTTGTATTGTAAATGGGAAAATCTCTCTCTTGCTCTATTACTCTCTCTTCACTCTCGCTTTCTTACTCTCTTCTCTTACTCTTGCTCTATCCCTCTCTCTGTCCTGCTCTGAGCTGTGGCTGCAGTTCCCAGCAGGGCCTCATATAAACCCACGCCCTACAAAATAAACTGCAAACTTCAAGACGAGAATACAGAGAGTGCCTGAGTTTGTCCCGATCATCCCAACGCAGCAATTCCCACATACATATCAAACCCTTGAATGCTTTGGCTGAATGGATTCTATAATCAAAGAGTGTATTTAAGTTAAGTAACAGAATCTGCACAATCTAAGACCATGTCAGACCAAAGAGAAGAGACTGGATATCTCCTTGTTTCTGGGAGAGGACCACAGAACACCATAAGCACTTCTATTAACTTCATATTGCTGGATTAAATAATTTTGGTTCTGCCATGCATGAGTTATCCATAAAGCTTGAAGTGAATCAGCAAGATTAAGGCTTCTCCCACACTTTAATGCCTCTCCTCCTACTTCTCTGCAAAGTGCATTTCCACAGCCTCCTCTGAACCTTCATCCCTGCACCAGCCAAAGACTGCCTCATCTCCTTCATTCACTTCACTAATACAGTGCATACATACAAAAACCACCTGAAGCTTTGACCAGATGAGATTTAAGGACCCTTGTAATAGAAAAAGCATCTTCACAATATACTTAACTGGAAGGAGATAAACATGAATAGCTGCAGTCTTGACCCTGAGTACTACAGTATCTGCCAGCTTAAAGAGTTATGGAATAGCAATCAGTGTCTCCAAGGAAAGGCAAAACAGCTTAAGCTCACGATTTCAAAAAACACTTGCTTATAACTTTGCAGTTTTGCCACTACAGTCTGTATGTTCTTCCCTTCTCAATTCAGTACAGGAGCAGGTGCGTTGAGAAATTCTATCATCAATATAGTGAGCTTTGAGAAATAACCAAAAAGAACCAACTTAGAACATAATAAACCAGCGTGAAACAAGATTCAGTACGTTGGATGGAGATGACGTTAATTTGAGAGAGAACATTCTGATGTCGCATTGGCAGGCATCTGAAGGTTATGGTGACCCTACATGAGCAAACACAAGAAGCTGTTGTCATACTTCTCTCATTGTTGCTGAATGCTCCACGAATGGATCCCCCCAGGCGCACCTCTCCATCCTGCAGGTCCTCCAGCAGCAGCTCCCTGACGGGAATGGGCTGCCGGTACAGCTGATAGCACAGCTGGTCATTGTGGGTCACGGCACGAGTGATCACCAGCACCTCTTCAAAGAGGAAGACATGCAGTTTCTGTTAAAAGATTCATAGATAACACAGCATTATTCCTTTCTTGGAACATCATTACACCAAATGGAACAAATAAAGTTCACTGGAAAGATGAAAATAGCCAGTCTCTTCCTGCTAATTTGGTATTGAACTACGTGCCTGACCTTCATCAGGTGAAGCAGGAAACAGCACCTGTTTCATCTTTCCCTCTCAGCTGTGTGGTGAAACAGGACCCTTCCACTGTATGCATAAACATGCTCCATAGAAGCAGTTCCAGAGCTGAAAAAATGCACTGCTTACTTTGTTGCTTTTTAGAATAAATTTTCCCTAAGTTTAATCTACTTCTCTACCTATCATAGGTATCATACCTCCATTGATGTCAGTAATGAAAAAAATACCTTTTTTCATTGTGTGTCCATTCAAAAGTTCTATTAACACTTAGAGGGAAAAATCCAGGAAAGACTAAGTTCTCTTCTACTAGTATTTTTTTTTTTCCTTTCTAACTGAAAGCTCAGATGGTGAAACTTATCAGTAGTGCAGTGTCCCAGAGACTGGAATTCAAAGTAACAAATTTCTCTGGTCAGCAAATTAACCTTGATCTCAACAAAGAATCAAGTAAATAATTTTGAATAACCACAGCCTTTGACAAATTTAAAATTTGTTGGTACATTTTGTTTGTTCTTAATAGACATTAATATCACATCTCTGAGACCAGAAATTTGGGGTTTTTTTCCTGCAAGTATTGAAATTGATCAGATTTACAATTTATCCAGGATATTGTTAGGCTCCATAAGAGACAGAGATACATACAGTCTTATTATTCCTTATACAGATACTTAACTACTAACAAAAAAGATGAGGGTTATATATTTTAATGTTTATCAACTTTCTGATATATTAGAGAGTGATGTTTCTCTACATGTGCTCACAGCTCTTTTAGCTGTCATGCAAAATGAAGATATCTTTTAAAGTTATTTATGACAAAATATTTGTCCCTTACCACTCCCCTGTTGTTCTTCAGTTCCCCATGACAACACACAGCACGTGAATTATCAATCAATGAATCCCTTTGGCCTTCTTCAAGATAAATAAGTCTCTCTTTGTAATACTGGCATTCAGATTCACCAGTCTTGATGTTGATTTCAGCCACAATGCCCTGAATTATATTTATCTGCAGAAACACAATGACAACACTTGAATTTTAACTACACAGTGCAATATTCAGCTGTTCATATAAATATTTGCTTTTTTATATTTTATGTAGTGTCCCTTAATTCACTAATAAGCTGAAACTGCTATAATGTCCTAAAAGACCCCAAACCCAACAGTAACTCACAGCTTCTTCCAGATGCTGTTGATCTGGATGATCATTTGGTGTGTGTCTTAGAATTTCTCTGAGCAGCAGTGGGTATTTAACCAAGCGGCTTCTGGGGATGTCAAGGAAATTCCAAAGGTCCAGCTTGCGGCTGAAAGGAGACTCCAAGCAGCGCTGCAGGAAATCCTGCACTCTGTGATCTTGTTTCTTGTGATCCAGTAAAGCTTTGGCTGCTACTTGATTGCTGCAGTAGCTGTCATAGGAGTTCAGGCATGGAAGCTGAGGAAAGAATTAATTATTCTGTGGCTGAAGCAAAGCATGATTTCCTGCTCTGAAGTGTTCAGGTGATTCAGGACATCAGAATTCATTCTGAGACTCTTTTAGCTGGAGATTTATCCAGTTTATTGATGCAATGTCTCCAACAAATATAACTTTTACAAGAGTCCTCAGACCACCTTGTTCAACATTTAAGTAATTTAAAAGCATTTGCTCATCACTCAGATCCTACAGATCTCCATTACTATTGCAAAGCATTAAAAATATAAATTGCTTAAGATTGAGCACTATTTAGTGCAGACAACACTTGAGCACAGAAGCCTGGCTTTAATTATGAATGGAAATAAAAGCCTTGGAGTAAGTACTCCCAAACCTGGCCTTTTTCAAACCAGCAAATTTCTACAGTCACACTTCTATATTCCCCTCAGGAATCTTGACCAAACTAAGATGACAAAACTGTATATATATATAAATGTGAGAAAAAATAATTTGTCTGTTGATTACAGCAATATAAACATTTATGAAACTTGCTGTATTAACATCCAAATATGCAAAATCTTTTGAAAAAAGGAAATTAGACTTGAATATATTTGAACCAAGAGAAGTTCACTGATGTTCAATACACATCAGAAAATGTATTTTCAATTCCTTTATGCAAAGAAAACTGAGATTATTCCTTTCACATAGAGCTGCTAAATTTCATTACTTACATTTACTTAAAAGCATACTTCTCACGTATCTAAAACCAAAAATAACTCTTTTTGATTACAGTGAACTATTTTATCAACAAAACCAACAAAAGCTATTTTCAGTGTTTATGCTGTTGGATGCTAGTGAACGTGAACCCATCTACTTTATCTTTTATGAGGCAGCAACATCTCTCCTGTGTCCCTGTCTGACCTTCCAAGGAAAGCAGAACAGGAACAGGGAAGATTCTTAAAGGACCTACATAAGAAAAACTCTAGTCTGACTCTTGATTTTTATTTAAAGTACATTAAATAGTGCTCAACTCACGAATGGCAAAAGCTTTTAAAAACATATCCCGGTCTAAATCTTTTCATGGAAAATCCCTGAAAAGAGAAAATATTCTATTGTGTCTCTAAATAGTTGCATTACCTTTTAAAAGTATTTTGAGAGTATCTTTTTGACACATTATAGAAGGGAAATTGTCTGAGAAAAACTACATTACAGCTCCAAACTGAAGTCCCAAAATTGGTTATAAACTCTGCCTTACCCAACCCACGAGGATGTGGCCAACATGATCTGTTGATCCATCAGGTTTCCTGACTTCTTGAAGTCGCCTAAGAAGATCTGAGAGTGAAAAGAAAAAAAGAAGAGAAACCTCACTTTAATAAACCTGAATTTAAATCTATGTGCTAATATTTATGCAGACAAAGACTATTTGAGTTTTACCTTCATGCAGAGGAATTAGAGAGTCCAGTGTTCCAAAAATCTGGTTCAACTCTTGCTCTGTCATTATGGAAAGCTTAAGCATTGGGTCATGATAAGCCTGAAAAGAAAAACAAATTTCATATTGAAAAAAAAAAGGCAGCACACAAGTGTTTCAGAAAAAATGGAAAGACTGAAATATGCTTTGGATTTTTTCCTCTTTTATTGTCTTAGCAATTACAAAAAACAAAGATTGTTTTAAATGTGTTATGAACCAATTAGCACTCTTTGTTGTGCTTTGGGTTTTGGTTTTGTTTTTTAAACACACCTTTTTTGCCAACTTCAGATCTTCTATCAAGTCTTCTTCTCCCTGGGAAAGTTCAAAGATAGCCTGTAAAAACAGACACAAATATTAGAAAATATCTTTGTTTCATCTATGCTCCACTTCCTGGGTTGATGTTGTATTTTGAACAGCTGTCTTAACACATCTAACAGCACTTTTCTGCTAAATATACAGAAATAAACTAAGGCTCCATACTGTAACTACAGAATCAAATGCATTGGGTTTTTATTAAACAGTTATACCAGAATGTTAATTAAAAGCTTATCTCAAACAAAGAATTTTTTTTCCAAAGGGACGTGTTCCCAGATGTAGGAAACTACCTTCATTGTGGTGTTTTCACTTGACTGTACCTTAACCACTTACAAACTGCTTGCATAGGAGTTTGCTGTGTTCCATTTTAACACATGCACTGGCAGAAGTTACAGGGGATTCTACTAAATAGGACACAGATGTTACTTAAAGCATTTCTTTGGTACTAAGCAAAATTTATTTTGGTACCAATTCAGTTTTTTGTTACAAAGGCTGAGCTCTAGTTAACTGTTGGCTATTGTTAGTTACTCCTCTTAAAGCACATTTGAGATTTCAAAGCTGGCAGATTAAAAATAACACCTCCCTAATTCACTGGTTTATCAGACCCCCATTGTTATTAACTTATTGCATGATTTCCTCCTTAAACAGTACAGTAAGAGTTAAGGGCATTTTGGGCTAGAATTCCTTGCTTTATAGTCAAGGCTTTCAACCAAAATAAATCCTGGAAGCCCATCCCCAGCTGGAGCAGATTCCTGGGGCTCAGAACACCCATTCCTGCCAGGTTTGCCATGGTGCAGCTCATGGGCAGCAGGTCAGCTGTCCCAGCAAAGCACACAGGATGGGAACAAACACACAGCAGAACTCTCCTGCTAAATCTGCTGGGATACAGCTCACTTATTTGGGTTATTTGTGCTGTACCAAGGATGCTGGCTCACTGCCCCCAGACAGCAGTGACTGCTCTACGCCCTGCAAACAGCTTCTATCGTTTATTTTTCAGTAAGCTGCCTTTGAAGTTCTCAATTACAAATTTATTTCCTATGAATTCCTATACAATGTAAAAACTTGCACAAGAAATGCTTGACACTACTGTTGTTTGATTTATGACTCAGTCCCTGAAACATTCTCAGGGAGATTGTTACAAGCTTGGTTGATACTGCTAGAAATTTCTTTAGAAAATAAAAATACCTTGATTCTGAAGCAGTTCTGTGTTGATATAATATGAACTATTTAGACTTCATCTTGTCTGACACATTAAAACCACCAGCATGCTTCTTTTTTGCTTTGGAAGACACATCTTTTGATCAGTGTGTCATCTTTATAGCACCAGACACTTCCTCAAAGACGGTCTTTTCCAAAAGGGAAATGATGCTGCATTTTTGTGTCTCTATATCACCTGATGAACACCTACCTGCTCCTGGCACAGCGTGCTCACCTCACATTACTAGAACAACAAAATGAAACACCAAAATATCAACCATGACTACAGCATGAGACAGAACACATACACTCATGCAGCCAATCACAAGACAATGTATCTCAGTAACTTTCGGTTTGTTAAGGAAATACAATGAGCTGGTTTCTACAAAGAATACACTAATCTAAAATAGCTTCAGTCTTAAAAGACTAGAGGTGGAATTCTGCTTCTAGTGGAGGTGGTGACACATTTTAATTGCAGGACCTCTTCAAGTGCTATCCCAGTGCCTATGACTGTTCCCAACTCGACGCTTTAAAGGCGACTTTTGAACATGAAATGTAGGGTTTAAAATAAATCGATATATCTGTATTTCTACCTCTTGTCGCTTGATTTCCTTGGATGTAAGCATGTGATTGACACACACATCAAAGGTCTCACTCCACAGTTTGCTGTCTCTCCTCTTGGTGTTGGCAGGGGGCCCATTTCGAGCCCATGGCCGTGGGCTGAACAGGTCAGGGCGGCTCTCGCTGCGGAAACTGATGGAGCGCTGGGAAGAGACAGGTGGGTTTATGTTACAACAGTTCCATGTTACACCCTCACTTCTCTCATTTTCTAAGGAATTCATATACATAGTTCAGCACAACAAACAAATGTTCTCTCATTAGTTTTTACTTTGAACTTCATAGCAATGTTTACTACTAGGAATGTAAGAGAAATTCTTTTAATACATCCTCATGGAAGGGCAGGGCCTCCATTCCTGCACTGAACTCTGCCCACGTCCTGTCCTCAACATGTACAAACCCTCTGCAATGCTTTCCCATACAGCATGCACCAAGAGTGCTCTACAGGGATAATGCAGAATGGTGCAGCACACTAAACTAACAGAACTGATCAAATACACAGTTTCAATTCAGTGAAGACACAGGAATTACTCAAGCCTTTCACATCTGTTTCATCAAAAATTTAGAATTAATGCAAGTATTAGACACTCTAATAGTGTGTATCAGCATCTCTGTATCTACTACTGGTCTAGCCCTAAACTTCAATATAACCAATTTCAATTTTAGGGAAGACTTGAGAATGCTAATTGCCTGTAAACTCTTAGAAGGGTTTCAGGCTAAGGATGGATACTTTATTCTCTTACTGTTCTATTTTGAAAAGGTTTCTTTTTTGCTTCATTAAAATGAGAGGCTTTTTTTTTGAGGTCGTACCTCTGAAATGCTTAAACTATTTCACATAGTTGAAATACTCTACATTTTTTATTGTTATTTAAAACCTGCCTTACATAACAAAATCATCTTTCAATTGCCTTGGGTAAGAATATTTAAAACAAAATAAATTCTCTCAATTTCCAGGTTGAAAGCAGCATATACAAAGGACAATATTTGAAATTCTTCACTGGAGATCAGAGCCCATGAAATGTAAACAGAGCCTATAAATACATTTTCACCATATCAGAAGACGTGATATAAATAAAAACCTGTCTTTTAACAGAAGCCATTCTGATTTGTACTTGGAATTGACAAAGACTTCAACAATAAACACACACACGTGTTCCAAAACTTATCAAGTCAGGTGTTAGTCTTCCTTCAAGAGTTAAGAAGACACAGAAACACACATGAAACTGCATGCTTAATTTACATTTGTTCTAATGAGGAATCATGGAGTAAACTCAAACTAGGCAGTGTTTTGGGAAAAGTGACTTTTCAGACAGAATGCACTGACAGAATGTTCCTCTCTGCTGCAGGAGAACACTCCATACAATTCTCCATAGCCCTAAATTGTCCTCATGAGGAAGAAGGGGCACAGAGAGGCCAGAAGACTCAAAATTAAACCAAACTCTCCAAAATCCTGCTTGCTTAGCATCCTTGCTACCTAGACACCTAAACCTTAGTTTATATTTAATTGATTTCTGTCATACATCAGCCTTTTTATTAACCATACAAAAGTGTGCCTTGCTTAATAAGGGACACAGAAGTGAGGTTATTTATTAGTGGAATACAGCCCTAAACTGAAGTTCTACCAAAAAACTCTAAAAACAAGTTTGAAGATACTCTGATGCTATCTTTGCTTTGTACTTGTCAAGAAGGAAAAATTAAAATCAGTCATGTGATAGAATCCCATGAAGGAACTGCAGCAATGTCAAAAATTCATTTCTACATCTCCAGTCTTTAAAAAATATTTTCCTGGTTTCTAGCTTCCTTAAAAAACATGTCCCATACACTGTTTAAAAATTATGGCCCTGTGGGATGATCAAAATTTTCATTTAATTCCAAAAACTAAAGGAGCTGGGGAAAAATCCATCCACAACCCCTCAACGTTGTTTACCATATTTCTCTGGTTGCAACAGATTTCCCTGGTTGTTACAAGACTGTTTCTTGAAGGGTCTGTGTGTTACCAATGTTAATTAATGCAATTAACATCCCTTAATTAGAGCTGCAGTTGTTTGCTATACTGCAGCTCTAATGTACTGGGCAAAGGCCAATACTGATCAAAGCTCTGGCACTCAGAACTGATATTAAAAACTATTTTCTTCTTGAGGATTTTTAGAAATTTTTGGCATCCTAAGATAGATAAACGCAATTTGGGCTCCCTACTTAAACTCAAGACACACTGATGAAAACTGAAGTTGCAGAGGAAGCCAGCCAGACTTCCATTTCTTTCTTCAGCATCAGCTGGAGTTCTTTTTCTGATCCTGTTTTCTGCTTTAAGCCAAACTGCACAGCTGTGAGTAAGACCAGTCAGATCATCAGAATCATTAGTCTAGCTTGATGGAGACAGAAAATACAGCTATGAAATAAACTGGATTCCCAGGTGGATTAACAAGTAAGATCACCTGCTTAGCATTAGGTATCCTGCAGCTACACAGAGTGCAGCTGGCAGCGTGTTAGATGAAGCTAACAGCATTTTGTTAGTCAGTTGCCATACACTGCCCTACATGACAGGAACAGAATGACCACAAATAGTCAATAACAAAAACAAACACAGAAACAAACAAAAAGGCCAAGAAAACAAACCTGAAATACTTGAAATATTTTTTTACTTGGAATGCTTATGAAAAAAAAGTATTGAAAATAAGTGGAAAATTGGAATAAAGTGAAGTATACACAAAAAAGATCAAATACTTCTATAACCAGTAAAATATGCAAAACATGAAAAGTTGCTAAGAATATATCTTTAAAAATCTACACAAATCCCAGACAGAAATGTTTCTCCTCATGCTGCATGCTGAAAGTCCATTAATGTAAAGTGGAAATCACATGTACAGAGTAAGGAAAATTATACACAATAAGAAGGTTTTTTCCCCTCTTACATGTATCTTCCATTTAGAAGAATATCTAAGAAGGTTTGTTTGAAATGCCATAAAGCAATCTCAGAATTTTCTAATTCCTTTTACTGATGCTGTTGGAGTGGTCTTTTTTAGATGGATGTTCTGTTGACTTTGTTTTGTTTTCTTTCAGGGAAAGAAGTTGTTTAGTCTGCATGGTGTGATGATGACAGTAGTTTTCTTTATTTTACAGACACAGAACATGTAGCAGCAATGCAAGAAGAAACATGGGTTTTGACTGAAATAGCAATGAAGATACACAGAATTTCACCCAGTAAGAAAATTAACTTTTTTTTCTTCTTTTACTGGAGATCACACAATGAAAAGAAACCTGTACTGTTCTCAGGACACAGTGACAGCTATGTCAAAACATAATAAAGTGAAATAGCTCTATGTACTTCCCAGAATATTTCTAAGTAATTCCAGGTGGGACATCTGAGCACAAGGTCAGTCTTTTTTGTCCCTGTTCTATAGCTATTGAGAAAATCAGATAAGAAGTCAATTTACAGCTGGGACATCACCAGAAGGATCTGGAGAACATAGAAGCTGATTTCTCATCACAACTCCTTCAAGCACATAGTTAGAGGGGAATGGTATAAATAACATCACTGTTTAATCTGCTAATTTAAAATATATTCTTATAGACAGTATAAACAGAGAAAAACAGAAATGCTTGCACCAGTAGGACTTGCAACAAAGCCATTATTTTCCCTCCTGTTTTTGACAAAATTTACCCTGAAACACATTTCTATAGCTCTCATTTTGGGAAGCTGCTACTGCATATATGGAAGGACAGTTTTTTTGGTTAGTCTGAAACAACTTCATTAAATACAATATTGTTTTGGACACTGCACTGTGCAGTCTCAGAGGCTTTTCACTGCAGAACAATAGCACAGGTACCTAAATAAGCCAACAGCTGCCCAAGGCTGTGGAAAGGGAAGCACCCCACTCAGCAGCAGTTTAGCCAAAAATTAATTCCTTTTCCACACTCCTCACAACTGGAAGTGATGTTGGCCAGTTTCCCCGGAGGCAGACTCTGCAGGAGATTGCCAGAGCCCAGGGGATACAGAGAGCTGTGCTCGAGTCACACATGCCACACCTGCACCGAGCCAGGCTGGGGTGCAGACATTTGGCTCATACTCCAACCCCTGCAGAAAGCTGCTCTTTCAACAGCACAGGAACCAAAGACAGGAAAAGCAATGTCAGAAAACCCTGCAATACCCATTTTCTAAGTCATTACAACTACAGAAAAATTGAGTTCCTTCCCATGACTCTTTATTTTTCAAAAGACTCTAAAGCTTTATTTCTTTCCTCCTTAACAGGTAACATTGGTAAAGCTCTAATTTAGGTAATTTTGATAAAGGAATATCTCTAACACATTCAAGTTACTTTTACAGTTCCTCTCGAAATTAAGCTTGTTAAATAAATTGCTTTAGATCTTTTACATGACTTCTTACATAAACTCTTTTAAAGAGGAAACAGAGGCTTTCTGGGCCAGACACAGAGCAGTGCTGCAGCTCCAGCTGTCACTGCAATCTGGAGTTGAGCACCCCAATACTTTGTCATCTCTAGTCTGAAGGCACAAATGCTTTGTAAACTAAAGTTTCATCAGTCTCCAAGTATGTTCAGTATTACACACCTAATCTGTAACATAGAAGCTGGATTTAAAATTTGTGTGCCTTTATTAATTTTCATCATCACCTTCGGAAAATTATTTGGAAATTTCTGATTGTTCACTAACTCTTTTGTTTAGGTAAGGTCAAATTTCACTCTACAGGAGGAAATTTAGCAGTCCCACCTGACCAACTATATAAAAAATAACATTTTCAAAGGAACCAACCAATCAATGCATTAAGAGAAAGCATTATGGAATATTCTCTTCATCAAATTTAAAAAGCAACCGTAAGCCTTTAGTAAACATTTTTTAAATGCTACAGGTGCAATAGTTTTCTTACTGGTAAGTGAAAAACATTAATTATCTGGATAGAGAATTGGTTTTTTCCGAGGTGAGAGTTGAGAGTTTTAAGCTGAGTGACCCTGTGGTGACGAGGTGCCTAAGCCTGTTTGGCACATTACACAGGAGGGTGTCCACGTGCATCCCTGCTCCCAGGAGGGCTGGAAGCAGCAGCAGAAATCGCTGCCCTTACCTGCAGAGTCTGGCTGAAGCGCTTCAGAGGAGTGGCTCGCACAGGAGGGAGGAGGCTGGCCAGGGATGTGACTCTGGAAAGGGGCTTGACCCGTTTATTACTGGGCTCCTGCAGCACAGGGAGAGGAGGGAAAGGAAAACAAGTCAAGGGAGTGTGAACATAATCAGATAAAGATTGCTGACAGTTCTGCTGGTTTTCCTAAGAAAGCATTCGTAGCAAGAGTGTTTGCAAACCTGGTCTATAATTAGGGCAGTAAATAAACAAAAGCAGTTTCAAATGCTGACAGTGACAGATTGCTCTTGGCTGGTACATACAGGTCCTGGAAACAGTTGAAAAATACATTGATGAAGAGTCTGCCATGGCTAGGAACAGGCGAAAGGATGCAAAGAAAGAGAAAATAATTTGATTATTTTAACTAATTCTTAGCAGACGTTTTCAGCAGTATTCTGCAGCTAATGCATGTTCTGATAATCTTCTCACTGAAAATAATACCTTCAAATATAAACTATCCTCTTTGTGCCTCTGCTTCTGGCAATGTCAGCATATGAGTCTATTCAGTTAAATGAATTTTCTTCCAGAATATATAATTTAGACAGAAATCTCTAACTCTTATTGTCTTTGAATGCATATTCTTATGAAAATACTCACATATACAGGCAAAAGCATTAATAACATGCTTACATACACTTATTTTTGCATAAAAGATAAAGGAAAATTAAACAAAATCTACCATAAACACTCAATTCAATACTGTTTTTTTCATATATATTTTAACAGCACAACAGCACTCAAAGGAATGCATAACCAAAATAATATGCCAATTGTCCTGCAGATATATATTTTTTTTAATTAATAGAAATTGTAACACAGGAAGAAGTGATTATAAATACATAAAAATAGAACAGTTACCCTTGGCTTCCTAACCTCCATTGACATTTAATGGATCTCGAACAGCACATGCAAAAGGCAACAGAAAAAGAGCCAAACCTTCCAAGTGAAGTTAAAAACCCCATCCAACACCATATTTCAAGGACATCCTAAAGCAGTTCATCTTTCTTTTGCAGCTGTGCTTATCAAGTTTGTGTAGGTTTGCTATGCCTCCAATTGTCTGTACACAGCTTTAAGAAAATGAAGCATGCTTATTATCCTTTCTTCAGAAATATAAATCCTTCTGGAAATAATGCAGATTTGTCATTCTTCTTGATACCAAATAATAATAAATCTCAGCGGCGATGATCACCATCTGTATTACTGGCACGAAAAATTCCCTTCCATTAGTGCAGCAACAGAGGAAAGGTGAGAAGCAGCTACATATTTAATTTACTTCTCAGCAGGCAGACCTGGAAATCCATAAAAGCCAGCTGAGATGAGCGGCAGAGTGTTTAACCCTCTAGCAAAAATAATGTATTCCATCACACATGACACCTGGCAGTAAAGAACTGTAGCAGTCTAAAGAGAGTTAAATCCTTATCTTCATCACTGCTCTGTTATTCATAACCCTTCCTTTTCAGCAACCATGTCTTTGAGGCAGGTTTCAGAAGGAGCATTTTTTACGTCACTGCAGCACCACTCACACACTTCTCTCCAGCAGCATCCCACCCCCTCCCCCACTCCCAAAAAAGAGGAAAAATCTTTGAGATTCCAGTGTAATTCTTCTCTAACTGGGGGCCCAAGCACGAGCTGTTTCTGATGCCTGTGAGTGCAGGTGCGCAGAGCCCAGCCCGTGGTCAGGAATGGTGCAGCACTGCAGTGCAGGACACGGAGCCCCGGGCGGGCACGGCCGTGCCAGCAGCACAGCCCGGGCCAGCAGCTCTGCCAAAGCAGCACCCCAGCCCAAAAGGAAAACCTGGAAATGAACATGGATTTTCCAGGAGATAGGGAGAGGAGGATTAGGATTAATAGAAATTATTACTCCTTTATGCTGTATCCCTTCTGGTATCCATTGCCCCCATCCATTTCAAGGAGAAAAGTGCTAAGGCAGTATAATTTTTACATTTTCATTATGCAAAACCTCACCGAAAACAGAAACTGATTTTAAAGATTAACTCCAAGCAGAGTTTCAGCCACCACCAAACACCATTAAGATTTTCTGGAACCTCTTGCTGTGAGCCACTAGAGGCCAGCTGTTCTCCCAGCAGGCAAAGTCAGGTCAGACAACTGCAGTCCTGCCCTTCTGTGTCAGCATCCACCTTGAATTCCTCATGCAATCTACCATGTTCCGATTTCATATGGAAAATTCTGACCAGAATTCGGAGCAGTTAAATATGCAGTCCAAATTTAGAATTCAATTTTATGGAAAAAAAATCAGCATTATTATACTTCATATAAGTGAAGAAACCTGAGACTTTATACCTTTACCAACGAGTTCTGAAAGAAAATCTTGTTAATCATAACTTCTAAAGTATAAGAAAAGCTTTTCTGAATACTGCCAACATGATTTCCCCCTTCATTAGAAACTGAGTGGTAGTTTAAGATACAAAGCTGGAAGTAAAAACTCATCAAATCTTAGTATTCCAGGGATCATTTTATTCAGAAGAAGTCTCACAACAAAAGCCATCAGCACTGAGTCACCCTTTCTACCGTAGAAAAATGGAGTTGGTACAAATAAGGCTTTGACTGTGCAATGGAAATATAGCACTACCAGAGCAATTCTAAACGTGTCAGACAGTAATACTGAAACAGCTGCACATTTGATCACAGGATTGCTGCTGTCCTGTCTACATCCATTCTGCCTCTGCCTCCCCTTTCATCAGCACCCTCATTCTCAAGCTGTGTCACCTCTCCTAACCAGCACTGCACAGAAGCTGAACAAACCACTGAGGTCAGCAATCTGGACAGGGTAAAATTGCACAATCAAGGGCAAGTTCTGAACAGGTGGGTGTTTTTCTCACCAAGGACTGTTTGTCACAGCCAACAAAACAAATGGAAAGAGGAGACTACATGAACGGTTCTGCTTTACCCAGAGATACTGACCACAATCTGCACTTGCACATTCGTCCAGTATGTTCATTATTTCACTAATTTGTCTCTGAAAACTCTCCAAGTTTCCAGTTAACCAAAAGTTCCACAACCATAAAATGCTTTGGGGTATGAATGTTCAGCTGTGTCTGCCCAGCATGTGGAGGCTCCAGTGAGGTCACACTGCACTGGCAGAATGAACATCAGACTCCAGGTCTGTACTCCGAGTGTGCCCAGCAGACTCAGAGCTGCCAAAGTCATCACTCCTGCTCTCCTCCTGCCTCCCCTCTCACAGCTCAGCAACTTGGAGGGGATCAAGAGAGAGGATTTAGAGGCTGGATCCATTTGCAACAACCCTCACCTGTCCAGACTGGGAACCAGGCCAAGTTATGACAAAAAAATTCAGGAGTTACAATGAGCTGTGTGACCTTTTAAAGCCATTATGATTGGTATTTTTTAAAAAAACTTATTTCAGAGTTTTGAAACTATTGCATGTTAGACTGTATTTTCAGAGTTATGAAGGCTTGCCAAAACAACACGGGAATTAAGTTAAAAAAAAAAAAAAAGACCCAGACTACAGTTTGGCAGAGTTTCCAAAATGTGGAGCTGGTATATGTGAACAAGTAACATTAATCTGACAGGGCTTTAAATTTGATATAAGGCTAAATAAAGCTGAGGGAAACATGAGTACAGGAACTTCAAAGGCTGAACAGTCAAGTGAAGTCAAATTAATACCTGACTAGGCTAGAACAATGAGCAGATGGCTGTTGGAGGGAGCTGTAAATTTGAACTCAAGATTGCTTCGGCAACATTTGAATTCAGAAAGAAAAAAAATTAAGCTACAAATACCGTAAATATATGCAGCCTCAGAAAGGACTTTCACCAATTTAAGATGAGAAGCTATCAGACAAGAAGTTTCAAAGATGCCATGCCTCCAATTAGGCATGAAGGACACAGTGCTTCCAATTGCTTCTTCATTCTAATTTACTCTTTATGTATACGTACAACTGTATCTCCAGTATCTTCTAGATATTAAACTCTAACCCAATGGTTTAGACTACTGAGTAAGCAAGGAAAGCTCTATCTTTTAATGTATAATACTCAAAAAAATGACCCTTCTGCTGTGGGAGTACTCAGCTCCAACTACAGCATTACTGGGAAGTCACACTGAGAAGACTAACAGCTGCCAGCTTCTTTTTCAGTAAAATTTAAGTCTTTTTGCCTTGCAGAAGTGAGTGACATCTTGCTGTATAAACTGTGATATGGTCTTTTCAAAATGACAACATCCTGACAAAAAGGTAACTTTTGTATCATCATTTTGAGTTTGATGCATAGACCCAAACACAGATTACCATTTAAAAGCCTGAATCTTAGCACCAGGGCAAGCTGAGCATTCAAACAGCCACAGAAGTGTGTTAAAGCAGAAGATCCTGTGAAGAATTAGGCACTTACATTAGCTGCAATGCACTGACACCTTAGTTCATGCTATTTCTGCTTAGTAAAACTGGCACCTAATAATTGGTTATATTGCATCCAAGAACACACTACACATATGAAAGCTTCTAGAAGGCTATTTAGGGGAAGAAGGTAATACTTTGGTGCTCTTCATCAGCAAAATAAAAAAAACAAACCCCTCTTTTACTAGAATATGTAAAGAATGGAATATTCCCAAAGTTCACAGCAGAGTGAGTTAAACCCATTTAACTGTATCAATCAGTTTTTGATACATTATCATTCAAGACCACCCACATTGTAATTATCACACTTTGGTGGATAAATTACTCTAGCAAAAGACTGCTTTTCATTTCTTCACCAACAGAAAGCAAGGAAACAAAAAGAATGAGGCCAGATTCCCTCCATATTGCCCTAAGAACATCAGAACCAATGACCTGGATAACACATGCTGAATACTAGTCTAGGTGCCATATAAAAGATCTTCACTTGCTCCAGTACCTCACTTCAAAATTCTTCCACTCTGTGCCTCTCAGGGGCTTAGCCACTGATTTCCTGCCAGTGAAGAGCAAATTATGTTCACTGCTGCTATGATTGTTTTTCCACCTGACTCTCCCATCTCTTATCAGCAATTTCAACAACAGCCTCCATGTCGGAGGACTGGTGCTGAATCTGACAAACAAGGGAAAATGTTTCCCTGAGGGGCCATTATTCTTGTGTCTGCTGCACTACTGTGACCAGGATATTGTGTTGATTTTTCTGATTGTATTTAAAAGCAAATTCAACAAAAGGAACTTACAGAGGTTTTTACCCAGCCCAGAAAATAAGTGCTATGTGAAAGTTGGTACAGAAACTTAGCATGTTAAAATAGTAGAATTTATCCTGTTTAACCTTCAAAGGCCAACTGACCTTCTCTCAACCCACACACAAAGTGGCTGAAATTGCCAATGCCTTTAAGAATCTCAACTTATTGGACTTGCAAGTTCTGAGACATTTACAGCAGTAATTCTGGATTTAAGGTAGCTACCTTGCTTAACATTTTATTAAAAACATGCCAGCCACCTTTTTTCCTTTTTTTTTTTTTTAATGTGAATCAGGACAAACAGACATCCAATGCATTCATTCTGTGCTATGGGAGCATTCATTAGGGAAAAATGTTTCTACTTAAATTAGTCTCAAGAGTGTTAAAGTGCAATAAATAGAAGACACTATAAATTGAAACAGTACAGTAACCTTTGTTTCAAATCTAATTCACGAGCAGTGCCAGTAAACTCAAACAGAACCACTCTGTTTCAGATTTCATGCAACTGGCTATATTTCCATACGCCTTAAAGGTTTCCATACTTTAAAGGTTATTAGTTTTTAGTCAACTTTATAAGGGTAAGTCAACATTTGTCATGGCAGGAAGCCCAACAATATTATTTTTGTTAGTCTGCTACTAGTTAAATTGGCCTCAGATTAAACAGCTCTAATAAATGTCCCCAAAACTTGGAGTTTAATAAAAAAAAAAAAAAAACAACGCATTCAAGCTCTGTTCTACAGGATGTTATCAGTATTTAACCTTCAGCAGGATAAAAAACAAAACAAAAAAGGTTAAAATAGAAAAAACAACCTATGTTACAACAGTCCTTAACACAGCAAACACTTAAACCTAAAAATAAATTAAACCAAACATCTCAAGCTTTATGTACCTTCAGAGCGAAGCAAGTCTAAAACCAGAACAACATTCTCAATTGACTTTGGCACTAAAAAGACTGGGTTTTTATACTGAAACAGCAGAGAATTTGCCTTTGCTTCACAGTATCTTAGAAAGATTCTGATTGGAAAATTATAGAACATTGTTTCTTCTAGAACTGAGGCGTATGGTCAAGAAAAACAAATTAGATGACTCTAAGGCAGTTCTAAGTATAGTTCAGTGTTGTACAAAGGCAACTAAATCATCCACATGAGTCCATACTAAAACCTGGGAGAGGCATCTCACTACCAAAACTGCCAGCATCTCAAGGAGAATTTATTAAGCAATTTTAGTAAACTGACACAAAGGCAACTTGATCATACAATAGAGTGTGTGCATTGATGAAATTATGAAATTTTCCTTTAAATCCCTAAGGTCCCATGCACCACCTGCACTTCCTGATGGTAGCAGGAAGAGATTTGTTATTCCTCCTCTGTCAGTCTCCTCAAAACAAGCAAGCAAACAAATGAAAATCCAGAGACATTCTGTTTTAATCACAGCATTACAAAGAAGAGAACCTGAAATGATAGCTGGGGTACAAAGAAGAGCCATTTAGGGAAGTGGTGAAATTCCTGGTCTAAGACAACAGTAAAGTTTGCATTATGTTATCCCCCCATGTGTTAATCAAAGATTGGCTCCTGTTGCACACAGGCTGCCCTCTTTGGTCACCACTCTTAGGACCTCCGATTTCATTTGCCATAGGCAGGACAGAACCACTCAAGTGTCAGCAGTATAAGGCCAAATTGTATCCAGCAACCTTGACTGATCGTTCACTTGTCTGCAATATCCAGAAATCAATACATCTACTAGGAGTTAGGAAATGAAAGCAAATTAACAGAAAAACCTCACACTGAGGTGAATTAACACAAGCAACAGAAACCCTGAAAAGCCCAGACAACTAATGCAGAGTTGATTAAATTCTGCATTTCCTCTCATTAGAAGCTGCTTGTATGGGCAACCTAAGAAAGACCTTTTCCATTCTGGAACTGACTGGATATTAACCTGGACTGCCAATTAACCAGCAGATATCATACAGTGATTTACTGAATGGAAAAATAAAGACAAGCTGTTTGTTTCACACTGCCATTAAGCAGAACAGATCAGCAATTCAAAGTACAGAGGTTTGACACGTTTCCAGCTACACAGCACATGAACTTACCTGAAATATGGCTAAACTGCAACTAGCTAATATTTCATTAAAATGAAATACATACATTTAGGAAGATCAAAGAAAATTCATGACTTGGAGTTTATCTCATAATCTTTTGGCCCCTCTCCCTCTGGCTCCACGCCTGGTTCTCCTGTTAATGATGTGCCATGGCCTAGAGGCTGGTGGGTTCCCCTTCACATTCCCCATGCCAAATAAACTCAGTCCTGAGCACCAGGCAGCCCAGAGCTCCTGCTCCCTGGTGCTGGGAGGATGGCAGGAGACAACAAAGACAGGCTGCAAACAGCCCTGACTCCAGGCTGAGATTCTGCACTGTAAGAGCTGTAAGCAGACACACCACAGGCTGGAGATGCAAAGGAATTCTATGCCCCGATTGCAGTTTTCAGAGCCTAAATCCAGGTACTGTGTTGGATCCTGTATGGCAGAACAGGACATCCTTACTCTGACGAATTGGGGAATTCCTTCCCATGACTTCACATCCACACCTTTAAACTTCAACCTGTGGCTGTGAATGCCTGTTCTCAACTGCTGCCCACCCAGTCTGGGTGTTGGCTTTAGAAGGGATGATAAGGGAGTCCCTTTAACCCGTGAAACACAGAAAATGGGGCTTCTCATCGGGAAAGGTGTGGGCCTTTTAATAACTTAGAGTAAGCAAGTTTCAAATTTAATTAATTGTTTCTATTTCTGAATTATAAAAAAGTTGGGAAGAGCCCAACATCTCTGTACTGTTCACACCTAGAATTGTACTACAAGATTTTGTGTAGAGCATGTAATGATGCAAGTAAAGACCTTTTAGTGTTTGCCATATTAACTCAGTTCTGCAGTGTTTTGCTGCCCTTAAACTGCATTTCAAAAGAACTATGATAACTGGACTTGGGCTAAAACAACAGCTTTTTATCAGAATCCAGATTTTAGTGTTTACATATATTTTGGAAATTTCATTTGTCATTGTTTTGTGACTGTGCAACTTTCCACCGGAGTTTATGCCAAGGGAGCTGGCTAGCTTAAAGAAAGAGCCAGAAGCAGAAAGCATCACTTCTCTTTTCTGCCACTGACTTGTTCCTCAAAACATCTATATCGCAGAATTCTTTTCTAATCCAAACATACCAACATTTATGCAGAATTTGAGTTATAAAAAAAAAAAAATCAACCAACTTCACATGTTAATAACTAGAAGGAAAGTGGCGTTTGCAAGGGCAGAAACGCCAGCCCGGACACGGCAGCGCTCTCCTGCAGTAACTTGCAGCTGTGGTAGAAGGCGCCCGACAGCTTTAATTCCCCTTGTAAATACTAAAAGCTGAAAGAACAGCTTAATGTAAGAGCTTAAGGATTTTTTTCCCCTTACAGATTTCAAAGAAACAGGCTGCAGTACACCAGTCCTTATAATGCCTTTCTCTGAGAGTAGCCTTTATTTCTGCCTTCTTAATTTTTGAGTGGTGAGCGGTCTTACCCTCCTAAGACAGGATGTTTAAAAGTTTCTTTTCAGAACTCTGGAATCCCATCCTATGCTCAGAAAACAGCTCGAAAGCATAAAGGTGCATTTCCTTATTCGTATAAAACACAAGCTGTTTGCACGTTGTAATTTTGATTGATCACATCTGTTACTTAATACTTCCTCATGCTCCTGGCTTTCACTGAGTATTTTTCTTTGGAATTTGATTATAATCAAGCTGCTCTTCCTAACTGTAACAGAGCAACACTCCAATTCTTCAGACAATTCTATTAATTCGCAAAAAATCTCTTCAAGCTAAAGGCTAAAACCATGTTTCTTTAATATTATCATCAACATAATGAGTACCCTTGAGAAAAACATTTAGTTCCTAACAGCCTGTGTTTTCCATAGATGCATCCACACACACACACTCAGGGTGTTATTTTTCAAAATGACATAGCTGAAAAAAATTCCACTTAACTGCAATAATTACGTCTCTTCACGTAAAAATACAGTGAAAAGCAAGAGTGCAGCATCATCTCAGTTCTTAGCTTAAGCAGCATGATTAAATAAGGTCACTGGGCTTATGTTACTTCTGCTTTAGACCTATTCAAGTGGGGAGGTAATTAATCTTTGATGGAGATGTATTAAATGAAACCAACTTAATATGTTGTCTTCAAGTTACTCAGTAAACAAGATTAATAAAGAAACTATATATTTACGTAATAAAAACGTTTAGATAAATGTTCTTCCTTCCTCCAGAACAGTCAGAATTCTTAACGTCACTGTTTTTTTCCTAAACACAAACCAACATTAAGCTAAAGTATCAAATATTTAAGTTTTTCACGAACATTGATGAATTTGAGTTAGTGAATAAGATTTTTTATGTCACTTGAAAGGCTTTAAGGCTTTCATGCTTTTTAAGAAATAGAGCAGTCAATCTGCTGATGGGGCAGGATTTTCAGTTAACTGTACATCAGATTAATGTTTTGTTTATTGTGATGAGGAAAAGACAATTAATGTAAATGGCGTCTTAAAGTTAATGTTCTAAGACACCATTTTACTGACTCCCAGTTCGTACATAAGTTTAACAATTTTTAAGTAATGCTTGGTCCTGGAATAAAACACAACTAAATCTCTTTAAGCTACTTATGTAAAACAGGTACGTCTCAATCAGCTATTTTAAAGATAATTTTCCTAAAGTGACAGATGACAAAAATCTAGGTTCTGTTTCTTGCTTTATTCCAATAGAAAAGTGAATACCTAGAGCAGTCAGTAAAGGATGCCAAAACAAAACGGGTATCTACACACTGCAGCCTATTCTCAAAGCACGTCACTTTCCTCCAAAGTAATACAGGTCACACAATAAAGAAAAATAAAGTTGCAAGCGTGTCAGCAGTACCTCGGTCTCTTTAGCTGGGCTGGTCACCGTCTGCGTTTCCAAGGCGAGACTGGCCCTCTTGGCGGACAGGTAGAAGGGGTAATCCTTGGCCACCATGGTGGCCGCCGGAGCGGCGCTGAGCGGGGGCTCGGTGCGAGCAGCGGGCGGGAGGCGCGGGCCGTGCCCGGCACCCGGCAGCGCTGTGCCTGAGCGGCGCCCCGGCCCGCGGCCCGGAGCGCACCGATCCCGCCGGCGCCAACTGCGGCAGCGCAGCGACAGCGGCACGGCCACAGCCCGAGCCGCGCTGGGCTGGGCTGGGCTGGGCCGGGCCGGGGGCCGGGCCGGGAGGGGAGGGGCCCGGGTCCCCACACCCTCCGCTCCACAGCCCCGGGGCCCGCCCGCTGCCGGCGGAACCGGCGCCCTTGGCCTCGCTATTCCGCCTTCTCGCTCCCGCAGCGTTAACAGCGCACGGACACGGCGACACGGGGACACATTAACCGTGACTTCCCGCAGCAGGACTGCGAGAGCGGCCGGCTTTTCTGGCAGCGAGTGTCCGACAGGAGGGCAGCGCTAACAGCGGTCCCCAATGGCACAGACCCAAATCCACACTGCACTCCAGACCTGCACACCCGCATTCAGCGCACTGCGCTCCCGCTGATCGGAGCGGGAATCTGCATCGTGTCACGGATGTCATGGTGCCACAACGCACAGCATTGCTTTTACTCCCTCCCCAGCATCCTTCTTTTTTTTCTTCCCTCCTACCCAAATTGCTGCTTTTTTCCTCTCTGGCAATCTGGAGTTAGTTTCTTGTGTTTTTAAAGTTCCACTTTTGTTGCTATTGTTCAGCCAAATTGCTCCCCTGCCCGCACCTCTCATTGTATGGAGCTGAGAAAGCAGACAAACACCTCTGCCTAAGGTGTCTCACAGGGCATTTCAGTGTCTGTGCAGCCAGGCAAGTTCTGCTTGATGGCTACCCTAAAACAAAGGGAGTGAAAATTTCTTGAAAAGAGAGAGGAAGCATTAGGGGCCCTGTTTGCAACACAGGATCAGTCTGACAGAGACTGTAATACAGGAGACAAGGAAAAGGAAATTGAGTCGGAAGCTGGCTGGGGGAGGAGGGAAGAATATTTTCAGCCACAGGGAAGCAGCCCAACCAAGAATAACTTCACAGACCTTGAAAAAATTAACTGATTTTAAAGGACGATCATGTGATGGAGGTGGCTTTACAAGCATCTATTTTTCTAAAGGCTGTTAATCAGATAATGATGACTTTAGAATAAGATTAGTCAAATTGCAATTCTAGTCCTCATTTGGACACCTTCCTTTGACTTCACCAATACCCCAAACATATAATAAGCTCTCACATTTACCCTCCTAGTCCTTTTCAGGAGCAGCTGCAGTACCACCAGCGATGCTCTCCTGTGCCTGTCATGCACATCTCTCTATTTCATGGTAGTCTGTCCTTAAAACAAAAACCCCACTAGCTTTCCAACCCTGAATTTCCTGCAAAATCACTAGAACAGTTATTAGTACTTCTAGATGTGCAATGATTCTAGAAGAAAATGTGACATTTGAGCATTTGGGTGTACTGTGCCTCATCTGCATCACAGTAGGGCAAGACAAGGTTGAAAGAGACACAGAACAGCTTTCATGCAGAAAATGAGTAAGCAGATAGGACATAGAGAAAAGAGATTAGAGCAGATGTGATTAGTGTACCTACAAACCACAATTGACAGACGAAGCAAATATGGAATGATTGTTCACTGTATTCAGCTACAGGGAAAAAATGGTGCATCAGATTAAACCAGATGGTGGCAGATTCAGAGCAAAGAAAAAGGAGCTAATTCTTCATATAATATACAACTTTTGTATTATACACAGTGGAAGTATCTGTCACAAGATGCTGCTCCTAAGAAATGTTCTCAGACACAAGTTCTTAACTATTGAGGCAATATTTTGGGAAACGCCATGACAGGCTATTTCTGTTTCAGACTTCTCTAAGCACCTACTGCTCACCACCACTGGATACTTGGTGTTATGGTAAATCAATTCTTGCAGCCATCATGTTACTTTCCATATTAAAAAAAAAAAATGTAGCATTTTATTTGAAGACTACATACAAATCTTAGCTCAAGATTTCTGAAGCTATGAACAGTTACTTCAGTCACATGAATGTACACTCACTTCTGCAAGTCTTCTTCCCTGTGCTGTTCAGAGGACACAGCTCTGAGCACAACCTGACAACGTTGGGCAGTTTCTCCTCATATTTCAAGAACATCAAAATACCACTACATACAAACTGTATTCTCCATGAGAATGCCACAGCTGCTGTGTAGCCATTTAAACCCAAGAAACCTTGATTTCAAATACTATCTGTGTATGTTTGTTTATGAAGGTGTATGTTGACACCATTTCAAAAACCAGGTTCACTTAAATCATTTAGACACAATACCTTCAGGGCATGTTCTTAAAGCAATCTAATCCTGTAACATGCTTCATGGCACAAACAGCACTTCACACTGGACAAGAGTGTACTGGTTTGGAGATTGAAATAATGAACTTGGGTTTATACACAAAAAAATATGCCAAGAAAGGGATTCTATCATTTCTCCATTAATCAGGCCAGTGCATTTCAGCTTGACTAAGCATCCTTGAGAAACATGAGAAAAATTAGTTCTAAGAGGAATATGATTGTTAATAGGCAGGACCTTCATGTCAATGAATTTCAGAGGATCTTACACTACAAGATAGACTTCAATGACATGGAAAGTAAGATTCATTAGACTCCATGGATGTTTATTTACTCGACCAGAAAAGGGTAAATACCTTTTTAGAAATGAAATTTGGACCCAAAGTTCATTGATGAATGGCACTGAACTTTATAAGTATAATATTATCTGACAGAATAACAAATGCAAACAACTCTCAGAGAGCTGAATGTCTGTAGAATGCTATGTGCATTTCTAAATAATGAATTATGATTACAGTTTACTCATGGTATGGAATCCCTTCTGAACTGCATATCAAACATTTGGAGTCCCTTCTGTAAGATCTTACAAACTTAGTGTGATTTATATTTCATTTCTACATGAATTTAGATTGCACAGTGACTGCCCACCAATAGTCACTGCATTGTGTGTGTGCACACGGGCCCAGGCAGAGCCAAACATCAGTTCATAAACTGGGGCCTGAAAGAGTCCCTAGAGAACTCCAGTTATACAGTTGGAGAAACAAAGGTTTCAGTGTTCCACCATGGAAGTTTTTAAGTGTGGAGCCAGTGAGTCCAGTCTTTTCAAAAATTATACTTAGACTACAAGTCTACACTAACACTATAAAAATTGTGAATCTGAATTGTAAGGTACTTTCAAAAAATAAACTAGTATTTCAGATAAAATGATGGTAGTGACTAGGTTGCAGAGCATGCCAGTGCATCAGTTTTGCCATTTCTGGAACACTTTTTTTGTGGGTTTAGTTCAGTGGGGGAGGTGTAGGAGGGTTTTGAAATTTATTTAGGCCAACACAGAATTTAGTCAGACAATTATTTACCTGTCAAGGAGAAGTAAGGAAGTATTTGGTAAGTGTGGAAAGTCCAGCTCAAAGGTGCCTACCACTGCTGACCTGTTTGAGGACTGAAGTTCACTGACAGAGCTGTTGTGTGATCATGGTGGTCACACCCACACCTTTAGTTCATTTCCTCACAGATTCAAAACTTAACTCAGAAGAAACTCTTGCAAAAGCCTCTGTCAGAACAGCAAAGCCCTTTAAGTAGAAATATTGCATACACATTTCAAGGAAAAAAACTCAGTGGTTTTCAGTTCATTAAATACCTCCCATATAATATATGCACACTTCCTTTCATTTAAATTGAAAGAAGGTAGATTTAGATTGAATATTGGAAAAGAAGCTTTTCACTGTGAGGGTGGTGAGACCCTGGCACAGGTTCCCAGAGAAGTGGTGGATGCCCCATCTCTGGAAGTGTCCAAGGCCAGGTTGGATGGGGCTCTCACCACCCTGGTCTTGTGGAAGGTGCCCCTGCCATGGCAGGGGGTTGGAACAAGATGAGCTTTAAGGTCCCTTCCAAATCAAACCATTTTGTGAATCCATGTATGTGGTTTCACAACAAACAAACCAACCAATAAACCAGAAGCTACTGCTTAGGAGAGATACAATTTTGCTAAGAATATTCAGAGCAAAGCTACTATTCCTCCTATTCTGAAATGACCAGTGAAAGTCAGCCAGGCCAATTCTGCACCTACTGAGTTTCTCTGAAGCCTCTCACCAACATGCTCCAATATCTCTCTTCAGGATAATCATTAGGAAGCTTTCCTTTCAGAAAAACAAAGACAAACTAAGAACCACCAACACTGAAACCACATTCAAACAATCCAAAGAGAAATTTTGAAGCAGTCTTTTTAATCAAACATTAAGAATTTGAACCTGCGTAGAAGATGGAACACAGAACCACTGACAGAGTTGACTGAGAAGCCAGAAATCACATAAACTGCTAAAAAAAAGCATTTATCAGGCAGTTACCCAGCTGTTCAAGAAACTGCAATTTCCTCATTGCAAATACAGATTGTTCACATGGTAATGAGTTACAATTTTCTAGGTAATAAATATTAGGAAGAGACTGCTTGATTAAATACTTTGGTGCTGAGAAATTCCAATAAAAATATTGGAGAATAAGTGATTACCATGAAAAATGTGCTCTCAAAAACCACATCTATAATTTTTCCAGATAGAGTCCTAATCATGGAAAGATCAGTGCAGAAAAATGAAACTCTGTGCAGCATGTGACATCACAAAACTGAGCCCCAAACTCCTATTCTGTCTAGATTCTCCATCTGACATGATCCTTATTTGTGCCACATGTGGAGTTACATGAGAAGAACGTGAGAAGGAAGAAGTTACATTTCCTCACTATTATTGGGGGCTGTGCTTCGGGATTTGCAGCCAAGATACCTTTAACTATTCCCCTAACTTCTGTCAGTCAGTAGCAGGAGCCTCCCTTGTCTTCCATTATGAATGATGGCTATTTCAAAACACCAGCTCTCTCCTGAAGTACACTCATGTCAAAGTGATGGCAAGCCATGATTCTCATGCCAGCCATCAGGAATGGTTTATTCTATAAACACACATCCAGTTATAAGGCAGGCTGCAGGCTTTCAAACTCACACACTGTTTCTTCATACAAGTATCGTTGGTAGACAATTCTGCACCAGAAGAGAAACAGATCAAACAACCTGCCAAATTGTTTTGTTTTTTATTTTACTAAATTCATGTAACTTTTGATTTCCACAGGAAATACTGCACAGGATGCCTTGTAACAATCACTTTGATACTGAGGCAGAAGCACTCCTTTCACAAGCTTCTCTAGGCATGACAATAACAGCCCATTTTTAAATCTGCCTCGGATATATATTATACAAAAATCGTTTTGGTGACTGGTCCATAGCTCAGTGCTAAGAACGGCTGGCCTGGAGACACTGGGAAGGGCTCACACTTCTCCACCCCTCTACCACACCCAGCAGTGCACAGCACTTGGTGGTCCCTGATGAGGGAATCACAGGGTGTGGTGAGGTTGGCTAAAATGATCCTCCACAAGTCACACTTATAAACAAAGAAGTTGTTGGAGTTTGTCTGAGTACACTTCCCTAGGGAGAGCAGAAAGGAGGAGATGGGGAGGATAGTACTGATTTATCCATGGATTTTAAACTGCTGCTCAAATTCTGTAGAGGGTGAATTGATCACCCAATGTCGAGCATCCTTTCCTGAATTTTTCATTGAAAGGCATTCTAGGGAGAGGAAATTACTGGAAACATTTGTATGATGTTTAAATGAGATTAAATGAGATTAAATGTAACTTGTTTACATTACAGGCAGTGGGGGAGCAGGAATTTCTCTCCAGAGCACTTATGCTGACTAGAAAATTAAGTAACAAATTTCTTTATGATAAATCATTATCTCTAATGCACAATGAGAAAGACATCACAAAAGACATCACAGTAATGGTCTATTTTTAGTTTTGATTAAATTTTATTACAATAACATTTATCTTACATGAGTAACTCTGTAATATTAGTCCTCAGAGTGGATAGTATTTTGTAATTTTTACATACATGTATGTATGCATGTATGTTTTGCTTATATATGTATGTGCACCCAGATAAGAGCAACAAGAAAATTCTGTTCTATTCAGAAGCAACAGGAATTTGCCCTCTCTATAACTGAGAGACAATACTGGCCAAATGCACTTGGTTTGTTCTTGCAACCATCCCCTCCAAGTGCAATAAATAAAGCAAAGTTTGGGGTTTCTAGGGTTTTTTCAACAAATCACATAACTGGGGGAGAAAAAAAAACAAAACCCAAACCAAATCCTATGAAAAATCCCAAACATAAATATGCAAAGAAAAACCCTAAAAAAACCAAACAAACAATAAAGGAAGAGCTTTCAGCTACAGAGGTCCTTTTCAGGTCAGAAAAAAAAACAGCAAAAAAGGATCAGACTTGGGTCTTTTGAGTTGTCTTTTTGTATTCACCTCTTTACCTAATCATATAAACTTTAAACCTTATTATATATTTATTTGTGTTCAGATTAACACAGCTTACTGTGCTGCACTCAGAGTCCCAAATGCTGACAAAGAATAAGATTTTACTTTATGGCTGAGGTGAATGGATAATTTGCCACTCGAAAAAGTATAAACATCACCTTCCTCTCTACCCAAATTCCTCTTCCTCCCTCTCTTCCTGCTCTTCCACTGGCACTGTACCCTCTCTCTATGCAGTCCTTCCCTGTCACCTTATTGCAACTTTCATCTCCTCACACAGGTAAGTTAGCAGTCCAAAAACCCAAAAATACTTTCTTTTGCCAGATCTCTTGTCTGCTGTTTTTGTGAGCTGAACAAGTTAGTGTGGCAAGAAAAAGCACCAGAACTCACTGAAGATAAATGTGAAAAGGCTCTCAGGTACAAATGACAGGACAAGACAGGGAGAAGGCTGGGTTTTCACCTCCTAGTAGCTCGAAACTGTTAGCTCAGCTTGTTTCATGAAGTCATACCCAAAGAATACTGTCATAATTTCATTTTTTTGGATGAGAGGTTTGGATCAGAAGCCTTATTTATTTATTTTGAAAAACAAACCCACCTATTAGTTTCCATAACAACTGTGCACTGTTACTCATCTAGTCAGTCATTTTTGCCAATTTGACTATCTTAATATTAGAACATTTGTGCTTCTTGAATAAACATTTAGAACACAAACCTTGAGACTGATTTCATGTTCTCCTGAGCAATAGAATTAAGGTTGGAAAAGACCTTTAAGATCATCACACCCAGCTGTTAATCCAGCATGGCCCACCACAATACATTAATTGCAAAAGGTATTCAGAAAAATTAAAATTTGCAAATTAAGATCACCATGCAACACTAGAAGTTTAGGAGTGCCTTATGAAAGTCTAACAATTTTAGGAAATAAAATCAGAAGCATGAAAATTACAATTAATGTACCCTTTTCTAGACCATAGCCAAGAATGTGCCAGCAGTGTTTCTAGACCCAAAGCCAAGCAAATGAAAATTGTTTGACACAGAGTACAAGACATCTGTGGGAAAGAGTAGTGAAAGTCAAGCAAAACAGTGAGACTTCTAAATGCTTTACAAACAGGAACAAGAGTCTGGTAACTCCACTACAGTGAAGCAGAATTGAACCTGGGAGGTCTTTTTTTCACACTGCAATACTGACTGACCACCAAGTGCAGAAAACCTCCAAATTTGGTCCTGAACAGAGTTCCTTGGATCACTCGATGCCTCACAATCCAGATTGTTACAGTGATTATGCAAAATACAATATTCCACTGTAGTGGTGCATTAATATCTTTAGAAATGTTGTTCAGTTCCTGTATTCTATGACCTACTGTACAAACACATCAGACAAAAATGAACACAACAAACTAAATCATCTTTGTTACCCACATTCTCTCTCTAAGAGTAGGGAGGAAAACCTTCTTATAACTTCAAAAAGAAATGTCCTTGCAAAAACTGGTAATATTCCAACAACTGATAGAACTCCTCTACTCCCAGTACAACTGCACTGCAGACCTGTATCCTTACAGATGAAGTAACAATGTGACTAATCTTTAAAAGACAGCTGAAATGGGACATAACATCTTTAAATAGACAACAACAACTTACACTAGGACAGAACTTCTTTGTTCATATCCCTTTATCAAGGATTAGGGAATTGAGAAACCATTGCCAGGAATAAAAAAGGTTTTATTTAAAGTTACAAAATAACTGTCTTCCCAAGTGTAAATATAATGATGTAATCCCATCTCATGGTACCGAAGTTACTATAACAAGTTTTAATTGACAAAGAAATATAAATAAGAAAAAGTTTTCTTGACTATTTTCTTGATTGAAGAAAGCCATCTGTAATTTCTGAAGGCTATCTCCTCTCTGGCCAAGTTGTTAACCAAACTATCCGGCACTGATCAAGTTCATCCTGCATTTATGTGATCTTCGTTATCAAATCTGCAACCACGACACACCACAAATGTTCCATTTCCATTCATGTTCAACTATGAATTTGGACAGGTGACTAATGATCATAGTTAATTTAGTTCCCAAGACAGCAGAAAGAGTCAACAGTTGGAAAAATGTCTCTGAAAGTAATTCCAACCATCACAGAGAAAATTTTGTTTACCTGAAAAGCTAAGAAAACTCAAAACTGCATCAGAACATACTTCTTGTATCTAATAATCTTGAAAACATAGCAATTGACTGAACGCAAAAGCAAGATATTTTAGCAAACATTCTGGTTTTATTATATAATTGGGATTGGTGTTAAATTACATGGATATCAAATATTGTATCTTTAAATCCCCACAGAAACATGAATTCTTAATAAAACTCCTACCCTAGTAAACGGTGAAGTGTTAATATAAATGACCATAGAACAATGTGAGGAGATTTAAATATCAACCATTGCCCTAAAATTACTTTGCTCTGAGAATGCATGTGAAACAGAGAGTACAGTGGGGGAACAGAGAAGCCATCTGCTTTTCATGCAAGGCACTGCTCTCAGAGCTCGAGAACATGAACAGCTGACAAGTTTGTTCTGACAATATGTAACTTTTGGGAAAGATTCTTCTGATAATATGGGGGTGAATAGCACACAGATTTTAAAAAAATGAAATAAATAAAATCAAGTTGAGAATGAAGGCTGTTATTCTAGACCAGACAGAAACAGGAGTGAACAACCTGAATGGCAGGTTTGTGGGATTTGTGGGATTGGGATAAATAATTTATCTATCCTTTCAACAACTACTATCCTTTGTAGTTTCTGTTTGATGCACAGTAGAAGTCATTAGAGCAACTCAAAGAGGAGCAGAAAACAATCAAAATGATTAGGAAATGCCTAGGAAAATGGCAAATAACATACAAAATTAGGCACAGAGTATATAAAAGGCACTACTTCTTAGGTGAGTTTGATGCCATTCAAGAACACAGCAAAATAATTTTAGAAGGGAAGGCATTGTCACATTAAATGAATTCTTGTATCTGAATTTTGTGTGGCAATATGTGTTCTGTAACTGAGGGGAAGAACAAATTAAGTGTTGAAGGCTCTGTACCATGAATACCCCACTAGCAATGCACACACAGCACTGCCCAGCATGAATTCCCAGAGACAGTCCTTTTCCTTAACATGACCTTCAACCCTGCACACAAGCAGCAGTTTAAGTAGACATGCAAGTGATCTTGAATTAAAAAAAAAAAAAAAATCCAACTCAAAGAATCTTATTTCACTCTTCAGCTGTCAAACTGTGAGTTTGTGTACGAGTTCTAGGCTACTGCAGAAGAGAACAAGGTTATGTAACACTTCTTGGTAACTAAATTAGCTGTAGGAAATGGACTTGCAAGCATTTTAACAAAGAACCATTTTCTGTAATAAAAAGAAGAAAACAAACTTTTAACCATCCAGAACTGCCAATTTTGATTGAAGTGGAAATATCTGGTCACCTATAAAAGTAGAGAGAGGAAAAATAAAGTAAAATGTGCAACTAGAGTAAAGCCCATGTTTTTCCAGGCTGCAGGATACAGGGCATTTTAATTTTGATTAATAATTATCCATTAGAAACATGATAACATTTCACTGCCTGTATACTTATCTTATTGTGGATATGATAGGTAAATAATGAAAAGTATAAACCAAGTAGCAAAGAAGTGGGACAAAAAAGTGGAGCAGACTGCTGGCATGTGAACACATTGCAATAAAGCAGAAGGAAAAATGTTAATCCTTGTGCTGTAATTCACCTGTAGCATGTGTGACAATGTGCTTGTTCTCAGTGTGCTCTGCCAGCTCCCCTTGAACCCACTACTCCATTCCTCCCTAAAACAAAACAGGACCCAGGCAGAGAGCACAGACTGGGTATTCAAGACTACCTAAGGGAGCTGCAATGATAATCCACAAAGAAAAATTGGGTTAAGTCCTATGAAATGTCCAGCAATTGCACTGATGAATCCAAACTGAAAGGCTGAAAGGACAACTTCATAAAAGCATTGCTGTACAATAAAGATTGGAATGCACCTCATATCTGCAGTAGAAACACAGGTATGTTATTACATACTGTTCTCTGGAATTTGGTGGGTTTGTTTTTGCACAAACACTTAGAGACTACTTGCTTCTGTTCCTAATTGCTTCCTCTAGATCTGGTATTTTTATTAAAATAAAGGATATCTATCCAAATGATTGCAGTTTTGCCACAGTAAGAATCCATCTCTTTTGTTAGCTCAGGAAGTGCCATTTGTTTCAGTACGTGCTATCTAACAGCAGATGTGTATTAAAACGTGTCATTGCAGGATATATTAACCACATGACATGAATAAGCCAAACAGCTGAAATAAGAAGCTACAAAGACCTTTTTGAACATGACCAGCCTCCCTGATCTCTATGAAACTAAATCACCAGTCTGATATTGCTTGCACATATGGGAAAGATACGATAACTGGACAACAGGTCTTATGGGAGGCACAGTCTAAAGTTTGCACTTGTTTTACAATTGCAACCTACCCCACTGGCACCTCTTGTTTTGTCCTGAGTTATACTTTTACATATCTACAGTGTACCAACAATAGAGTTCTGATTCAGATATCATTTCCCCAGTATACAATAGTTTGAGGAGGGAAGTTGCTTTGTTTGTGGTGTACAGGTTTGGGGTTTTTTTAATCCTTGCTTTGCACTCACATTGTTTCTCAACATCTGCAGCATTTGAGCAGCAAAAAATCTCTAAATCAGTCAGCTGCTGACCCAACAATTCTGTCAGAACTGTAATATTCCCCCATCCCCTGTAAGGTCCAAGGTAATCAAAAATCCTGTTAGCCAGTTTTTACATTTCTATCCAGATTATGAGAAAGCAGTTTTGAGTGAAATATTGCAAATTTTCAAAAGTAACAGTAACAGAGATAAACACAATTGACAAATTACTACAAAGAGAGATATTCCTTGCAAAAAGAGAAAATAGAAAGAGGGAAATCTTAAACCCTGATTCTATCTCTGGTGTTAGGAGATGAGCAGCTTTCACTATGACTTCCTATCCAACTCAACAGCACGTCACCAAACCCCATGCTGAAAAATGACATCAGAAATATTGTCCAGTCTTTCTCACCCTCTCTCTAACCTCACAGAAACATATAGCACAAATCCAGTTTTGCCTCTGACCACAAAATACCCATGCACAGTTATCTCTGTAAGCACAATTTGCAGGCAAGTAGCTCAGGAATTGGACATTCTTGCAAAGAAAACCTACACAGATTTGGTACTGGTAACCCCCAGATTTTAGGGATCATGGACAGCAATATTAAGCAAGAGGTATGTTTATCAACAACTTCAGGCTTGTAATTAGGAATTTTTTATAATTTGTTTCTTTCATGTGGCCACAAGAATCATTAAAGTCATCTCTGAGACAGTGTTGTCTGCCATCCATAATCTCAGGAGCACTTTTTCAGACCTTTTTACTAACTGTAGCAGCTGTATTTGTGAGTGACCAATACTTGCAAAGTGTCTGAAGAGTTCACATTGAAAAAAAGAACAAAATAAAAAACCGGAATTGAATGAAACTCAATACCCACCCTCCCCACTACTCAGCAGTGAAAAAAAGGGCAAGAATACTAAAAAAAATATTTCAAAGAGATAACACTTTGATCACAGTTTTTAAGATTCTTATACAATCATTTTGTTAAATAGTTTTCCAATTCAACGTGAATGAATTCCAATACCTAAAACCACAGTTTCTTCCCTCCTGTATTCAGTTCTTACAGGGTGAGATTATGTCTTGTTTGTGAAACCGGCTGAAGTTTCTAACGGCTCTTTTCAGGAAGCATGCATGTGTTTTCCAAACCTGTTCCTTCCTAAACTTGCTAAAGCTGGCCCCAAAAATGTATCAGGAAATAACTGGAGGATGAGGAGGATGGGGAAGAAACTTCAAAGACACCTTGTCTTAATTAAATCTCAAAGTGTTCCTTCTTCCTGCTGAACTGAGCCATGCAGGGCTTGAGCTGTCACACCTGCCAGGGGGAGGGGAGGTGTCAGCACGGAGAAGAGGTTTGTGTTTCAGCTGCCTCCTCTAATTGGCAGCCTGGAATTAATTAATGAAGTGGAACCAGCACACACTTGAATGGAGCACACCATTAAGCATGGCAAGCAGTATTGGAAAACACTGCTGCCTGCTTTAATACTCTTTTATTGCTACAAACGTGGAGAGGTAAAACAGGAAAGGCAAATGCCAATTAACAAAGACACGACGGTGCCTCTGGCAGTCACTGGTGCCATCTGGGCCTCAGTCTGCTGCTCAGCTATTACCTGAACAAGCAGGTACAGTGAGAATAGTTATCTTACCTAATAAACAATAGCCTCTGCCATTTTTAGTCTTTTTTGTCTCAGAATTATTTTAAATATTCTGTCTAAAGCCATATGATTCATGTGGCTGTTCCAAGTAGTCTCAGCTGGAACCTCTCAGTACACTGTATCAGCATTTCAACTACTAATTCAGCTGGAAATCCAGGGTCAGGAATGTGTCAACTCCATGGATTCATTGACTCATGACAGGAATGTCATTTCTGTAACCTTTCTTCTTGATCAGCTCTTAGTGCTCAGCACAAGCCACCTTCCCATAGATGAAGTCAAATATTTAACTTCTATATTTTAAAGAACAATCTTTGGAGGGGTATAGAGAAAAAAAAAATCCCCAGTTATTTTTGGAGCATTTCCTTCCATTTATTTTTGTTGTTAAGTAACAGCAGATCTTACATGCATATTTTTAGTACTGGGTTCTGCTTTAGCTGCCCTGACAGAGTATTTGCAAAGCAGCAGCTGATTCCTTCACAAATGATGTACCTCAACAAATCAGCTCAAATGACTTTTGTAAATTTACAGCTACATTACATAAATACCTCCCAGAACCTGAGTGCCAGTGACTGCTGCTCACAGGATAACTTGCACCCATCTGCAGCTTCACAGAGTTGCTGTTGATTCAGTTTTCCTATACATAGCATCAATTCAAGTGGTTATCAATTCTATCAAGGAGAAAGAAGCCATTGAAGCAGTTTTCAGGTGATGCCATTCCAAACTCACAAGTGCAAGCTTGGCTGACTCAAACTGTTTCCATATCAGGAAATGACAGTAATCTGAGAACAATAAAGGGTTCCTACATTAGCTGTTGCAATCCCCAAGGATAAGACCTCCTTTTTCCATATAGAAGCTTCCACATGGAAGAGCTATAACATTTTAGCTTTTTCTGATGATCCTTTAACAGACAAAAGATTTTAATGCTGACATTAACAATTTGTTCCTTCTTCCATTTCCTTTTTCTTTACCCAGTGGGAAAATTCAACTCAATATTTTGGAGTTTCCACTAAGAAGTGGAAAGTGATGCAAGGCAAAATGAAATCTGTCATAGTTTCATTACCAGTGCAGCTGTACCTACATATACCATAGGAATTGTTTTATAAAGGCTTTATCAACTTTCCCTTTCCCACTTGCATATAGGTTTACCTTTTGGAATGACTTCACACATCAGGTTACAAGAAAAAAACCTGAATGCTGCTGAATGCACCAATTCTTTGCTTCATAAACTAAGGTGACTAAAAGGAAACTAGAAGATGAGAGCTTTACCAGTAAATCCATCCAGCACTTGTATATTTACAACTTTGTGGTCTATTTAATATTGAGAATTACTTTATAAGATGCCCTAAGCCGTATCTCTCACTTGTAGAGGGTTTTTAGCCTACTTAAATAAATACCACAAAGAGGAAGTTATTTTTAAAGGGCAATAAGAAGTGACAAATGTGAGAAAATACACCCAGCAAGAGATACATTTTTGTTTAATAATGGATGAAAAATTATTAATATGTTGAACTTATGTATGTTTTCTGCTAATGTAAATAAAAACCACTTAAAAGATTACATAGTAGGAATCAGAGTATAGCTCTACTAGTGCTACTAAAAAATTACTTTGGAAACAAGGAATTTCATTTGATGGAAGGGAACATTCATTCATATCATGTCATGTCATATCCCCAGACACAGGAAAGAAAAAGTCTCCCTGCCAGGATGCCACAGGGAAAATTATTTTTCCTGAGGCAAACTATCTTAACTTCTTGAGGAGTTAGGCAAAAGCTGCCAGCCAGGCACCTAATCCTACCCATGACTCAAGAGTCTGTTTAGAAAAAACACTGAATTTTAAAAAGTAGGGTAGAGGAATGATGAATGAAAATGGTAACAAATGGGCAACAAATATTAGCAGCCTCAGACCAGACAGTGTATTTTGGAACTGCTATAAAATGTAAATGACATTTTTAAAGCCTGTTTGCAGAATAGTTCAAATGAGAATTTGATACGGGTGCCGGTTACAAAGCATTCTGGCAGAGATCAGTCAGTACATTTAGCTGTGCTCTGAGGGCTCTTATCATTTTGGGTTTTGAGGGTTTTTTTTTCCTTCTTACTATACGACAGAAAACCATTGCATTGACTTCATGCAGTAATCTGATTTTAACAAATTTGTACTGAAGTACTTCCTGGCACTGCTTTTACTTGGCTTATTCCACAGCAATGCATCCTGCATCAAAAGACTGTCTCAACCACAGCAGGTCCTGAAATGCTGCAACGAGACCAAGCTCAATTACATCATAAATGAATACAAGAATAGTAGTTTCCATTTCAGTAACATTTCCGTATTCCTTTAGGTTTGATGAATAAATTTCCTTAGTACCACTAAAGAAAAATAAGCTCATCAGCATTTTATAAGCAACAAAACCAAACCAGAGGATAGGTAAGTGATACATGAAATTCATGAGAAATATGTTCTGTAACCACAAACAGACTTTTAACTTCAAGCAATGTCAAACCCAGCCTCCACATCACTTCCTTGGCCAATTCCACATAGATATGGGCAGCAAGTTTATTATCACTAATGCAAGTGTTAAAAACTCCATATGAACAGAAAAGAGCACAAAAAGCTGTTTATTCAATTCAGACACAAGGTTCTAGTCTAAAAGCAAAAATGTCTTCAAACATCAAAACACTCAAACTGCCTGAATTCAGAGCACATTTCATACAGTGCAGGAAGTCACTGTGCTATTCTAAGTGATGGTACAGAAGAAAAAAAGCCACAAAAGAAGCACAACTAACACACTGTAAGCAAGAAACACCAGAATATAAAACAAGAAATCTTCCAGAAATAATACAATGCAAACAATAAAAAACATAATGTAAAGAACATATTCCAATACAACAATGCTCTGACAACTCTCAGCTTTACTCCTCAAAGTTGACTCTTTCACCTTAATTAAGAAGCAGCTATGGAGCTTTCATAAAAGAGGTAAGAAACACCTCATCCAACTACTCTGTACTACCTATAAATACTTCCAGAACTTTAATTAATGGTTAATGAGTATATAGTATAACAAACACTTGTGTAGGCTCTCCAAGAATGCTTTTGCTCTCATGACAAACAGTTCACACAGTTTGCCTCTATAAAGTCTCATCCTGTTCACATCCCATCACATATACACCCCTGACCACCTCTGGATCCAGGAATAGATATAAATCAGACAAAAAATATCTGATTTAGAACATGAAAGATCTGATACAAAGATATCTATAAGCAATAAATAAGACCATATGCCTATTCAAACTTGCAACTTGTCTTTGTTAATATTTTCACACAATCTGGGTTCCTACTTCTCAGATGAAATCAATAGTTTCTGGAAGAAATCCCATCATTTCATAGGAAGAAGAAATTTACTGCCAGCTTCTCCCCCTCCAGCTAAGGGCTTATATTTGTTTTGTTCATTATTGAAGTTCTGGAAGTGTACAGTTAGTTTCATTTACTTTCAAAGGTCTTCACTAACCTTTGCAGAAGAGTAACTGCTACGACAAGAACACAAAAATCTTGATCAAGCTTATCTATCTAAGCCTCAGCTACCCCACCTTGCCACTGCCTGTCTCATAATTCGAAGCTACAACAAAGCCAGTGAGATCTTTTGAAAGATGAAGGATTCATTCAAGGCCAAATAACACATAGCCAGATGTAACATTTCAGTGAAGAATTCACCTCAAACACTGAAAAGCAAAACCACAGAATTAGAACTTTGGCCTTAAGCAGGTGAATTGAAATTCACGGCTTGCTCTGGACACTGTCTGTAATTACCAGGGTCCCTACACAGCCACCAGCTACACCAGCAGGAACACATTCCTGTGTTATGTAAAATGAATTATTTAAAGCTTTAATAATCACTTGTTTATCCACAGAATTGTAAAACTAAATCATCATAAATTGGAAATGCATTTCAGTAATAGGCAGCTGATATAGGACAAATATTCACAACAGCACCATAATGCTTTAATTTATCAAGTAGGTACCTGAGTGACTTACTGATGCCTCACCAGGTAAGTGCCATTTATATATTAAGATCAAGTTTGTTCTGAACACATGACAAATTTACATTTCCTTTATAAACATTATTCAGTACAGTAAGGTAATTTGGAAGGGAAAAATCTATCAAATTATAAGTTTTAAGAAGAAATACACCCAAAATCATAAAGTGTTTTTAATCAACATGCTAAGTGGACTGTTGCTGTCTTCTGAATTACATTTTTAGAAAATCAAATCAAAAGCCATTTACATTCTCACAGTGAGTTAAAATTAAGCACACAGCAACAGATATTTAAATGTATTAAGTTACCCACAGTCAAGTTTGGAAATTTAATGCTTCAGCACCTTCGACAATTGTATGCAGATTAATGCATTCATCACTACTTAAGCATCTTTTTAAAAATCTGGCATAAAATTCTAAGTAATGCAAAGGAATATCTCTGGCAGCTAAACTGCCTGCATTCCAGGAAGGAGAGCTTTAAAAAGATTGTGGTTTGGTTTCCAATTCTATCAAACGTTCACTAAAGAAGCCAGATTACTGAGATAAATCAAGTGAATCCCTCCTCCATGAAGGGATTAAGCTCTTAGAGGCAAACGAAACTCAAAGGGCAACCTCTACCACAAGTACAAAGCAAATACATACAGTTTAAATAATGTAGTTTATGTACAAGAATAGGAGATGAAAGTCTGAACATTTCCCAGGGCAAAATCAAATCCTTTCAGCATTGGTTTCTTTGAGAACAGTGGTAAAAAATATCAGCTAGATTTTTATAAACATTGCCTTGAGAATTAATGGATCAGTTAAAAAATAGACCTTTTAATCCAACTAATGACTGATTTAGCAGGTAAGACAGAAGAGAGTATAGAAGAATTAAATTAAAAGTCCTCTAATATAGCAGCAGATTTACATTTTATCCTGCAAATGCAGAATTGCATGAATGAACCTTACAGGCTAACAGCAATTTTTTAAAATTTTTTGCTGACTAACTTTGAGAGTAATCATGCAAATGAAGAAGTTCAAATAAATGTAAATATATCATAAGTTACCACTGGAGATGTTCTGTTCTCATCCAGGTGGGACATCTTTACAAAATACTCTTGGTTCAGCCTTCTGTATATTAGTAGGTAAATCTTAACCCCCAGGAATTACTCTGCAAGTTTTAGTTCTCTTTTTTCTGCAGTTCTGTTCACCAGCAGTAGAGGTGACATGCTAATATTCTATTGACAAACACATTCATACACTTGTAAAAAATAACATATCACGGGTTTTTTTTAAATACTGTTAGAGAATTTAGAAACATTTGTTAAACTTTTATTTGCTGGGGGCTTTCCCCTCCTGGCTGCTTTCCACACCATGGAAAGGGAACAGGGTGCAGGTGCATAACAGAGCTGTAAGCAGACACTCTTCAGCTGTCCTGATTACAGATTTATAGTGATAAAAGAATGATAGAAAAAACAATAAATTTTTTTTCCTAAGAGATAAGAGGACCTAAATGCTACCAAATGAATTGAAAAATCACTGCTACACAAAGATAATTTTCTAGGATTATTGTGGCATTACTACAGCATTCTAAGATCACCCCAGAGAAAAGTATCAAACTTTTATGACAAATATTGCTATACTTCTTTGTTATAAGATTCACCTACTTATGTCTCCCTACACTTTTCTGCACTGCAGTGACAGCTTGCATTGTACCCTTTCACTTGCAGTCACAGCACTGGCAGTACAGAAGACTCCTCCAGGAATTTCTGCACTTTGGTCTCAAAGCAGGTTAGGAAAACATACATTTGTTGCATTTTTCAGGTAAGGATCGGATGAAGAGAGAAGTCCAGTGATCCACTGAAGGGTACACAGAAAACCTAACACTCATGAGGGAATAAAACCAAGCCAAAATGACCATGTAACCACAAATATCTGAGCGAAACTTCTTATCTCTTTTTTTTTTTTTCAAAACTACTTTCACCATCTAAAATTAGGAAGTACCTACTAGAAAATTTTTAACAGTAAGCTTGTCTTTGTTTTCCTTGTTGCTAAGCTCTTGCTAAAAAAATTATTTGATAATGATTTTCCTGTTAAGATGCAGCTTGTTTTTAAAAACACAAAGCCCAGTATAAGAGAGTTCTTCAAAAGACAGAGGCAGATGTTATCTATCATTTAACGAAAATCACCTCAATATATTGATAAAGTTACTTTAGCTTCACATTAGCTGAAAAAAAACCACCTCTGACCTGCCTAAGGAAAAGGCATTGTCTGAAAGAACTGGGTATCTGTAGGTCCTGGCTCCAGTAAAAAGTGCAGTATAGGATGCCCATACCTGTTCAGGGGATTTTGTACTGATCTGAATGCTCACACGTGGTGTAAGGCAGGGCCTTAAACTGGTTTGTGACTAGGAAACCTTGTTAACAACAGAGACTCTAGGCTGGACTGCGTGTAGGAGTAGTAGAGGCTTCTAAAAAAGACCATGCAAAACTATCTGTAATGAGTAATTCCATTATTTAATTCAACCACCAGGAGATGGATGGGACAATGCCCTCATGCTATAGTGTACAGAGGCATCCTGGTGTATTTATGCACAAACTTCATTTCCTCTTACGGTTGGTCACTCCTAGAGGCACAGCCAAAATACAGCTGGCATTGCAGAAACTGATGGACTTGAACTTTATACAGCCACGCTGATTCAATGAAATCCTGACTTGGCTTCCACTTGAGACTTCAGTAAGCACTGGACTACGTCAAACACCCCGAGTGGATATTATTTGAGGATGAATGGGCCATCCTTTCCTTCTTCCATAGAATAAATTTTGGTAGACTGCTTCAGTCAGAAGTTTAACATGACTTGAAATACCTCAACTCTTTGGCTCCAGGCCACACACAGCACATTGCCTACATGGTGCCTTAATTTTTCTTACAAATTATGTCTCCACGGTCCATATAATATATTCAATATAAAATACAGTTACCAATAATTATGTATAAAACTTAATTTTAGAAAATGTATGGCATTATACAATATTTATCTCTATAGAACTAATATCAGTTTTTATTTTGACCTCTAAATAAACCAAATTACAGTAACTCATTACTTTATTCAATTTTGTTATGAACATCTCCTCTGCAAATCTTCATCAAACCAACTACCACATGCATCGCTTAACAGATCTCCAACTTCATAGCTGCCAATAACATCTGGCTAATTTCAGTTCACAATTCTCCCGATTTGCCATGTGGAAAATAAGCAAATGTCAAGTCTGTTTCTGTAACCCAAAAGTAATTTATACTGAATTCAAACTTCAATTGCCATTTTCTGCTATGGTAGAATATCATAAATTACACTGCTATTACTACACAAAGCAATTCTTTGAAATAGGACATAGACTTATGTACACTACTTTTGACTGAATCAGAAAGATAAACAGTGTTACATGCAAATATCATAAGAATTACAAAATCCTATTTCTGAGGATGAAGTTATCTTTCATCTCACGTATTTCTCACTGAGGTCATTTGCTGCTGTTGGGTGCTAAGTCCACAGACTGAGTGGATGTTTCTGATGAAACCTTTCTGATTTGGAGGCAAAACCTTATTAGCTCCTTTTCCTCTCTTTTGTCAGAACAGCCAAGGGAAGAAAAAATTGGCATCTCACCAAAACACACCTCGTCTGAGAATTGGTATAATCTGTTTCCATATTTGTATCAGAAGTCTTCCACAGTTCCCAAGACTTTATCATAATCTAAGATTTGATCAACAACTGAAACCCATGGCAAAAGTATAAGGGATAGTTTTGCAGTGCCTGAAAACCATCAGGTTTGGGATTTTTTCACACCTTTCTTGCTCCACAGTTATACACATTTCAGTTTCAGAACAGTAACAGAACATGCCTCATCAGGAAAAAAATCGAAGAAAACCCATTTTCTAGGAACCAACAAGTCCCCCACCAAAACCATTTTTATGACTTTACTTCTCCCTCAGAGAGTGCAGAATGCCAAGAATTGTATAAATAAAAAAATCTCAAAGCAAAGGAAACTGCATACACAACAAATTGATGACACTGTATCAAATAATGCCTTGCACATGAATTTAAACAGGAGCAGACAAATAGGTGCCAGCAAGTCACGGTAAGATATTGTTATAGATTGAACTAAACCATAAAAAAGTTCGTTTTAATGATCATACTTCATTTAAGGTATCTGTAGACCAGCTTTAATTTCTAGAAACTGGGTGAATATGTGCAAGAGATAGATTTTCTTACTCAGTTCCCAAGTCTGATTCAAGGATGTTTGGTGTGTGTTTCCAAAGGTTTGGCATATTTGTACAGGCAGATTTGCACTAAAGATGTTGATAACACACTTGCTGTATTCACCAAAATAATCCATGAGATTTCCTGGAACAATTAGCCAAATTCTGAGAAGTTGTTCACATAAATAAAGAGTAACTGTATAATGACACAGGAACTCAGAGATCATACTAGAATGCAGAAAGGGAAAAATACAGCCTGACCAGAAATGTACACATTTTTCCAATAGAGCATTTGTAGGCCTTATCTAATGAGAAATAGCAAGAGAATAACCAAACAGAACCTTAAGATACAGAACATTACTCCAAAAAATGGCAGCAGCAGACAGTGTAGTCTACCATAATCATATGAGGGATTAATTATGGATTAAGAATAGTCACTGTATAATGAAGTCTGAATCCAGATGAGCACTGACCAGCCTGCTGCATAGCAATATTGAAAGATCATGAATAATTCAAACATATTGTATACATCTTACTGGGCAAGCTGAAGACCTTTTATACTACAAACATGCAACAGACCACAGTTTATAGAAATAAAAGACCCAGATACAATATATATTTTAATTATCTTGACTCCAATAAGCTGATGTGGAAGTAATCCTCCCTAAGCTTATAAAGCTAGCTTGTCATACCTTAGCAATCAAATATAATTGAATTTATAATTAAGTTTAATTAGGTCAAATAATGTTTCAACGATAGTGACTATTAAATACATAATAAATGATCAGTTTGCACTAAAAGCAATCAAAATTAATGAACTCTGGTCTAGTGTATGCAAATGTAGCTTAAGTCTGGCTACCTTTTTGTTTGTATTTTATACTGGGACATATTTCATTAACTTGCAAGCAGACAGATGAGCAATAAGACATTTCCATTTCACTCAATAGTAAGTGACTATTTGGCAGAGCTTAATTTTCAGTAACAATAACTGTTCTATATAACTAAAATAAATAGTTCTTCTGGATTGTTACCTTCTTTATGAAACTGTTTTATATGTCTAATTCATCATGTATTTGTTGTATGTTCCTTCTCAATATAATGACAACAGCAACTTCCATAAGTTTACAGCAAATCTGCATATAACCAATTGCAGAGAAGAACTGCATACCATTGTCCTGATTCTTTTTCTGGATGGAATTCTGCTCAAACACAATTTTATTCTGAAAAGTCCAAGTCTGGTATTAGGTTTTACCAGCTTTTTGTTCTGGATATCTCCCGAATTACTTAGGATTTTACAGAGTTCAGACGTATGAGGCACACGGTATCATCACTATTACAAGATTTCAACTATGCAGTTACCCCTCTTACAATAGCCGTTAAAAATGCATTGCTGAGTGCTCTGTGCAATCATCTTCAGATAGCAGTGTTCACCACCACTTTGCTCTGTGTGATGTATTAGCTGTATTTAATAGCTATGGAATACAGCTAAAGAACCAGCTGCCTGTGCCTGAGTAAGGAGCACAACCCTCCAGTGCTGCACCAGGCTCACAAGAAGGTTGCACTGAATGAAGAACCACATTTCAAAGCTGGGTTATGAGGAAAGAACAAAAGTCACAGCAGCAACAAGAAGCAAAAGCACAGACAGAAGTAATCCAGAGCTGCTCAGAATTTAACTAAGGAGAGAATGTCTGCAACAGGAGGAATTCAGAGCAGAACTCATGGGGGTGTTTTAAATACAAAAAAGTACTTTGCCCTCTATGACCTTCCAAACTGTCTCAGTTTACCTGCCCCAGTTCCCCAGCCTTTAAAGGGATACCAATAAAATCTGAAGTTTATGTAAGCCAGGTTAATTACATAAAGTCTGTAAATTGTTCTGCATATGCAGATGGAGAAGCTATCAGCCTGTTAAGAGCACAAGCATGAAACACCACTGGCTGAGTTAACTGGACAGACTGAAGTCCATTGACTGAGTGAAGCCTCCAGTGGAGGCCAACACCAACAGAGCCATGTCAGATACTGTGCACGTTTCCCTTTAAATAAACTTCCCACCGCTGTGGCCTTGTATGTTCATGCACTCAGCCCTCACAGTCTGCTGGCCACATCTGTCACAAGTTATCACAAACTATTTGACATTGAGGAGATTTGCAAATCCACTTCTTTAAGCTGGCAATAAAATGAGCCAAGTCCAACCAGTCAGTTTAATAATCCAGTTTATCAACTCCTGAAGCATCAACACCAGTCCAGATCACTAAACAAATACAAAGATCATGTAACATGCTTAGGTTACCAGTCCTTGTCCTGAGTCAGCAAAGCTCCAAGCAGTGTTTCCTGTGAAAGGAAATTCTGTCAGTATGACTTAGTCCTTTGGAAAAGATGGGTATGTCTGGCAATGGTCAGTCATAGAAAAATAATTAAATCTATTTTTGTAAAAGGATTGTAGGCACATGATGATGTAACTGGCAGAATACCCACATGGATGTTGCTTTCCAAGGTATGAGGCAATCCAGTCATTAAATAGTTAATATCCTCTTTCTTCGCCACCCCCCACCCTCTCCTGGACAAAGGTAGCCACCAGATACATTTACCCACACTGGAATCTTTAGACAGTAATGACAGCCAGATCTTTCCATTGCCAAGCACAAAAACGAGGCACAGCCCTGAGGTGAAACCAGTGAAACCAGTGCAGAGTGAATGCACCACGGGCTTTTCACATCAGCAGCTCAGGGAGCTGGGGAGCTGATCAGACCAGCAGTGATTCATCTCATGCAAACCAGACAGTGTGCTGCACAGGACAGCCTAAAACACTGATTTGTTAAATACATACAATATTCAATAAAAAATAACCAATTTTACTACACAACTTGAAAGATTTATTATCTGTCAAAATTTAATGATCTACCTTTATCCCAGTGAAAATCTAAAATCAGAATAGAGAACATACACATTCAAATTTTCCTATTCTTAGGCCTAGAAAATAAATGCATTCATTGAAGACACACATATAAACAATTTGGCATATCTTTTCAAGGGCATGAGAGACTTGCTAGACAAAGCAACTAACATTTAACTATTTACATCATGGTATAATCCAAAGACTCCAATTAAGAATAGAGCCCTCATTAAGTAATTTCAAAACTGTCATTGCTTGGAAGAAACGGAGGTGCTGCATTGGGCTAATCAAAGTCTCCTGAGAATGGCCATGACAGGCTAAGGATGGATCTCAGAACAGCACCATTTCCCTAGCAATAGTGAAAAAAAGCTGTCCAGGGAAGTGTGTGAAAGCAGAGTCAACACCTAGTGACATCGTTTGCTCTTGCAGACTCAGAAATATGCAACTTCAAGAGCTTCCTCCCATGGACGGCTTCACTCAGTTTAACAGCTCCTGAAGGTTTTTTCTTCCATGAATTTATCCTATTTGTTTTTTGAACTCCTGCAAAACTTTTGGTATCCACAACACCCTGTGCCAGAATGATGCCACTGTGTGGTAGGTGAAATGGCATCACTTTTGCTTTGGTAGGAACCTACAAACAGCTTCATTTTGTGCCCTTAGTCCCAAGAGAAGGAATAACCTTACACAGACCACTTCTCATGGAACTGATTACATGCCAATTTGCTCCCAAGATATTTGATTTCAGTTTATATAAGTTCCAGTATGTTTGACTGTTTTTTAAATCAGCTGTTCCAAACTTTTAATTATTCTAAGCACTTCTCCTCACCACTTTCTTCAGCCCCCTCTCCATTTTTGGGAATAAGTTACCCTGTATGTGAGGAGTGGAGAACAACAGAGAAAGGAAAAGTGACCTTGCATAACACCACCACAGCTGGTTTCTGTGAGGTATGAACTGATTATTTTTGACATTTTCCATCTTTTTGAAATTTGCCATCACAAACATGAGAACAGAAGAGTCAACTCTCTGCCTGGTAACAGAAATCTTGAATTACCTATAATGTCACAAGAAGACACATCTCTACTCAATATAAATAGCATTTAAGCACACGCAGAGAACAAAATGCCTCTACAGGTAAGTATTCAGCCATGGACTGCTGGATTCCAGCCATCCCTTTTGTGCTACAACATTCCACAGTGCAATTAGAAGACCTTTCAATATTTTCTAATCACATGAGACACTTGGTATTCAGTCCAGTTGCATCCTCAGCAATGTCTTAATCATTAATCATAAGAAAAATATGACATGAAAGGAAAAATAAAAGCTTATTTGCATGTCCAGGAGGCTCACAAAGGAGAATAGTCCTCCTTTACCTGAGGGGCTGATAATCTAATTGGCAGGAACACAATTCATGAGAAAAGGTCAGCTCTTCCTGCCCAACTTGTTTTAATGTCAAGAGCATCAAGTTTTGATGGGCATACTTGAACCATGACCTGAAGTTAAAAAACCTGAGGGTGTTGTTCTGAATTCACATGCCAGGCTCACTTTCTTAACCACAGGCACTTACCCTCTCCAAGCCAGTCACCATGACAGTTTAAGTCTCCTGTCACAGCCAGAGGCAAACTGGCCTTAACAGCAAGTCCTGTCAGTGGTGAGGGCACAGCTTGTATCACATGCTGAACAGGAACCTGTAGCATTGCTATGTAGAAGAGTTCAGGGTAAAGTAAGTTTCAAAGACAAAGAGATAATATAGTCTGTACAGCATAAATCAACCAGCACTTCCTGGTAACAGAAAAAAGGGGTAACAGGCTTGAAGTTATCTCAAGTAAAAAAACAGATAAAAAATCTAATATTTATATAAACTGTACATTTAAATAAACTGATCATTCTTCAAGATACAAGGCATACCCTTTATATCTTCATGGGATATTCCCCACCCTGTTGACCTGAGTGATTCTGAAGCACTGTAAGGAAAGATTCAAACTTCTTCACTCATTCACTTCTCACCTCTATTTTCCTGTACAGACTCCAGTGTGCATTTAATTTAAACAGTGAAGTTCTGCACTGATGACAGTGGGAATCGTTTTCTTAACAGCCCTTCACACATTTTATTGACAAGATCCCTCTAAAGTAGGGATTTACAAATCTTTTAATGAAAATCCAAATTCAATAGTTTTATTAGTCATTGTCTTATAGATCAACATTTAGTGAATTACTTTATCTCTTCTCTGATTCATGTTTGTCTTGCTAATAAAAATAGTTACACAGAATAGCAGTACCAAGAAAATAATATTTTATAAGTTTTAAGTGGTATTTAATAACTGCAAATGAAGGACGTTGCTGTTATTATTGCTGTATCTATTGCTCATCAGTAAACCACAAACCTCATTTTGCTCAGTGCTCTGTCTGCATTTCCATGGGGCAAACTCAGAGTTAAGATCACATTACATCATCCTCCTCCAGGAGCTCTTCTATTAGCAGAAACTGTCCCTTTCTAGCAGTATTTAAATCTTTAGCTATTAGCCAAAGGAGAAGCTCTATTCATCAGGTATTTCTACAGCAGAATAACAGATTCTACACAAGGGATTTTTACCTAATTGTCTTAATCATAGAAGAATAAAATACACACTTTTTCCAAAAACATAAAAGTAGTTAAACCCAGCATTTTCCATCCCAGACCAGAGTTAAGCATCCAAAAATGATCAATTTGTCCAAAATAATAATAAATAGGCAACAATTTCAAATTTTCCCTGAAGAACAACAATTCCTTTAAAACTCCTTTAAAGGAATAACAATTCCTTTGAAGTTGGGCCCAATGTAAGGTCTGATGGGATGAACTAACATTAAAGTATCAGCTCACAGACAAGGTCAGGCTACTGTGGGTTTATGATTTCCAGAATAGTGTTGGATTCTACCCAGCTCACTTGAAGTGCCTGCTAGAGCTTGTGTTTGTCTGCAGCCATCCAGGCAGGTGAGCCCTTTAATGTAATTAATGCTTCAAAGAACACGTATACTTCAAACCAAAATTAACATCTGATCATTAAAGAAACCACAGCACTAGGTTTGACACTTGCTAATAAATAAAACTGTTTTTAAAAGCTGTGTTTATTCTCTATTTTTTCCATTACTTTTTCCGTCTGTACTACGTGAGAGGCCTACAGAAAAGGAAAACCAGTTCAACAGCTGACTGTAAATAGAACACTGCAAATCTTGATGAAAACACTGAATAGGAGGAATTGCAAATTTTCCTACTTCTATTTTAGTTCCAGGGATTTGAAATCATAACTTCAAGTGTACCTTTGTGTCACAAGTTTACAGGAAAAACAACACACATTTCAGTTTACTGCATAATTACCCTCATTAATACTTTGATTCAACACCTGCCATAGTCAACAGAAAGTTTGGTTCTTACAGCTTGCATTAACTACCACTGACAACTGAAATGGAATTTCTCATAAACCCATTCAACAGTATAAAAGGTCTGTATTTAAATCCTGCATTCACAAAGCCCTTTTATCATGTTAATTATTTACTAATAAAAGAGTCAATGCTTTACTGTCATTATGTCTTCATTTTTCTTTTAAAGGTTGAATACAGAAAATGAGAGCAGTAATACAACACACGTTTTTTTCATAACAAGCAGAACAAGCTATTCATGTTATGTATGAAAACAACACAGCTGAGAGGATGGATCAGGCTTATTTCAGAATACTCCTAACAGCCATATTCTAGATTAAGGGGGTAGAGAGGGAGGGCAAAAAAGAAAATTAAGTTACTCACACTTGTATCCAGGCTGCAGATACTGATTGTATCTTCATCTTGAGTACTCTTTTTCCGTTTTTTCTATAAAGCAAAATGAAAAGAAAGTTCAGTTTTGATGACCAGTCCCAACTGCCATTGGCTTGATCCTGAAACAAGGAGACATCATAATGTCATACACATAAATGTATGTGTGTATATATATTTAATTTACTCTCATCATTATAATCACCCTGTATGTGAATATCAACTCTCTTCTCACAAGTTGAAAAGCTACCTGTTGATACATAGTGAATTAAATTCTGTGCTTTTTCTGCTCAGATAGGTTCACTTGAATTAAGAAACTTAGTTCCAACTAAAAGCATTAGTGATTATTCAAGTTAGAAACTGTACTTTGGCATTTGATATGAACTTTTGTGACTAATGAGACTGTCAGGAAGAGAAACTCATATTTTGTGCTGAAAGCCTATACTTAAGATTTTTCAAAAGCTACCTTCAGCAATCAAGTCCTATCCCCAGACAGTCAATCTAAAAGGTGAGGACAAAAGGTGAAATGTACTGCAGGAATGACATTAGCATATGTTAAGGTTTCACTCTCCATGTCAGTGATGCATTCTGCTCCACATTCAGCTTTTGGGTTTGCAAATGGCAAGCCCTCCCTCGTGTTGTTTCACAGGTTCACCACAAGATTAACCTTCATGCACTTCAAATAAGTATGAAATGTCATTTAACAGAGCTCTGCATTTTCTACCAGGCCAGGAAGATTCAGGAAACAAGAGAAGTCACAGAAGACATGATTCTTATTTATTCAGCTGTATTGTCTTCCACTGTCAACCAGAGATAAGCAGTCACACATAATTATAGCTGGGATTCAGTTTCCAGTCTACAGAAGTCAAAGATGAGCAATTTAGAGACTAAAAACCTCAGACAGATGCCATACAGAGTTCATAGCTTAGGGGATGCCCAAAGCTCAGCTAAAAGGCAGAAGCTGCACACAATTAAGGTAATTTTATTTTAAAAAAAAACATAGAAAAATTGTATCCTCCCCCATCTCCAGCGTCCATGCTCCCAGCTCTTGTGAAGCCAGTGAACCAACTTCAAATCTGCTAGGTCAAGTATATGGTTTCTGAGAACTCTTTCTTTGATCAAAAAAAATAAGGAATATTTATCACAAAATCCAGAAATTTTGATTTCATACTCTTTTAAAACTAAACTCTTGGTGTTGAAACCTTTTATGTTTACTCAGAGTTTTCAGCAGATCTTTGACTCATTTAAATACAAATTCGCTTTTTTTCAGAAAATAACTTCTGATACTTTTTTTTTTAAACAATAATTTCAAAGTCAACAACAGCTGTGTTATAACATCATTATTATCCAGAAACTGGACCATGAGTTCTGTCACCACATTACAGTGAGAGGTGTTTTATGAAAAGTAATTCTTCACCTTCAGAATAAGCACAATCAAATCCCCTTTACTGTTACAGTATGGATTATTAGCAACAAGTTAAAGGACTGACTAGAACATAGAAATTTCTGGATCAGACCACACTGAGCTATGAACAGAAATATCTGAAATAATACTGACTATGTTTGCTTATCCTGTATCAATCTTTTGGAAAGTTTATTCTTTTCCCCATAGGATAAACTAATCTGAATCACTTTTCTAGGGCTAGCAAAGTGAATTCGTTGTGAAAAACACAAAACAGGGATGAGATCTGTCAGGTCAGTACTTTGCCCAGAAGGCAACATCTCCTAAGATTCTAGTGAACATGTTGCAAACATGTTCTTCAAATCTAATTAGAATTCTAGGGAGCCAAATGCATGCATCCTTTAGTTGTACTCAAAAAATCATACATTGATTTTTCTTAAGTATACATCAAGTCTTTACTTCACAAAACAAAATTGTAAAGCTGAAAAGTACCAGCCCTCCTACACAGTGGACACAGGTTAACTAAAAATGAAGGGTGTTTGGATTTAGAATACAGCTTTCTACAGGAGAAGGATAAATTAAAATGGTGCAGGGATCTCGTGTACCTGAGTCTGTACTAAGTGATGCTTCTAGTGCACGGATGGACAGGATGCAACTGCATCCATGCTTGGGATGGTGCTGCTTTAAGTCTGACATCTTAGACTCGATTTCACTGCTAACGGAGTGTGACAAATGACCACACACACAACAAATAGGCAGCTCCTTTGTTAAACAACCAGCTAGAAGATTCTTACTGCAGTTACATGGCTACAGATTAACACAGAAGGTGGCAGTTCCAACACGGGCCCACTCTAATGAAAATAGAGACCATAAATTACATAATATGAAGTACAAATGTACTAGGCAAGGCTACAGGATTAAAGTGAACTTGAATGAGGCAGGACATCATTTACACAACAACCTTGTGTGAGCTTCTAACTGCTACATTCAAAGCAGGTGCCTGGGTCCAAACCACAGAGATAGTATGGTCAAAGCAGTGGCCATGAGGACAAGCATCCATGGCAAGGCTATTCAGATAAAGCACAGCACAAAATGGAGTCAGCAGGAATTAGAATACTCATATCTTATTCAGAGGCAACATCTTCAGTTATATAACTGAACATCAACACACTCCTGAGGAACAAATCAGTATCAACTGTGATGTAGACACCAAATGCAATGGAAAGATCAGTAAAGTGTAGGAAAAGCAATTACGGATTGAGTAAGGCTTGGACAGTCTCCACAACATAGATCTCTTGCTCTACCTCATACTCACTGTGCCAACCAAAGGACCATTCCTCACTTAGTGAAAAGTGAAAAGTAATACACACTTAATATAAAAGCTACTGAATAAAATGTTATCTGAAAGCTTGTGAATATTATACTCCTTATGTTCTATGTTATGCAACACCAGTCATTTCATATAGAAATTGTTAAATATTAACTATTACAGGCAAGATTAATGATCTAATATTTCTGACAGTTTCAAGTGCTATTACCATTGTATAAGGGGGAGGCAGAACTCTATGACAAAAAAAAAATCCAATAATCGAGCTGCCAGATCACAGATAAATTTCTTTGCCCATAGTAAGTGGATTAGAAGCAAAGATTGCAGTGGATATTGTGCAGGGAGCATAAGGTGCTCATTAAACTAATCCCTGCTCTTTGTGAAGATCTTTTCCCAAAGGAGTTACAAGTCCTGTCTCAGCTGTCATAGCACAATGCAACTGACCCCTGAATCTGCCACGTCCCACAAAGTCACCCCTTAATTGTTGCTCTCCCATTTTATCTTTTAACTCACATGGCACATGAAGCAACACAAACCTCTCAACAAACAGCCCAGAAGCTCAGCCAGGGCAGGGCTGGGTGAGGAAGCACTGCAGTGTCCCACAGCAAGGGGACACTGTCCTCACTGCAGCCCTGCTCCCTCAGCATCCCCAGCACACTCTGACATGAGAATGTCCCACTGCAGCACTGTGTGACACGCTGAACACACAACACTGTAACTCACCCCTGGGCTATGAGCAATGGACAAATGCCATCTCTTTATTAGAATCTCTATGTATGGGAACCAAACTAAACTGAAAAATGTTATGATGCTGTTTGCCTTGCTGGGAAAGCAGGAAAGCTTGGAACACTTTGACAACTGTATTTTTTGCACAGCATTTAGAGACCTTAAAAAATGGGTACACACCTGCATGAAAATAGTAGCAAGTACACGTTCTGATCAGAAATGTGTCTGTGTTTTCTGCCTGACCACACAGGTGCATTACCTGCAGCTGAACATGTATCTCTAGGCTGAAAAAGCTGTTTGTATCATCATTTTGAATCCTAATGTTTGTGATACTGTTGCCTAAAAGGCTGTGCCTACATCCACAGTTACAGAGACAGGACACTTCCTGGCCTTAACATAGCAGGAAAGAGTTGCTCTCCATAATTATCTCACAGGAGATGAGAAGGTAAGATATCCAATTATATATTAAAGTAATGCTTTCATTAGAGGAATTAGAGCAATAAGACATTGCTATAAGGAAGGCTGGATTAACATAGTCTCCATCACAGGGCTTTAATTATCAATATGACAGATTTATACTTTACCACCTGGGAGATGATGCACAAAAATAGCTTGACAAAACCCATCCTGTGATGGGGAAGGAAATGCTTTTCAGAAGAGTTGCTGACTTTGTTAAATCATCTCTCCATTCTAAATGCTTAGAAATGTTTATGAACATAGACTGGTATCAAAATAAATAACAGTTCAAGATAATGTATTTGCATAGGTACATCATAACCTTAGCCTTCTTAGTCAGACACAGACTCATTTCAAAACCAAACACTAAACAACTTTAAGACTTTTTTCATACAGAAATCCACTCTAATGAAATAGACTTTTCCCATGCCCCCAAAACAAAAAGTCCAAAACAAAGAAAAATTAGAAACCATTGAATTAGTCTGTATTCCAGATTGTTTTCATATGAAAATATTTTTTAAAACAGTCTTTCCAGAACATACACCTGAACACACTTCAATACTGCTAATTGGAAGAAACTAACTTTGTAAATAATGGAGTTACATGGTTTAAATAAATGTAAATAAGTAGAAGTGCATATATATACACATACACAAACATATATAAAAATATATACATATGCATATAACAAGTGTATATACACATGAATTTGTACTTTGCAGTAATACAGAAAAGGGAATACCATTTACCTAACAAAGCTTTGTATCATTTTTACTGTTGAGAAAAAGGCAGGAAGGGATTCATTGCTCCTCTCTAGTTTATGGTACACTTTTATCAGGGACAATATCTGTATCAGACTAAATTAAAAAACAAAACTACCCAAAGAAAAACAATTTGAAGAGATCAAGTAGAGCAAAAATAAAATCAAAAGGGATTAATGCGGAAGGACAAGAGAAAATTGATCAAATACTTAATAAAAAGTCAAACATCACAGTCCAGGTTTAAACCACACTTCAAAGGGTGGATTTTCAAAGGGTGGATTACATCTGCATGAAAAGCAGCATTATTGCATGATTTTTTTTCCTTTTAATTTTAAAAAGCAATCAGTATCTCCTGAGCCAGCTGAGAGCACCTCTACATCTCCAAGGAACCTTCCCACCCACAGCCTGATGATGCCCCAGGATTCACAGCCAGTGTCAAAGCAGCTCGGAATAAGGCAGGAGCACAACATCATTTCTTTGTAGAAAGACATCAAATCACAACAATAATCCAGACTTCCATGGGAATTTCTAGTCACACTGTTTTTATACAAGTTTTTTTTTTTTTAATCCAGTTAGCTTATAAATTCTCTTAATGTGTAAAAACTTTTTATCAGTATCATCCACATATATATACTCAAATATAGATGTGCACTACTAAGCACCCTTCTAATTCTTAAATCTCTAACATGTACAGAAGCTGGTAAGTTCCAAAGAATAATCAGACACTACAATTCTCCTTTTTTTTCTTTGTAGTTTGTCAGTGCATCCACACCCATCCAACCAACACATCTGTCTTTAAAAATCCCTCAAAAGTACCACTTGCTAAGACCATATTTATTCTTTTAATGACTCCAAAAATTCCATCTGCTGTTGCTCTTGTGTTATGAGATCTGCTTTAAGTTTTCACTACTTCCATTTCAAATCACATTCAAATGCACTCAAAATTATAAAGCTCCCAGCAGGAGTCCAGTGATGAGGCACAAATAGTACAAAAGAGATGTTAAGAGGAATGCAAAAAGGGAGCTAGGACATAGAAAAAACTACAAACTGGACTGCTTGGATGTTTCAATTCTCCTGGCTAATTTAAAATGTTTCCAAAAGTTCAACAGATGACACAGCCAGCAAACAGAAAAGTTAAAACATTTCAGTTTAGCCTTCCTAATATAAGAGGAAAGTCTAAAAACTTCAGCATTTTTCTTACCTGGTGTTATTACTCAGTTAATGAAATATGCCTTGGATCCAGCTTAATTACTAGGCAAGAGATTAATAACCTTCTGCTAAGGTTAGTTGAATAATCACTAATTTAAGATTTCCTGTCACAGGTGATGGGCTATAATCCCACCAAGCAGAATTCAGAAGGGAACCAGAAGAGACAGCAGTGGTGTTGCATTACCCAGCTTCAAGCCAGAATGATACTGATACTGAAAAAAGAGTAAAGCCTTGCACGAGAGGACACACTTTCCATCATATCACACTCCTGCTGCACTGGCATTCAAACATCTAAAATGAAATACAGGTGGAGATGACACCAAAAAAAAAAATAAAATCAAATAAAAGCAAAGATCTTGAGCCTGGCTGATATAATGCACTATTCTACAAAATCTGTATAGCAGAATGTGACATATTAATCACCAAACAGCTCTGTCTGCAGTCCCCAGCAAGTAATATCTGCATTTCCTGTTGAATATAGGGCTTGGTTCCAAGATAACCAATTAGAATTTCACAAAAAATGTGACATTCATTCACCAGAGTTTAAGCCCTTTCAGAAAGAGATGCATCCTCCACCACCTTGAAAGGTCAGCCCTCTTTTCCTTTACCACAGGCTGTCACTCGCCTTCATGCCAACACCAGTGAGTCTCCTTGTTCATCTCCCACTTCCATGGCTGTACCACTGACAAGAGTTTGAGGGATGGGCACACAAAAACATCTTAAAACAAGTTTCTCCAGAGCATGATGCTTTTTTCAGCTGAATAATGCATCACATATGCTTTTGGAGACGATAATCTCAGAATAGTGAATTCTAACACAAAATGTTTTTTAAAGACCAGAACCTGCTACCTTGCATTTCAGTATCAGAGTTCTTCATATTGGCAAAAGGAACTTGCAATCAAAAATTATTTGGTGTTATAATAAAACTAATTTCCATGTGTATTTCCACTGCCCTCTACTGTTTGGAATACCAGAGACATTCCAGGTTCCATTTTCTCAAGAGTAACACAAAATCCTTAACATTATTGCTTTTAAGGAGAAATGACCAGAGATGACCCCACTGCACTGAGCCTGGGACACAACGAGGACAGTCCAGCTTCCCACCCTGCACACATTCAGCTGGCAGGAGCCCTGGATACGGGTGTTAGCAACAGAACTTGCTTGTTCCTGATATTCCAAAGAAAGCAAACAAATGAAAAAACAGACTGCTCTGTTACAGCACAGCAGAAACTGCAATTGAGGTGAGGTCATCTCTGATGACTTTCACACTTTTCAAGCACTTCCAAGAGTCATCACATCTCTGCTGGCCAAAATGGCAGCTCCTTGGCAGCCTCCCCTCGCCACAGCCAGCAGGCTCTGCTTCTGCACTGCTTGTTGTGATGGACTGGAGATTTTCCAGTCAATGTAATGTAAAAGAAACACTGAAGTGAACAATGAAATGAAAGTTATATTCAATGTGTTTAACATTAACAACAGGAAATGGGTGTGCATGTACGGGATGCTGTAAGGACAAGGATTAGCACAGCTTTGTTTGAGGACCGGTATTTACTCTGTCTTTATTTAACCTTCTTCCTTCCCCTTTTTGGAAGGCAAAGGAGAGGACCAGTAACTGGAATCTAGAACAGTGAAATACATTGAAACTTTTGCAAACTTTTACCGTAAAGTCCAAACCAAATTCAGCTAAATAAGTTACATTTATTTCTTTTCCAGAGGAGTTTTTTGTTGCATGAGAATCCTTTCTCAGTCAGCATCTGAATGCTCCCACATAAATTTATGTTTCTAATTAACACAATTAATATCTAATGATTCTAAACTCACCTAGTACATAAATAAAAAATAAGATGCAATATAAAAGAGTCCATACACTATTTAGATTCAGCTTCTGTTCTTCTCTCAAACACCTTTCAGCTGGATCTGTCAGATCCAGTTCTTTCTGTCTCCAAGCAATAGGACCAGTCAGTGTGCAAACAATCCCTGCATTCCTTGATCTTTGACAAGCTGAGGTGATGAATTTGCAGCTCCTGGCCTTGTGCTGAGGGAGTTTAGCATAGGATTGGTTGTAAAAGCAAGAATAATCAAAGTTGGGGTGTTTTAATGCTCCAACTCTATCCTTAAAGGTTTTGTGCACTTGCAGGGCACATAGGCTCTTGAACATCGAGTCACAGAATCCCTTAGGTTGGAAAATCACTCTAAGATACCAAGTCCGACCATTAACCCTGCACTGCCAAGCTACACCTAACTCATGTCCCTCAGTGCCACAACTGCATGGCTTTTAAACACCTCCAGGGATGGTGATTCCACCACTGCATTAGGCAGCCCATTCCAGTGCTTGACAGTGCCTTTAGTGAAGAAATTTTCCTTAATATCCAATCTAAACCTTCCCAGGTACAACTTGAGGCTGCTTCCTCTTGTCCTGTCACTTGTTACACCTGGGAGAAGAGACTGATCCCCACCTGGCTACACCTTCCTATCAGGTGTTGTAGGGCCATAAGGTTTCCATATCTCTGATTTGCCTCACACTACAGCCCCTCACCTTGATCACATATTTCTAAGAACTTCAAAGCACAGTTTTAGTCAGCATATACACAAATATTTTTGAAATAACTTGGATTCCTAAATGAGAGGATGCTCCCTAGTTTTCCAAGAAAGGATGCTGTAAACTGGGGCTGGAGCTGCAAAATCTGAGATCACATCTGTTCACTGGTGTCCCTAATGGGCTACTCTTATTCACATAATAACAGTCCAAAATCAAAGCTCAACACTAATCATTAAGAACAACCAAGTACTAAATGCTAACCACTGCAACATGTAAGAAAGGAAAAGTTTGTATACAGCAGTTTGAAATGACAGATTTTAATTCTATACTTTGTTCTGCTCTTGATGAACATGACATTCAGGAAGCATTTATCCCCAAAATATCTAACCTGAATCTCCCTTGCTATGAAAAAAGCCCATTTACTCCTGTGCTACATTTGGCAAATACACAGAACAAGTGCCCACTTTGCAATTGTTCACACACACTCAGAGATAAACCTATACTCACAACTTACATTGTCTTGTTTTTCTATACACAAGATGCACTGAATCTTTTAAACTTTCCTCAAAGGCTGTATTTTCTACAGTTATTATCATCCTTGCTACTTTTCTGTCCACATCTCTCCAAAATGCAGTGTCCATAACAGCACTCAGTTTTGCAGGTGACACCACATGCACATGCTGCAGAGCAGAATCATTCTGCAGTGTAAATACTGTAAGCAGGATGTGTTACAGCTTTCACTTTGACAATGGAGACAACAATGCATATTGCTACAAATATTCCCCTTTAAGCCCTAGATTCAGCTAAAATTCACATTTTCAGGCTAGGAGACTGAGGCAGAGATGTTTACATGGGCATGACAGATAAGAAGAAGCAAAGACCTAAACCCATCACCCTGCAGCAACAAACAATACAGAAAGAAAAATAAACCGTCCCCCATCCCATTGGGAATAGCAGAGTATGTTACCTCAACCTTTAGCAAATTTCTTTCCTTACATAAAGAAACATTCCTGCCAAGCAACGTTTTGGTTTAATCAATACCCAATCTTAAATCCTAGCATGCTTGGAAGGAGTATCTGTGCAATTCCCACTTACACACAAACAATAAAAAGTTACACAATCCTGATTCACGCTTACCTGATGATGCACAAATAAGCAGCACCACACCATGAGTTATTTTGTATCGTACTCAGATTTTGGGAGGTTTCTTAATTTTCAGCGTGACAGTGGGAAGTCTTTGCTACAAAGGAGTCCCTATATCTGTCCTTGAGTTTTCAGCAGGAACTCCTCCCCATGCAGCCACACAGTTTGCTCTCGCTTCCTGTCATGCAGTGCACTGCAAGTGTCAGGAGCTGGTCTGTACTGTTGTGTCTATCCCTGTCATGGGTTTTCTCTCATACTCTGGTTCACAATAATATTTTAAACAGACAAAAGTGTTCTACAAACAGCCAATAAGTGAACAGCACCAGTATGCTGAAGGTAAAGATATCACTAAGAGGTTTCTAAAATAACAGGTAGGTGTTTGGGAACTTTGAGCCTCAGTAACTGAAACATTCCATCTCCCACCTGTGCAATTCTTAAACAGCAGCAATGGGCTTTAAACTCAAGGGCAGACAACTATGTCCAAAAATAGATGTCTCAGCAAACAAAACAGCTGGTAGATATTGGGCAGAACTTTTAAATATTTATTTTACAGATTTTTTTTAAAGTATTTGAGAAGTTATGGGATGTGTTGAGGAGTTCTTAAATTAACAGAGGCATAATGGTAAAAATGAAGGACAATTTTGCATGTAAGGACAAGTGCAAACTTTGATTTTATCCCTAATAGGTCAATACAACTAGAAAAAAAGGAAGAATTACACCTCACTCTTGATCTGCCCCTATCCTGTTCAATCTTTTGTAACTTGCTCAGATCTACAAATACAGACCTGGTTTTGCTATCAGCAGAATTCTGCATTCTTCCAGTGGGCAAGACTGGCAAGATAAATTTAAATTTGGGTAGCAAGATTACAGCAATTCAAATTTCATCTTTAAAAAAACCAAGTCCTTAGTGAGCTGGTGCAATGTTTCTTCAGAAGAAAAATTTCTGCTGAGCTCGGAGGAAGAAGATAAAAGGTGAAACTGATACCAGTGAGCAACCAGTTCCTTTGAGAAGAGGAGCCACGACACCTCTGCAGACAGAAAATACTGACTGAAAGATCTTTCAGAAAACAGACATTTTAGGCCAATACTTTAAAAATTACTGAAGTACATCACTCTTGGTGAATTCTACTGTCTGGCCTGTCTCCTCTGCCTAAAAGTGAGGTAAAACTCAACCTAGCCACCTTCTTTTCAGACCCTTCCAGCAGAATATAGTGAATTTTTCCAAAGAAATACATATAAATTCTATATATAAGCTTGCAATATTTTATAAGTGTTCTTTAGTCTCTCTTTCTTAATTCAGATCAAAGTTATATCTGAAATAATCTTTTACCCCATACAGGAAACCCCAATCCTCTGCTATCAGAATTTGGTAACACCTGACCCAGGATCAAATAGAGGAGCACAATTTTTTTCAAGTGTTACGATATCCACAGCTATTTAATTGCACCAAAGATGAAGTGAGGTAGGCAGGCATTTTTCAATCAGATTTCTTGGTAACATCTGGATTTCCATATTCCACTTCCTTTAACTTGCTATGCTTCTTTATATTTGCACTTGCACTACTCCTTAGGCCACCTATAACCACCTGCCTCAGCAGCCATCAGAATTTAAGAAGCCTAAAGGCAGAGATCACAGATTTCAGCTTTATGTCAGGCTTTCTCTCATCAATCTAATAAATAACATTTAAAATAGTCTGGCCCCCTGCCTGTATCAATCAACACAAATTAATGGGATTGCAAAACCTTTCTAAGGTCTGAGGGAAGAAAACATTCTATCTGTTTTTCCCTGCACTTGCACATGAATCACCTCCAAGCTACTCTGCACTTTGTTGACAGCAACATCAAGGGCATCCACCTGAAAGAAAGTGCAGCTTGAACTTACTTATACTGTAGACAGCCACACAAGTAGCAAGGAAAGAAATCTAAGATACCCTATCTAGATCAGAAACTTCATCAAAAGAATGAGGTCCAGAAATCAGAACTGACAAACCCTAAACATGTCAATATATGAAAGCTGCTCCTTTGGTCCCTGTGCAGTTACAGCAGTTCTGCCCAGTCCAACAAAACATGAAATGAAACAAGACTGCACCATAAACACAGGATCAAATAAACAGCCAAAAAATCCACAAAGCTCTGAGTAAAGGGAATTAAATATTGCTGTAACTACAGTTTTCAAGAACAGAGAGAATGAACACCAGCTATTCTTTTTTTTTCTTTCTTTTTTTTTAATGAAAACAAATAAATCTGACAACACTATGTCCCAGAAAGGTTCCTGCCTTAGTATTCACTGTGGTGGCACAAGGCTGAAGCCTGTCAAATGTCTGTAACCAGCAGCACATGACAAGTCTTTATTCAGACCAGTTGCTGTGTCAAAAATCACAGCAAAATGCAAGCAAAGGTACCTCAGCAGATTCAATGTTGCTTTCTTCTCCACAGTTCTTAAAAATTACAGATATTACAAATAGGAAAATAAATACATAAAAAACCTTCTTCCAGGGCAGTATCCTACTGCTGCAACCAGGATTTTTATTGCACAAAGGGCAACACACAACATCTTGAGTTCTGTGAGGTTTGACCTGGCTCCTTCCAAGGGCTGGAAGAGATGCTCACTGGTAGAAAATTCCCTGCAAGACATCCAAATTTGCCCATCTCATCTCCCATAGCACAAACTACAGAATTTGTAGTTTCTCATGTATTCCCCCAGAGATAAAGATGTGGGTAACTCTAAGATAATGCCTGAGGAAGCACTGCAGCTCTCTCCCAGCTCCTGCCAGTGTCCCTGCACACAGGACATGCAACCTCATCTTCTCACATTGGTACAACTGCCCTCATTTCGTGACCTTTGCTCTGCTTTGGACTGGAAGGGTCTGGGAGGACACAGGGATTGTTGAAACTTATGACTGCTATTTCTGAGGATAATTAAGGTTGTGAACAACTGAAAACAGGGCTTGGAAAAGAACTAAGTTTTGCAAATTCAAATGGGAGCCTGCTGACACAGAAATAGATTGAAACTGTTTACTCGTGTGTTATGAGTGTTTTAAGAATGCTAAATTTAACTCTCTCTGGAAAGCTTTACAAGTAACAACAATCTAGAAAGAGACAGACACAGCCTGTGTACAATTCTTGCATCAAAAACAAAGTAATAAATATTTTTAAGTGTGCATTTCACATATCCTAGAGAACATTACCTCAAATCATGTTAGGATCATATTATATACACTAAATATGCAGACTGTATTTATACATATCATATTATATTCATCTTCCATTAGAATGGGATATGCCATTTCAACACATGTAACAGAATCCAGGAATTACGAAGATCTGTCATCATGAATGAAACTTAAGAGCTTCAACAGATCCGAATTTACTTTAAAATTTAATTTATTACAGAAATGTTACAGTATGTTCTTACACATGCTTAGATTGTAAATTCTTTAGAGAAAGAATAGTTTATTATTACGCTTATGTAATATCCAGCAAAACTGAGACCTTATTTTCTGATGCTACTGTAATAACAAAATTTGTTTCCTGACTGCAATAAAGAGAAGACACCATTATATTGTTGTTATTAAGCATCTGTGTCAGATTTTAAAAGATAGCCGTGATTTTTAACTGCTGTGTACACTCTAATCACAGCATTAGCTTTCAAGAAGAATCTTGCTCTTATGATTAGAAATTTGACTTTATGTTCAGAGATTTGACCAAATCTGGTTGTGAAAGCACCTCTGTGTTTGAATGAACGGGAGTCCTCACAGAGAAACCAACAAACCCAGTCAAAATGCTTCTTCCAATCAAGAAGAACTCAAACTTCATTTTCTTTTCCCATCAGTTCCAGGAGTGTTTATAAGCTGTTTCAGAAGTTCAGAACATTCCAGGAGGTTTTCCTTCTCTCCTGGTCCTTGAAAGGATTTTGTTTAGCTTTTTGTCAGAAGAACAGCTTGACAAAATCAATTAGAACCTGTGGGACTGCAGAGGGACTGGAAATGGAGAGGGAGATGTTACAATAAAACCTCCAGTACAGAGGATTTCCCAACTGTCTTTGGATATACTTTTGAAACCTTTTCCAAATGTGTTAGTTCATCTACTTACTTTTTTGGGTTTTTTTATTTAATTCACAGTTTTAAATAATAATACCTAAGCACTATCAAACTGGACACTTTTATAATCAACTTACAAGAGCAGTGAGATTTTACAGTATAAGCACTAGCAGATTAGACAACAGACCATCACAAAAATTTGGGGAAAATGAAAAGTCACTTTAAAAATGTATCTTTGTAACAGGTTGTGATAACACCAAGTTCTCCTGCAAGCATCACAACCAGTAAAACCAAACACAACAGCAGTTCAAACCCATGTGTGAAGCCCTTCATTTGCACTAGATAATTGAAAATAAAATTGCTAACATGTAACAGTGTAGCATCAATAAAATACCAAAGTATAGTTCAAAATTGTTGGTTTCTCAGACTGAGTGGCATCAAATTCATCTGGACAAGAGCATCACTCAGTTAACCATTACAGGTTTCTGAAACAAAGTCAGAGGAAACAGGAATTTCACATCACATGTTCTCAAGGAGCAGCCACTGGTGGAGTGGGAGAAACAAAGACAAAGAAATGGGCAGAGTTTGATTTGAGTTAAACTGAACAGGGGTCAAGTTCATCTGCTGCTGAACAAAGAAAAGAACAGTAAATGACAGCAGGAGTACAAGGTAACACCCAGTCTATGATTAAAGACAGGAAATCTGCTCTATAACAGAACATCCAACTTAGCCTAAGAGAATCACAATTGGATCTATCTGCTTTATCACATGCTGCTTCTAGCTCACTATTGTTTGTATGTCCAAAATAGCTAGCATGGAGGGTTTATAGCACATACAGAATATTTCTACTATAAATAACAAACCACACCCGGAGCAAAAACAAACTTGTTACAAAGCACTTACAAAAATATATAAAACAAAACCCTACAACAGTAACAGATCACTGTATGAAGTATTAAAAAAAAAAAATCCATTCTTTGAAAAGATAAGATGAAATTATACAAAACCCTTCCACATGGGAAATACCACACTAATTTCATTATCAGAAAAATTCAAGATATTAAGTGAATAACTGAGCTTTACTAAGTAGAATACCTACCCTTTACAACAAAAATCACAGGTGAAAAGTCTTGCAGATGTCAAAGTCTGTGGAGGTATTTTCAGGAATGCCTCAGCTAAGTGCTCTATAAGGGCCTCAATATTCTTGCACCAAGAAACAGAGAATCTAAAGTGTATTTTCTATAACTGCCATGTAATTAACTTGGAAGCACCTCTGTAAACTAGGTTTAATGGCTGTGTACTTAAATCATAGATGACTTCAGATGTAAAATCCCTGAAAGCTACTGAACTGAGTTAATGAAGTGAGTGCAAACTCCTAAGCAGTACAGCACTCCCCAGGTAGCACGAGCAGTAATAGCTCACAAAACATGCACAGGTTTGTCTGCCTGAGTCCCCAGCTATTGGGATCTTGGAATGCTGAAGTCTAAAGGCCAGCCAGCATCACTCTCCTTTGTAACTAATTTATAAACAACTCACAGCTGTAGCTCCAGCACATTCATGATTGTTGCCACACTACTGCATGCAGAGTACCCACTGACCCTAGAAAGAAATATGGCCATTTATCACAGGCCTAAGAACCAATATATCAACAAACCATGTTTGTTGTATATTGGCTGGAATTGGCACAAATTCTAGTGTGACATGGCTAATCTTGCATCACACACTGTGGGTAGAAGTTATGGTGATTAAACCATGCTAACTCAGCATATGGCTTTAGAATAATACCTTTTTTAATTCTTCAAAATTGTCTATCTGGTCACTCTGAATTTGTTTTTGAGTTCAGTATATACATTAGGAATACAACAATTCTGATGTGTTTTGAAACTGCAGATGGAATTGACTGCTATCCAGTTACGCAAATACCACACAATGAATTTCTGATAGCATCTCCATTTGTTTGCCAATATAAACCTTGCTGTTCCAAGAGAAATTAGTCTTGTGACTAATCAACAACAGTTCCAATGGTTTGTTCAAAACCAAAACCAATAACAAGCTAAACCACTTAAAGCTCCGCCCATAGAATAAGCAGGAAGACATCAAACCCAACTCTTACAAACAAAAATCCATGGCCAGGATGAATAGTTGCTACCATTTATAAGCTCCTGTCTTCTGAATCAGAAATGGTGAATCATGGAAGGATATTTTTAATGCTCCTTACATTGTTGCTATCAATGTGAAATAAAGTTTCCCCATTCTTACAGTGCTCTCAAGAAAGAACTGCAAGAACAGACTTACAGAATTGCTTCTGACTATTTCTGATGCCAGGTATCAGGGCCATCCTGGCCCAGGAAAGGTCAGTGCTGGACAGCAGCACAACAGCCCCCCCACAGAGGCAGACTAAAGGCAAGTCTGAGTAGAGTCAGGCAGTAAAAGAGAAGGGCTGAGACAAACTCTGAAACAGAAGAGCTTGAACCCACTGTAAGAAAACAGAGGAAGAGATCTAAAAGGAGCGAGTGGCACACTGGGATTCACCATCTGTTGGAAAGCAGAAAAGGAATATGGAATTCTGTTCAAAGACAAAGGGGGAGGAGATGGGTCAGGGATGAAGCATCCACGATCTTTAAGCTGCTGCAGGTTAGAAGACACGGGACTCTGGAGAGGCAAAGGGAGGAGAGCAGCCAAGGACAGCAGGGATCCCAGCTGGACTCCCCTGCTCAGAGTCTATGGCACGGGAAGGAACTGACTCCTGACTGCTATCACAACAGGTACAATTATTCCACTCCCTGTGAATACACAGAGTATACAGTGCTGTGAGGACACAAAGTAATCACTTATAAAAACATGTTGTCAATAACAAAGTAACCATCTTCCTCCAAGGAAGCTTAAATTGTGCATAGGAGTATATTGAACTAACAGAAAATCATGTGTTTTTTTAAATGCATATGATACCTTATGATTTAAAATCATACTGGACATACCAAGAGATTACAGTATTTAAGCACATTTGATTCAAAGACAGTAGTACATAACTTTGTTTCAACAAGGATGAAAAAAGGCCTGTGTGACCCACTTCTAATAAAAGTTTCTGTTATAGGTGACATCATTGCTTAGGCAAACAATTATCAGTAGATACAGAAATTAACACCAGGCAGATTCCAGGAGAGGTACAGAGGTGCTTTATATGGTAGCAAATAATAATGAAATTTATGCAATTATTCATCAATTTAAAGCCAGGATAAAATTTCTTTCCTCTCATAGATAATTTTATCCTGTTGAGATTCACACACCCTGAATGGGATAACTGAAGTGTGCCAGTCTGCACAAAAAGACACTGTTTTCCAAATACTGTCTGAAAAGTGTGCAATCCTCATTTGGCATGACAGACATCTTTTCCCCCACAAACATGGGTGCAGTAAAACTAGCACGGAAACCACTTACATGTCTAAAATTGACTTTCAGCATATTTAACACTTTTTTATGTCAGGTTTCTCATAAATTAGATCAGCCTTCCTCACAGGTGACCACATCTGCAACTCAGTTAGATGCTGTTGCAAAACTAGAAAGGAAATAAAAAAGGAGGGAATAGGAAGAAGCCTCATTGCAATAAATTATCTTCAATCTTCAGGCAACTGTGCACTAAACACATCCCTCAAACTATTTCAAGTACAAAATGTTAGTTTAGATTTCACTTTTTATTTTTAGCACTGAAGATCTTCAGCCAAATTTGTTTTGTGTGGCAGGGAGGAAATAAAGAAACCATCATAATGGTTTAGATGTTTGCTTAAAGCATGCAGGAAACTGTGCTCTCTCAGTGGAACAGTGGAGAGGCATATCAGAGACAAGAGCAGACAAAACCAGCATCCTCTTCAGTTCTGCCTACAGCCCAATATCCTCCACTAATCAGGTAACTGCTTTTCTTTTGATTGACTGGCAGTTCTTCATAGTCACCTCAAATGTCATCATAGCAACACTGTGTACCACTACTTCTGCATATGTACCATTTTTTTTTTTAAACAATCATTTGAAGACTTCCATTTGCATATTTAAGTCTAGAAGTTTATCCTGCTGGCACAAACAAAGTGGGTGCTTTTAAGGGAGCAGGAAGGGAGACAGATAAAGCAGCTGAAATCTCAAACCCTCAAGATTGTTATTCTTCTTGAATTCAGAACTTCCTTATTTATAAAACTGACTGCTCTTAGTGTGGTAAAATATAGCATACAAGCATATAACTCAACACTGTATCATAAGTACCAAAAAACCACAGAAGCCTTACTCCTCACATCTTCTAATTGTGTGTGGATGACTGAACAAATGTAATCCTCCTTTGATGGAATGCTTTGTGAAACGAAGCTGTTTCCCACTCTACACAGCAACATAACACATTATTTCCACAGACACACAGAGCAGCATACTGACCTGCTCTCTCTTACTTACAAGCACCAAACAGTGATGCACAGGAAATCCTCTTACCTGCACCAAGGTTTTAAGGAAAGGGTGGCACAGAGATGAGAAGAACAGTGGAGTTAATGGTAATCAGAAGATAAAGCAAAAGTAGAATTAATACTAATTTCTGTGCCAAGATCTGTGCTAGTGTTTTCTTTGCATTCACTTTTGGCCTGCCTCTGAACTGCCCTATCCCTTCAGATATTTGTGCTTCTCCTTACCAAGTCCCAGCCAAATTCGCTCCCCACCCACATCTTCTTATCGTCTCAGGGTCAGCACTTTCAAAGGCTGAACTGATAAACCTGCAGTGCTCTATAGATTTTTTCCTCCACTTTGTACTTCCATCTCTCTGCTTTTACACTCACTAGCTTTCCTCCATTTCTATATTTTATTCATTTCCACTCTCTCTCACAATTCTTTTACAGCTCTCTGCTTTCTCTACCCTGACTATCCCTCTTTCCAAGTTGCAGACTCCTCCTCTTTCCTTCTCCAATCCTATACTCAGGATAGGATTTTGCTCCATTCCTTTTCTATTTTAAGTACCACATCTAACACATAATCTCCTATGTTCTGGTCTTTCCTCCAGTGTAGTATATTCTTATCTCCACAGGTTCTGAGTTTCTTCCCCGGAATGACAGCTGTCACTATAAATACCTTCCCCTTATAATAGTCTGTTTGCTGGACACCTGACTAAAAATCTCTTCAAACCCCGAATTAACCTGATGCTTTCTGTGGTATGCAGGAGGAGCTTACAGCAAAAAGATTTCACTGCTCAATAACTTCAAGTCTAAATTATATCTCAAACAGGTTTGATTTATTCAGTTTAAAACAGAAATTGAGAAGCTCCTTTCTCCCTACTGGCATCTAAACATTGCCCAAAATTCTGGAAGTCACTGCTACCACTATCTAAAAATGACAGAAACATGATATCATTCTGACATGAAAATCCCCAGTGAGAGATTTAAATGTGATCTCTAACCATGGAGCTCAAAAGAGCTGCTCAAGATGGAAATCACCTCCTTCTGATAAACTTAAGTAAGGAAAAGAGAAGTGCAGAGGAGTTTCTTTGGTAAATGTGCAGCATCTGGCCCTTCCTTATCTTACTCTGAGGTTTATGTTGGTGTATGTTCCAGGTTTTCTTTTATCAGCATGATACAGAGACGTTTAAACTGAGTGAACTGACTGCAAAGAGAGGACAGGGAGATGAACACAATGTTGCAATTCTGTGCTAATCACTTTATTCTTTATTATTTTTTGCGACTCTTGAAATGATCCTGTATTACAGTCTGTAATAATAGCAATAGAAGTTAAAAAAACATAGCCATGAGTAAGTCAGCTCCAAAGTTGTGTTTGTTATACTCAGCTGTGGCTCTACTTCACTGTCAACATTAAGCTAGTTATTTTAGCCAGTAAGGTTTTAGTCCTGTTACAGGAAAGACATCAAAGCCAACCTATTATCTTTCACCATCTCTATGAAAACCTACATGACTTCAAGTCTTCTCATTGGGCTTTTCATAACACGAATTTTCCGTCCATCTAAATAAAGTTAATGCTCACACAATGCAAATATCAACAGACACTTAGCTCTCTCTGTTGCAGTGCTCAGCTATCTTGGCTTCAGCACCCAATCAGATCAAGTGAACAACTCATACAGGTTCTTCCCCTGATGTAGCCATTTATGTCAAACAATTCACTGCAACTGCCTACTATGCACTGTATGAATTATAACAGCTGTAGAACTTGACATCTGTGTTACTATCTCATAAGTTTCCTTAAAAACAAGGTGGCAGACACCTGCCACAGATCTTCATTTCTACACATGAAGGAAGCAGTTTGAATATCCATTAACTTGCTGACTGTTTAATACTACTATTCCTATGTCCTTTCAGGATCTTGATTCTGAAGGATTTTACTCCCCAGTTTCCCATTCTTAGTGTACAGCTCACCACCTGCACCACACAGGATCATGGACCTCATGCTGCCACTGTGAAACCAGCCCTATGTCTTTACTTGAGTGAACTACTGCTCTCAACTTGAGATCATTGTTTCTTCAGCTACAATTCACACCTACAATATTCTTCCCACTATTTTCATACCCATCTTCTTCCTCAATTACTTTTCCAGCATGGGAAAGAACTGGAGGAAACACTAGAGTCTATTTTATTTTTAAACTGGCTCTGAAATGTATAATTAATCCACAGCTTAGAGGTTGTTGGTATTTTGCCTACACTGTTGACCATGCCATTGTGAGGGAACTATTTCCTTGGTATCACTGACAACTTCACCCTGGTGTAACACAAGAAATAATGACCAAAAAAAGCTCACAGTAAACAATAGTGGATGCTTTATTTAAAACGCTGAATTAGTCAGTAAAAAATATTTTTTGTTTTAATGAACTTTACCATATTATAAACAACATAGATCAGTAAATCTATCAAAGGCCATTACCTCTTTCAGCAAAGCATTTAAGTAATGCCTGTCTACTTAACTATTTTGTTGGAAGAAGCTCAGAGAAAACAAATGTATATGGTGTCCCAAGTACAAGTCAGTCCACATCACAGGTAATGGTAATTTAGTGTTCATTGTACCAAAAGAAGTTTGCAAGGCAGAAAAGCCTTTCCTTTAACCAAAGGATTCCTATGACTTAGATACAGCACACAGTGACTTCTCCTGGACTGTATCCCAGGCTGCAGTGCTTACACACATGGCAAACACACCATTGCCACTGCTACACCACCATCACATTAAGTTTTACACCAAATGGTGTAGAAGGGCTCACAGGCCATATGGGACAGAGAGGGACAATATGGCTGACCCTCTGAACAAATTAACCTACTAAGAAGATACCTCTGAAACCTGAAGAGGACAAGAATAAAAGCTCCTGATACCACTAGCAAATATAAAGGTTCTCAGTGTCACCTGCATTGCTTTTTCATGTATCTTTTCAGTCAGTTTCTGTGGGAACACAAAAGCTTCCATATTTCCTTACTCAGCCAAGCAAATAGAAATAAAACCTATTCCTTTCAGTCTTGTAAGAGACTCGTGTAATTTTTGTTATGATTTAACTGTACTTGTGCAAAATTCAGTTTGCAGAACACACACAAACTTGCAATAACTTTACAAATATTTATATTAGACTAAAACAGTATCGGTCCAGTTTTCATTATTTATTTTCAGATACAAAAATACACCCTATTTTTTTTAATTTAAAGTAGGTTAATGTACAGTGTAATTATGTCCTGCACCCCTCAGAATAATAGAATTACACTGCAACAGAATGCAGCAGGAGGGAATGTTATACCCTGAACAAAACAATACAAAACTTACCCCTCTGAAATTCCAGCCCTTGGTGGAAGGAAACAAGGAAAAATTATTCTGTTGCTGCTGTTTCGGCCTGCAAGATGAGACAAAGAAAAGTGTTTACATTTTCACCTGCCATATCTTCTATCTCAGTGACAGAATGACAATAGAGGGAGAAAATAAAAACACATGCTTCAATACTAAGACATGTAGGCTTCCTTGGCTGTACCTCTGACAGGTTTCTGTCTTCAGTGCAGTTACATGTTTTAATTCAGATTGAGCACTAAGGGACATGGCAGCCTTTCAAGTGTTCAGAGATGCTCTGACATGATGTCTGACAGCAACTTATTCCTCCCACTGATTTTCAGCAGAGGCAACTCTGGCCCAGACAGTCTGTGAAGCTGCAATTATGCCACATGATGCAAGATGCTGCAGCTGGACTGGAGGGGGAACATTTCAGAGCCTTTAATCCTGACAGTGGAGCTACACAAAGCTGTGAAAAGCAAGTTACAGCCAGCCAGCCTCCTGTGTGACACTAAGAACTAGAAGCTAACTTCTGTCTTTACTCTTTCCAAAAATCTTTCTCCTACCCTATAATTAATACTGTACAATTATTTCTGAAAAGTAACCATAACATGGCCCACTTCTCTCCTAATGAGTGCTTTTCACCAGTAAGATCTTCAATTAGCTCACAAAGGTAGGCAAACATTGCTGAGATTTTACACATGGAGTCAGATCAAAGCTCGAGTGACCTGAAGCTGACCAGACCAACACGTGGTTTGGCAGCAGGACCCAAGTGCTGAGCGTGCTGCAACCCCAGCCATGCAATTAAACACGTTACAGAGGTGACCACAGAGAGTAAGAGGTACACAAAAACTGGGTTAAAAAATAGCAAATTAAATGGCTGCTTGTCAAATCCCACCATCCAACAATAACACGACAGATACTGAAGTTAAAGCACTGAACTAACACACAAAGTCTTCCTGCTGCTTATAGTTCCTGAAAGACTCCAACATACCATACCCCAGCTTTTTTTCTTAGAGTCAAGATACCAATAGTTTCCACTGTCTTTTTTTTCTGTCTTCTCTTTTTTGGTGTAAAATATTTGGTGTATGAACGCTTTTCTTTTCATGTTCATTAAAACACAACGTAGAACTGTGATCACACTAAACATTTTTAGATGCCAGCATAATGCAAAAAATTATAATAATTGCAATTAATTTTTGTAACATCAAAGGTTGAGATGTAAATCCTCTCAGTTTTTCGCTGTACCAGCCCGCCAACCAGAAAAAAATATTAATATTGAAGTGCATTGGTAAAGTCATTAAAGAGCACAAGGCAGCACACATGACAGATTTTAGTGTTAAAGACTCTCCCACTAATAAATCCTCCTACTACAGCTTTCCAAGTAAAAATATTTTGAAATTGAATTTCTAGCCTAAAAACCTCACTGGAACAGTAAGTGCATTATAAAAAGAAAAATGTGATTAAGAAGAGTGCGTTATACAGATTATCAATTGTCCTAATGGTTTTTTGCACCATTTTCTTCACAGATGATCTCAAACTGGAACCAGTCAGGTTTTTCAGAAAGTACTGTGAGCTTTCTATAAAGTTGTGCTCCTTAGTAATTTTTTTTTTAAATATACGTTTGAACTTATATTTCATCACTTTTATCTTATATTTTAATGTTGTTCGTGCATTTATTTTCCCACTTTGTTAAGAATTGTAGTAGTTCTGTACTAATTAAGATGAATGTAGGGGAAGCAAAAGACATTTCAAATTCAGCAAAGCAAGTTTTATGACAGTTTAGACAGTATTTCAAGGGAAATGAATGACTTAATTAAAAGTTATTTATCCCCACAATCATTCTGTAATGAGAACTGAGAACTCTGTAATAAGCAATAAATTTGTCATATCATCCATCTCAACTGAAGTCCATCCAGCAGGATGACTAAGCAATCGTTATCATCAATCTGTAACTTTCCCATTCACAGACAGCAACCCAGACTACACAAAACCAGCCAGTCTTTATAAAGAGCAAACACATCAAATTTACCTTTTGCCAGTTTTCACAATAGGTATCCTCTTCCCTCTTATCAATCGAGAGCCTTACTTCATTTTGGTAAGAATGAAGCTCCCCATCATTCACAATGGTCTGCTCTTCAACTCTTTAATGCTACTGTGGCATTATTAAACAGCCTTAAAAGCAGCAGTCTAATGAAGCAACATAATTTTTCCAAAAGGAATTAATTAAAAAGGCAGGGAAACACATGGAGGTCACTGTATGTTCCTCCATGACTTGCTGTCCCAATCTCATACAATAAGGGCATAACAAAATTCTTCACAAAATATTTTTTTCCACCCAATGTGTGCAGCACTCTTCTAAAACCAGACTCATTTAGCACCCTATGTGCTACCTTAAATAATTTCTTTAAAAACTTTCAATTTCATGCATCTGGCCTGATCATTACTTCCCAATTTTCTACTCTATCAGGGGCACTTGAAGTCTGGAACACAGTGAAGGTTTCAAGTCAACTTTCCCATTACAAACAAGCACTTCATATAGCCCATCTCAAATGTACCAAGATATTAAACTGCAGAAGAACTATCCCCACCATTTTCCTGAAAAACTGTTTCAGAAATCTTTCTATTCCCAAAACTATTATTATCTACTATTAGCTATTATCTATGGAATGATCTAGATTAAGCATATTTGTAAATTGCTTATGATCATCATTCTGAACCAACATTTTTCAGACTAACACACCCCTAAATGAAAATGAAGTAACATAAAAGTTCTGATTCTCAAATGCACCTCACCTGACAAAATTTAGTTCTATCAAAAGCAAGACCTCATTTGCAGTTTTCAGTTTGATCCTTCACTATCTTAAAGTTATTTTGATCACCTTTCTTCACACTGTCAACATCAATGGAAATGTACTGAAAAAGAAATAAAGTATTGCAGCTTTTTCAAACACATTTTAAATTAATGTTTTGCTCTTTTTTTCCCCTACAACACATTACTACTGTTACTTCAGATCATTCTGCTCCCTGGATAAATCCTTTCTGAAGGGCAGCAGGATATGAGCTAATTAAGAAACAGTCTGTGTTACAAAATTATTAAAATACTAAACAGCTATTTGATATTTTAAATACAAAGCTGTCAAAGAATCCTATGTTTGAAAGAGATATTAGACTTTGGTAGGAGAGATACTGGTCCAATAGTGTATTAGATGCACTTAGTTTCATAACAAAATAATTTACAAGACCAATAACAAAAATCATCATTGGCATAAGTAGGTAGCAGACAGAACAAAATAAAACATTAGCTTGAAGAAAAAAAAGAGGAGTTATTAATAGGCATTAAAAGCAATGAGCAGACCTGCCTTTCAGAGGTATATAAATCTAAAATACATTACTCAGATACTATAGTGAGATTTTTTCAAATATCAAGGACGAGGAGGAGACATTTCCTATAACGGAATGCACTGTGATGAGCACTCCTGAAATGCACCAAAGAGATTATCACAGACTAGACCATGGTGAGATCACAGAGATAAAGAGAGGAGGAGCTCCTCCCTAAAATTACTTACAAGATTCTCAGAGCTGTAATTTCTAACTTTTGACCTTTCTTACACATGGATCTCTTTTCATTTAGCTAAAACATTTTCTCCTCAGCACTGCAGTGTTAATAAAAGATGAGGATGTAAAGGAACTCTTCAGACTGTGGGAGGGAGGGGTCACCAAACCCTGCACCTGAGCTTGGCTTGGGGATCACTATGGAAAGCTCACCTTGGGAGTAAAACCTGAAACCAAGTCCCTCCACTGGGAGGAAAGGACAAGTGGGGACCTGTTCCTTGGAGAGGCAGCCCTGGAGAAACTAAGCACTGAGCCCATCCCTCTGAGTGTCAAACTGCTCCTCCTCAGCAGCCGAAGTTTGAACTGTGCATCCTCCATTTCACCTTTAATCTCCAGCACTGGCAAGATAAACCAGGAAATGGTAATTCAAATTATCTTAGACCCCTTGAAACATTTACCAGGGAATGACTGACTTGCTTACCTGCTAGTTCCTAGTGATCCTGCAGTTCAATGAGAATAATTTAGAATTTTACCAAACAAAACTTTTATTATTGCAGGAACTTCTGACACTGGTAATATCCTCTGTACTCTGGCACTTTCTTTGACCAAGGTGCTTCTACCACTATTTTGTAGCCTAGGAAATAAAATGTTTTTGTCTTTAAGACATACAATGTTTTCTGTTGAGGTTCCATCATACACACACTATGCATATATTATAAAAATATTTTTACACACTAAATTAACATACCTCTCAGAATAAATCAATGAAGCTTTCTTCTGCAACCTTTATTTTGCTGTAGGTTAGTTATATAATGACAATTAGTAGGCAAAAGTGTACAAAGGAATCGAAGAACTAAAATACAGACTGTATGTTTAAAAGTTTCTATTACATTTACTAACAAAATGTTTTATCTGCCTTGAAGCATGATGAGTTAAGTGAACAGTTTATGGCAGTTTATCTTAATGCAACTTTTACATCTTCATCTGATCTTCCAGTCTATCTGCACATAGAATCACTGACTACAAGAGTATGTCTAAGATATGAATATCCAAACTGTGCATGTTTTGTTTAAAACATTCAGCTGCTACATCCGTTCAAAGATAAAAGCCATTTTGCAAATCTACATGAATACTCAGAGGATAAAAGGAAAGCTCGAACCATTTGGAGACAAACTGTGCTAAGTAAAAATTCTTTTCAATCTGCAGAAATAAAGGTTGCTACTAAGCTGTGAATGTTTTACAAAGATACTGTTAAATAATAAATAGTACTTACTGCTCAGATCTGTTCTTTATGATGTCATCTCCTCAACCTATCAAATATGTACACTAAAACAGAGGTCACAAAAGCACATTTATTTTAACACATTGGAATAGTTGTGATGCTAAATTCCATGCACAAAAAATGTCAAAGTGGTTTACCTGGTGAAGCCTGAGATGTGCAAGAGCATTTTAGCTTTGAACAGTAGTTTTGAATACTGATTTTCTCAGATACTTAAATAATAGATAATAATAATGTACTTTTGGTACTGATTTTAAAAGCAGTAAAAAAGCTCATGCTTTGATCTATTTAATAAAAAACATTGACTCATCCACTTGTAATCTCAAATACTATTTCTCTTTTATACTAGACCTGTGCATTTTGGCACTAAACTGAGATGGTGGAAAATTCCATTTTTTCCCAGAAGTGTAAAGCAAATCTGACAACAGAATTTGGCTCAGAAGATATTTAAGTTCATAGAGAGAGTTTACTTGATGGGTTTTTCTTGCTAAAGGTGAAATAATTCTAAGATTGGGTGCATGTTTGATTTGCCAGGGCCCCATCCTGCAGACAGGAGCTCATCACAAAAGGGTAACTGGGGGTGGGGAGGCCACTCAGCTGAGCAAGACTGAACACTTCGTATCTTGAGAGAAACAAAAATACCAAGGAATAAACAGATGACTGATTTTCAGCTGCTGTGCTGACTTCCTGAATGTGAACATAATCTTTTACTGTCCTACTGTCATGAACTGGCATAAATGCATTAAGAAAGAAAACCAGCCCCTGTGAATGTGGCTGCAGAGACAAAGCAGGTACATGCAGCAGTGAGCTGTCACACACCTACTCTTTTCCCATGCTTTCTGCAGAACATGTTTATTTATACTGCAAACCAGTGCACCCTACCATAAAATATCCTATCACTAGCGAAGGTCAAAAGGTACAAAATGCATTTTTTTCCATGTCTGTATTTGATTCCTTTCCTGCAAAAATTAAAAACATCCTTATGAAAGATGAAAAAAAAAATCTGAAGGCCAACTGAAATGCTACTTTTCAATCTAAAACTCAGATATTCCAAATGATGTAACATTTCACCTGCTGAAGAATAACAAGCTTGATTTAAACCTTTAACCATTAGTTATTTCTTCATTTCTAATTATTGTAGGTTGCTGCAGTAAATGCCATCAGTATACAGGACTATAAAAGCATCCCCCTTGAGATACATGAACTCTGGTCACATCTGAAAGAGAAATCTCTGGCTCTGGCCAACAGGAGGACCCAGATTTTTCTGCTGTTTGACAAAGGTACAGCTGCATTAATGCTGGGGAGGATGTGAACAGAGTCCTATATTATGTTTCTATTTTAAAAAATCACAGTTTCAGGAATATTATAAAAGGCTGAGATGAGAGAGATAATTCACAGCTTTACTTTGACTACGTAGCCTAAAAATATTCCTGTATTGTTTCAATATTTGGAAGAAAAACCAGCAATAATGTTTGTTAATTTTTAGTCATTACCTCGCCCCACTAGTGTATCTCAGAGACTGAATTCTTTACTGGGAGAACAACTGCTCATTCAAAAGAAATGTTTGCTCATTTCCACCCAACAGCCAGAGAGGATCCTCTGGTCCATGAAAAAATAAGATCTGATGGTAAGGCTTAACTGCCTCCATCATCACAATCAGAAAAAGCCAAGCCTTGGGGCCAAAGCCTCACAACACTCATGCTCAAGGAAAGGTAACAAGTTCTTCATTTTGTTTTCAAACTAGAACCTAAGGCACGGAAATCCACTTCAGTTAGCAAGACTGGATACTTGCTGGTTAGACAGGAAAAAAAAAGGTTTTCACACAGAGAAATAAAACAAGGGATTTCTTAGCTGTTCAAAATCCACCCAAACAGCATTTTCATCTCTATCATAGAGAACCTACCAAGACCCTCAAAATCCATTAAAGTGCCACCACGTGATGTTCTTCATAAAGGAAATGGGTGTGTTCTGAAAGCCCTTTCTGTTTGGATGCATCTCATCTGGCTCTTTCTGAAGGTAAACTTCAGTTCCTGTGGAGATGTGATTCACTAACAGGAATTCAGAGAGATCAGAAGGACTGAACCAAGTGGGCAACAGTATTTAAAACAAGTAACATCTGGAGGCAAGTCAATCTTACACATGATTTTAAAACATTTGTATTCTGGTTCCTTATCCTTCATTTGCAACTTTGTATTTTTCTGAATTACAGCTTGCATTTCACCTGAAGAGGCAAAAAATGTAGGTTTGTAACTAAAATGTTATAGCGGATCATTATAGTCAACTTAGAGACTTTTCTGTATTGAAAGTAAAACACTCCTGCATACCTTTTCATGAGAGCTGTGTGATACTTTCACACTTTGCTCTCAAGGATATGGCACTAAGCCAGTCAGACAAGGAAAGAAATCTGCTTTTATTAAATGTGATCATTTTTAGAGGACTAACTTTCAGCATAATGTTTCACTGAGCGAGACTCTTCTTGCTTGAAGGGTTTTACACTGAGTGACAAGAACCACTCCTGCAGTCTCTATGCAGACAGCCCAGAATGTCTTATCTTGAGATTGTAACAGGCCTGTCACCACCAGAGCTAACAAACTAAACTTTTCCAAGTGGATGCAGCCATGCCCATGACTTATCTTCAGTATGCAGTAACTACCCCTCTTGAAAAGTCAAATTATCCACAAGTTTCTGTCTCCATTAGTTCTGCCCTCCAGTGTGGCGAAAGGATTGGAGGCTGTCACGGCAAATTCCATTTAGCTACTTTGTCACATACAGGTCAATAACTTGGACATTAAAATCTCACCAAAGATTAAATTCTGCAGCATCCTGAGGCCCTGCTCAGAACACAAGCAAGTATTTTATGATGGCATTACATGGACAACAGAAATTCTCCCATACTTTGATCATTGTCAGTTAAATAAAGAACAGAATATTAAGAAGTGAGGAAAAAGTCAGAAATTCATAGAATAATACAATCTTTAAGGCTGCAAAATACCTCCAAGAGCAAGTCCAACCTTTCACTGATCACCACCATATCAACCAAACCACCAGCACTAAGTGTCCCATCCAGTTGTTCCTTCATCTCCTGCAGGGATGGTGGGCAGCCCCATCCCTGGGCACCCTGTTCCAATGCCCAACCACCCTTACAGTGAAGAAATTATTCCTGATGTCTAACCTGAACCTTCCTTGATGCAGCTTGAGGTACTTTTCTCTTGTACTGTCATTCCTTCTTGTCCTCATCACATTATCAATAACAAATTTCATGGGAAATTGAATATTTACATCAAGCCTGAGGGATAAAGCTTCAACTTTTTCAACCTTTCACCATTTCTAGAGATTTTCCTTAGAATTTCTTTTTTAAAATCCCAAATGACGATACTTTATCTTTTTCCTTTGAGTTGTTTTAAAGACAAGCATCCAACAAAACCTGGGAGAGAACACTTATGATCTATTAGATTACCAAGACCAGTAACTACAATGAATGCAACAAAATATTTAAGAGACTCACAGCTGAAACATCTGTAGTGCATGTGATATCAGTATGTGATATAGAGATACAAGTCATCAAAATCAAATATGTAGCTTTTAGATTTGCAAAGACATTTTTGCTTGTAAAACTTTCACCTGCATTACTAGCAGATTGTACACCACAGGGGCCCAAATAAATAGTGATTTCACCTCCATTTCATCACATTTCCATCTGCACAGTAATTCCTTTTAAGCTGCATAAATAACTCTAAGAGCAACTATCAGCACTCAGAGCTTAGAAAACTGTTTTCTCCTCATATTTAACAATGTGCTCTTCATCCATATTCAGCTTTAACATATTTTTGTAGATCTCAAAAATAATTACCAGAGTCTTGTAAATATTTACTAGTTTAGTTTCCATTTTTTTAATATAACTAATTAGAACTTTTCCTTGTGGCCATAAATCCCCTGAGTACCATAAGTATTTTGTGTTACTCCATGACAGTGAAGCTACCAAACCAAACCCTGAAATGCTTTCAAGTTTCAAAGTTTATTCATATCATAAACACCAGACTGGTTTCTCCTTTGTTCTGAATGAAAGTGAAATAAATATGACCAAGGCAATTGTATGCACAAAGGCTAGTTTACAAGTACAAGGAGAACTAGATTTAACAACAAACAGTTTCAGGACATTTCATTTAACACTGACAAATTTATTTCTGAAAAAAAGCAGAAGAGTTTTTGAAGGTAATTTATAAATAGATACTGAAGTCAACAAATACAGACCTCTACCATGTGACTCGTGTGATCCTGACCTTTGTTGCACAGTGAGGTCAGAAGGCTACCAAGACAGTTTTTATTAACAGTATTAGTCATAATTCTTCAAGATAAACTAAGTTATAGTTCCTGAGCAGATTTTGTACTACAAATTTGACTTAAGAAGTTTCTTTACAACGTAAAACATTTGAAGCTGGTGCCAAGTTTTACACCTGATGTTTCTAACACTTTTCATTGGTCTTTGGGATGATACTTCAGCAATGCATTGAAAAGGTGTTTCTACTCTGAAACCAGACACACCTGCTAACATATGTGGGTTTTTACACAAGAGAATGACTTCCTATTAAGTAAGCAAACTCCCCATACTTTCACTGAAGAGAAATTCAACCTGAGATGTAAAAGCAAAATGTTTTCAGTTAGTTATTATTCACAGCTGGGCTCCCCAGGAACATTTTCTGCATCACTGTTGCCATAGTAATTACTATAGAAACCCTGAATGCAATGGAGTCAAACCTGTTGAAACTCTGGTACCATTAAAGCCCCATTCAAAATATCCACTCAGGACAGAAAATGTTCACTTATATCTACTTTTGTCAGCAACAAGTTAGGTTTTTCTAGTCTTTCAATATAAATACACTAACTACATTAATTTCACCCAAGATGGTTTTGCAAGAGCATACAGGAAACCTTGTTAAAATCATTTTCTTCCAAACAGAGAATCCTATATTTTAAAATAATATTATACCGGTGATGGCTCTTAAATTGTTTATATGTTTTTGTCTCAGGTCAAAGAGCATTCCTTTAAAAGTGCATTTATCAGCAGGAGATATTTGGAGTTAGTTTTTTCCAAAATGTATATATAAGTATATATTAAAAATAATCACTTTTATGGATACATACTCACATTCCTATGCTTTTTCCTTTCCTTCTTGATTACAATCGCTGCAAAACCAGGCATTAACACATGAAGTGAGGCAGGAAATGGGATTTTGCTGTAAAGCAGAACAGTGATGAGCCACCAATGGAGGAAATTAGCACTTGCACATCTGTGTACACAGTTTTGTTCTTTATTTCCATCATGTTTTTTGGTTTTTTCCAGACACTCTCCACTGTTATGTTTCCTCTGAAACTTTTAGTGCCATGCCTTTAAATTAGAGCACATTTATGTTTGTTCTCACTCTTGCTGATAGCTAATGTATGTGGGTTTCAACACATACATTGTGATGTACATTAGAGACACACATTGCAATATTTCACTACAAAAACTGAAAAGCTCCCCAGTCAAACACGAAGGAACAGGCTTTTTCAGTCTCTATACAAAAAGCACTGGAACACAAGGACAATATCCCCAGTCACTACAGCAGCTGAAGTAAGAGTCAAACCACAAGGGAAGAAATCAAACAGATGCTGATTTGATCAATGATGATGCAAAAGTATTTAACGTTTCCTTTATGGTCATGCAAACCAGAACTACTGTTGGTAGCCAAGGTGAATGATCCTACTCCTTTTAAAGATGTCAAGTGCGTTTCTGGAGACAAGCTGTTGGATTTTTTTCCAATCACACTATATCTCATGATTAATAAAACACTATCTGTGCTTTCAGGACAGCAGTTTCCAAATGTATCAAAACCATTGTTTTAAGAACAAGTGATGTGAAAAGACTTCACTTCAGCTGAAACTCTCCCCACGTCCAACTGAAGTGGGGATAGAAGATAAAAGCTGCTTTCTTACTTCCAAGAGACCACGGTGGCACCAGAATGAGGTGAAGCAGCACTCACACCCCATGCATGGCACAGGTGAGGTGTGACCTCATGATCTCAGCCAGAACTAAAGATCAGAGGCTTAGCACTGAGCACATGTGGTGACAGCAGAACCTCACCTCTGCTGCAGCCAGACTGTGCTGGGGCAGCTGAGGAAGGTCCTTCCAGCGGCAGCAGCCCCCAGGTTGTGTCCCACACCTCAGCACTCACCCCCTCCATGACCTCCTGCCATGACAGGGCTGTGGGCAGCTCAGGACAGCACTTGTGCTGCTGCTCTTCACCAAGGATGGCAATGGCCACACTCTGGGGGCCTCTCTCACCACGCTGGTACCAACCAGGAGCTCTCACCTCAACCCACACACAGCCATGTTCAATCGGAGTTCATTTGCTCTGCTATCTTTATATCTTCTGAAAAACGAAACTAGGCAATGAATTCAAAAGTTGCTGGCAAGACTAACAGCACAGTGACATGTCATTTCCTGAGGAAACCAGGCTCTCTTCAAACCACCCTCATGTACCTTTCTGCAAGCCTGACTTGCCGAGGTACCTTGAAAAGCAAAGAAAATGGTTTCAGAACTCCGAGCTGCCATGCCTCTTGATGTCCTATTGAGAAAGTTAAAAGTTTGGGTGGTTACTTGGTTGAATCTTTAAACTCAAAATGTGCCATAACCTTTGTTCTTCAAGTAAACCTACAGAACAGGGGAAAAAAGCCTGTTCTTTAAATTGCCATAACGTATCAATCACCCCATGTGGGGAAAAATGAAATTATTTTTTGCCCAAGTTTGTATAATCAGGTGGCTTTCCTCAAGAGAGAAATATTTAAAATTACTAGCAAGTGATAAATATAAAATATTAAATCTTATCCACAAAGATAAACATTAATACTGTGTCTGATATGTAAACAAAGAGCTTTAAGATGATCACTAAACTCAATTGCACTGTGAAAAAAAACACAGAAAAGAAGCATCACAGTATTTTTAACTTACCTTTAAATGGAAACCAGACCAAAGCAGTTACATCTTTGCTTTGGACTATAAACAGAGTTGTAGTACACTTTTGATGGAGTTCTACTGTGAGCAAAAGCCACAGTTAACAAAAAAAATTGCCCTATAGTGCATTTCAGATGTAACTGATTGCTAAAAAGCTATTAAAGCATTAAATTACCATAGCAGACATTTATTGTAAGCATGTTGTTATCAGGAGTGTCAATCTTTGCACACCAATTACAAAGCCTAATAGACAATTAACACATAATAAAAAGTGGGTGTAAGCATTTTTACAACAGCTTCACACAAAAACCTTTCTGTTCTTTTAGAAATCTCAAAACATGTAAGAAGTACTGTGTGAAGAACCTGAAATTTTAGATATTTCACTTTTAAATAAATACAGGCACTTGAATAACTGAGCTTGTTTTCCTACACAAGTTAGCACTGTAAACAAAAGAAATTCACGTGCTTTGTTAAAATTTCTTCTTGATTAAATCTGTAACAAAGCAAGACAGCCGGCATCCATACTGATCCCAAATCTTGCTCTGCAGCACCACAGCCTTGTTTACCTGAGCAATGTCTAAACTGCTGGGTTAGGCTGAGAAAATAGATCAGCATCTCCTCAGGGGAAACACAGCTTGTTGCTTCAGCAGGCTACAAACTATCCTCATCTATTCACCTAGCCGATGCTAAACCCTAAATTAACTGTGACCTGATAATGGATTAGACAGTTTTGGAGACTACCAATATCTTGGCAAGGGAGTCACAGATTCCTTACTGGGCAAAAAAATATTATTTTAATCACCAATTAAAATAGTTTGACTTGAAATTGGCAAGGAAATAATACTCAGGAACTTTGATGAGATTTAACAAAAGACCATTTCCTATAAATAAGGACATCAGAGATTCAGAATCCAAAACAAGTTTTTGCCAGTTCTAAAGTCTTTGGTCAATCTTCCTACCTGCCCTTTGTGACAATTATGTGTTTCTGTAGGTAGAAGTCAGTTGCTGAAAGGCCTGAGGAAGGAGCATGGTAAGAGAAAATCATGATCCCATCCTATCCCATCCTACCTTTATGAGAAAAACAAACAGCTGAACATTCGTGGCCTGTGCTCCTCAGGGAGATAGGGACAGCTGATTCAGTTACATGAAATTACACACATCAGTAGAGAAACAAAAAAAAAATCACTATTCTGTTTATGAGTATTGTAGCATATACAATTTTTCCAAATTAAGTGTACAGAGCCAGGCGACATTTCACAGTTGTCTGCTTGCAAACAGGCTACTTAGCTGCAAAAGAAACCTGCTCAACAAGAGAAAGCTCTGCAAAGCACACCTACAGACCTGAAGGACACTGCTGGTCAGAAAAGCCCAGCTGTACCATACACCACACACACACTATGAGCAAAACCACACACAGATAACCTACAGAGAGGATATGAAGAAATGCTTCTGGTGCAAACAATTTACCTTTTCAATTCCTTAATAAAAAACTACCACGAAACCAAGTATTGTAATATCAAGTCCTTCAAAACAAAAGACAAACACCAGTACGTGGGAGAAGTTTGGCTACAGCTAAAATGGAATTAAACCATGACATATTTAGCCAAGTTAACAGGTGGGCAGGTGCCAGGTGAGGAGCGCCCCCGGCCGGGCACAGCGCAGTCACCGATTCCAAAGCCTGCCTGCCTCGCTGCTCTCCTGCTCCAGCACGACAATGAAAAGATCACGTTCTAGCAGAGGAAAGCAACTGCTGGAGGAGTTTATCACCATTTTGTTATTTCAGGAGTAATAAACCAGCAGGTCATCAAATAAATTTCAATGTTTAATGATAAACTAATTTAACCCTATAAAGCCTATCTTTTCTTCCCTGCTTTCACTGTATGGAGATTGGTGGGTATTTCCCACTATTTTCTGTTTTGTTATGCAGTGCGCCCCCATGTCAGCACAGAGGAAGAAGATGTAAGAGCTCTTTGGGTCAGTTGCTAGTTTAGATAAAGGAGGATATCCGGGGGAAGAAAAAAAAAAATCTCCAAACTTATGAAATCTGATGGATGGGACAGAGAAGGTGCTCTATACCAGGACAGATACAATAAAAGTATATCATGACTTTCCCTGTCTGCATTTTGACACAACTCCCTTACTGACTTGTAGTTGACTTAGCGTGACTCCCTCCCTGCACTGAGTTAGAGAACGGCAGATCTGAGAGGGAGGGAAACATGCCCAAGCATGCCCAGGTACAACCTACCAGATCTAGCTCTGTGCACTAATAAATAATGGATTATCAAGTGTCAGATGTGAATGTATCCAATGAAATTGCACAGAGACAACAGTTTTTTAAAACTTGAGTGCAACTTTTCTCCTTTTTTTAATCTATCTAGTCATATCCCACTTGCATTTAATCTGTGGAATAGAAACACATTATATAGCTTTCAAGATAGAGTCACATTTATCTTACTGTTCTGTGCAGAGTGGGGCTGGGGAGACCCCAAGAGAGAAAAACGGAGAGCACCTCCTTTTTAGTGCAACTTACAACCATTAAGGAGTCTTTGAAACAAAATCTTCTCTACACTCAGAAGCATAGTAGCAATTGAATTCACTTTAAAAAAAACAACTATAGAATCCATTTATTTAAATGAAGACATAGCTAACTGGACAGCTCATAAAATACAGTCAGTTCCTGGCCTTCACCACAGAGTACAAAGCTTGACAGAAAAGGTGACAACAAACCACCTCTATTCCTGCCAATACATCAGGTTAAATTTTAATTTGTGCTTCTTATAATAATTAAGTTCCAAGTCAGGAAAGAAAAACATGAGTTCTTCATACTAATCAAGACAAGAGGATGTTCTGAAATATTTGCAGGTAGTTTTTAGTCACATATTTTAATTCAGTTTCTGTTCATAATGACTTTAATATTCCTAATTCACACCAGCTTTCTCTTTCCACATCAAAAGAAACGAGTCTGCTGAGGAATTTTCTTGTGTAGTTTTAAGGAAATTGAATGATAACCTAATACAGAAAAGCTGTCTTTTGTGTCCCAGAGAACTGCATGCGACCAAGTGTATTCAGCTTGAAAGGTACTTATTCAAATGATTGTCTCTTACAACACTTACCTATTGAAATTTTCAGGGCCCACAGGAAAATGCAGTTAATGTAATACCCTCCAGCCTTCTCTCCCCCACAACGAAAAGATCAAATTACAAATCAGTCTTCTGTTTCTGATCTTCTTTCCAAACACTGCAATGTATAAATATTCCCAAAGAAATACCATTTATGTTCCTTAAAAACTATCACCAGCTCCCAGCCAGAGAATTAAACTAAGCATATCTAAGAACTCTCTTTTTTGGGGGGGAGGGGGAAACGACAGAAGAAGTCATTCTATCAGTATTAGAGTATTAGCTAGAAACCCAAATGTAATACATGAATATAAAAATAATAACAGACTGTTTATAAGAACAGATTCCGCAGTCTTAGCGAAAAGGAATCATGACCAAGGACAAGAATCTTTAGAAAGAGAAGTAGGGTAAGCATACAGGAAACAGATGGTTATCAGTGGTAGATCACTGGGTCTTGGGGGGTTTTTACATTTAAAAAAAGTCCCACTTCATACAGACACATTCACATGCAGCCACACAGAGACTCAAAACGTTTCAAAGTGATTAGCAGAAACTCACACTCACTGTCTGCTCCCTGCCGTGCCAGTGAGGAGCTCACAGGAAACTGGGCTGGAGATGGTCAGGACAGCCGGGCTGAGCTGGCCACAGGGATATTCCATAAGGCAGGAGGTCATGCCCAGTGTAAGAGGGAGCTGGAGGGGGCCAATGGCTGCATGGGGATGGCATCAGTCAGTGTCAGGGGAGCAACCATACTGTGCATGGCTTGTTTCTCTGTCCCTTCAATTACAATTACTCCTATTGCTGGGAAAAGCTTTAATTGCAACAAAAAGTGTTTAAATCTTGTGAATTCCTTTAGCTAAAGCAGGACAGTGCTTAGTCCTGTACAAATGTGTGCCAGTGGTTACTGCAGCCTTAAAGACCGTGGGCCTGAGCAACACTGATAAGAAGCTGCATCTTGGCCAGACCACGCTGGGGTGCACTCAAAGAAAAGAAACTTTTTTACTGGAGGCCTGTGACCAAAAAAGGATGATTTGAGGAATGGAATGTTCCCCAAACGACCACCAGAGACCCTCTAAAGATGCCTACTCTAATGCAAATAAGGCCCAAGAAGTGGTTTGAATATGCAAAAGAATTTGTGTGAATGCTTAGCATGTATGTATGAGTCTTGGGAAATGTAATGAATATGTATAAGCCACATAGATTCAAACCAGTGTGTTAGCCAGTGGGTTAGGCAGAAATATCCCTCTCACATCTGGCACCTAAAATAAAAGTGATGCCTCTTCCTAATACTGAAATTACAGTGCTAGAGTTTTATGCCCAAATTTTGATGACATTGTCATTACTAAGGAGTTAAGCCATGACAACTATGAAGGAGGGAAGGCAGTGTTTTCCTTTACTTGGCTTATTAACACATTTCATATTTTTAAACAAGAAATTTTTATTGTTTCTGCAATTTTTGTGTGTTTTTTTCAGAAGATAGTGGAGAAGGAAAAGAAAATACATCAAGATGCTGCATATCTGAATGAGAAAATTAGGCTCTATAGCATGAATAAGAACTAAGATGACAAATTTCATCCTTACTCTAAACTATGCAGTCATTTACTTGACGTTTGCAAGACAGCACTGAAGGAAATGTTTTCATCCTCTATAATCATAATTTCAATTTACAAATGACCAAAACCCGAGTTAGGGATGGTGAGGCCTCCTTCCCCAGTGTATTAGTTATTAACATGATCCAAGCCTAATCACCTGTGTTATTTATCATCCTGATAGCACACACTTCTCTAATGCCAGGGTGGGGGGGGTCGAGGGGGAATGAAAGTAAGTGAAAAAAAATTAACATACCAAAATGTGAAAGCCTGGTTCCTTATTTAAAGCTATATAGATTCAGTTTCTCAGTACCAGTGATTCCTGTTCCAGCCAAGAGAGTTACAGTCCAAAGTGACATTTCTTAGTAAACTTATTTTTTAGATTTTACCAGGATATCCCATATGGAAGAACACAAGAAGATATTTTTTTAAAACATATGGACAGATTTTTGCAGTTCTTTCCTAAGTAAAAGTTTCAGTTTTAAGACATTCCTCAGCTCTTTAATAAAGAAATGTATTTCACTCCCTCTATATACTCCCTGTGAACACTCAATTTATTTGTCAGAGTACAAAAGCCATGTCGTCAGCCTGTGCACTAACACACGTTCATAAACAAAATACCATTGAGGGCAGCCTAAAGATGTCTTTACCTTTTACTTGGATAAAAATTTCTTAACATTCAACTGGAAGCAATCAGGTATTTGAGAAATGTTTGTTGTAACTCCCTCCCTCAGCTAACAGCTATAATGAAGAGACATGTGACACTGAAAAATCAGGTAGAGCCCAATAGTCATAATCAAGAATGCAGCAAATGTTTTAAGAGACACACTATCAACAAAAATTATTTGCAGTATGACCTTAAGACAATGTAATCACATGTACAAAATGCAGTTTTATCCAGGAATCTGGTGAGCAATAATCTTTCATCAAAAAAAAAGAAAAAATGAATCCTCTGTAAAAAAAACACCAAGCAGCAGCCATAGCTTAGTAAGGTGTTTTTTAACAAGCAGTTAGGAACTCACCTCTGCTGCTATGTCTTTACGTGATCCCAGAGAAAAGCCAAGGGAAGGAAAGCAGGCAGGAGGGAGCGGGCACAGCTCACCCGGAGCAAGGCTGCCACCTCGTGGGCTTGGCCCGGGGGCAGCCCCAGCGCGGCCCTTTCCCGGGGCAGAATCAAGAGCGTTTTGATCCCATCCAGGAGGAGGAAATGCAATCCATACTTAGTTTTGTAAGACACGATGACTGAACATATGTTTAAACTTGTACTTGCCTCTGGGGCATGTTTTCTTCAGCTACAAAGCCCATTTCATGTGTGCATGAGGCAAAGTCAGCAGTTGGTGAGTGCACTTACTTTAACCATTTCAGCACATCCCATCTCTCACTGTTTGTGGGTGTGCTCATGAGTCACCCTCTCCATCTCCTACGTCACCCTCCTAGATCTTCATCCACTTCCTTTAAGGGACTGATCTCAGGCTGCAAGTCCCCATGCAAGTGATTCCCTTGTAACAATTTTCAATTCTACTACTCCTTTTATGGACAGAGGAGTACTTTAAATAAACTAGGAAAGTGAGGTAAGATACAAGTGATTATATATATATATATGTACAGTAAATATTTATCTGCTTTATTAAATGTAGTTGGTCATAATTGTTATTTTATGCTAACTATCCTGAATATTCTTTGCCTTTCCAAGAAAAGCACATTCTCTCTTTGTAATAAGATATTACTAGAAAGCAACTAATTCAAGGCCTCTTGCAGATAAGATTAATTTTATTCAGTTATCTGAAATGTTAATCTGTAATTTATAGGGCTTCCTTTTTGCACACACTGTAACCTTGTATTCCCCAAACATGTATGTGCCTTTTGTAATCAAACATCTGCAGTTAAACTGCACTTGATTAGAGCCAGTTTAATTCAGTTCTTCAGGATGAGTCATTTCTACTGATTAAACAAGGATATAGGAGAAACAGGGAAAAGTTGTGAAACTTGTTTCTCTTCTTACTGTAATTCCAGACACATAATTCTTCCTTCACCAACTAGCAGCTGGCAAAAGCTGCAAGGGAGTCATGATGATTTATCGTCACGAAACCTCACTTCCCACACAAGCTACGAGTCACCTCGTGCACTTGTCTGTCCCTGAGGTTCAGAATGCAGCAATTGAGCTGCTCTGCTCCTCACTGAGCAAGAAGGGCTGTGTGATTAAAACCACAGGCATTAAGGTAACATCTATGTGGTATCTACATTGTCCCATATTAAGTGAAGATGCAGATTTTCAGCTGCTCACCATTGCTCTCCTAGCTTGCTTTTACTCAGTCATGGGGATGTCAGTTCAAGTATTGTTTTAATCTCACTTGACCCTGTTATTTCTATTTCGTTCTTAAAAAGATAAACTTATTTAAAAAGCAAACAAACAACAAGCACTTAAAATACAAATTTGAATATAAATCTGTACAAATTATATACAAATACAAATTATTCTGGAGTACAACACTCCAGAATAATTACTTTTTCTATACCAAAGAGTTTCTAGACATGTGCACACTGAGATATGACAGTAAGCTGCTCTCTTTCAATGTATGCAATGATGGAGCTGGGTTTCAAATTACTTTTTGCAATATCTAAATTCAGTATCTAAGCATGTCTTCCTTTTCACTCTATGGACTGCAGTTTCAATAGCTTCCCTTCCCCACAAAGTCAGCAGTCTTAGATTAGAAAGGAAAGCTGAAACAAAAACAATCTGTTACAGCATAAAACAAAAATAATTTTTAAAAAAATGTAAGAAGTTTCTGTCCTCAAACTCAGTTTAAGCCAAGTCATGTACAGAGTCAGAACACACTGGAGTCCACATATAACAGTGCTTGTTTGGTTAGTTTTAAGATTTATAGATTTATTTATTCATAACATGGACAGTTTTCAGAGAAATTTGGTCTAAAAGTGATGAAAACTTTGTCACAGAAACAGCAGAACACTGCATACTTCATAAGGAACATGGCAGAGTATTTGGAGGCAGAAATAGAAAGCCAAGGCACCAAAACCTCTGTCATGAGACATCCAGAACCACATTTCAATTATTATTTTTAAAATCATTAAATACTTGCTGACCTAATCCTAAGTAACACGATGAAGGAGTGACTAGCAAGATTTCACCCAGCCTAGAGGAAACATGTTTTAAAATCCACACACAATAACACCTGGAAAATTTCTAATTCTGCACATTTGTTTTGAAAAACCATGTGCCAGCCAGCTACTTTCACAGAAAGTGTGGATGCATTGACATAGTTCCCACTAGCTCCCTTATCTTTAGTTACTTTCTTGCAATTTTCAACATTAAGAAAGTGAGAATCTGCCAAATCAGGAGCTTCTAGTTTCCAGGCTCTCAAGCCTTGATTGTTGAACACTCTTCCACACCAGCTAGACAGCTGATATTGCTGATATTATGACCATCCACCACGTTCCTCCACCTTGCTGTTTATCAAGAGCAGCTTCGTTTGGTTCACACATGAACTGTGCCATGGTACCCTGCAGCTATCAGATATTCACAGCAGTCACACCTCTGCTACTACCAGCATTCTACTGCTGCTGTATTCTTGTTTATGTACGTTGGGAGGGAAAAAAGCAACAGAACCAAGTGAAGCATTGCAAGTTTGAGAATTCAATTATTTTTTTCACCTGGTAGATGCACCAAAGTATGCAGATGTGAAACACTGATGAACCAGAATGGCAGACTTGGTTAATGGCTGTACAAGGTAACTGGGGTTCAGTCAATTATTTACTCTCCTCTCTGTTTCTAGGGGGCTTTATGCAACATCAAAGCTTTTTACATGCATTGTAAGTGATGTTTAAATGCTAGATAAGGTCTTGCTCAGGGCTTTTCTCTGTGAACCCTTTTGACTTAATTGAATATATTACCCTGCCACTGTATACTTTTAACAACAGACATTTCCAATCTTCCTATGACTAACACCAGTCCTTACTAATACTCACATTTTCACGAAAATAAAGCCAGAACCATCAGAATGTAAATAAGTTCCAAGAATCAGACAATGAATAAAAATAAACAACAATAAATGAACAATGCAGTAAGGCAGTGCACCATTGCACTTTATTAGGCTGACAAAAATAATACTCATTCAGCTCTGTAGTATTCACAGAACCCTGGAATAAAAAAACAGTATTTTAGAAACCTAACCAGACATGGATCACATTGCTATTGATAAAGTCCTCCCTGGGCCTCCTTTTCTCCAGGTTAAACAATTTCAATTCCCCAAGCTGCTCCTCATCAGCCTTGTGCTCCAGCCCCTTCCCCAGCCCTGTTTCCTTTCTCTGGACACACTGCAGCCCCTCAATGTCTTTTGTGTAGTGAGGGGCCCAAAACTGAGCCCAGGATTGGAGCTGTGGCCCCAACAGTGCCCAGTACAGGGGGACAATCCCTGCCCTGGTCCTGCTGGCCACACTATTGCTGATACAGCCAGCATGCCACTGGCCTTCTTGGCCACCTGGGCACACGCTGGCTCCTGTTCAGCTGCTGTAACCAGCACCCCCAGATCCTTTTCCACTGAGCAGCTTTCCAGCCTGTCCCCAGCCTGGAGATGCAGGGGGTTGTGACCCAAAGGCAGGATCCACCTTTACCTTGTTGAACCTCACACCACTGGGCTTGGCTCACTGATCCAGCCTGTCCAGATCCCTCTGCAGAGCCCTCCTGCCCTCCAGCACATCAACACTCCCACCTGACTTGGGGTGCAATCTGCTGAGGGTGCCTTCCATCTCTTCATGCAGATCATTGATAAAGATATTAAACAGAAATGTCCCCAGATAATACCACAAGCAGGATATAAAAATCAGCAAAGATATCAAACAAAAAAAGTATTTGTGTCAATTTTCCACCCCTCAGTAGATTTGTGAGTCAGGAGGGAAGCTCGCAGTTTTTCCTCATCCTGCCCTTTCATCCAAAGATTTTGTCGAGAATGTTCCAGAAGAAATGCTTAAAAGAAACTACTTTGATGTTGTTAATTTAATATTACATAAAACCAAAGCAAAAAACAAAAAATCTTGATTTCTTGACAAGCATGCAACAGGAAACAGAACATTCATTTGCTAATATTTATTTAATCTTAACTTTTCAAGAGTATTTCTCAGACTACAAAAACAACATAAGGTAGGTTTTGTCCATATGGCTGTCATGTTTCCTGTTAGGAATTTACTGATTTGTCACATAGTAAATAAATAATGTAAAAAAACCCTAGCAAACAACAGCAAGTAAAAACCAGCAGGCTCTCAAAAGAAGGCTCTCATTAATCCAGGTGGAATAGTCTCAAAAGCTTTTTCAACACCCTGCTCCCTTCATGAAAACACAAATCCAGTGCTAAAAATTGCATTGTCTGTGGCAATTTTCACCCAAAAAATTGTTGTGAAGTGTAAGCATTTGTCCACGTCTACCATTTAACACTGCAATTGCTTTTTTCGTCCAGCACAGAGTAAATTTTTTTCCTATTCACAAAGTAGAAACTATTGACTTTGCAATGTCTCCCAGGGCAGGAATGCCAGGAGCCTCACAGCACTGAAGGTGCTGGTACCAGCATGGCTGCAGCATTGGAGATTAAAACATTTGCCATATGTGAAAGATTCCCTGAGCACAACTGCTGCACTGCTGAAGTGAACAGGAGTTTTTCCACAGCCCATCCCCCATGACACCCTGTACCATGTCATCTGCTAAAAACTTAAAACCAAAATTAAAAATTTATCTTGTTCCTTCTCTGTTGTTAAATAATGCAGACTTAATGCATCAGTTATAACAAGTAATTATTTTACTTAATTTTCAAACTACATCTCAGTATTGCTGTCTCCTAACCTCTTAGAAAATTAGAAGTAAAGCTTACCAAACTTTTTCTTGTTCCATTCCTCCTCTGGCACACTGGTTTATTACAGTAGGGCCACTCATGGTAAGGGCTGAGCTTTCAGAATTCATTTTTTTTCTACAAAAGAACATCAAAAAACAAGAAAAATGCTATTTAAGTAAAAACTGTGGTTACTAATTAAGTAGAAAATGGAAACTTTAAGACAAGAACTTTTAAAATCCAGATACAGTATGTTTTACTTATTTAAGTGAATGTCCTACATCAATGTGATTAATTGGATGAATACACTGAGAAGGATTTGGCAGTTTTATGGACTTGCTAGTTATGCCAAACCCAACACTGATTGTCTTCTGTTTACTTTTTTGAGCACATGCCAAGAGAGTTGATGTCAGCAAGCCTGTATCCAGTTCTGTTAATTCAGAGCAGCAGCCACAGCCAGCACTGCTGTGGAATGATCCACACACACAACATGGGGGAGAAATATTAAATTTCTAACATGTAAAGATTTACAGAAGCTTTTCAGCATATTTTAATAACTTAAGATCATACTTTGCTGATTTGCAGAAAATAACAGTTAATTCATAGCTGAAGTCCCTCTCTAAAACAGCACAGACATATTCCAATTGCAATAGCAATTCCCAAGTTACACCACTTACAAAACGTCTATATGGTCAAAGTTTCCAGTAAATGACTTGTATGGCAAGAACAAATGAAGACTCTACACAATGCAAGTTAATTCCATCATGAAACAGTAATCATTTTTTAATAACAGGATCCACAATGTTAACCTGAAACTTCTGAGTCCTACAGCTTCTCTACCTACTCCCACTTTCTTTTAAAGGAGGGGGATATTTTTAGCTATCAGTCATCTTATTCAACTTGATTTGACACCTGGTTTGTATTATGATCAGCACAAGACCTAAATGATTAACAGAAATCAGGCTCAACTGTATATTAATTAATACCTATTAGTATATAACCAGAAAATAAACTATGCTTGTCAAGATAATAATCCCTCACTTTTTTCAAGTAGGTACAAAGAACCATTAAAAAGATGGTTTAACCTGTACAAAACCTGGGTCAAAATCTAACATGGCAGATTTCAGGGACAGCATGAAAATCTGAGTACAGGGCACACATCCCATCACTGGCAGATGATCCACAAACTAAACAACAAATTAAAATGCTCTGAGGAGAATGCTCATCTTGGTTTCAAAAGTCTGCCAATACAAGAGTGGATAAACAGTCGTGGCAAAGCCCTGTCCCAGGACCAGCAACCAAACTTTGTTCCTTACTGACATTAATGTCTTGTTTTAGCCGGCCTCTTGCTGTGAACACAGCCTGTGGCACTGACCCTTCAGAGCAAACAGAATAGATTTGCAAGAACAAGTCCTTAATCTTGCATTTTTTAAACATCCCTCATAATAGAGAGGGATAAAAGTCTATTTCAGGCTTGAAATCTTGTTTAACGGATCCAAAAAACTGTTCTGAATTGGAAAACAACAGAAGCCTCACCTCTGTGAGGGCAGGAACAGAGACTCAGCCATCTGACCTTCTTTTGGATCAGTGCCTGACCTCAACTTTACTCCTGATTCTCAATTCTGAATGAAAAGTAAGAAAAAACAAACAAAAATGCCACACAGATAAAACCAAACCACCAACAACAAAAATCCTCAACCAAATCAACAACACAAAACCCCCATCAAACAAATCCACACAAAAAAAAATTTAATTCTAAAAGTGGCTCAGCAGCAACATGTGTTGAAAACTTAAGTATTACTTGCCTCTCCAGTCTATAACAGCACAGGAAGAAAAGAATTTTTCTTAAATACATGTTAAAGTAATATTGCAGGAGTTCATATATAACATCTTCTGCAAAGTTCCCTTTCTTGAGGAAGCAATTTCCTAACCTGGGGAAAGCCCAGATTCTTCAATGATCACACAAGTTTTGCCAACAAGAGTTTTACCTCCTTTTACAAGTCACCTGTACCAGTAAGATCAAAGGTTAGCAGGTTAGAAGCAAGGTTAGAAGCAGTCCATTAACTCTCAAAGTTGGAAGGTCAAAGATTCTGATTACAAAACCACAAGGTTGCCATTCCAGCAAAAAAAGGTGCAACTCCCACTTTTTTCTTGTGAGCTGGTATTAGAGCAGTACAACTGTTCAGTGTATGACTAAAAAAAAAAAAAAAAACAACAAAAAACAAAAAACAAAAACAAGCTGTTTTCAGCACCCTCCTCCCCACCCTAGGAAATATCCAAGCCAACACTCCATACATATCTCTGCACTGAGACTTCCACACTCAACCTAGAGCAAAAGCAGAGGCTAGAATAGATAAAAAGTTACTGTATTATTCTTTTCTATGAACAATTGATGATAAAAGTTGACATGGATAGAACAGAAAATAAATGAAATTTATCATTTAGGCATTAACCTAATTTCTGTTCTGAGATGCTCTACAAAAGAAAACCACATAAAGTACTCCAGAGGAATACATCTGGTCAAATCCTCAACTGGCTCACGTTCCCAGGCTGATATCTGACAATAGCAGCAGCACACTGTGCACTTGAGTGACTTCTGTCTGCATCAGCTGCCTGCATCAGCTCCTTGCCCGTCACACCCCTTGGTGACTGTCTGTGGAGGTGGACAGCACTGCCAGGCTTTGGCAGGACCCATCCATGCCAGGCTTTGGCAGGATTGCCATCCATGCCAGGCTTTGGCAGGATTGCCATCCATGCCAGGCTTTGGCAGGATTGCCATCCATGCCAGGCTTTGGCAGGATTGCCATCCATGCCAGGCTTTGGCAGGATTGCCATCCATGCCAGGCTTTGGCAGGATTGCCATCCATGCCAGGCTTTGGCAGGACCCATCCATGCCAGGCTTTGGCAGGACCCATCCATGCCAGGCTCTGGCAGGACCCATCCATGCCAGGCTCTGGCAGGATCCATCCATGCCAGGCTCTGGCAGGATTGCCATCCATGCCAGGCTTTGGCAGGACCCATCCATGCCAGGCTTTGGCAGGATTGCCATCCAGCAGCTGTCCCCAGCCACGCTCTGGAGGGTGAGCAGCAGTGAGTCAGACAAGATTTGGGGACACACTCCTGTCACACTGCTCCTCTCAACAGGTCTGCACAGGCCTCTTTCACTCTCTGTCAGGAGCAACAGGTAATTAAAGAGCTGATCCCCACGATACTGACAAGTTTTATGGCCTTGTCAAAACATCTAAAGTTTTTTAGTTTCTAAATGGCAAACAGAAAATTGGTATCTGTCAACACTTTAGTAAGCCAGGGATATCAAATATTACCACTACTTCTCTTACTTGAAAGTCATTTCAGACAAAAATTCTCAGCCTGTACATTCTCTCCTTAATCATGTGCCACAGAGTTTCCTTAAGACCCTTTCTTGAGAATAAATACTTTTTTTTAGTAAAAAACAAATAAAATTATTTAAATTTCTACAAGGGGAATATATTTTTTTCAAGCATTAAGAATATTTTATAGACATATTTCCAGTGAACACATATTGCTTCAGTAGGTCTAAAATAAAACTGAAATTTTTCTTTTTTGCAGAAAGAAAACTGTAAGGTTTTTAATCTCTAAAAAATATTGTTCATATTCTAAGTGAGCCACACAAAATGAAAGCTAAAACTAGCAAAGGAAAATTTTGCATATATTTTAAATATATATATATATCTTCACACAATAAGAATACTACCACTATCCCCCAAATCAGCCTCCAGTAACAGCAGCAACTTAGAAAACAAAATGCAACTCAAGAAGGAAAAGAACAATGTTCAGGAAAAAATGCTGTTCACAGGTGCCTCGTTTTGTATCACCATCCAACTCTTGTTCGGACTTGAACTTTATGGCATAGGCAAGGTTCATGATGAAACCTGAAGGAGGAAAATAAATCTATCATCTTCCCTCTTAATAACTTGGAGCCAGATGCCAAGACAAGTCAATGAATATTAATTTAAGAGACTGCTCAGATGCATTCTGTTCCTCAGCCTCTGCACACTGAACCTTGCATGTTCCAGATAAGGGACATGCTCTTGAATTAGGTGCTGTCCTGGAGATTGTGCTGTAATAGCAGGAAGTGGGCAAAATGTAACTGCAGAACAAAAACACAGGAAAACAATGCCAGAGAGTTTATTTATAGCAACTAAGTTTATCACTACTCTCTCTGTCTTACTGAGGACACTTGAAGAAACATCCTTGCTGGCTTTGATGAGACATCTGAAATTCAGGATACTTAGTCTTCTATGACCAAGTATAGGTTGCTTAACACTAGAGTCCTCAGAGGGAACCATGAACCCTAAAATTCTCTTATGTTATCTCTTCTATGCTTCCATTAAAAATATCAACTCTGTTTATCTGAAGCCTTGTCAGTCCATCTGCCTTAGAGTAGATTCTTACACCTCATAATGGCAGAGAAAAGCCCAGCAGTGGTAAGCCACTGGCTCAAATACCGACAAGTGTTATATTGAAGTACATTTTATTCATTTGTATTTAATTTTGGGAGTTCTGCAATTGCCCTTAAGTGGACACAAACAAAGCCAGGGGAAAGGCTCTAGTGTAGCACAGCACTCAAGCCCCTGAACACCTGCACAGAACTGCCCTGCAGGATCGCTTGAACAGAAAAACATGAGAAAGTTCAAGAAAAGTATTGAAGTCACAACACCCCACGGGCTCAAACCTGACTTATATCTGGAAGAATGGGGTAAGTATCAGCCAATCTTGTTAAAACTGATTCCCTACACAAAGCCCATTTTCTTCTCTGCCTTTTTTCCCCCTCCCCTTGTGTTACTAAGTGTAGATACACTTTGATCCTCAGGCTAAAAATATTTTTTGCCTTTCCCTCCACACCCTACTTGTATCTCTAGACAAGATATTCACAGTAGCCGTAGTTAAAAAATAACATATCATTCAACAGCTGTTCACTACAGTTAAAGCAAAAATAATTAATATCTTCTGATGAAACACGTTCCCACAGTTCCTCACCCTCACTAAAATGCTTTGCATTGTTGAAATAGTATCTTGTTATACTTAGCTGATAGGAAAACCATGAGGAAAAATAAAATATTTTCTGAACTCTAAGAACTCTCAATGCAGAAACTATTATTCTTTTTAATGAAAAATAAGGCAGTAGCATCACTATGTAAGGGGCAATAATGTGCATCTTCTACAAGGAAAAAGATGTGTTACTCACCATCATTCTCTGAAGCAAACGTCTTTATGACCACAAAGCCTGAAGAGCCGATTACCAGTTAGCAGGTGTAGTGGAACATCTCTAAAGAGCCCGTTCCCATTTCCTTACTAACTTACTTACTAACTGAAATCTGCTATTTCTAAGTAAATTAACATATTTACCCTTGCATTGCTTTCTGACAAGCCACGTTTCCACACCCCAAGTGAGCAAACACAAGTATCTCCCATCTCAAAAGCACTCAGCTCCCAGCCAGCTGCCGCCTTAGGCAAACAGTTAAAGGGCACATTTAAACTTTAAACCAAACTTCGCTATTTAACTGAATAACAACAAATTTGAAAAACAGTCTTTCTTCAAATTGTTTTTCTAAGACTCTCAGAGATGGCAGTTGCAAAATATTTTTATGCCACTGCAGCACACTTCAGTGAAATCAGGTGAGAACTCAAGAAGCTCTTGAAGAATATTTCAATGTAGCAGCCAGTGCTGAGAATTCCTCTTTATATGATTGCTTCAATCTAAGTCATCCATGCAGCATACTTGGTTTCACACACACACCATGGTTATTTCAAATTTTGATCTCAATGAACACATGTGGCATATTATTACTTACCCTCCTGGAATCTTTAAAAATGCACCTGATGCTGTAAAGAACGATGTTTTGGAGAACCTTTTCAAATACCTATTTTTGAGGGGTTTTGTTCCTGTTCTGAAGGCATCCTATTAAAAATAAACGCCTTCTGTCCTCTTCAAAAATGCAGTTAAATTTTATATAGGTACTTTACAGAAGCATATATACAAAGATATATTTTGAGGCAGCAGTTCAGAGAGCCACAGATGCTGCACATTTTGGTGAATCTGTCAGAACTCTTCAAGGTGACAGAGAAGCAGCTTTAAAGTAATGGCATGATCATGCTTCACAGCAAGTGCTGAGCTTGGCTCCCTCTCCCATAGACACACAGTTGCTATAGACAGTGAGACAGTCCATCCAGCATATAGAAAAGACAACATTTAGTTCTGAGGTAGCATGAATGTGGTACTTATTCTCAGCACAAAATATATTAAAAGGTAAAAGAAAACTGACATTAAGGAGTGCACCATGCTGGAGAAATACAGCCCAATATGAGGCAACATGAACCAGTCCTTTGGTCAACTGAGCCTTAGCTCTTTGCCCTGAAAAATACCAAAAGAAATGGAAGGCAACCAGTTACATTGTAATCCATGGAACATCACCGGCAATGAAAGCCCCTGGAGAAGGTTCCCAGCATCAAAGAGAGGACAGGGTTACCTCTCACACAGCTTTCAGAACCATTTACATACATGGCTATGGCAAGACAGCAATATCAGGGACACCACAGGAAGGCACATGCACACGTTCTACTCCCAAAATATAAACAGTGATTTTCCTAAACAGGTTATTACTCAAGAAAGAACAAGAAAGAATTGAGAATACTGGTTTAGTCGGTCTTGCACATCATCATATTATATAATATAGTCCATCACTGCCATGAAAAAAGGAGCAAGGACTCCTCCTCACTCTCCAATGTGCAGTTACCAGGAGCTGCCAGTGGTTTCAAGTCAAACTTGAGCAGTGCAGGGCACAACAGGGAATATTTGTGAGTTTTGTTGTCACTTTAAGCACGGTAGTTGATTGCCGTGTCAACAACAACAACAAAAAATATTAAGGCTTCCGTGCTCTCATATGTTAAAACATGCAACCAAACCACTCATCTGATTAGGACAAAATTTAACATTATGAAACATTTGCAAAGACTTCAACAAAGCATTTTAAAAGAGAAGGTTTAAAATGCAGAAGATACACACACAAAATGAAATATACTGTTTAAGTAGAATACAGAGAACACTAAGTACTATACTCTATTCAAGACACATAGATATCAAGATTTTGTTTTTGCCATTGGTGTTAAAATTACATTTGTCATCCTGAGACAAATCTGTTTCTCTCTGGACTAAAAGACCCAGATGTTCCTATTTCAAGTCTCTGGCTTCAGCACCAGACACCAAACAAAACAACCTATTCCTTCTATCAGCATTTCTCCAGCACTGCCCATTTCTTTACCCTTTACCCCTCTCCATGTTTTTATTTCTTTTCAGCAAAGCAAGCAAACAAAACACAAGAGTATGATAATGCAGCTTCCACTGGAGACTTAAAGCTAGCCCTTGGTCAGTTTAACATGCAAAAGGTTATCTGACTTTTATTATAAACTATGATTTCAAATGCAAATACAACTAGTATTAAGCTAAACATATTGTATTGTGTTTTGCAGTTGACACTACACAGGAAAACAATGTTGAGAGGTCCTTTCCAAAGAATATGAGTATTTATGTTCCCAATTTAGTGACTCATACAACCAGCAATTTGAGATTTATTTAACTCTATCCTCCTCAAACGTCTGTATTTGAAAGCAAGCAATAAGTGTCTATTCAAAAGCTGTAACCATAAAACACAAAGATTTTTTTCTATGTTTTTTGTAAATCTAGATTTTGTCTCGAGGAAAATTATTTCCAGAAGCAACTTTTGCTGTTTCTGTAAAGAATATTAAAAGGGCTATGCAAAGCTAAGTCAATTTAAGGAACAACTTACTAGACAAAAAGATGCATTTTCTGAAACGAGCTCTGAAATTAAATCTTTTTCATGGTAAAAGAGACTCAAGGGAAAAAATAAAAAGATAGAGCATGCATGCCCAGTATGAAATTAATGCAACCACTGTCCCTTTTCTTCATATTCTTCTCATCCTTTCAGCATATTTCTGCTTCCTCCATAATTAAGATGTTTATCCTCAACAAAAATACATTAAGAACAAATGAAAATCAAGAGAAATACCACCACAGTTGAGACAAACACAACATGTTTTTCCCTTTAACAGAATCATCACTGCCAGGAAATGGCAGCAGGTTCAAATTTTATCTGCCTAGAAGCGTGTCATATTTTCTGCCTAAAATGAAAATGATGATGCTTTCAGCCTACTGTCTTAATAATCACAATTATTTCATTCAGGATTTATGTACAGTTTAATACATTTAATTGAAGTTCATCAAGTTTGCCTTGCATTATATTCTTGTTTTTTTAATACGTTGAAAGGTAGACAAAGAGTTGCATTGCCCAAAAATTGAGTCTTTAAGGCTTTTCACCTGCAATTGCGAAGCACAGTCAGAATCCAAACCTACATGGGAAAGTTTTTAGAATCCAAGCCGAGATAGGAAAGTTTGTAAGATCACCCCTTCACACAACAATCAACTCGAGTTGGTGTTTTCTTCTCGGCTATTAATTACTTATCTATGGAGCACCAACAAATGTTAATTTTGACAGCACCTACTTCTGTAGGCAAAGCATTTTAGGGCTCATCCTCACCTAAGAACCTCACAGTTCACAGGGAGATGCCAGGCCTGGGATCCCTCATCACTGCCGAGTCCACATAAAGGTGCTGGTGTGCAATTCCTACGTGCCTTTAACATCTCCCACATAAAGGCCACACACAAGCAGAAGGAGTCAGTCACCCCCAAAATACACTCTGTCCAAACAGCTGGTTGTCATCTTCAGGAAACAGGTGATAGTCCAGACAAAACATTCTGAAGGAACACTACATGGGCATACTGTTGTAGTTAAAATAAAACCAGTAGGATTCTTGATACAATACATACAGTGTAATGGATACTCTTCTACTAGTTAAAATACTGAAAATTAATTTAGGAGAAACGGTGAAGTGTTTAAAATAAACTAAAAAAGGCTGCACTTCTCTTTAACAACTAAAATGTCTGAGAGATGATACCAGCAGAGTAGATGTTCTTGCTCTACAGAAACCACGCAAGTCCAGGTAATTCTTTCCAAGTTTATACAAGCTTCAGTGGTGTAAAAACCAACAAACTTTTTAATGCAAGTTGCACCACACATTGATTAAACCTGCAGAGCTATGAGGGCAACTGGAGAACTGTGAGAGTAATTAACTCTACAGAAAGGGAAAAAGTAAAAACAGTAGTATGGGGCACCTTTCTAGTTACATTTCTGATTGCCTATATAATGATTTAACACAAAAGGCCAAAACCTCCTTGCCGAGACAGTTTAAACAATTTTTTTGGCGGGAATTGCTCCATTTTACTACTGGCCATGCCTTCAAGCACCGTCCCCAGCAGCGGTCCGGCTAAGGCACAAGTCACAGGAAATTTCCTCCTGCAGGCACGGCAGCCGCCTCCCCCCGGGCGGCTCCTGAGCCCGCGATTAGAATTCAGTGAGCGTTCACTGCCCGGCCCTCCGGCCACGAGCGCTTTCCCCTGACCCCGGGCTGTGCCGAGCACCTGCGGGTTAATGATTGCCCGCATTTCGGTACCTCACAGCACATCCCTGCACGTTCTACCTCGCTGGCACTAGAGGAGAGAACAGGGTGTGCGTGTTTGCACATCCCCCGTGTTACATTTGGGGGTGGAGACCACCGCAGCCACACGCTAAATAACCATTTATTTCAGAATAGTTACTTCAGAGCTGTTAAAGTCAAAAAGCAAAGAAGGGAGTGCGTGTTTATCACACATTACTGGAGCATATTTACCAAGTCCTTTATTTTCCAATTTTTTTAGCTGCTACACTACAGTAATACTACACACTCTTAAAGACTTATGCAAGACTCCAGCCATTTGTCAATTCCAGATTTCATATGAGCCGAACAACTGGAATCCACAACACATCCCCACAAGTTGAGAGGCACACTTTGTTAACAAAGCAAAGACATTTAAAGAGGCTAGTTGAGTTAAACAAAATAGTCTTCCACAAACATATCACTTGCCAATTTCCCTCCATATTTCACAGGAAGAGAACAGCAACAAATTATTTCTCCAAACAAAGCTCTCACTCATACACTGGGTATAACTATGCATGTTATTGTCTTCAATAAGATACAGCACCCACAAAGCACTCCTCAAGGATTCTAAATGCATTCATTACAGCATTTGTAGCAGCAGGCAGATGCTACTACAAAAAAAAGAAAAACAAACAAACAAAAAAAAAACCCAGAAAAATACTTTCAGCAAAGGACAGTGTTAAAAAATCTAAACCACTGAAAACATACTAATAAAACTCCAGGATAAACAAGATTTTAGAGGTCAGGTTAATCTTCTTTAACACTTAAAGCAAAATATTTAAGACAGGAAAAAAGAAACACTCAGGAGCTTTTTAACACAGGAAAAAGCTCCTGAGTCAACATGAAGGTATTACACATAAACTCCTGAGCAGAAGCAGGTATCACCCACTTCAATTCATGAGCAGCAAAACAAAACTGTTTTGTTTAAGGCCATGTGGTCTCACTGGCCACTTGCTGGAAGCAACTCCACATAATACACCTCCAAATTATGTGCACATACGACCCTCACGACTTGGAAGGACGCCAGAACAACTGTCGACACTGAAAGAGTCCTGAGAAGAAGTGAGCTATTCAAGACAGAGCGGAGGTCTGCGAGAATGTGCAGGGAATGATGCTGAGTGTCACAGTGCCTTGACGGGTCAGGAGGCCCTGTCACACTGCTCACCCAGACACACCGCTCCGACGGGAACGTGAATGGGACTCCTGTTCAAAACAATGTGACATTTTATTTACTGAAACTGGCCAACAAACACTTACTGAGAACAGGTATCATATCATACATGGGAAACATTTAAACAGAAGGACTGAATCCACTAAGTGACAAGTCAGAGATACACCCATGAATTCCCTTACTTCATCCACACCAGGGCAGCTCTGTTTCTCATACTCTACCACCTACATTCTGCAAGCATTGTTATTCTGCAATAAATACTTAACTCCATTTGTTTCCAAATCCCATGGGTTCTCCTACTCTGAACTCAAATTCTGTACAGATACAACATCCATCTCATAACTTGTTGCACTCGGCAGACCTCCCTATGTGCTACAGAACTAGGTATGCAACCAAAGGTGCATAGCAACTGTTTGAGGATGAGGGAATTGCCTCGGCCCTTTAACTGTGAAAATGTACTGAAGAGTAACGTTTAACTAGAAATTGTATGAATAAATGTAGGTACACATGATAAAGGTATACAAGAACGTTTATAGAGTCATATGATTAAAGAACTATATAAAAAAATAAGTTAAAAAAAAATCAAAAATAAATTACCAGAGCTGACTTTCCTGCATGAACGCACATGGTTGCTCAGTAAACCCCAGCTCCTGGCCGCTGCACCGCGCGTTCACCTGCGAGCCGCAGAGACCGGGCTGGCTCCGCGCCCCAGCGCTGCCTCCCACCACAGCCCACGGCGGGCTGCGGAGCCTCGCTCCACAAGGGTAACTCACCGCGCTCCCTGATTGTTTATTCTCCACTTTCCTTTCGGCCCGAGCCTCCCTCACCTCCTTCCCCGAGGCGTGGGCCGTGCGGGCGGAGGGAAGGGCCGAGAGCCGGCTCCGTGCCCCGCCAAGGCAAACAGCAGCGGCGGCACAGCCGGCCCGTGACAGCCACCGCGGGGCTCAAAGGAGCTGCGCCCACCGCGGCCCTTCCCTCCAAGCCGACGGCTCGTGTAAGATTTGCGACTAAACAAACGCTAAAAGTTCTTCAAAAGAATAAACAAATAAAGGCCCCCAAGAGGCAGCGGGTCGAGCGCCCGCCGGCCCCGGAGCCGCCTCCTCAGGGCCCCTCACGGGGCACGAGTGGAGCCCGCACGTCCCGCACCGGCGTGGGCAGCTGCGGCCTCCCCGGCACGGGGCAGGCGGAGCGGGGCGAGGAGCCGGAGCAGGACGAGCCCCGTTCCACCCACCAGGAGTCAGCGGGAGTCCCCTCGTGACCCACAGTGCCACTGCCGCTACCGCTCCGTGCCGAGTTCCGCAAGGCGCGGCGGGTCCCCCCGGAGCGTCTCCGCTCAGCTCCGCCACTGCCGCCTCCAGCAGTACAGAAGAGTCGAGCCTGTCCAGCCGGGCTGGGCAGCGCCCACCTGCCCAGCGCCGCCGGAGCGCAGCCCCGAGGGACAGCACTCACCTTGTGCCGTTCTGCTCCCGCTCCTGCTCCGCTCCGGGCATGCGGCTGGCGGAGCTGCCGGCCCGGCCCGGCGGCAGCAGGAAGGGTGCGGAGGGTGGGCACGGGGAGCCGGCGGCACGGGGTGGGACGCGGTCCCGGGGCTCCGGGAGACTGTCACGGCAGGCGGAGGGAGGGGATGGGTCTGTGTGTGTGTGTGTGTGTGTGTCGGTGTGTCCGTGTTGGCCTCGCCCCGCCGCCCGCCCCTCTCCGCCGGCCCCGCCCGGCTCTCCGCCCTTCTCACTCCGGCTCCAATCTGCTCCTCGGCTGCGTGTCCTGTCCTTCCCTTCCTCTCCCGGTCCGTTCTGCACGGCTCATCCCGGCCAGCGGCGGCTGCTCGGGCCCACTGCAGCTGCCTCGGCAGCCCCGACCGGCCTGGGCCTCTGCCGGGGCTCCGGGCTGTGCTGCCCCGGCCTCCGCCCTCGGTCCCGCCCGGGGAAGGTGAAGGAACCAGGCTGGGGTTGGGAACAGCTCAGGAACCAGACCATAGAAAGGCAAAGGACATCGCGCCACGCTAAGAGTCTCAAACGAGATTAACAGCGTGCGACCTGGAGTAGGTCTCATTAGGTTAAAAACTTGCGGAAAATAGCGACAAATCATGTACAGATGGTAACAAGCATGTGTGTTTTGGATAAAATACTAGTATGGAAATACACTCAAAAGTCCTATTGACCTGAAAAAATACAGGGATGTGAAGATGATGATAGATGATGAGCACTTTAGATGAGGGATTCTTTCTAGTCTATGTTTGTACTGTGCCTGGTAAAGATCTTATTTTCTGTGACCCAAGTCAGTATAATAATATTAAATACTAACACTTGCATCACTTAGAACAAATACAAACTCAAATGAAATGTAGGTGGTAGATCTCTCACAGTAGTGGCATGGCCAGCAATGGAAAAACAATAAAGAAACTCATCACATTTTGTAGCACAGACATCAGAAACATTTTACAGCAAAATAACTAATAATTAACTATGGTTTGGCCTTACTTTCTAAACCAACATCTTGCAAGGAGATTTCATCTCTCAGTTGTTTCTAATTGCTGAGGATAGGAATGGTATGGAAGAGACACATGGACATCAGACCTTGCTTTAAGCAAAGGTCTCTAATTCCATGTCATTTCTTCAGGTTGGAATACTAAAGTAATCTCTCAACTCCATACTGTATGGAAACATTCTGGAATTAAAGTCATATTCAAAGAAACTGGTTCTTAAGGTGAATTATTTTTAAACTCAGGACAATTCAACTGGATAACAGCCATCGAGATAACAGTTCTACATCGTAGTTTACAGCAGGAGTTTTTTCCTGCTCTTAAAGTAGCAATTCACATAAATAAATTCACACAGGTGTGCGGAGACTTGGCACTTCTCTTTTCCTGTGGCAAAGTCAGAGATTTATGTTTTAAGCAACACCAGGTTATGGGCAAAACCTGGGCTCCCAGCAGCACTGATATAATTTAGCAGAATGGAGAAATCTGTGAGGTTGTTCCTGAAACATGGAGCCTTTGTGACAGCTGCAGCCAATGTAAGTGGAAAGCAGAGATCCCACCCCCTGCTTTGGTTGTGCCCGTTATAAAAGCAGGGATGGACAGGCTGTAAGTGCGTGGCCACTTTTTATCAAGAACTTTCCATGTCTGTCATGGAAAGTGGCAGTTCCAGACCCCCGATTTAAAGCTTAATTTGATATTTGTTATCAGGAAATGGAAAGAGATGGGCTGTTAGAGACCTTTAACTTTTAGAGTGTTTTATGTGTCCACAAAATTTCCACTTACTTATGCACACAAGGAATGAGTAATTAGTTGATGTAACATGTATAATTATATAACAAAGTGGAATCTGCTCAAACACATCAACTAAAAGCATTGTCCAGGGAGACTGAACACTTTTCAGTAATTACTAATTTGTATTTCCTGGGTTTAAAGATGATACACTATATAATGTAATTTATAACTGTTGTTTGTTCAGCATTTTAAAATCATAGCAAGCATGGAATTTCCTTTAGTATGCAAAATACAAAATTTAATTTTTAAATGTATTATTACTTTGATCTAAAACATTATCTTAAAAAACACAGTGATATCTGACTGTTATACTTTAAAAAATGTTCAGCAAGCCAATTCAAGGATAAAAACATGAAAATTCAAATAAATATAGTGGTATTTCTCAGGTTTGGAGGTAGCCTAAGCAAGGGGGAAGTTCAGAAACACAAATCCTGTCCTGTTTTCCTGATTCACTGTCAGGAGTGGTATTCCCACTCCACCCTCAGTAGCTGAGCATTGTCCAACTCTTCAGCAAAGAGATGGTGACTTCCTTCCTAGCACCTAAACACACCTTGGCATGTTTGCAAAAGCTACAATAAAGAGCAGACAGTTTCCTTTCTGTGGATGACTCACAGCTTCACTGGTACATCCCCTCTATTAGACGTTGCTAAAGACAAGTAGGTCTAATTCTATTCTCACTTTTAATTATTTTGAAATAAGTATGATGTAACTGACAGCAATTAAATCACTCCAGATCTTCATCAAAATTATAAAGGAGTCATTCTTGCAAACCAGGTTCTCATCAAGCAATGCCCTTGCAGAGGAATAGCACCAAGGAGTGCTTTGGGGCTGCAACAGGTCCCTGCAGAGTCTGCCCCGAGGGACCTCACACTTCAGAGGTCTCTGCGGGGTGCTGTAAAGGAAATAAAACATCACTTAACATCTGCCCCAAATCCAACACTTCCTTCTCCTGCAGTTCCTGCTGTGCCACTCTGTTCCCCACCATGCCCCAGCAGTAGATCATTTGCTGCAGTGGTGCTGCAGAACTCTGGGACATGAACCACTGCCCCGTGCATCCATCACACAAGTTATTGCAAAATGCCAAAGCTGCAACGATAATCTCTAACCAAATATACTGACAGGTCACAGACTGCTCCAAGAATCACCCTTATGGCTCAAGACCAAGGCCTGAAACCCTGTGTCCTGCCTTCAGCTGACACCAGCCTGTTCCCAAGTGATCCATTTCCTACACTTTATCTAGTTCCTACCCAGTTCTCATATAACATGAGGACAATAACACTTGTTCATGACCTGTCTGTGACCAGTTGTGCACTTACAAAGAAAAATCTGACTGATCTATGTCCCACTCCCATCATTAGGATCTGATTTCATAACCAGACCCAATGAGATTGGTTGAATCACCTGAGAAACAAAGCATTACTAAAAAGGGCGTGGTCACTGCCTTCTGGAAAGGCCTAAAGAATGTTGCCAAAAACCACTTTTATATCGTGATTATAGTACTACAACTTGCACCAGAAATTCTTCTCACCAGCCCTAAAATATCTGAAAATATTCCTGGCACTGGTTTCCTCAATGTAAAATCCTTCCGGGAACTTTTTTTCTTTAATACACAACTTAGTTTGGCAACTATGTGAAAAATAAATAAACAAGCCCATTCTCCAAGTGTTTAATTTTCCCTTTTACTATGCAAGACATCCAATTTGTCAAGTTTAATCCTCTCTAATTGGGTTAGAAATAATTTTTTTTTTATCATGAAGGTGGTTACTTCTGTTTTTAGGTTTGATATGTATTTTTACTGTAGTATCAAAGGTAATGAAGGTTTGCAGTTATTGGAAGTAGTCAATATTCCAATGAAAGACAGCCTCTAAAGGCCAATTTAGTTTAAAATTGAAAAAAAGACTGCATCAGTTTCCTAAGCCCTTGGTATAATCCAGGATGCTATGGCTATTAAGAAATGTAATATTGAAGAAATGGAAGAAATGTTGTGTTCCTAGGAAAATGCATTATGATTATCAATAGCAAAGTATTTCAGGTTGAGTAAAATCTCATCATAAACCCGGCTGGCTATTACAAAAATTCAGAGCAAGTTTTGTGAGCAATTTGATGTTGATTTACAGTTAAAGGGTTAATAGAGAATTTGCACAGGGAGCAGATGTGTCAGAGAGTTTAGAATTACATGAAACCACAGACATACACTTACCCTGTGGAGAAAAAATGCCAAATTGATGGACTTTTTGCCATGAAACAAACTTACCTGACTCATATAATCAACAAGACTGCCTCTCTTCAAGCAGATCTATTTGCACACTAGTAGCAACTAAATAGTCAGAATTCCAACCAAATCAGCAGCCCAACAGGATAGCATTCCATCCACTCACTCAGCTACTCCAATCTGCCATCCATGGCCAAGGCCTGTGACTCTACCAGGAGAGTCTGGAAGAAAGGTTGATTTTTGTAAATTGGCCTTGACTGCTACAGCTTTAAGTCTTTTTATTACCTGGTGAAAAAAATTTTCTAGATGTTGATTTCTTCTTGCATGGATTTTTACTATTATAACTATTAAGTCTATTATATTAAAAATTACTCTAGCTAACATTATCTAACTAGATTCCCTTCATTTATCTGAGCAACATAAGGAACCAGAGTGATTTCAAGGCTTACACCTAAAATTACAGTTTGCAGGGCTCACTGACTGGAACAGTGCTTTGAAATCAGCTGGATGAAAAAAACTCACATGTAAATCTTAAGTATCTATCACATCCTGTTTGACAAAATGAATCCAGGCCAGATTACAGTTTTGTGGATGTGGATAGGTTTCACTTGGCATGCAGAACAACCATGTACTGCTAGGAGACCTTCAGGGAGGACATAGGAAAAAAATTACATAAAATCATATTAACACAATTTTATTAAAAAATCAGATCAAATCCAACCCGTTCCATCCCATACAGAAGTTTTAGAAGTTAAAATTAAGAGTATAAGAAAAGCCCAATGAATGAAATGAAACAAAAATATTTTATTTTGGTATTTAACTTCTTAATTAAAGTACGATAAAACATTATTTCTGCAAATGTCAGGTGCATTGTATTTTCAACAGCTGATGTGTCCCTGGACAGGTACAAATTATGCCAACAGTACTCCTCACTCAAAATGCTGAACATGCTGTCACATCTTGAGCCTTCAGCTTTCCAATTCTTTTTTCACCCTCCCAGAAAATACACTATAAAATTTCCAATGTCCACACGCTTGAGTGTAGCAGAAATTAAAGGGATCCTTTCACCATTAACATGATATTTAGAATTTACTAACACTTGAAAACAGTAGTAAGCTGACCTCTCATATATGTGTTAACATATCCTTAAAAAAATAATTTTTACGAGGATTTTTGCTGCCATTCCCAGCATAAAGAACTCTTGCCAATTCAGTACTATGTTCTTCCAGCATCTCAATATACACAGCATTTAACTGTTTTAAGAACTGTGGCTTTGTAAAAAAGCTATACTAAGTTAGATTAAGTATTAATTCTCTTACTTTTGTAAACTTTAGGTGTGGGCCATCCTAATCTATATTTTCACTGAATTATATTGCCTTTCTTCTGAGTACATACAATATAATGCTTCCACCTTAAGCTAAGAACAAATAAAGGAATTTTTCTACCCTCCCATGCCCAGATTTGACTGTCATCTGCATAGATTTTCATAATTTACAAATAAATTTTGCAAGATTGTACAGCAAATTTTGAACAAATAAACACACTAATGACAAGTGATTCTTTGTGCAACTGCCTTCATCCCTTTTCAACACTCAGCTTCCTTAGAGCTGAGATGAAAATTTAATTTCATTCCACAATACCAATTCTGCCACTGAATTTAACAGAACAAGGAAATATTCCCAATCTTTAGCCCAGCATTAAATAACAGTAAGTGAGCTGGGACTTCCCACGGATGAAAGCAGCATTACCTTCACCAGCTCACTGCTAAGAAATTGCCTCCTCCTCCACCTTCTCGTGTTGTGCAGCTTTGGCATTTCTGTGCAAAGATCTTTAGCACACAGACTGTGTCACCTTTCTGCCTTGTTTTATTTAATCCAAACCACTTCTCCAGTACAATAACAAGAATTGCACCAAATCAATATCCCTCATAGCTGGATTTAGTGGAGGAGCATTTACCTCTAAATAATTCTATCTAGTCTGACCTTCAAGCAATGGGAAAACATGAAGAATTTTGCCTTCAATAAGGCCCCAAGGCACAGCCTTAAAAAAATCATCAAAGGCGCAAATGATTCACTATGTGTGTAAAATTACCTATTGCAAGTTGTGAAGTTTCCCTGGTAGTGTTCTTTGAAATTCAGAAAGTAGAGAAGATAAGGAACATTAATGGACAAGGCCCTCCAGATCCAACACATGCTGAGCCAAATGATCACAGAATTCCATATTACAATTGCAAAGCATGTCAGAGTTCTGCCATTAACAGTTATACACTAATAATTGTTACAGCATCTTCTTACTCTGTGATAACAATCTCGAGTCTTTTGTTTGGAAATTCCAATGATTAAATATAAACTGACACAAAGAAACCCAAAACAAAACAAAAACAACCCAAGAAAACAACCTGTGAGCTTTACAGCTACTCAGCCAAAATCAGCACTTAATAGTTCTATCTCATGCTATTAAAATGGATAATAAAATGTAACAGTTAACAATGTCTAATTCTCATCTATTAAAACTAAGAGAATATTTGAGGTATTTAGTTCTCCATTAATTCTCTTCAAAGTAACCTCCTGCTAGTGGAATGTGAATACAGGTTAAAGGAGACAGAAGTTGACTCTGTGACCAGAATGAGCAAAGTCACATTGGTAAGGTGTCCCTTAGTATTTGCTGTTCCTGTGCTTACTGTAACAGTGCCTGGAATTACAGTTACATAGATGTGTTTAACTTAGAAAAGTTGTTCCTTGGAAACCCACCTGATCACTACAGGAAACACTACAGGAAACAGGACATGCATGCTCTGTGTCAGCAGATAAACAGGGCCAGTGGTAGTTTTTGCATTTTTCCTTAATATAATACTAATGACAGTACACAATCTTAATCACTAAGTGATGATAAGTAGTGTAAACTATAAAATAACTCACTGGCTTCTGTTTACTGCTTGGCTCAAGACAAAGTATTCCTGTCTGTTAACTGCTTGTCCTGGCTTGTTTTACCCCAGGTGCTTTTGTAGCACCCTGTCCCCCCCCATAAAGCATACTCCTCTCAGGGCTGAACAAACCTAGAATATCTTCAATAGAGAAAATGGTCTTCCTTCTTTCTTCTCTTTATTCTTTATATTAGCCCTTCAGGAAGAAAATAGGAAACTTTGTTTCCATGGTGTCATTCTGAATATGGAGGACCTGTATTTTTGTCTATTTTAAGAATGATCCTTCAGCCTCAGTATGGTTCTGTTTGTGCCAGACTGTGGAGGGCAGTCGGGAGATGAATGCAGAAGGAGGAGACAGGCACTGAAATTAAACACTGAGACACATTAACATCTGGGAAAAGGAGACTGGGGAAGAGAGGTCAAAGAAACTTCTCCTCAAATTGTTTTCAAATAATTTTCTTTTGAAAATTATTTTCAAATATTTCTTCTGATGGAGAATTTCTCGATCTCACCTTTGGCATTTTATCTTGCTTCTGAAAAAAATCCTGCTCTCATTCACTAAAACACTCCTGCCATCAAGTACATCAGCACTTAAAACTAGAGGCTGGACTACAAAATTTATTAAGGCTTAATGTTCCAAGCTATCTTATGTCCAGTTGAAAAGTTATTCCTAGCAAAAAAATAGTAAACTTTGATTATGGCATCTGTAAACAGTGTAATATCATGACATTCAAATTACAACAGGAATAATTTTAAATGTATGGTCTTCTATTTTTTCATGCTACATTTTTCAAATCATGAAAGAGTTTTTATAAAAAGACCAACAGATTCAAGTTTACTGGCCACAAAAAAATGCAATAACAGATCTTTTTCAGGGGCTGTTTGTTCCTTCAAGTAGATTTGGTGCTGAGACAGTGTGGTAGTTTAAGCACAAACAGAGGCTGCTGATAAAGTGGCAATGCATAACAACTTTGTAATGTATTATAAAGGAGCAATTGCCTGCAGTTCATCAGTGTGGATGTGGCAATGAAGTTCTGCTTTACATATTCCAGGCACTAAGAACTTTGTAGCAGTCATTACAGGAGGTTCTTCTTCCCCTATAAAAGGGAAACAGAAAAAAAGAGCTTCATTAATTGAAACAGTGATTTTGTACTTGGTCAACACTTCAGAAACAATGCAAAGAAAACTTTATGAAATGCCTCTGCAGCATCTTGCCATCCACTCCTAAGGCTCAGCAGAACATTATCTAGAGATATAATACTGATTCCCTTCCCAGGCAGGACTTCTTAGGGAAGACCTTATTAGGACCCAGTAAAGGTTTGGTTGTTGGTAATTCCTCAAAATTAAACTGGTTTGAACTCCAGTTGAGGATAATGATCTCTCTGAGAATCCTTACTTTGCAGACCAGTAGTCTGCTCAGGAACTGCAGTGAAAGATAGAAAGGGTTATAAAATATGATTTAGGATTTTAATTCAAAATATTATATCAAACTGTCCTTTAAGGAAGAAAGGAAAGATCTTCTTTTGAGATGCTAAATGTCAGAGCTATTCACATCTGTTCTGACCAACAAACAGGTAAAATAAATAAAAATCTGAAATGTAGGGTGAATTCAGAGCAATAATTTGGTTGTGTCTGTCTCTCAGAACAAGAATAAAGCTAAACAATTCTATTTACTCCACTCATTAACATGCATAAAAATATTAGGGCTATAAATGTTTTGTATGTCTAAAGAAATTTAATGGGTTGCACTCCAGAATGCAGATGATGCCCAGTTCCAGATCCTGTCCCCTTTGTACCCTGTACCTGATCAGGACTGTGCTTTGGGTGAGTCAAGGTGGTGCTTTCGGATGAGGCCAGTAAATGGGAAAATGGCAGAAATTATTGTGGTTTCTTAAGACGTTGGAACATCAGTGTTAAAATGCAACTGTATCAGCAAGAGCTCTAACGTTTAACCTCTACAGCTGAAGCACATTAACAAGGGGGTATGTGACTTGAGAATTAATGACTGGGAAGACTGCCTCTTTCTTCCAGTGCCTCCCTGCAGCTGGGATACCCAGCTGACAGCTCAGCAACTGAATCAGGAGGGGCACACTGGGAAAGCATTCTTACAGGGAGGCCATACATTTTAAACTAGCATCCTACTTTCACTAGAACCTTTACAGAGTTCATCTGTAATTTTTCCCACAAATGTGAGAAAAGGCTAAGTTAGAAGATGGTAGGAAACTAAAAAATACAGTTTTAATTTTAATTTTGAAAACAGAGTAATTGTGGCTTAATTAATTACATCTGTAAAGCTGTATTTTTTCCACCTGAAGTTTTCTTCAGATTTTAATTTAGTCATATAGACTATCTAGCTGATAAATATAGCTGCTGTATCTGTAAATCAGCATTTGTATTCTCTTCCTCCAAGATAATTCTGGCATCAAACATTAGTTATGAATTATCTTAATAAGAATAAAAAATTCATTTACCTAAGATAAAAGTCTAGTTAATGCACTGTCAACACTCATTCCAGAAAGCAGAACAGTATACAACCATCAAAATGCAATATTCACCTGTTGCAGCTGCTTAAGAAAAATCTCAGCAAAAAGCAGTTTTATCATATCAGTACAATTGCTGGAACATTCCACACTGAGGTAGTTGTGATGCCAGTTCAATATCCTGTAACTAGTAAGGTTAGAGCAGTTTTTTTATACAGACTGGGGCAAAATTTACACCTTCTAACTGGAGGCATCTGAGCTGGGTATCTATTCTGGAGAGTGTCTTCCAAGCATTTAAATCACTCCACTGAAAGCCATTTGTTCATTCCCCAGCCCTGTATCTGGTGAGAAGCCTGATGTCATTCTGAAACCTGAGTTAACCACACTACAGACAATATCCCTCAAGGATTCAGTACGTGCTGGAGCAAAATAGGATGTCAGGTTTAGATTTATGGCTGGCTCTGAGAATGCTTCACCATCTTACCCTCTTGATTACACCACCCAGCTGTCAGCTGAAATCCCAGCTGCCAAGGAGTCACTGTAAGGAAGAAGCAATCTCTCCAAGAATAGGTCAATTAACGAGCAGTCACGTATTAATAGAATTTTAGTGACATCTTACCCAGCTAAGATTTCGTCCACACACTGTAAGTTTAGAAAAATATTCATTTTTCTCAAGTTACTCTACCTGTTTTACCATTTTTATACAATTTTTACCTTTCTCTGCAGCCTTCTATATGGCTCCTCACATATTATCTTACCTATCTGGAGATGGCAGAAATATCCACAGTAACTGAATATAAGTTTAGAAACACTGCTGTATCTTACCTAAACCTGATGATGAAGAAACACTTCCTGTAATGGAAGATGTTTCCATTTGGTCTGTCAATAGTCCTTCCATTAAAGGTAAAGATAATTCAGATGAAGGAACAGATGAATCATAGATTCCAGAATCTCGAGGCATGTCTTTCAGATTTGAAGCTTTAACAACATGTAACAATGGCTGAAGGACAGAGCTGCCACCACCTTGAATGTCCTGAGTTTCTACATCTTCTCCAAGGTTTAAGTGCTGAAGTATACAGTGAGAGTCTGAATTCCCCACTGAAATGTTTAGATCTGTTTTCAGGTAAAAATCACTATCCATCACCTGTTTATTCACCAAGTCATTTAAAACCAAGCCTGAATCAAATTTCTCCATGACAGGCTCCGAGTAGTGTAAAGAAGGTGGAGGGAAGGGAATAAATTGTTTCTCAAACCAATCTGGTTCCTGATCAATGAACTGATGCATGTTGCAAATAGCAACATAAAGGGATCTCCCAGATTTGCTCCTGAAATAATTCCTTTTACTAATGTTAACAGGAAACACCTCTGAATCCTGTACACTAAGATCTCTGGAGTGTAAGTGTGAATAGAGCTGGGGGAGATTGTCCATGAGTTTGTATTTTGTGCTTAGATCCAGAATAGCAGGGATGTCTCCCTCACAGGAGTAATCAAAGTAGACTGCAATGAACTTGCAGAGCTCAGCTGAATTCTGCTTTGCCTGACGAAGCTTCTCTGCAACAGTGAACACAGCAAAGAGAAAGGCTTCTCCTTTTCCTGCATCTCTGGCTACTCCTCTGTGCTTCCAGTTCTTTTTTTCAACAAAGTATTTCATTCCTTTGGAACATACAATGATGATAAACTGGGACTCATTTATGTTTTTAATAAGCCACTCCTTCTGATCTTCTTTACAGTTTTTCAGATCTTCCCACAAATCTAAAGCCACCTAGAAAAAAAAAAAAATTGTGGTTGATATTAAATTTTATGTATATAAACCCAAGTGGGTCCTTAAAAAAAAGCACTACAGATTTGATAGATAGCAATATTTTTTGGGGAATAAAAATAACAGAAAATGTGGCTGGATCCAGTAAATTACAATTAACTTGTGTAATCAAATTTGGTATCATCAATCCACAATAAACAATTGTGCTTGCCTCAAATAATTTGCCATTGTATGTCTGGGTCCATAATGTGCTGAATGTAGCAGAAGTAACAGAATCACAGGATTTCTTAGATTGAAAAAGACCTTTAAGGTCAAGTCCAACCATTCACCCAGCCCTGCCAAGTCTACCACTAAACTGTGCCCCCAAGTGCCATATTCACTTATCATCCTTGCATATTAATGAAGTGTGATGCCAAGAATTTTCATATCTTGATAGAAACATAATTAGTGCCTATAATATCAAGACCTTCCAGTTAGGATGCAAAACAGCAGCAGTTTTATCTGATGAGAAAGCTCTAAAAATTTTATCCTAGGACCTATTTTATTTTCTACTCTGTCAAGCTTTCTGGCCATTCTGCATGATCTGAAATGTTTGTGTACACCAAGATGAGGGACACAATGCTTTATCTCACAGGAGGAATGAGTAGTAGGATAAGAGAAAAAAGAGATGTAAAAAACTTGCATAATAAACACATATCAAAACCACTTATAAAATTTCCTTTGAAGCCTGAGACCATATATGCCATGGTTAGAGCAGTAAGAGCTCATCTCAACACTATTCCAAAGAAGAGCAGTGCAGCAGGGCTAAAGTACATCTCTAACAGGGGTTTCAAGTAAGTTACTTATAATAGTTTATCCTGAACTATTTTAAACAGATTAAAAAGCTGTGACCACCCCCACAAAACACACGAGGCCTGGGCTGTGTTTCTGTCTTTGGTCAGCAGAGAGCAGAGTTGCTGTAATGAAACCCAGCTCCAGCTCATCCCCTTCATATCCCGGGGCTGGGAGGAAAAATGCAGCACAAAGAGACCAGAAATTGTCCTGCCTTTTTCCAGCTGAAAAGTGAAAAACTGGCCAAATATTGATTCTATTTCAGACAGCAGTATGAGATTCTAAGCCTGCTCATTCAAAGTAGCAATTCAAATGTCTCTCTCATATCTTTCAAAGACAAGACAAGAGTTGCTGACTCTAAAGTATTAATGGAACAGAAGAGAAACAAAAAAATAAAAATAAATTAGTAAGTACATGCTGTCAACAAGTAATCCTAATAATGCAATTTTTGCTCTATAAGTAGAAGTCTTGATAGATTCAACTTCTTTTATGTTACAACAAAATACACTTTAGGAATACCGAAGTATATCAGGTAGACAACAATAACTCTTTGTGGCTGCTGACTATAAAGATGTATGACCTACTGAACAGAAAAAGCACTTAATTCAAAGCAAGTTAAACATGGCTGAATGGAAGTCCTGAAATCATGAACTTCCTCTATTCTGATGGTTTGGGTTGTTTTGGTTTTTTTACACTGGATAAGAATTCTTCATTTCCCCAAGTAAAGAAAATTCATACTGCCAATATTTAAAAAAATAACAACAGTTATCTCTGTGGAAAGGAGTGACTGAAATACCTACTTTTCAAGCACAGAATTTTGGGAGTGCTGTTTCAATTAAGGAAAAGTTGTTTACATATGAAATGTTGAGTTTACCTCACAGCCACAAAAGTCCTGAAGAAAATAAGCAAAGCACTGGATGACATTAATGTGTTTCTGGCAATCTTTACTGGAATAGCAGATGAACACTTTTGGCCGGGGACGAAGTCTTTCCACATGGACACCTGCAGCATATGCTGAAGATTCTGAGCTCTCCTCATCTAGATGGGAATAGATATTTTCTAAAGTGCAAGAGAAAAGAGAATTCACACTATAAAGCTTGATTTTGTTTTGGGGTTTTATTACTTTTGTAGGTTTTTTACTAATGCATATAGTAATGTTTGAGGTTTTTTCCTAGAGATTTTCCTCTCATGAAAAATGAAAGTTGTACACACTCTATTTATCCAGCTTAGGAGTTGCTGCATGTGGAATACACTTTCAAAGTTAAATGTGCAGTTATTTCTGTCCAACTCAGAAAACACAAGGAAGGTTTATTTTATAGATAGAATGAGGTTGTTTCACCTTTATTCCGTTTCAACAGTCTTCAAATCTCTGTTCAAATACTATAAGCCTAAAGATGTATCATCTTCAAGAGTTTCCTGTCTAATGAAGTCTCTTATTAAAAAAACCCAAACCACAACATAAGTCAGGTAAGAATATCAAACTCCAGGTCCACAGACCCTTTCATTATATCATACAAGATTTCTCTAGTGTATGATACACACTCGTGTTTGGACATTAATTTGACATTAACTTGAATTAAGATATGATTAATTTAAATCAAAATAGCTATTGTGTTTTTCCTTGCATAGATGCTTTTATGCTGGAACATGAAAGTCTGGCCTTATGCCAGACTAATTCAATCTAGTTCTACAGCTGATTAAGCTAATTTGGAATAAAGTATGAGTATTTCAAAATACAAATATCCATCTAGGGATTCAATTCAGAACAATTCATCAGGAATAACTATTCTGGAACAACTCTCTCTGCAGACAAATCCTCAGTGATTTGTCTAGGTTTTTTGTTGGAACTGTGCTAGCTGTGAGCAAAGGGATAACTACAGAAGACCAGAAGGTAAAAGGATTTAACCCAGCTGGCATAGAGCACTTGCAGTATATCACAGTGCCAAAATTCAGGTGGATGACACAGATATGTGAGGTTTGGAGAAGTAATCTCTTTTTCCATTATTCATGAAACCACATGATTCTCTAAATTCAATATAAAAAGCCAATGTATTTTTAACATTTAAATGTATCAAGTGGTGCTTGCCAACTCCTGGATACAGAGGAGAAGTCAGCAAGGAGGGATGGAATCTAAAAACATCTGCAAGCAGGACTTAGAGTAAACTCAGGAAGATGGTTTAGAATAAATGGTAAAGGCAACTTCCAGGAAAGTGAGCAAATCTGGAATAGCAGCTATAGATACTATAGACAGACATAATTCCAGACAGCACTGTGAATTGTATTGACATCACATGGCTTTACTTTCCTTCTGATTTAAAATAAATAAGAATTAGATATTTCTGAGTAAAATAAGGGAATGCTTAAAACATATCCATTTACAAATCTGTTTGTGATCTACATGGTCACATAGTACTTTCTCAAAGAAAAAGAAATATGAAATAAAATGTTTTTTCCAATATTGCTTTTGTTCTCTCCTTTCTACAGTGAAGTCTTGATCTGTGACACAATACTGTCTAGGCAACCAATTACCATCAAACACTGATTAAGAATATGCTACAAGTTTCAACACAAAAAAGACTGAGGGGAGGAAGGACAGAGAAATAGAACACAAAGCTTTTCAGAAAAAGGTATTTCTGGAGTTAACCATCAATTAAGACTGTTCAGGTTGCAGAAGCAGATCTTTAAGTGGAACTGGGCACTAATAAAGCCTTACCTTGCTGTTTCTTGCGGCACATCACTGTGAAAAGCGTGGCAAATGCAGAGATGACAACCAAGGGGACAGTGATGGCAATGGCTCTGATCGGGCCAGCCCACGGGGAGTGCACTTGGCAAAAGAAAACAAAATTAACCACATGCAAATCAACTGTACTACAATTATCTAAACAAATCTTCTCACTGGGAATGCAAAACTGCTGCAGTACTCTATTATCAGGTAATTGTTGAAGATACACTAGGCTCAAATATCACGTTCTGCTCCATTTCAAATTAGGTTTTATGGTGGCTGCCCCAATGCCACAGCATCAGAGTAACTCTCACAAGCCCCAGGAGAGCAATCCTGTGACAAATAATTTTGATGAGATATGCAGTGGTCATTTGGACCTGACATGTTTTGGTTCCAGGGTGCTGAACTGGCCACTTAGAAAGAACTGCCTTCCTGCAGAGACCACCCTTAGCCATGTGCATTAGGATTCAGTGCATTTTATCCACTGCCTCCACCTGTGGCTGTTTTGGGGCTGCAGTTACACTCTGAAATCCCTGTTTAGCTTCTCAAAACCAGGTCTGATTCATAGGCATGTGAAGCATTCACCTGACAGGTCCTCCAGACTGCTCAGTTTGGTACCAGGGCAGAAGGACACAGGTGATGTGTTTAGGCTGCTCCCACAGCTTCATTACAGTATCTCCACACTATTGCACTCTCAGTTATATGCAATTATCATTCCCCATTTCCACATATACAACAAAAGCCACTTTCCCACAAAGATTCCCAGTGATGGATTGATCTAAACTCCACTAAATATAAATGTACAGAGATGCACATGTGTATGCTCATGTGTGCATCTCTTTTTTTATTAGGTCAAAAAAGCACAGCACAATTATCTCAATAGTCTCGATTATGGCAAACAGACAAAGGTCAAACAGAGACTTATTTCCAACATAATTAAAACTGATTCTAAATTAATACTGTAAGTTAGTATATTGCTTAAAAAACAGAATTCATACCTGGTTTTAGCGCATAGTGCATTGTTTTCCTTGTTGTATTAGTGTCATCAACCAGCTTGGAAAAGTAAAAGATTAATTTTATTTTCTGCAATATGGAAATAACTGAAACAGCTTTTATGACCAAATGTGAAGGAAGTTACTGTTCAAATAGTTAAAACTAATAAGCAGCACAAACTAGTATAATAAAAATTGACCAAGAAACAAAATTCCAATTAAAAAAAATAAAAATCCAAGTCCAAGAATTATGCAGGCCCACAACTTCAGTTTTAAGGCACAGATCAAAGTGCTGTATACTCAGGAAAGCAATGGACAGGTCAAGAACATTCTGATGCCTTAAGATTTTAGCCTTTGTATTTTTCAAATCCTGTACTGCAAGAGTGCAGAACTCTAAACTCCATATAAAGTGCTGTTAACTGTCTTCACATTTTGGTTAGACAAAACAATCCCCCTGGGTCTGTAACTCAAGGACACCCAACAGCCTCAGGCCCTGAAAAGTATAAACAAAAGTGAATTGGTGAGGAGCAAACTAGGGGAATATGATTTTGTTACCTGAAGCTGTAATTGGAGGATTAATCCCTGATATTTAAATGGACTAAACTTTTATCTGTCTGAAAAAAGTCATGACCATTGTCCATTTCGGGTGTAGCCCACTGGGGAGAGGCTTCATCTGCCCTTAATGTACCAGCGGGCTCTCCATTAAATACATCTGCTTTTATTCTTCTAACTTTGTCTGGCTTCTGTTTCTAGGTAAGCCCAAAAAGGCATCATTCTAGAAAATTGCCCAAGTTACTTCAGTAGGGATACCTGAAGTTCAATTCTACCAGTGTGATTTGAAATATTTGAACTTTACTCCATTTTCTCATCAACATATTCACTTAGGTGTTGTACAAAAGACTGTTTAGAAATCTTACCTCAATGATATAATCCCCTGGAGAAACGTTCTGAAGAACACAACTTGTAGTGTCTGTGTTCTGCTCCTACATCAAAGAAAGAATACTTTGCAAGCAATTCACATACTTTTAAAACCTAATAAAGAATTCACATTAATTTAGAAATAGGCAGTGCACTCTTGTATTAACATACCTTAAACAAGCAAAACTAAGTCTGCCCATTCACTTACACAGCTGTCTGCCTCAGACCTAACTTGTGTTACCCAGGTCCAGTGGTGTTTTGACTGATGAGTGCTATCACAGCACAACTGTTATTTACATAAATAGCTCCAAATACAATTTTAAATTAAATTTTTACAACTTTAAAACTGCTACTATTTTCTATTAAGTTTTTTAAGTTTCTATAAGACCTTAGAACACTTCATGTCAATAGGTTTTGTGCTTTTAAGAGTTGCAAAACTCAGCCACGTACCTGTTTGCAGGTCTTTTGCTTAAACAGCCCTTCATGCTTCAGTTTGTAGTGAAGAAAGTAGTACCTAAACCCAAAGTTGTGAGGTGCATGATCAAAGGACACTTGCATGTTAAAACCTTGCTGGGTAACATTCACATTCCTTGGCTTCCAGTCTGTCAGAGGAGATATTAATGAATCACAAAATGACTCTTCAAGTACAGTAATTTTTTTTAAGATTAATATATAGAAATATTACATTTTACTTACAAGGTTTGCAGACAAGGTTTTCTGGCTGTAGCAACAATTCACATGCTACAAATATACAGAAAAATTATTAATTATACAGTATCAGACTGCTATGCTATTTCAACAGAAAAATAACAAGGGCAAAAAGAGAGAGTTCATAATTTTAAATACCCCCACTTCTTTCCCAGACTCTAATATGCCTGGGCTAAATGCATTCTGCAAACTTAACTCCTTTGTTATTATTCCAACTTCCTTCTCATCTTTACATGAGAAGCAGAGATCCATTAATTTGAATGTCACATTTTTTAGTGATATAAAAAGGATAACACCAGGAACAGCACACCAGGAGAGGAAGTTAAAACTAGTCTTAAATATATTTACTCAGAATAAGTAAGTATGCTGAGCACTACTACCAATGGCATAGTGGTCTGCATTAACAGACAGACTTGAAAACACCTTAAGCAATTTTTATAGGGGAAAAAAAAACCTTATCAGGACAAATATCAACAGTTCACCTCAAAGGGTAGCAGTTTCTCCCCATACTGTGTGAACACTGAGGAGCTTACTCAAATTTCTTCTCTCTACCTCCAGTGAGAATTGCTAAGCAATTGAAAGAAATTCAACTTGATCTGCTGCTATCTAATTTTAGATGTCCTCCTCCACATCTGTCTTTAGACAGCTGTTTTTAAATTGTAATCTCAAAAGAAAAAACCTGCCTGCCCTTCCTCACAATGTCCAGAGAGGAACAAACAATCTTCAAGAGTTAACTGAGAACCACGAGAACAAGCCTGCTCTAGGCAAACCTGAGATCATCTCGGGTCTCTGAGACTTCTCTGGTTGCTGCCTAACACTTATGATCACACACCACTGATTTATCTATGGCATGCAAATTCTTTCTGCTTAACATCCAGATCTTCCTTCCACAACAATGTCAGCAACTACTTAACCCAGGCTCCTCCAACATCATCATCCACTACATTCCTTTGTTGGGAAAACCAAAACATGGAGGGGAGACCCACTGAAGAGATGATATGCAATACTATATAAAATGCAAGGCTGTATTATATGCAAGACTATATTATATGCAGTACTTACATCTAGTTCGGAAGAAAAACGGGTGATAATTACTTTCATTTTTAATGGAAGGAAAAGGAACAATCTTTACAAAGTAATCTGTTTCAAACTTCAAGTTTAAAAAGGCCTGGGACTCCATTCCCTACAAAAAAAACCAAGATTGCAACATATTTTAAAATCAACTGTCACAGCTGAAAGTATTTTTCAAAACAAGCCCACAATTTTGCAATCAAAGGCTGAAATTAATACATTAAGAAGCCTTTTTCTATCCCTCTTTTCCAAACTGACATGAGGAATCTCAATACATAGCTGGATGTAGACTATTACAGATGTGCATTTTTACTCCAGTCACCAAAATGACAGTTCCCAACTTCAGGAAAGTTTCTATCAAAAGAAACAAGATCTGTCTCTAAAGCAACAACTACCATTAATTTCACTAATAATACTTTTGGGAACCAACCAACTTTTGCACAAGGGCATGGAGCAATAGGACAAGGGGGAATGGCTTCAGACAGAGAGGGTAGGGTTAGATTAGAGGCTGGATTAGATATTGGAAGAAATTCTTGAGTGTGAAGGAAGTGAGGCCCTGGCACAGGCTGCATGAGGAGCTGTGAGTGCCCCATCCCTCCAGGTGTTCCAGGCCAGGCTGGATGGACTTGGAGCCATCTGGGACAGTGGGAGGTGTCCCTGCCCAGGCAGATGGGCTGGAACTGGATGACCTTCAGTGAGCCAAACCATTCTAGGATGATAAACACTTTCAAGACCACTCACACAGTCAAACAACACTGAAACTTTTCTTGAAACAAAGCACTTACTGTTCTTTTAAAACTGGGGCTGAGCTGCTTTGGATCTTTTAAAACCATCTGCTGGCATTGTCTTCCCTCTGATTTTAACTCCTCAAGTATTACTCGAAATCCCTTCAGGTATTCAATCCCTACAAACAGCAGGGAATTTAAACACAAGATTAGTATTTCAAAATGCATAATGTGGTATTTTATGTAATTTGAATATATTTCATTTGGCTTTAAAAATAAAATTTATCAGTCATATGAAATATGTTTGTATTTAATATCTGTTGCTGTCTGTCAGTTCTGCATATCCCATCTTGCCTATCTAGAATTCAGTCTTTGGCAAAGGCTACAATCACTGTTTACTTGTGTAATGCTTGCAACAGAGGGGCCCATGTCTCATCTGGGGTTTCCAAATTACCACTGCAATGTAAGTTACCAGTACCTTCTTCACCTTCAGAAATACTTTATAGTAACTTCACATTTCCATTTTAACAAACAAAAATAGTATTTCTGCTGAAAAATTATAGAAATATTCCTTTAAAAATTTTACTATCACCTCTGAGACTTCCAGATTAAAATGGTAACAATTGTTACAACTTCTCTAGTTCTAGTACAGTAAGGGCTCACAGAAAACTTGACTTAAATGGAATGGAATTTATTCCAGTGCATGTATACTTCCAGTTATTCATAACTGCTGCCAGAACTACACCCATTTTGTTCAAGTTACTCTAGCACGACTTAGCACAGTGTCTTTACAATGTTCTCATCACAGAATTACTTCATGATGTGACTCAGTTTAGTCACAGTGATGTGAATATCCCAGGAAAATGCCAGTTTTACCCTGTGACAGTTTTGTGGCTCAGGTATCAAAGGCACTGCACAGCTCTTGAATTCTCACTACTCCATCTAATTGCATCTCTTCTATAGCATTACACATCAATGTCTCAATGACACAGCTTTTGTAAGCTAAATACTACATAAATCAAAATGGACTCATTTCAGTTTATGCTATGCTTGTAAACCCAAAAAATAAAATCCCAAATGTATCACTTCCACATTTTCCACCACCTCCTCTGGTTCACTAGTTCCATGGGTTTGTGTGTTTTGATTTATAATTTTGTAGAAGATAAAATGTTGCCAATCATGTTCTTAGCATTCTATGGAACAAAAGCACTATTTGTCCTTACACGAGGACCCTGACAGAGAAGGTGTCCAGTTCCCATGTCACCCGAGATGTCTGAGCAGCAGCTCTGTCCTCAAACTGTCCAAAGGATTAACCTCTGGTCATTACAAGAACACCAGGCTTTGTTTCCCATGGATGTTTGATTCATCCAGTCTGCAGCTGAAGATTGCAGTTGAAGGCATTTGCTACAGTTCTGCAGAATTCAGTGGAATTTTCACATATTCTTTTAAAGCCCAGAAATAAGTTTCTCAGTGGAAATGGATTTCTGCACATCCTCAATTTTGGACACTACTGATCTAATGGGCAACAAGATACAGGACAACAAGATACTTGTTGACATTGAAGTAATTAAGGAATACTCTTTACCACCAGACCTGGCAAGGAAACACATTAAAAGTTTGTATAGCTGTGATTAAATAATGTTTTCCACCTGTAAGACAATCTGCATCTTAAAGAACCTTTAAAGTGTATCAGGAACTAAACTCAATCAATGCCACTGAAATGCATCAAAGCCTTAGGGCAGAAAATGAAACCAGGGACAGTTGCACAGCTCTGAAGAGCAGGAATTCAGTAAACTGGGATAGAAAAAAGCAGTGTATGGCTGCAGAGAACATCCTAGTTTTAAGAGTGTTTTTGAAGCAAGACAGAAAAAATAGGAGCTTTGCAAAGGTTTTAAGAATTCCTTTCTTCTTAGGCAGTTTGTATCAACGATTCCAAGCATAATTTAATTATTTGACCTAATACCTATGAGCAGGAAGTTATTACCAAACCCATGATGAATGAGTCCTTTTCCCTCTAGAACTTACCAATAGCATTTGCTGTCCAAAGGATCATCACAGCCACCTGCTCCTGGCATGCAAACTGACTGATAGTGATGTTCTGCACATCTCCAATCACGTGTCTTCCCACTGAACTCAAGTACGGAGTGCAGTCTAAAAATATGGACAAATAAACACTTTTAGAAAAACATTCTGGCTGACATAAGTTCCCTAGCATGTCTTCAAGACTGAGCAAAGTAAAACCACCAGTGCATTATTTTCTGTAAGTACTACACAGCAAATCTAGATGAAGTTTTTGTCTCAAGACTCAAAAACTCACAAAACTTCACAAATCACCGAGCACAACCACTGCCACTGGTTGCCAACCCATAGCTCACAGGACCCCCAAGAATATTACCAGTTTATACACCAGTGTAACCTGTACCACATCACAAGTTTTGGGACTCCCAAAATCCCTTTTTTCCTTGTAGTTGTTCAAAATAATATGAAGACTGACATTAATTTTGTTCATGTACAGTGCTCAAAGCAAGACAATGTTGATGAATGATCAGGCACATATGAGAACAATAAACCATGTGAAGCTTGAGAACTGCTCAAGAAGAGCTTTTAACCACAATGCTGCTTGATCCTGACCACAAAGACCCCACTGCTTAAATCCCTCTCCTCTCTGCCTTCCATTCTGCAGCCACATCCCTACACACCACTTCACTGCCACTGCATTCACTCAGGACTGGCTTTGTCTTGCTATCCTCACAAAACACACTGCAAACTACAGCACCACAGCTTTAGCTTTAATTAAGAAAACAAAATATAAACAAAAGATTGCTGAGTTTGTTGTTGAATTTTACCACGTCTTTTTGTTTTCAAAAGAAGAAAACAACCCCAAATGTTGTAACTTTTAAAGCTTTACAATATTTAGGCTCATATTTTGTGGCAGGAAGAGAAGTAGCAGGCAGGGAATTCACTCCTTGTGGAGCACAGTATACATGAAGATGGGTGTGCAAAAACAAACATTCTGTTTCTGAACTAGTGAAACCAACAAAATCCAGAAGAAATTGATCAGTAGATTGTATATTACTGACTGATGACTAATTAAAAAAAACTTGAGATCATTTATATGGTGTATATATTCATCTATACAGAGCTTGTAGAAAAGAAACATGAAAAATCAAGTGCTATGATACGCCAGTACAGGAAATTTGAATTTAATTCAGAGGTGTGATCTTGAAGGCAAGGAAAGAAAAATTATTAACTATAAAAGAGATTTATAAAATGACTTTTTACTGTGAATAACCATGGCAAGGGGTCTTTTCTATAACTGTCACAGACATAAGAACCGAACACTGTACATCTCTGCCTTCTACAAAAGCTGGGAGGGTGGTTCTGACTCCAGTGTTTGTAGAATTCAGTTGCTATGAGTGAACTCAGTGACAGCATGAACTTCCTCTTAGGATAGAGGATCTCTTTCAATGGAAAGTTTGAAGTAACTGGGTTCTGCTAGGTCTGGATCTAATTAATAGCAAACCCAAGATTCTGGATCCTGGTTACTAGAATTTTATGGTCAAATGACAATTTGCCAAAATGGAATATAGCACAAATGCCTGAAGTTTGACTGCAAGTCACTGATTTGTAGTTATAAAGAACAACAGTTTTAGGAAGAAAACAGCAGGGAAAAATCACACTTTTTAGGAAATCACTTCTTTTATTTGAATACAAGTGACGTACTAAAAAATGCACACATTTCTTTTTCACCTGAATAAATAATCCAACCAACTAATTTAGCATCATAAAACAGTTTCCTAGAATTGCTCTGTGGCAAAATAAGAGCCTTTAAACCACAACCAAGAGGCCAAATTCTCTTTTGTGCTGGCTTATTAAAGGCAAATAGATATTTCCAAACCATGTGAGCTCTTTAGTCTTCATATCAGCAAACTCTTTTCCTAGTCCTGCAGAACTCAAATAACTCATTTGTCCAGGAAGGAGAGAGTGCCAGCAGAATTGTGAATTAATATTTCTCATTGGTTAAACAGAGTTTCTAGTGCCAGAATTAATGGAAAAAACATGACACAAACTGGGATTTAAACAGACTCATTGTGTTAACTAAATGTGGAGATCTCTGTTCTGACTGGCACCATTTCCTAGGTTCCTTTATGTAGATAAAAAAGAAAAAAATCATACTTCTTTTGTAGCGATCACCTACATCTTGTACAATCTGACACACTTTAAGTATTAAGATCAAATTAGATTTTAAAAAAAATTCACAGTGAAGGACTGCAAATTCAGAAATTAACATAAAAATAGAGGAACAAAAGGATGATCAGAATGAAACAAATCACTATTGTTAGGTTTCCTGATGCATGCTCTCAATGATGAAACTTTACCTGCATTCTGCATCTGAGGTAATTTCTTTGGGTAGGCAGAAAAAAAACACCTCTGACTTGCACTGGCATTAAAACAAACATTGTTTTAATGTAAATTAGGACCTTGTCTTGACTGTACATTGAGTTTATATTGATGACGGCCACTAGCTGCCCACATAAAGATAAATTCTCAATGTAGTTGGCAGTCCTGCTCTGACAACTAGACAGGAAAGATGATAAAACACCTAAAACAACTCCCTACAATAAAATACAGACATTTAGCAGATGTTTGAAGAGGTCTGAAATATTACAGCTGCAACCTGCTTACCACTCTTACTGTGCCAGAGATTACTTTGTTCTCAGTTTAGCTGCAGAACACACATCTGCTACAGCTCTAAACCACCTGTACTGCAAACACAGAGAGCAGTTTTCCATTGGCCTGGGCCCTGAAGACTGTAGCTAATGAAAAGTTCCCACTGATTCAACTAAATTAAAAGATGCTATTCAATATTCATCCTTACAAAGACAATTTTTTAATATATTACCTGTATACAAACTACACATTTTCTACCTCAAGACACACATTACATCATTTTCACCCAAAATTACACATCAGCAAAAAGCTGCATAAAGCTCAAAATAATCCTTTCCAATGTCTTTGTATGTACTGAACCTTTCAACGACTATATTTTTCACAGAATAAAATAATTTTCTATAATGTTCCAGTCAAATACTGGGCAAATTATGTAGGCCAACCTGAAAGAGAAACTACTACACATTGTTGGATAGTTTTATTATCAGTGAGACACAGAAGGAGATCTACCAGACCCAGCAGACACAAATTTCTGGATTTTAAAATTATGTCAATATTGAAGAACTTATGCCATTCTTAAAGCCACTTTAAGAGACATGTATATTGACAACTGTGATGGAGTCCTTGATTCCATCAATACAGTGAATATAGTGCAGATTTTCAACTTACTGTCATATTTAAAGGTGATGTTGAATAGTCCATTGTTCTTTGTGACTGATGACAGCCCCTGTAGAGAAAAACCAAAGAGAAAGGAAAATCTGAATGTCGTATTTGCATGAAGATATGAAACTGTGGTTCAAGTAGTATGATCTGCCCAGTAGATGGGAATCACAGAAGCTTATTTTTGGAAGAAAATTTTGTGATATTCCCAACTTCCAGCATCTGGGTGAATTGTGTATGTACAAAAATCATCCCTTTAATCAAGGTTTAATGAGAAATTGGAGAGAAGAGAAGAGAAGAGAAGAGAAGAGAAGAGAAGAGAAGAGAAGAGAAGAGAAGAGAAGAGAAGAGAAGAGAAGAGAAGAGAAGAGAAGAAGCTGCTTTACACTCCACAGCTGTGAAAAAGAATATCAGAAGTTCCAAGAGAGACATTGCAGAAACCCATTATGCTACCTCAGACACCTTTTTCTTTGATCAAATACTATTAATACTGCAAACTGAAGACCAACCAGAGAACTACTCTGCCAAGGAGAAATCCAAGTTGATGAGTCTGCTGTCTCTTCTCTACATATAGAAAAGAACTTTGGCCCTCAGATATGCAATATCTTCCCCTTCAGAAAGCATTGAAATAGTTTTGAAACACAAAATGTAGCATCACCCTCACAAGACACAAAGCTGAAAACTGGAATTCTGATTCTTATGATACAATATCATTCCCTGAAAGGCAAAATACATCATATTTACCATTAGCTTTAAAAAAATACGACCCATTTACATAGAATTATATCTGGGTTCACTTGCTACAATGCAAACAGCAAAAATCAGTATAAAAGGCCTGCAGCAATATTTAGGATCATGCCTGAGCACTCCCTGTGTGTCTCTCCAGTCAGACCCAGGTATGTACAAAGAAAAACAAGGTAGGAGTTGTCAAGTTAAAAAAAAAAACTAAAACACTTCCTAAAGGATGAAAGCAATTCAGACTTTGATAGTATTGTTACAAATTAAATTTGTAATCTCACTTTCTTCTTAGGTGACTTTTAATTGTTTAAGTTTGATTTAGTTTGGCACTGAACCAGCTGTTATTACAAAAATGCTTCCTGAAACAGGAAGGAGTCTTTCTTTTGAATTGTAACTTTTCTATTAATAGCTGTTCTAGTCTGACTCACTTTCTATTTCTCCAATCTTTATTAAATATCATTTAATTTACAGTAAAACAAAGATATGATTTGATTTTAAAAATCACAAAAAAGTAACTACTGACTTTTTATAAAGGGAGATTAACCATCAAATCAATTGATATTTGTCTTCCTTTTGTCCCAGAGTTATAGTTTCGGGAGACATAAATTTTACCAAACTCCACAGAAAATGAGCATATGTATTTTAATTCATTAGACAGGAATTTTATATGCTATATTAAAATTAAAAGGCAACATTTTTTTTTAATCGCATTTCTACTGAGATTATGGTGACATAACAAAATATGTAACAGTATAAGCATAAATAAATATATCACAAGCCGTGATAATTTAGATGCAAAGAGAGACGTAACATAAGCCAAACTCTGCTGAACTTAGGCAGCACATGAGACTTACTAGTGGCAAAAATTTGCTCCCAAGTGTAGAAAAGGTACAAAAAAAGCTGCAGTAATTAGTGAGAGTTGGTTTGAGAGTTTGGGTTACCCCAAAATATTGAATAATTGTTATATTAGTTGTAAGTTAAAACATGTGAGCTACTCAGATAATTTCATCATGCTCAGCTCTAGTATTCATCCCTCAGGTACTTACTGCTGTGAGTTTAAAAATATATTCTTCCAGGAAGCATTCCCTTGGTTTTGAATTAAAGTAATTGTGCTATTTAGGTGGCTTATAGCTAGGAGAACTTGTTTAGAGCATCTTACTTCAAAACTATAAACATTAATGTTATGGCCTCAGGGCTCTGAATTCTTAGCTAATTGTCCCTGCCATGGCAGGGGGTTGGAATTAGATGATCTTGAAGGTTCCTTCCAACTCAAACCATTCTGTGATTCTATCATTAATTAACCACGAACATTTGTTGAATTTCCATTTGTTTAATTTTTTTTTTTTTTAACCTTGCTAGAAAGAATGCCTTTGTGTCCTGGAGCTTTGCCTACAAAATCCCTGTGGTCTACTTCTATACATGTGGACTGAGAAGAAATACATAGGAAAGAAAACAGCCAAAACATCTTTTCTGAAGAACTCTAGACCACTGATCTTTGAACAGGTAATCAAAGCTGAAATGCACACATATTAAATTACAAATAGCATTATTTGTCAAAAAGCTGGGGAAGCAGATGAGGCATTAGCCACATTAAATCTCACATTATGTGAGCTCCACAGAAAACACCATAAGCTAAAATCCAAATCCTGTATCTATATTGGGCCAAGCAAGCTGGGAAGAATCTCCATCACGCATCAATAGCTCAAATCACAGAGACCAGTGCTGGATCTGCTCCTCAATCCATATAAACAGCCTGAATAATTAAGGCTAAGATCCCCATATATCCTAAGTCAGCACAGATGTAAATAAGACCAATGCACATCATCTCCTGAAGAATGAACAGCTCATTTGGATGTTCAAAGCACTTCATTTCAAACATCCATCTTTCAACATGAAAGAGCACAAAAATCAATAACATACAAAGACTATTATATGACGTTAACTTCTTTGTTTTTATTTTTCTAATGCCCAACCCTCATTTAGAGTAACAGCTCAGTAATGAAATGCACTTATGACAACTCTTTCACCCATTACTAGGCCAGAGAGGAACAAAGTTAGGATAACATACCCAGAAATAAATCTAAAATGAAATTTGTAACCACAGGAACTAATTGTGCCTCTCCGAGAGAAGTTAAATTTAACTAATGTCTGCTGCCAGAGGCATAAATTAAATACAATTGAATGAAATGAAAACTCTGTTTTATTTTATTGAACTTTTCCCTCTTCTTTTTATGTTCTTTATAGAACATATAGTGTTTCATATAGAACATGTAGTGTTTCATATTTGAAGGAAGCATCTATTTTTTATATCTGGCAATTCCTGCCAGAGATGGCATTGGTGATAGAAATGGATGGGTGATTTCAGAATAGTTCTGTAACTAATCCTTATTACAAACAATATTGAAATATACTCTAACATTCTTCTGATGAGCAAACACTCATTCAAGAAAGCCAATTTATATGTGTGACTGTCAGGCAGCCACTTGAACATAAATAGTGGGAAACAGAGAGAGATGCTAGCACTAATTACAGCAATCTGGTAAAGGAGGTAGGAAATCACTACCCCTCCAGCACAGCCCTGTGCAGCAGACCAAAACAGTAATCATGATTCATCTTTCATATGTTGTTCATCAAGGCACACATGGTCCTAATTTCACACTCCCATGAGGCAAACTGAAGGGACAATTGTTTTTGAACTTTAGCATCAAGATGAATAATCAATGTTTATCATACTCATTGCTCAGAAAAACAAGGGCTTTATATTTGACATCTGCTCTTCTTGTTCTAAAGCTTTACTGATGCTTTCAACCAAGTAAAAATATTTTCTATTTCTAGAGTCATCAGTAAAATTAGGAACTATCTATATTATTTAGAGCCTTCATTTTGAATTGCTTTGAATTATCTGTATTATTTACATGCCTTCATTCTGAATTGCTTTCAAGAGAATACAACAAAATACATAATCCATGTTGATGTTTGCCATATAAATTGTGTGTACTCCATTGACTGCAAAATGAATTCTAAGCCCTGGGTGGATGGGCTTGTACTCTTTATTACTTACAAACTCGGTGTGACTGACAACTGCAACCATGAATTTTGTTCAGATTTTTATATATATATTCCTGCACTGTATGCATAAATTATGGGAATAGCATTTAAAAAACCATCTCAGTGACACTGAAGAATAAGTTTTAATTTAAGTGAATTAAAATTAATTAATGGAGCAACAGACTTCTGGGTGCCTATTTCATATTTTAAAGAGGAACCCAGACTCTTCTAAATAGGTTGGTTTTTAACTTCTTTTACTAAGTTGGAACCTTTTGTGTTTGTTCTTATGTAAGCAACACAATTTACAAGAAGCTCTCAGATTTTGATTCTTTATTGGTGGCTATTTAGTGTTTCACTGCTTCATCTCTAGAGCCACTGCACACAAGCTCAGCTGCAGAGGAGCTGAAGGTGTCTTCAGAGCACCTGAGACACCAAAGGCAAAGCACTGCTTTCACTTCATTGTAAACTATATATAGGCTGGGAAAGGAAACCATCACTTTTGAGCATGAAGGAATATCTTAGAATAATAGAAGCATTTCGGCTGGAAAATACTTTTAGATCACTGAGTCCAACCACCAAGCCAGCACTGCCAAGCTACCACTAGCCTGTGTCACCCAGTGCCACAACGACACACCCTGCAAATGCCTCCAGGGATGGTGACCCCACCACTGACCTGGGTCAACAACTGACAACTCTTTTGGTTTAGAAATTCTCCCTAATACCCAATGAAAACCTTCCCTGGCATAACTTGAGCCCGTTTCCTCTGGTCCTGTCACTTGTTACCTGGGAGAAGAGACTGATCCCCACCTGGCTACAATCTCCTTTCAGGTGTTGCAGAGCCATAAGGTCCCCCCTGAGCCTCCTTTTCTGAAGGTTAAACACCCCCAGCTCCCTCATCTTCTGCTCATCAGACTTGTGCTCCATCTCCTCCACCAGCTTCCTTGTCCATCTCTGGATGCATTCTGCATCTTTTCTTGTAGAGAGGGCCCCAAAATCCCTGATTATCCTGTTACAGGAGGAGCTGGTTACTGGTTCTTCCCTAACACAATAACAGCCTGCCCTGTACAAGGATCCCAGATTTTCTTCCATGTTCCTCGTGAAAATTCAGTGGTTGATCTCCCGGTGCTACCACATTACATGCACACAACTGTTCCTCAGGTTGTCTGGGAGATCAATCAGGCCCTTCCTCTGATCTGGAAGAACCCTCAATTCACATGAACATCCTTTAAGCTTTCATTTTCCCAGCACAGCTCAGCCTTCCAGGGAGTAGATGCCTGGTGACCAAAGGCAGGCACAATATACATCCCTTTGTTTTAAAACTGTTAGCCATGTTCACATTTAGCATATTCCTTCCCCATCTCCCAGAACAGCTTTTTACCCCAATTTGAGCCCTATGACTTGGAAACACATTATGAAGCATCCATACTAGCCTTTCTTAAAAAGTGTGCTACCTGATTTAACCAACAGTCAAAACCTTCTAAGAAATTCAAAACCAGGACTGTATAGAAGCCCTAGGGTGAGGTATTAAATTATATAATATCATACTGTAATACTTATTTTCCTGAACCAAACACAAGGAACTCCTGCTCCCCTTGAATTGTCCTGACTTTTTGTGATCATTAAATCTCAATGACATTATCCATGGTTTTATGGTTGACCTCCCACATTTTGTAGTTACATTTTGTCTGAACAATCTTTCTGCCATTTCAACTAGATATGGTTTTCTCAACGTTCTCCTATCAGAAAAAAATATTGAATTGAACAGCTGCTGACTTAAATCCCACCAGGGAAGGAGGTGGTCCTGAAAGGTATTCATGGATACCCATTTCATGGGGTCTTTGGGGATTTTTCAAGTGAAACACACTGGCTGAAGAGCATGAGCCATAGCACATTCTATCTGAACAAAAGAAAACAGAAAATCTACCAAACCAAACCAGTAAAAATGCCTTTTCATGCATGCTCCTGCCTGGTTTAGTTTCTACTTTAAAAAGGCAGGGTGGAAAGTTGTCTTACACTAGTCTGTGTGACAGAGAAGTGAGAAACTACTGTAACACTACAAGAAGTATTTATAGCACAACTCTTCAGATGCAGCACGGCTCCCTGCAGCTGTTCACTGAAATGATGGGAACTGGTTTCTTTAAGGAACAGGCAGTTATTAGGGCACAATTTAACAGCAAAGGAAGCAAGTTTAATCTATACTGTTCACCACCTACCGTGAAAATCTTAAATCTCTGAGTCAAACTCAAGAATTTAATGCAGCAAAGCGTGGCACAGAATGGGCAATATCAGCTCTGGTTTCTCTCATGCAATTTGAAAGTTGGCCTAAGAAGTTTTCTATTGTTTGCACTGACACAGTTTATTTTTTCCAACATTCTTGTGCAGATAATGTTTGGTAAATTAAAAGCTTTCTAAAAACAAACAAAATGCCCCCAGAAGTTAACAGAATAAATATTTTCACACACAGCCCATTTCCCACAAACAATACTGAAATGTGCTGGTCTAAAGATATTTGGATAAAAGCCAAAAGTCTGTAGCCAAAGCAGTGTTCTCTTAACTGTGGGACATGACCCCTGGCAGGAGAATTCCGAGAAAAGACGAGGTGTTTGGGAAGGGGAAGGGGGAGAAAAAGCAATGCCAAGACAGGTGCAGGAGCAGTGATTATGACTGGGAAGGAAGGGGGCTACAAATGGTAAAGTTGCTTTTAGAGGGACCCAAGACTCGTGCTCTAAACAACAAAGAGAATAACACATATCTGAAATAATGGAGAAGAAATACTGCACAGCATGCTGTCAAATCAACAAGTTGACTGTTCCACTCAAAGAGTATCTTTTTTCTTCTGGTAGGAAGTTATCCACAACCTCACTAAGTCCACAGGGTTCCTCACACTTATTGGAATGATTGCATGAGCACTGAATTTTAACTTATGCCCAAGCACTTCTAAACTAACCCGCCCATGAAACAATTAAATCTATTTTCATTCATTTTATTGACTGTGCACTTCCTGTGCACACAGCCATGAGCTGAGAGGCCCAGTCTTTGTCTCATAAAGATGTTCAAACACAGTTAGAAGACAAACAAGAAAAGGCTTCAAGAAATGACTGAAGCATGATAGATCAATGGACATATGTGATTTATATTAACATGTATATCATATATATGGATATATACATTCATTCATTTTGCTTACCACATTAAGAAATTATGTAGCTTTCAGAGGAGAGAACATGAGGAAAAAAAAGAAAGCAAAGAAAAATACTTCAGAGTTACAAATTGTATCTTTTAAGATTTTGTGCACATAAAAGTTTGCTGCTTCTTCTAAATCTTCCAGGCACAGACTTCCAAGTAAGATAGATCCAAAAAGAAAGTCTTTGCCTTTAAAGCTGAGCAAATGCAATGGCACCTGGAAAACAGCTAAAGGAGCTTATTTCCAAAATCATAAATGGCTCCCTAACAATGTTTTGCTGCCAGATTCCTACCTTTCCATCTGGAAACTCCCAGCACAAGCTCTTCGTTTGATTTCAGGTTTCATCCAGAGGAACAGAAAATCTGTAGAAGTAACTAGCACTGACTTCATAGGTTCAGTTTCAAGCTTCAGCCAGAACACAGGTCACAACTGTGACTAATTCAGGGTGGGTTTTTTACTCTTCATTTCTCAATATAATGCCAAACTGCACATGCACATTTTAAAAAATCCCTCAGGAAACTGTTATCAAATTTGCATTAACTGCTTTATTCATAACTGCTTGACCTATAGAAAATTCTAATCTGAAATCTACTGCAATGCTGGACATTTTCATTGCAAACAACCTCAGAGCAAGCAGACTACAAATACTCTATTTGCAGTACAGAGTGAGTTTATCCAATTTGTAACTTCTGAAAATGGTAAGAACAGCTGCTTGCAAGGAAATCTTTAAAGCAGAAGATCACATAAAGGCTGGAATGTGAAAAATTTGACATAGCACATCTATTTTGTTTTGGTCTATTCAGACAATGTTTCCTCCCAGATACTTCTCCTGTACTATTTGAAAGTCACTGAAATTCTTTGAGAGTTTTCTGTCAGAAAATACGAAATGCACGTTCTTAGAAAGTTCACTTTAGTTCTTACTTGCAGGAATGAAACATAGAGGCACAAGTACAGAAAGCATTACATACTCACAAGAGACCATGACTGCAAAGAATATTAATGTACATTGGTTTTGTAGGACCAACACATAAATAGACCAAAGCCTTGGCTCAGGAAGATATGGTGGCTAGGTAATTTAGGAATAACTACACTGATTAAAGTGCCACAGAACTCATAAAACTTTTAAAGTAGATAGGATTTGGGATTCTTCCATCTTAATCCCTCCCTTTGAAATAACACAATTATTTTGGACATAAAAATCTATCTTAGGGATTTAGAAACACATAATTGTTTAGAAACACACACTCATCCATGAGATTTTAAAACTGAATTCATAAGCAGTATGGTTCTAGTCCAGGAATAACCAATGATTTACTTGCCAAAATCCCATGTTCTAGATTTAAAGAATCATTTACCATCCCACCAATAGTGTTCTTTAATACTTCACATGATACTTGTTTTTACAGATGAAGCAAAAAAACAACTTTTCTTAAAATAACACAAGAATCTCCCCCCAAAGTTCCCACCCTTGTGAGCTACAGAATTTAAGAAGCCTTGGGCAATGAGAAGGCAGGACTTGAAATGTGATAGGCATGTACTCAGTAGCAATGAAAAGGTGCCTGTGGCACTGAGTTCACACAAGAAGTGCTGTATTTATTCCATACACAGCCATGTTATACAATCTGCTCATCAGAAGCGAGGGGCTGCAGTTTCAGAACACACCAGCATGATGATTGTTCCAGACTTTTTGACTGTGGATGAGCAGAAAAAAACAAGCCAGAAAAATGGAGGGGCCACCGTGTCAAACACAATGACTAAAAATACTTTTGGGTTAGATGTTCCTGCTCATCAACTATGCTGATCAAACCAATTACCTTTCCCTGCAAATCCCAGGAAGAAATCAAGTCCTCCTCCCTTTCTTCCCTCAGTCAATGGACAGCAGAAGCTGCTTCCTGCAGGCAGACTCCAGCCTCAGTGCTGCTGCCTTTCCTTCTGCTCTGTTACAGACGGGCTTTGGTTCTTCTCCTGACACACTTTGTTACTCCCACGTCCCCAAAATCTCTGCCAAGAGAGATTCTTACTGCTGAACTATGCACTTTTAGGAAATAATTCCTTCTCAAAGCCTCTGTCTAGTCCAGGTCCACAGAGAAGATGAAAATTACTCCACAGCTTAAGCAGTAATACAGCAACAGAGAGGATTAGAAGGGCCAGTGCTTGCTGTGGACTGATGTACATGGCTGAACTTCACAGACACATTCGGCGGCTGCAGATTTAGAGCTTTGGCTGCCAGGGAATTTTTACACCCTTGGTTGCCCTCTATGGAATACAGCCATCATATCTGCAGCCAAAAAAATCCGTTTGGAAGTGTCAGAAACATACACAAAGCTGCACAAACACTTCTTGCTCACCTGAAGGAGGCTTGGAAGAAACAGTAATTAAATATTCCAGCCCATCTCTGCAGGCAAACTGGAGCTCCCCCACTTACAGACAAGTAGGAAAAGCTCCACTGAAGAATCAACACCAGGAATTTGAACACAACAAAATAAAACCACCCAAACCACTGTTTTCTGAGGAAACATTCATGAGAATGTTTCTGAGAACTGCCAGCCTTGGATAAAGTTCACCGTGTGATCCAGCCACTCCTCACACTGAATTGTTCCTGCCATCAGGATTGTTGAGGCTTCTCACAATGCAAAAAAGGATAAAGGACAGACAGAATGCATTCCAGTTTTCTTCAGTATTTGAATTCGAAAAGCATTAAGTATTGCTGAATTTTTACTATTGGAAAAAACAATCAAGGAAATATGTGTGTTTTAAGTCTATCTGTACTGGGAAACTCTTCAGGAATTCTGTGCTACCAGGTCCCATGCAGTGTTTAACTACTATAAAAGGGAATTTTGACACAATATTTAAAAGAGAGCTTTAAGATTTGAAATGGTACTGAAACTCCAGTCTGACTGCATTCAGTTTCCACTACTGAAAATCACACCCTATGGATAACCCACTTTATAATACCCTCGATCAAGTTAAACACTTTAAGAGATCCATTTTTCCTAAGTATTTCATGGTAAGTGCTTTTGAAAGTTGGCCAAAGCAAAGGTTACACATCCTATCTGTATGGTACATGGCCAGTTCATAACTGCCCTTTTCACACTAATTAATACAGTATTTGACATGAAATGTGATACCTGCTAAAACACTGACACAACCTGTACCACAACCTGCTTGGGCTTTAAATTACTTCATTGGTGCCATTTGCTTAACTACTATTTAAGCTCTTGCATGATTTTCATTCTAAATCTTCTTCTTAAAATTGAATTATCTGACTAAAAAAACCAAAACAAAACCAAAAAAACCCACAAACCCATGACAAAGAAAATCTATATATTCAGAATGTTTAATTTTTCATTCATATAATTTTTTTAAAATTATAAATTTCAATACTCACTAATAAATAATAATAATAGGAAATCATAGCGTGGTAAAAATTACATGAACACTAAATATAAAATGTCTGAGGCACAAATGCAGGTTTGGCATATGGGTCTGTTCTGCCATGGCTACTCTGACAAGATGCAGGAAAGGTACAAAAGCAATTCAGCCTCAGGAAAAATATCCCTGCTGAGCTGCACTAAAGAAACACTTCTGCTTTCCACACAGGCAGCACCAATAAGATCCAGACTCATTCCACACTGTCCTTACAAGCCAGACGAACCTGAAAGGAGGGAATCCTAAACTCTCATTTCACCCATCTCACTAAAATTATAAAAACACAGAAATAAAAAAAAAAATCCTTTTAGAATCCCGCATCAAGCACATGAGCTGCTCGAGTAAGCACAGCACACGAGAGGCAGCTTTCAGTTCCTGTCCTTCAATGATACTCACAGTAACTAACAGGCTTCACAATAATCCTTAGATTAAACTTTTCTTGCCTTCAAAAGGTAGAAGTGCTTTGTTTTTACATACAGATTTAATTAATTATTTTTAGCCTACACCTCAGATAATAAAACTTTTCCAAACTGCCCAAATTAAGTACCAAATCTTGACCCTATTAAGGCTTGTTTCCTATTTTGTGCTCCTGCAAAGTTGAAAAAAATTCCACACACCTAAATAATTTACTTGATGTAGGGTTCAGGATGTTAATATGTGATAAAGATAAAAATTTAATTTTTTTTTTTCTGCTGATTTTCATGTTCCCTGGACAAACATGTCCATTTAAAATGTAGTTATTTGAAACGCTTTAAATACTTCAAAACATAGAGCTGTTTAAGTACTACTTAACACATGAAAAACATACAAACATTTCAACCTGACTGCTTGAAGTTTCCATTAATAAAGTTACATTTCCATGGATCTCACACCTTATAATACATTTGAAGAGGAGACAACCTGAAGAAATGCACTGAGCTGGAAGAACCAAACCAACACATAGGAATTCACACTCTTAAAAACCCAACCAATTACAAACACAAAGCTCTGAGACTTTGAGGCAGTTTGGCCACTGCACAGCAACTCATCAAATTGCTGCTTACTTGGCACACAGAGGTACCTGAATACACATTTCTACAACTCCTTCTGCCCTGAAAACGTTAGGGGATCAAGACTGAAATAAAGAAAATATGTGACATTAATAAGCACTATCTGCCCATAAAATACTATGAAGCAAAAATACATATTTGAAAAAGCTTATACTCTTCTTAAATATTTCTATTACACGGATATTCACAGTGATTTTCCTGAAATCAGACACTTTCACCCTAGACCATAGACTGAAGTGATTTGAAATGGAAATATTTCCTGTCCACTCACTGCCAGTTTCTGTTCCCAGAGTGATATAACAGATGACATCCAGTACAATATATTCTTTTATTAACCATAAATTTGAGCCTGCTTTAGGGATTTGAAGTGTTCAGTTTCATGCTGAAAAAATGTAATGTTATCCACAGACCATCAGCATCTGTAACAAAAACAGAGCCACAGGTTACGTGACTTTGATCGAATTATGACAAAATTTCATCTGAATTTAAAAATGCCTGGAAAAGCATTTACATTATTTGTTTAACCTTTTCTTTTCAAAGATCCACGCACACTAACTGATCTTTTTCTGCAGGAAGTAGTCACTTCTAAGAAATGAAGTCTCTTTACAGAATGACAATGAACAAGTTGTCTTCAGGTATTCATCTTATTTAAGAAGCCAGAATGCCATGTAAGTTTTAAGATAGCATTTAAATACACAGATTAAAAAGTTAAATTGAACCTGTGTTTCTCACAAACTTTCACTTGACTTCTTTCTATCAACATTAAACTGAATATATATATAGCTAATCCTAAAACACTGAACAGGAAGATATAAAATACAATCACGTTATTGTAGTAAATTGAGTAGTAGATCCAAAAATCATCAAGTTTCACTTTCAGTAGAAATGATAGCTTTTAACAGGAATACTAGTTGGATATAACTGTAAAATATTAACATAGAAACAAATCTTTTTGTTGTTGCAGTAAAACCTAACCAGAGTGGGAGGAGAGGGAGGAATCACACCTAGAAACCCGAGTCAGCTTGGCACAGACAAGCACAGAGATAAACTCCTGGAGTTTGCATCCTGGAGCTTCAGTGCTTGAAGGGAATATAATAAACAATAACTAAAAGATGTAAACCAAATGCAATGTGTTCACACTGAGCAATCATCATCCACAGCACTGTTAGATGATATTGGATGTTATTCTATCACTTATTTGGGGCTTTGATTCCTACATTTACTGCCAGAAGGTAATAAAAAGAAACTTCTGTCATTGCAGCTCATTCTTTAGTGAGCTGAATGTCCCATTTTCAAACCTCTGCATGACATTTCACGGCCAGTGGTCTTTAATGAAAAAGAACCCCAAAAGTGAATGGCATGATTAGTGAATTACTCTTACAAATGCAACTATAAGGAGAAACCTAAGCTATCCCAACTTGCATTATTCCTAGCTAATGAATAAAAGATAAAGGTTTTGTTTCCTTTGATGTTCTGCAGAAGCATGGAGAAATAACTTTTCACCTGTTAAGGGTCTGGCTGGGTTAGGTGTTTGTTTTTTCTTTGTGTTTCTTATTTCAACTCTTTTCATACTTTATTTATTCTTCCTGTAAGAAGGTAAACTAAGCTAGTTATTAAACACCACCAACATAAGTTGCTCAAAACAGAGAATTAAAAAATAAAGCAAAGTTGTAACTATGCAATAGATAATTTTAGTGGTTCTTTGACAAGTATCTTAGCAAAACTTTTTGTAGCAAACAACGGAAAAAGCAAAACCCTAGATATTCCTTCTTAACTAAAGCATCAGGCTGTACATCTGGTCTTTTCTCCTTCTGGGGCTGTTAACACTTCCTTTGCGAACAGTGCCAGGAGATCTCAGATAAAATTTTGACAGAGTAAACAAAATGAAAGCTCCTTATAATGGGGAATAATCCTTAACTGTACTCCCTATTTGCTCACAGACACTGTATTAGTAAGAGATGCTGTCATCAGAGCAAGGTAAGAAATAGAGTTAATAAGACCCACTGGGTCCTTCTGTAATGTGAGTGGTAAGATGACCAAATTCCATTCACAAACTATAGGCTGGATGGTGAAGTGCCCCCCTTGGGTTACAAATGAATGCACTACTCTTCATTTCCTGGCAGGAAGGGCTGGATAGCTTTACCATGAGCTCTGTATTCCACCATGGAGTTGGCTGCATTTCAACAGATGCTGAAGTGATTTCTGAAACATTATCATCTTCTTGCTTGTGAAAAACTCACTGTTAAAAAACATTCAATGAAAAATGTTGAATAATTAATATGCTCATTATCCTAACCTCAAACTCTTTTGATGAGATACCTTTAAGAATATCAAAATTAACACAGCTTAAGGGTGGGAATGTCAAAAGCATCTGAATAGCTACATGGAACACTGGGCCTAAACACAAAATTAGCCTGGGGATTTCCTGACTCCCCTGTCCAGTTCCTCTGCCTCCATGCTATAGTTCACCAATTCTGAACATATACTTAACATAAATGCATGGGGACTTCATTTTATCCGTGTCATTGAAATTACTGCAGTTGTGAAAAGGGGAAAAAAACCAAACAAAACCAAAAAAAGTAGGGATACTTTCAATTCAAACTGCTTTTAAAATGTGATTTATATTGCAGCTCACAAATAGGTGCATTAAAACAGGTGGGGAAGGAATGGCAAACACCAAAGTGGGAAGAAACAGATGGGAGTGAGAATTTCACTAACCAGCTTCACTGCTGAGTCAATGTAAAACATATCTACACCCCTGAGCTACAAAAGACAAATCCCATTGAAAGTTAATACGAGTTAGGGCACTCAATTCTTTCTCAGAATCCCACTCCAAGCTTTTAATAGTCTGCTCACACTAATAGAGTGAAGTTTAAATCACCCATTTACACCCTGTATCTCTCAAGCTTGAAAACTCGGCCAAAAAGGTGTGCAATTCGGCAATGCCCCCTTCCACACTGTATTTAAAGTTCATCCAGACACAGCACCCTCTACGCTCAGCAAAAATTGCACAATTTGCCAGTTTCAACTTCCATCCTCATTTTGTTACTACTGCCTACAACTAGGGGCAAGCCCAGACGGGCAGATAAAACCGGTTCCCATAGAAATTGGAGGAATAGGAAGCAGAACAGGCAGGCTTTCCAAGGGCTGTGAGTCAAGATACAGACTGGCACCTTAAAGGCTCAGACAGAGGAAAAGAATGGAATTCTTCAGTGGCGGGGCAGCTGTAACCAAAGTTACTCTGGTACATTTGAGGGGGGCGAATAATCACAGAATCATTAAGGTTGGAATCAAGGAAGTTATTCCTGCGGGATAAACAAAGATACAATTTCACAGCACACTCTCCACTCTACAAGAACACATTACATGGGTTGTTCCAGGATACACCAAAGCAACAGAGAGACTGAAGGCAGCAATAATCAGCAAAGTCTAAGCAGCAGACACTGCCCTGGCAGCCTCTGCCCAGCTGTGCCCCCAGCCCTGCTCCTGGCTCCACATTAGAGTGGCACTGCCCTGCTGGGGACACCACCCAAACCCAAAGCCTCCCCACACGGGATGCACCAGGGACGTGATGGGCACTGGTGACTCGGCACCTCCATCCCCAGGCAGTGACACCCCCACGGACACAAAGCAGCAGCCAGGACAGGCTTGCACTGCCCAGCTCTGATGAAGTCAGTCCCAGCAGCTCAGTGCCACACAGCATCAAGCCATCTGAAGAATTAAAGAAAACCCCTTCAGAAGGAAGCCAAAGTGCTGCCACTGATTTTAATAGGCAGGGTTTTAGCTCTTTAAACGAAACAGCCCAATAAAACCAGAAAGAAATCCCTTAGTTTTCCATGTTTGAAAGGAAACAGATTGGGGTGTTGTTTCTACAAGCAGATGACAGAGGCCTGCTTGAAGTTTGCTTAAATCACTGCATAATATAAAAAGAACATGTGACTGTGTAAGTTTCTAAAGTTGTATTTTTTTAATGCTTTCTGATTCCAGGCCAGTCCCATCTGGAATTACAGATGTTTAACTGAGCAGCTGATAACTTATAATTTTAACAATTTAGAAGATTAACTGTTTGGACCTAAACATTCTTATATTATGCTTTTCTAGGAGCTACACTAACGTCACATATAATTTTAACCTGCATTATTTGGAAAAAAAAAACCAACGTTCTCTTTTAGCCTGCAAAATTAAGTTTTAAATAGGGGACTTTCACAAATTAGATTACTCTTCAGTATTTTACACACAAATAGCTGAAACTTCAGTACAGATAAGCAACCACAGAACAAATTTCCTTTCATGAATACCAGAATCCAACCCAGCAACCTGCTCCCCTTGGAGTTCCACAGCTTTTAAAGGAAAATATTAGAAAATATATGGAAATATTGTTATGTTATAATTACAAAACTCAGGAAAATAAATTTTATAAAGGTAGGGTGAACTTTAAGTAACAATGAGTTTGGGATTCCCATGGAGAACTAAAATCCTCCATTTGAAAATACAAAGCAAAGTTAATTAGAAAACACAGTTTGAGCAAAGAGGGCAATTGCAAGGAGTTCTTAGAAAGGATCACCTTGAATGTGTTTGATGCTGAGGCGATGCCATAACTTTTCTTCACACAAAAGCAGTCATCTACAGAGCACAACCAGATGTTTTCTTTTCTTAGTTTCTGTAAACCTCTGTGACCTCTCTCAAATTAAAAAAGGGAATAGCATTTTTAAAGCCACGGGAGCTATCATTAGTGAAGCATTCTAAGGATTTTCATTAATTCATAGCCAGCCAACCAGGAATTTTCCCACAGCCGTATACAAAAAAAGTCAGGGAAGTCATTGATTGCTTGGTTGGATTTGAATGTAGTCAGAAGTAAGATCAGAAATACCTAGTCACTCCCACTGATATAACAGTGAAGAACATATGCAAGGTCAGAAATTAAAATCCAAGACTGCCCACCAACCATGAGGAAAATCCAGCAGGGCCATATAACAGGGGGTATAGAAATGGTTATTACACAATTTTGTGAGATAAAGGATCATACGGATAGATCATTCCAGATCAATCATTTGGAAACCTAAAGCCCAGAATATGCAGCTCCGAGCAGATCCGCAGATCATGTCCTCAGACAGCAGCCTCAAGGTCTGATTGATGTTGTCCAGCTGTAAAACCCCACCCTTCACTGCCCCCATGGCCCGGCACACACATTTAGCTGCAGCCCTTTGAACTCCACACGCTCCTTAAGAGCCCCTCATTGTCCTGGGAAGCCAGGGCTCAGCACAGACCCAGCTCCAGCTCCAGCCTGACAGCCCCTGAATACAAAGGCTGGAGAACAGATTCCAGCAGCACTGCTCTGCCCTAGGCACTGCTGCAATGTGCACGAGGAAGGAGAAAAGGAGGAGGAGAAAAGGAGGAGAAAAGGAGGAGAAAAGGAGGAGGAAAAAGGGAGAAAAAGAGGAGGAAAAGAGGAGAAAAGGAGGAGGAAAAGAGGAGAAAAGGAGGAGGAAGAAAGGGGGAAAAGAGGAGAAAAGGAGGAGGAAGAAAGGGGGGAAAAGGGGAAAAGGGGGAAAAGGGGGAAAAGGGGGAAAAGGGGGAAAAGGGGGAAAAGGGGGAAAAGGGGGAAAAGGGGGAAAAGGGGGAAAAGGGGGAAAAGGGGAAAAGGGGGAAAAGGGGGAAAAGGGGGAAAAAGGGGGAAAAAGGGGGAAAAAGGGGGAAAAAGGGGGAAAAGGGGGAAAAGGGGGGAAAAGGGGAGAGTCAAAGGTGCACCAGGTGCACACAGGGCAGCACTGCACAGGCATCGCTGTGTGCGGAGCACCAAGAGCTACAAATTTGCTTCAGATGAGTCATGGACACACAACTCTGGCTCCCCTCAATCAACCAGAACATACATCATAAACCTGAAAGCTTCAGGTATCATACCTGATGTAGTATGGAATCTCTTAGGACAAAGCTACCCCTCACATTTATTTGGGCTCATTGGAGTATGACTGATGTGCCCCAGAAGTAGATTTACTGTCTTGCTGAATAGCAGCCCAAGGAGGAATAATAAAAATAGAATTTCTGGAACAATTCTTCAAAGCCAGTAGTGACATAATATTGTAACAGCCTTCAAGTGAGAGAATTTCAGAGAATACAGTATTTCCTGGAACACGTGCTGATGCCTGACAAGACTCTAATCCAAGCTTTAAGTATTTTTAATAATCAAATCAAACTCTGGGAGAGCAAATCCCAACCTGCACACTTTATTCCCCTCACACTCACACTCTTTCCTTTATTTTCTCTACCATGCAGAGATGAGAGGTGACAGGAGAACAATATACCTTTAAAATCCATAAATGGTGTCTTAGACATGACACTGAAAGTACAATTTACTAAGAGAAACAAGTTGAAGCATGTTAAAATACACATTTATAGCCTGGCTTGGCTGGCAGAATTTTGGCTAAACCAGAGTGATAATACCTGTGTTTCTGTTGTATGAATATTGCAATGAGCCTATCCATTACTGGCCTATGCCTGTATTCACTACTTTACTAAGTTTATCTGTTATCTATAAGTTTTTGTGATAAAATCACATAGAAATATTGCATGTCAGGATGTGCCACTCCTTTTGAGGAGAGCTGGAGAGGACAAATAGGACAGTGAAACAATTATAAAATACTATATGTACGAAAGAATAAAATCCTTTTTCAAGTCTGCACTTAAATTTTGACCCTTAAATATAAAGTCTCACATTACCATAACCAAAAATTAATTACTTCAGATGTACTGACCTAACATTATTTTAGGTTACTGTAACTTATACTTTCCTTCAATCCTTTTTTATAATTCATATAGAGATAAGGATATAAAAAAGAAGCATTCATGTAACTCATACTACTTTTATGTGTTTTTTCCTAGGTGTGATGTATTAATGCATAATATTAACTTTTAAATATAAAAACAACGTAAAAACTGCTATAGAAACATCAGCACTAACCTAAACTTTTAGAAAAAATGTATTTCAAATATACCTCATTATACTGGTAGCAGTAAATAAAATATCAAAGCAACATACTTGAAAAAAATTTTTACTTTTAAAAACTTAAAATGGCATTCAAGCTTAACAGTTCTGCAGTAATACTTTGCACTCCTCTTGTTTGCTTCTAAAAACACATGCTAAATTTATGGGTAAAATTCAGCCTTTGAGCATAATTAAGCAGGCAAGTTCACATCAAAGCTTTGTTTCATCATCTTTAGACTGATCTGCTGGAAAAGACAGCCGGTCCTTATTAAACACCCTTTTAACGTTGCAGTTTTAAGTAAGTAGCATCCATGTTATATAAACATTAACAAATAATTAACTAAAGAAAAGCTAGTACCATCTAATCATGACAGCTTAACATCCTTCCACTAGTGCACTATAAAGTATTTATCAGTTCAAGCAGAACTTGGTCTTAAATAAATGCCTCCAGATTTTAAATTAACAAGTCTGATACAGCAGTTTGTACACTTGGAAGTACAAGTGTACTCAAAAGCAGATTTTATGGGGAAGTAAGGCAGGGAGTGGAGTTCAGTGGAGTTCTGAAGTAAGGAACTAGAGAGGAAATCAATCAAATCTGTAACAGTCCCAAGCGACTTGAGCTGCAGAAACCCTGTTAAGTCACCAGCTGATGAATTATCATCACATTCAGAGTGCCCAGTTTCATGCAAACACATAAGGAAATACACAATTTTGTTGGAAATACACAATTTGGTTGTTAATACTGACAGTTGGTTTCAATTACATAAATATATGTTTCCTTATGCATTTTTTCCCCTAGGTCATGTAATTGAATGCTCATTCTGAAAATACAGCATTAAACTGTACAGCCTCACAGTTCCTGAGGAAACAGTCATCTGCTCCTTTAAACATGAACATATTTATGATACTTTGTGAATTTTTAAATTAATTTAAATAAGCAGATCGTCATCAACACACACTAGAGTAGGAATGGGGTCTCATTCTCTGCTACATTACTCAATAAATGAAATTCAAAGAAAAGCCCCAAACCCCCTGGAGCGACCCTGAAGCCAAACTCCAAGCCAAACCAGAGTGGCACAGATGCCTACCTGCATGACTGACCATGCTTGCAAAGCCTTGCACTCAACACGTTGCATTGTATCTAATCACAGAACACAGGAAGCTTTAAGTGACACATCTCATCAATTCTGAAATGTTATCACACTGTTCTGGATGCCAGGGAGAGGAATCTATTGATTCTATAAATTCCTAAAACATGGCAGATAGCGAACTGCTGGCATCTGGTCTGCAGAGCTTTAAAGCAGCTCTGGAGCTGTCTATAGATTAAAGTACACCCTGATGGAAAACATTAACACCTTCCACCGTGCTCCATCTTAGGTCTCTCTTCTGCCTAATACCTTCTAAAATTTTTAAATATTTTGCCATAGAAAATCTGGGTTTTTTAACTGTTGGAAAATAACATGAAATAGAAGGGAGAAATTTAAAGTTTGATAATTTCTTGCCATTTTACAGGGTGTTTTTCCTCCAAACTAAAGTTCCCAAAACATGGCCTTAGCTGGGAGAAGTATTTCTGCATGGCCTAGCTCTGTGGCTGGTAGATTGCTAACTGTGGAGCAGCATAAGTCTGCTTTGGTATGCTTGAGGAGACAAATGTAGGGACATAGCAGCATGAGCCTAAAGAATAATGAGGCAGGCAGAGTCCCAACAGTGGAACAGTAGGAAACCTTCAGTGTCCCTGCTCTGAAGTGGAAAGGAAATAGAAAGTTCCTTACATAAAGAGCACAGAAGGGACAGAGGGAGTTTCAGGGAGAAGGCACAGAACAGAGCACTCCAGTCTGCCTGAGCAGCTTTGCTTAGCACAGCAAAGGAAGGTACAACTCTCTGCTAACAAGAAGGGCAGGGTTGGTAAAATGCTGGATTGTTTATTCTTCCTCATCACACAGTCACATTAAATTTAAGCTTTACACTGAACACAGTTCAGTGCCAGGAACTTCAGAGGAATTAAGCATATGAAAAAAATTACTCATGTGTGTAGTCCCATTAGAATCTACAAAATAACTTGAGAGTAGAGTTGCTCATGTGTTTAACACCGAATAAATATATTCAAATCATCCTCAGATCATAGGTCTGTCTTCTCTGTGCACTTCGTGGCTTGTTTATAGCATGAGAAAAATTCAGGGACTACTTTTCCAGAACAGCTCCCCATGTGGACACACTTATTCTAGATTAAAACAGGCCCTTCTCCGAACTACTTTTCTTCTGGATAAAGGTATGCATACGAGGTCCTAAGATCATCCATATGGAAAATTACTTTGCAGTATTATTCTACTTAAAGCAGAATTTCACTACCCTAATGTGAAATAACATTGAGTATTGGAATACATCAAAATTTCTGTTAAACATCAATTAAAGGAATCCTACACCAAGCAAAGTTAATCCAAATTCTATAATCCTGAACCCACTGAAATCTGATAACTCTTAGCCACAGTAATGTTAAGTTACTTGTCCTGGTATTAATTGCTTTCCTGCTAGACACACGTAGAGTTTGCAAGACAAATGCCAGTGTATCATCAGAGAAGATGAATAATACAGGTTATAAATACAGTTCGTGATGGAAGTTGTGAAACAAACAAAAAATCACATCTAGAATGTGATTTAGTTTTTAGTTTTGAAAACGTTAGGTATTAATAATTTCAGGAGCTATGAATAAAGCCAACAAATACTTCCCCATCAAATTCTTTTAACCATAATGCAGTAATATGTTCTCATTAAATCACTTTTTTACTGCTACAAAATATTGAGGATACTTAAAACTGTATTTGATACAGTGAAAGAAACTTTGCATTACTTGTAGACGTATGTATATTACCTCTGTGTGTATGGAAAAAAATGGAATACAGATTCTCAGAAACAACACTCAAATGATGAAAAAAAGACTCACCATAGACAATTGCAACCCACATTTACAATTTTAGCAGAGGAAAATACCCAATATACATGTATCTAAATGCACATACAAACCCAGCTAGCTACATTTTATTTCCCCTTGAAAAACCATTATAAGTTAAATTATATATATTTTAGATGATTTATGCCCTTGAGAATTACCTCAATTCAACCATTTCATTTAATGCAAACTAGAGGTTTTTACTTTCTCTGTATAAAATGTTCAGATTTATTCATGCCTTTAACATACATTAATTAGAGACTACTTACAAATAACCTGCAATAAGAATAACTATTTGAATAGGATACAATTACTTAGGGCTTGTGTCTTTTCAATCAGTCAGTGTCCCTGCAGTGTTTAGAGTGGCAGAGGGGAAGTGGCCTGTGGTTAAACAGAGGAAATACCAAGGAATTTTAATAGAGCAAATAGTCTCTTTACTTCCTACAGGGTACTACTTCAAAGGCAGCCCTGCTCCACAGCAGACAATGTGTTAGAGGGGCCATCAGTCATTTAATAGTATGTCAAGTCTACTCAAAACTTACATGCAGCCCAAGATAAATACCACATAAGTGAGACAATGGGGACCATCCTGCAGTCATTACTCTAATAAATGCTGCCCTGCCTGCATTATGGAGGCAATCATGTGCAAGGGTGGTATTACAAAATCAGACCACAAAATTATAACTACACAATAAGACAAGGTATCTAATAAATTGGCTAGGGAAGTCTGAATTTGAAGCTGAAAATACAATAAAATCAGAAACTCGTATAAATATAATTGTAGAAGCTAAAATGGTACATTAGTCGTGAGCAATAAAGACAAAGGGGGGTTATACTAATCGGAAAGTGTGTAAGTTTTGCTGATCTAAAAGTCAGTCAAAATCATTTTATTAAAAGAACTATATTGTGGTAGATTCCTGTTTAACACACACAGTGACATTAACTATGTGAGCAAAAAAATAAATCCAGAACAAACTGCATCGACATATTTCTATAAACGTCAATATACATTAATTCAAGTCCATTACAAGTCAAGTACTATGACTTGTAACAGTGATAATTTACTTAATAGAAGATGCAAAACTTGACACAAATATACAGTGGTGTTATGAGCCTGTGGAATACCCTGCCCATGTCTGGTGAAACACACAATAGAGGTACTGAGCCAAAACATTTTACTGCTAATTCTGTTTAAAAGACTTAATAGGGGAGTCTAAACCTGTAACTGTTCCATCCAACACAAAGGTTTAGATCTTAAGCTTTATCAGGGTTTGAAGTTTGTTTTTTCACGCTCTTCTTTTACATATTTCCCGATGCTTTCGCCTTTCTAAACTATGCCCCACAAACTTCTGAACTCTGTGTTTCAGCAACGTTCTCAAAGGATCTGAGCTGAAACCAAGAAAATCCTTAGTGACAGTCTAACAAAAAGGAAAATCAATGAAAGTCAGTTGTGTTCCCTCCAGTGTTCCCGGATCACCACGCTTCAACCAAACCTGTAACCAGACATCAGGAGAAAAGAAGAAACCAAAACACACAACTCAAAAGTTACTAAAAGTATATTTTAAAAAATAAAGAAGACAAAGAATATAAAAAGCAATCGAGAAAAGTCTGACAGCAAAACACACCAGAAACGGGAACAAAAGGCAAAGACGAGTAACAAAACGTTTATCACCTTCCTCCCCTCTTCCCCCTCCCGTAAATTTCCTACATCCTCTGTATAATGATCAGGCCCGGAGCTAAAACCCCAAGCCGGCCCCGAATCATTAAAATAACAAAGCCCCAGCGATCGCTTTTATGCAGGTCGGCTCGGGGAAGTGGAGAGCGCTGGTGGTAAAGGACTTGTTGAGTGACTTCTTCACACTCGCCGGCTACGAGCTGCCTCCCCCCTCGGCGAGAAACCAATAAATATCCCTGGCCGGGAAATGCCACCCTCTCTCCCGGCCGCAATTAACTTCCAGCTGCAGAGCCCCGGGGCAGCGTTGTTTGTTGCAGAAGTGTCCCCGGGGCAGCCGCTCCCTCCCCTCCGTCCCTCCTCCCCGCACGGCCGGAGCGGCTGCAGAGCCCCGCGGAGCTCCGCGCATCTCCCGCACGCCGCGGGCCCGGCCCGGCCGCGGCAGCACCGCTCGGCTCCGCTCGGCTCTACTCACCCTCCCTGCGCACGCCTCGGCCGCCGGGCCCCTCCTGCCGCCGGCTGCTCCGGCAGCGAGCCGGGCAGCGCCGACACAGGCGGCGAGGGCGAGGAGCGAGGGCCCGAGCTGCAGCCCCGGGGCCATGGTCCGCAGCGAGCCCGCCGCGGGGCAGGGCCGGCAGCGCTGCCGCCCGGTGCGTGCCGGTGCGCCGGTGTGCCGCTCCGTGCCGGTGTCCGACTCTGTGCCTGTGTGTGCATGCGCGCCCGGCCCGGGGGCGGGGGGTTCGCCCCAGCCCCGGCCCCGCCGCCCCCGCCCCGCTCCAGTCCTGGCAAACGGCAACAATGGGAGGGAGCGGAATTCCCTCCGGCTGCTTTGCTTTGCACCTTTCCCTTCCCGAGGAGCCGTCAGTGTGCGGGTGCCCCCGCTCCCCGGGACAGCGGCCGGCTGCTGCTGCCTTCCTGCACACAGGGGCTCAAGCCAGTACCTGGCCGAATTGCCGTCTCCGTGCCGTGGTGCGGTACCGCGTTCCTGATCCGCTCACTACATTGCAAGGAACAGAGGTACCAAGGAAGAACAGTCATGGATCTTTGACATGATTGCATGCAGTACAGAATCAAGTAGGTTAGAAAACACCTCTGAGATCATCAAGTGCCGTGTCCAATCTTTCTTTAAACACTTTCAAGGGACTGATTCCTCCATCTTCCTGAGCAGTGCATTCCGAAGTCTGATCACCCTTATTGTGGAGAAATTCCTCCCAATGTCTAACCTCAACCTCCCTTGGCACAGTTACATCTCTGTCTCCTTGTCCTGTTACAGCCTGGGAGAAGAGACCCCACAGGCTCCAACCTCCTTTCAGGTAGCTGTAGAGGATGACAATGTCACCTCTAAGGCTCCTCTTCTCCAAACTAAACACCACCAGCTCCCACAGCTACTCTTTAATTACGGAAGACAAGCTGGAAGAATATACTATCATAAAATTTTCAATTGCAGAAAATGCAAAGGAAGTTATATGTGACAATAAATATTTCAACTTTTTCAACTGGAATTAATTCTGATATTATATGCTTTGATGAAAACGCTTTTCTTTAAAATAAATCACATTTCTGATAAATACCAAATGCAAGGTGGTCTAATATATCAGTAAGTTACAGCAATTTCCATCCCTTTGCCTCAAAGTCATTTAAGAGACAGAGCAGCCCAAGGCTCCTCCAAGGCACAGGATGATTCAGCTTGAAAGAGACCTCAGGGGTCACTAGGCCTAACCCTCTGCTCAAAGTTGCCCCAAGTTCATTTTTAGATGAGACAGCCCAGGGCCTTGTAATACACCACATTTATGTATCACTTAACTCCAGTTATTTTGAAAACCTTAATTTTAGTACATTCTGTTTGCTATTATTGATCTTGGACAAAAACATCATCCTAATGGAACAAATACATCAGTATTTTATAAAATACTATTTTAATTCAAATTTTAATGTATCTATTACCACCATTAAGGCAATCAGTTTAAAGGAAACATGGCCAGCTGGTAATTTTTAACTACTATTTGTTTTACACCTATCACAGGTTTTCCATCCTTTGTGACTAGTGGTGAAAATAATACAATAAAGCTTTCTTAAACTGCTTGTTTAAGTTGATGGATCACAGCCCTGGCACTCACAGTTACCTTTGAAAACAGGTTTGTGACTTTAGGATGGCTATAGCCCTTCATTGTGACATGAACAGAAGTCACATTTTTTACATTAAACTTTTTTTTTTTTAATTAGCAAAAGTTTGAGATTAGGCCGTAGTTGTTTGCAGCTCTGGGATCAAAAGGTTCTTACTTTTGATCTCCATTGCCCCTGCAGGCTTGAATTCTAAAAAAAGTACTATTAAGTCTCTAGGTGGAATTCCACTGATTTTATAATGAGATATTTTTGATGGTCAAATACATCCAGGCCAGAATGGAAGTTGAGCACATTTTGTCACTGTACCCCACACACTTCTGTCTGCTTTACTTTCTCCTTGCATTACTCAGAAGTGATCTAACAGGCTTGAAAACTTTATGAGCATTTTGATTTTAAATCAAGTCAGGCTGCATAAAACCTGTAAATAACAAGTCCTTTTATGTTTGAATGAATTACAAAGGACATAGAATACCACAGCATCGTGGCTAAAGAAAGGAAGACATATGAATAGTTCATTTACAGGTCAGTAAATACTCCTGCTTCCCATAACCACCTATGACAAGCAAGGATTCCTTGTTGAACATAGTGCCATTGACCTGCAATTAAATCTTCTAAACCATAAGCAAAACTGTTTGGCTTTTTCTGTTAACTGAGATGGGAATGCTGGAGAAGCCTTAATTTTTAAATGAGGACAAAATCAGCCTTATCTGAGCTATTGATGTATTAGCCTATGATGTTTTCAACAAAAACTGACACAACAAATAGTGCCAACGCCTTGGTAGCAGAACAACCGAAGAACTCACAGCTGCCACTGGTTACAGCACCCAGAAAGCAGCAAAATGATTGGTCATATTTACTGACACCTCAAACCCAGCAGCATAAAGCAAAGATGCCATCTGACAAAACCAGCATTGATACTCCCTTCCCAAGAGTTCAGCCTAAGCTAATAACAAAATGACACGTCTGAAAAACAATTCCTCCTTACTGCCACCATGTCCAACTTAGCCTGAAAGTGCACTGGCTGAAAACAGAAGTATTGCATTGCTTCGGATCCATTTAGAATAATTTCCACTGAAATCTTTGGTGGAAAACAGTAGTGGAGAGACAGGAATCAAATGACTGCAGTTAAAGTTTCTAATTGGAGTCTCCAAACTGCTGCGAGCTCATGGAAGGGCAAAAGTAGCTGTGGGGACCCTGCTCGTCTATGGGTTCTTTTGTCCTTTTTACAAGAGTCTCTTGTTTCTGAGTAGGATAGAATGCCTAATATCCAAAAGTCATGGGTATCAATATCCTGCATTCTACAGCTGGTTTTGGTTGCCACTCTCCCTTCTTTCTTAAAGCTAAAATCATTTTTTTCCTTCCCCTTTCGGAGCAGCTGTTCCCAGATGGAGGAGACAGTGAGAACTGAGCAATTCCTATAAAAACATGAAAACTCATGTAACAAAAATTTCCCATAATATCGTTAAAAATTCCCTACAAAATCTTTCTATTGCTCAGCAAAAATCCATTCTTGGGACTTGGAAGCTATATGCTTCATCCATAGTTCATATTTCTAGTGCTGAATTCTCTCCCAAGAGAGACTGACCTTGACTGCAAAAGCAATCGTTCAAACAGCTCACTTTTGGACACAAGGCATACATCAGGCTTGCAGAGTATTCAGCTAAGTCAGACAATCATGACTATTGCAATATCACAATATTGTAATAAGTCAGTAACTCCTGTTACAGACAGACACTGCTCACTGTTAGGAAATGAGGATGAGATGCAGTGAACCAAGCAGACAATGTGCTAAAAGAGAGCCCAGAACAGAAATCCCTCAATGTGAAGGTCTTCTGGAACTTCATCTAGAAGATACCTGAAGACAGAAAAGCAGACATTTTGCAAGTATACATTTACATAAAATTGTCCCAATTCCATGGGGGTGGTTTATCTATGGGATGAGCACCGAGCATAAAAGAGAGGAATAATCTTGATCTTCCAGGATCAAACCTTAAGAACAAAACTAACACGTGTGAAATGGATGTGGACATTCCCAGTAAGGGCATGAAAATTCCCACCTGTGTCAGGGGTCACAGAAATTCTGTTTCTGTGGAAGCTTCTGTATTACAACAAAGCCATAGTTTCAAATGATCTGGCCAGGCTCAAGTGAAGTTTATCAGCTGATAAGAAAGCAACGTCTAGCCACAAAATTGAAATGCAAATTGAATTAAATCTATCAATTGTTATGAACACCTATCTCATTCAAGGCAACTGTTAAATCATTGAGCCTTGAGAAATATAACAAAAATTCATGAAACACAGAGTTCTCAGAGAAAAATCTGTATTAGCTGTCTCATTTTATAGATGGGGAAACTTAAGCACCAAGTCATAAAGATGCCTGCTTTTATGTCTTGCACACATGCTCAGGGCTAAACCAATAATTAGATTTGGGGTCAGGAAAGACTCTGCACCTCAGTAAAACAGGGCAATGCCCCTGTGTGTTTTCTTTGGTTTTAATTTGCTGCTTTCTGTAGAGACACACTCTACATGCTAAGGTCACCCAGATGGTACCAGTGGGTGCAAGCCTCCAGAACGATTCCTCTCCAGTGGCTGCTTCTCTCTCAGGATGGCAAAGAGCACCCAGCAGGCTGTCCTGGCAGCCAGCTGCCTCCTGCTGTGGCCACACATTTATTGGCACTTCTGGAGTAGCTGCTGCTGTGTCCAGACGGGAAAGTGGAATTAGATGCATGAATTCTACTTCACTGGCAGCCACCATTTCTACATCCAGATGCTTTGCAAAAGGTCCTGAAACTGAGCATCCTTAGTCCTCCCTGCTGACTAAGCCAGACCTTCCAGAATCCCACAGTGTACCAGCAGAGATGTTTCTCTCCTGCTCATTTTTTTTGTCACAGTGTCACGTTTGAGATTTTTCTCAAAAATCTCAAGTCTATCTCCAGATATTTGGGGATGTTTTGAGGCTTGTAGAGTTCAGAGAGAAGGGAGTGAATGGTCTTGTGACCTTTCTGGATGACTTAATCTCTTCTACAGGAAATTGCACTTAATGACCAGAGAAGTTTAAATCCTATATTCCTAGAGGCTCAAGTCAGCATCAGATGTAGGAGTATGTTATGGTGAAAAGGAAATGACTGAACTAAACCAAACAGCTATTATATGAAAATTACTTCTGATCACCATCAAATTAACAATTTGTCAGTGATCCATGGATGCAAATCTTCATATAATGTTACCCCTCCCCAGACCTCACAGTTGCCTATATTGTAAAGAGGCCTCCTTCTTCTCCTGTAAGAAAATGTTTGCAGTCAAATGTCAACTTTCTGTATTTCTGTTTAGTTTCGTATCATTTAATCCGTATGAATGTAATAAAGGAAGTTCTCTAAGATTACTCAACTTAGTGATGTGCCACCAAGCACACCCCTCCCTGCTCCAAAAGCACACCAAAGTGACTCACCCTGTGGCCACATGCTGGTTCTGAGGGAGCAGGGCAGGACTGCATCTTTCAGCAGCAGTCTTCTGTTACACTGGATTAGGTGTAATATGAAACTGCACTGTTAAAGAAAAGTAAATTTATGATGCAAAGAAAATTTAAAATTGCATGGATGAGTCATTTTTCAATAAAGATTCTGTTGAACTAAAATTATTCTGAACCAACAACTGTATCCCTGAAGTTATCTATGTTTTATTCTTTAACAAGTGAAAAAATTGTAATGTTCAATTTTAAAATAATGTATTTCTGCGATATAGAAATTTTATCTCAAACAGCTATTAAAAATGCAAACCAAGATGCTCACAATGCAGTTTGAATAAATGCCAGAAATGATAATGAAGTAATGTCTTTACAAAAGTTTCCAGTTTTAATTCTACTCTCAACCTTTTCTTACTGCAGCACAATGCTTCCCATGCAGACAGCCTGTCATTTTCCTTCTGCAGGGAAATCCAGGGGAGGGAGGTGGGGTGGGAGAACAACCCTAACCTGATTTAACAGTCTATTGTGCAATTCAACAGCATCCTGTGGCAATGTCTGCAAAATTAATCCTAGCACACTAAGGGACCCCTCACTGAGCATAACCTGCCTTAAACCCTTCCCCATTTAACTGAGGGAGAGCTATTTGGTCAAGCACTTTAGGATGACATCATTTGTTATTTGAGGCCAAAAGCTAAGGGTAATTAAGGCTAAAGAAAATGTTCTGAAATTATTTGCAATTAAAATGCATAGAGATACTTGTAACAGATACCACTGCAGAACAATAGAAACATGACTGGAAGAATTTTAAAAAGTCTGACTATTGTGCAATCAGTGTGGAAGAAGACTGGAAAGCCCTTTGTCAATAGCACCTCATTCTACTCCCACAAAGGAAAATACACAAACAAAAGAAAATACAAAGGTTGGAGGCATATGGAAATTGCTTTCTTTTGTTTATATGATAGATATTCCCCAAAATATTCGTGTATTTTAAAAACACTTTGTAACAGATTTATGAAAGAATGCACAGTAATTCTACAAGACTGGGCTAAAATAACAGAGGAAGGGCCCTGTTAGAAACGACAATTGTTGCTGGCAGCTCTACCTCTCCAACAGACTCATGGTTCTTTTTCTCTACAGTCTGGCATATTATTTTAAAACATAAATTTGAAGCAGTTGGATATCAGGATTGAGTTAGCTGTTTATTTTTTGAAAGAGTAAGATAAATATGCAGATAACAGATTGAAATGCAGTGAACAAGATTTGTTAAGACTCCATGGAAAGTAAAGGCTGTTAATATGGTAAGTTGCAATACATTAATATTATTTCTTTTCAATTAGATTATAATAGTAACAACCACTGAAAATATCAGTCCTCCTAAACCATAAATTATGGTTAAACTAACTGCCCAGGATCATGTGTTTAAAGAGGAAAGAAGGAAAATCTGGATCCGTTTTTTTAATTTAAACAAAAACATCTCCAAGAAAAGATTTTCCATGTGACCAACTTAAATTTTACAAAAGTCTCAGCATTCTAATGGCAATGCTGATGCCTCCTGAGAATGCTTCCCTCTGACTTCCTTTCTCTGCCAAAATGAATTAGAGCAAATTGCAGGAATATTGTCAGATACCACATCCCATAGCACACAATGAGATGCAACTCTGAAGTTAGAGAATCCTACAAATATTTGAATCATGACAGATGGATACTATCATATTTTTAAATCTTTTAAAATATTTTTTAATTTTTAAAAAAATATTTTTAATATTTTGGTCTGACTAAATGCTTGGAAAAGCAATAAGAATGGTTAAGAAGTGCACATTATTTAAACAACACAAAGTAATTTCTTATCCTTCTAATGTGATGAAACAATGAAACATGAAAATCTGGTGGCAGTAAGTTTCTGCCTGGCAAATACTTGTATTAACACTATATTTATTATCACAGAAGAATGATATGAGTAGATGTTGTACCAGAAGGAATTCTAAGTTTTACACCATAATGAGTGGGGTTATTTTAGAACTGTAGAATAATTTGTGAAAAGCTTTCAGAGAATCATTTAGCTTAGAGAAGACCTCTAAGCCTTTGAGCAATGATCACACTACGAAGCAGACCTTGCACTAAATGCCACATCCAGGGTTTCTTGAGCATGTCCAGGGATGGCAATTCCAGCATCTCCCTGAGCAGCCTGTTCCAATGTTTAACTACCATTTCTGTGAAGAAATTCTTCCTGAGAATTCCTTTTTGGAATGTGAAAATATTCTCTTATCATAAACTGACAGTGCTGGACATTCTTACAGACACACAGTCACGACAGCAGCCTAGATTCATTTAGAGACAAGATTTTAAAAGGTGGGCTTTTCAGAGTGTCAAAAATATTAAGCACCCACCCATCGCTAAGTTCTCTTCAATACTGAGCACTCAGAGCTTTGGAAACAGGCCTGACACGGAGCATTTGTATGCGTGCAGAGCATGAATTCGGTGACAAATGTTGTGTAATTGGAAGGATCAGTCAGTCCCGTTCGGGCATCCCGCGGCCCCGCTGCAGAGCGCGCCAGGAAATCCCAGACTCGTGGGACCGTCATTACCAAGTGCAGCCGCTGCAGGGCAGAAGCAGCCCAGCACTTTGCTGGGCAGCTCAAAATTCATGACTTTAAAGCCTGTCTTTGTATGGAAAAGCCAAATAAATAGCCAGAAATTTTTAGTGCAGAATACTTTACCTGCTATCTTAATTTCCTTAATGTGGCATCATTCATAGAAACTGAATCCCAAGATATTTTGGAGTATTACTATGATACATACAATAAAATTCTAAAGATGAAAATAATTAAATCTATCATTAAAATATTTTTTCATTTTCATTTAATATATAAAACATAATTTGGTTATCCAGATAAGCGAATGCCCCTTTAGACAAGAATCTAGAAATTGTGGCCAGGCACTTAAAACCTTAGAAGTAGTAAAATGTCATGGACTGGTAAAATAAAAGCCCAGTTCTAAGAGAGCAAGAAAGGATCAGAGAAAAAGAAGGCACAATAATTGAGTTGATGCAAGGTTATGGATTTTTTTTTTAAAGGTCACAATAAGATAATGAGCTTGAAAAATAAGCAATTTAAAAATTGCAAAGTCCCGAAATTTTACAGTCATTAATAACAAGACTAATGACAGAGATAATTTTTAATGAAGGGGACTATCATATACCACCTGACTACTTCTGTCTTTTTAGCTCCAAATTGCACAAGAGTAAGGAAAAGAGTGACAGACTGTACTCATGGTGTTCTCAAGCCATCCTAGTGGCAGAGGAAAACGTGGTTGAAGAGCTAGGAGAAAAAAAATCCTGGAACATAAACGCAGAAATAAGGAATACTTACTTCTCTTTCAGTCTAGGTGTTGTAGAAGTTTTACTGGTCACAAATACACATCCTTGCAACATCCCAAGCCAGATGACCCTGCTTAAAATTGAATATCAAAAGCCCTACTTGTACCTGTGTGATTCCACAATTTATTCTGTTTGCTCAAGATGCTGAACTTTACACCCACGGATACACAACACGGATCAAAACACACTTACAAAATCTATCCTTTCACTCTCTTTTTTTTCCCTTTTACTTTTTTAAGGCACAAGTAATGCAGTACTTACTGTGTAGCTCTAATATGAGCCCCACAGCACATTCATATGATCAAATATCAAACATACCCAGGGGTATGAAAGTCATTGGCAATCACACCCAGCTACACCAAAGCCTGTATATCCCTAAACATTTTTGATCATGTTCTTACCTCCCTGCTTAATAAAAACAGTGTCCTGCAAAAAAACAGGTATTAGAATAAATCCAATTTATTGCTGTTTCTAAACTCAACAAGTACATGATTAATTTTCCAAATTGCTTGTCAATCTAAGAAAGCAAAACTTCAGTGGTAACACTGTGCCATGCAAAGCAACACTTGACTCTTCCTGGGATTCTCCTGAAAATACTGCTGGCCCCACAATATCAACTTTGGGTGCCCAAAACACACAGCCTGGTTTCCATATTTTCTGTGTAGCCCTTTCCTCTCGCATCACACAAGTCCAGGCACTATTCCCCCCACAGGAATCTAGAACTAAAGGCTCTTCGGCAGCCCTGGATTCCTCTCCCTCACCCACAATCCTGCTTGCCCACTGTGACCACAAGAACTCCCTTTTGAAGCAATCAGGTGGGATCCTTATGCCCCCCAAGAGGCTAAACAGCCCAGCTCCCCCTCATATAATGGCTATTATTACTTTGTCTTTTTACTCTTTCATGATCAGATATATACATTAGATATTCTAAATAGCTCATATAAAATAATAGAATGTCATTTTGATTCGAGATGAATCCATTTCACAAATAACAGGTTATGAAATAATAATTTAAGTCAGTCACTATAGCTCCAAAGTATTTTTGAAAATAAAATACCTTATATTTCCCATCCAAATACATAATACTAAGTCCTTTAAAATAAAGGGACAAAGATCATCAATCTAACAATTAATAGGGAAATGAAATCAATCCAAGGAATAAAAAAGTTGGTTTACAACCAATTTCTATGAAGCTTTGATTTTATGATTGTTAGCTAAACCTTAGAGTTATCTCAATCGTTTAAGATTAGCTTATTTTCATGTTAGATAAACTGAAGGCATTTGCAAATTATTTTACACTGCTTTTATGCAAGGCTTCTGTTAAAATACAGTCACATAAAAAATGCTGGATTATTTTTAAAATTACATTTCCTTCTAATAACACTTTGAACACAGTGTTAATCTTCTTACATACAACTATAAAACTCACAGGTTTCATCTCTTCAGAAGTATTTAGAATACAAAATTTTGAACAAGTAGAAAAATGTAGATGTATCCACACACATGAGAAAAAAATATAATGTAGTTTACTGTATGCTTGCTTGCTATTTGTAAATTCAAAGTGTTAAATGACAATTTAATGAATGTTGTTTCAGTCTGGGCTTTTGATGCTAATATTGAAGCTTTAAAGTAGTATGCTTTTATATATTCTTCAAGTAACATCACAACAGAACTTTGGGAGCATTGGCTCTTTGGTATAAATTACTGTCAATCTACTCTTAGACCATAGGCTTAGCTCAGCTTTTTTGGACAACACTTGGCATTGCCGAAATTTGTACTTAGAAAAAATTTAATACGGAGACAGTAATTAAGAGAAGAACACAGATTCAAAACAAATTATTATGCAGCCCAGTTAGGGTCACAGGTACTGGACCTGTCTCAGGAAAACACTACTCGACTATTTAAGTCTGGCTTAAGCCAGAACTAGAACAAAAAAGACTGAGATGTTTCTGTGTTCTGAAGGGTAGAGACAGAAACATTGCAAGGCAAAGCGTGCGAAACTGGAGCAGGGCTGGATTCCAGCATCCTCTGCCGACAGCCTCCCTCACTGCTGCTCCTGGCCTGCCAGCGCTTGCACAGGAACACAACTGTCACATACATTGCCAAGGGAGCCATCGACAGCACAAAGACCTGGGAAGTCCAGACTAATACTTTTCAAGGTGGAAAAAAAATCCAGCTGTATTTGAGCAAGTAATGGGCACAATTTAAACCCATGCTGGTGAAAGGAGGTGTAAATGTAAAGTGAGAGGCGCTTTTTTGACTTGCTGATTCCTTTACTCTGGGAAGAAAAAGCTACCGAATGAAGCAAATAATGCAACTGCTGCTTTTAAATTCTTTTCCCCTTAGCATTGTGTGGGCCACTCCTAGTACCTCACACTAAAGATCCTGCTGGTAACATTTGCTAATGGAGAGCAGGACACCAGGACTGGTGCTATTATTATTCTGCTGCTACTCTACTGCTTCTCTTAAATTGCTCTGTCAGACTTCCGTCACTTGAGACAAGCTCCATTATAGCAGACATTAGGTGTATTTAGGTGTTTGCCGGATAATAGAGTAAGGTTCTTAGGCAATCAGTCTGTACAGATTAGTCTAATCTGTTGCTGCTAGAAACTTTGTTTCCAGAAGCAAAGTAGACAATAGTTTCAGATTACCTGCAATAAGGTTAAGCTATGGGCAATATATGCTTTGAGGTGTAGAGAAAAACAAAATAAAAGAATGCATTCCCAATATTGTCTTTGCCTTTACCAGATCAGGCAGGTATCTGAATTGAGATTTCAATTTCTCTAAAAACTATTCCTAATGGATCTGGCTCCATTTAAATTGCTTCACTTGTGGTTCTCCTAAGTATTTTGGAATGCAGGATACAACAGAATTCAGTTAGGAATGTTATTTCCTAAATCCAATAAAGCACAAAAAAATAATGTTTCAATATCAGATAAAAGTTTGTTATTTCCATATTAAAATAAGATTTCCAGGAGCAAAGCCAAACAATTCAAGATTTTAAGGATTCTGCATAAGAGCGAAGGCAATGAGCCAATGACGTTAAAAACATGGAAGTGTCAATATCTGTCATCCAGTTCTAAAGTAATGCAGTTGTTCAGTGATATTTTTCAGAAAATATAGAACTGCTTTTTATTTAAACTCTCATAGCTCAAACTATAATTCAAAACACTAAGTAAGGACTGTCAGATCATCTCTCCCTTTAGCTTTTCCTAGTATGAGACTGCATAAAATGATTTTTTTCTATCACCCTATTTTCTCAACTTACCTTTCATCCTATTGGACAACAGATATGGATACAAGCATGAAGAAAAGAAGATCAATACTGTGTCTGTTCATGAGATAATGTAGGATTTATGTCTAGCAAGAAACACAGGCTGGAGCTTCACTGAAGGTCACCAGCATTTGAGGGCAGTGTTTAGAGCTCTGCTGAACAAAGAGCAGCATAAACCTGTAGTTACAATGTTTCCCTACATTGTAGCAATGAAGAGTTGGGTGGATTTTTTTGGTATATGGCTCTCCTCGACTTCAGGCTCAATATCAAACATGAGGATAAGTAACTTCCATGTACTGTTTGATAAAAATGAATTCAACACCCTAAAATTAATGGCAATGATGTGGATATCTGGTCTGGTTCCCAATGATCTGATCCCATGAAAAGCTACATTCTGTCATAAAAAGATAATAGGGCCACTTCCATAACTGGAACACTTATACTGACCAGAGAGGAGATAACCAGGTTATAGAATTAAATAGGCAAATAACCTAAATGACAAACTGTTTCCAGTAGCAAAATCTATTTTGCATATGGTTTATCTCAGACTTGAAACAGTCTTCTTCTAAAACCATAAAGCTTTGTCAAGTCATCTGCAATAATTCATTGTAGCTGAAATTCTTGTGCAACCTTGGGTTTGCTTTGTTTTAAACTGTAAAAATACCTCAAAATCTCTGAAAATACTCAAATATATAGGAAAAGTTCACTTCTTCCACAAAAAGTAGATTATAATAATACTTCAAGTATTTACAGTTTATTTGAATGAAAATTATAATAAACTTTCAAATCTGGGCATAAAATCATAATTACTATATCATTACTTAATACAGGTTATGAATAATTCCTCATTTTCTGTACTAGTACTGTAACAGCAAGCCATCCTTCCTTCTACTCTAGCAGGCTGGAGGTGAAAGTATTTTTCACCATTAGAAACTGAGATTCTCTGTGTGATCTTTTCAGCTTTGCACGACGGTTCTGGAACCAGATCTAAAATGGAAAGAGAAGGAATGCTTTTCAGAAATACAGCAGTGGAAGCAGAATAATATTTGAAACTTAAAAGTATTAACACAGCATGACAATATTTTGTGTGATGACAGTGGTTTGCAAGTTCAATATAAATTTACAATCTGCAGATGACAGCATGTAGCTACTTGCTACCTGTAATTTTAACACCACAGACAAAGAAAATTATATCCCTAGGTGACCTGGAAAGCGAGATTAGCTTCACTGTAATTAATATAAAAACTGGTAATAAATACAGGGACAGAATCAGATCCTGGAAGATCCTGAACATCTGGAATTCACACATATCTTATGGTGCTATTTCTTCAGCTGCTTAACGATTTGCAGCATCAAGTTTCCCATCAAGCCCGATATAATACTTGTTACAAAAGCCTGATAAACAACGAAGGGAAGCCCAAATTCTCATGTTTACAGTATGCTTCTTATCACATTGAACTACCTGGAAATCAGTAATTAACATCCCTGAATAGATTTTGCTTTTGGCCAGATAAAGACATAGGTTCAAACACCGGTTTTACACATCTATGCTCTCCTGGCAGTCTCACAAAATATGCAGGCAGTCACAGAAATTATGCCCATACGTATTTCAAATTTATTTTTCAAATATGGTGACAAAATATAAAAAATTATTTTAAGGAAATGATCAAGTTCTGTACATAATAACTAGAGATTAGCAGAGAAGATGTTGTGGAAATATTTTAGTGATGAATACCTCATCAATGCTATGGAAGGCTTTAGATTTCAGAAGGAATTCAATGGTTTCCATTTCACAAATCATTGAAGGCAGGTTTCATGTATATACATTGATTTAAATTGAGAGATTAACATTCTCATTACTGCTGTCAAACTACTTATGTATATAACCAGAGAGTACATACAGCTGGAATTAAAGAAAAGTTCAAATAAAATTTTAATTACCTGGATCCTGTCTTCATCTAAATCTAATTTGCGAGCTAACTCTTCTCTAATATCAATGCCGGGGTAGGAGTTCATTTTAAAAACATTTTCCAAGACTTCAATCTGAGGAGATTAAAACACACTTGTTGAATAGTTAACACTATGTTCATAGCAGTAATACATAAAATAAATAAAATAGCAGCTTAGTTTGTTCAACAGACTTCTGATCAGTGTTTGCACAATTCTGATTTCATGCATAAACACAGATCTGCTGAAATTAGCAACATTCCTGTTAATTTACATTAGCTCCTGATGACATTTCTCTCTGCAGAGCTGAATTTATCAGCTGTTAAGGTTTCTTCCAACATTTTACTAAACTACATTGTTACTTATTTGTTAAATGCTAAGGAAAGCCCTACCTGGTTTCTAGTGAATGCAGTTCTTGGTCTTCTACCCCTGTACCAGCTCAATTCTCGTTTGAAAGACAGCCTTTCAGTGACTGAAAAATATTTTTCACATTTCAAGACCTTTTCCTCTTGCACTGGATCACTTCTAGCATGAAATAATGGATTTTCATAGCAAACAACAGGAATTTGCAGATGGGGATTATTGTCATCACCTAAAACTAGAAAGAGCAAGAAAAGGAGAGCTTCAATTTACTGGTTTGCTGTAGAAACATGCCAGTATTTTTAAAGGGTAAAAGGTTACAAAACAGACTGACTTACCCAAGCTGGTGCATGCATCCATCCAGGGTCTGTGAGGTTTCCCAGCTGGAATGCCATCTTTTTTCTGCTCCAGTCCCAATATACTCTCAATCGAAAAGGAGCACTGCGTGGTTTTACTCTCTCCCAAGCCGGGCACCTTGTGCAGGTCCGGAGAGGCCGCAGCGGGGGCAGCACACAGCGAGGGACCCGCCATGCCTTCGCCCTCAGCCAGCATAGCAGGGACACTGTACTGGCATTTCTCCACAAACCCTCCTTATAGCTATGTTGACAAGGGGGTTGGATTTGCAACGTCATTAATTAAAATCTTTTATTAGAAAGTTTTAGCATGTCAATGAAAACTCTCCCACCAAGAGGCACGAGGAGTTAATTGTTTATTTGTTTGCAAGTAATTAGCAACTAATGGTGACACTAGGGGGGCCACCAAGGGGGACAAAAAGTGTTATCTCTCCTAACCAGAGCATCGACTTAACTTTCTCAAAAGAAGCTGTGCACAAATATAGTACTTCTCTTTTATTTGAAATCATTAATGTATAAAATCAGTTTTTAAAAAAACTTTATACTCTAATGGACTCCACTTACCTAAACATAGAAGCATGATAGGAAACCAGTCAAGTAATAAGTAATCTCATTTAAGTGAATTTCCTTCCAAGGAAATTTAAAAAATAATCTCTTAATGCTATTAGGGTAATCCCGATGAAAATGCCTCTGTTTTTTCATATGCATATGTAATGGTGAACGTGGTCAATAAAACAACAATAGCTTTTGGCATAAGGCACTGTGCAGTGGGTTGGCAGTGTTGTCAAAGCTCAGTGTAATTGCCTTCCAAGTGCTTGGATTAGTTAATAGGAACAGTTGCACCAACTATTTTAAATAATTCATGCATTCATTTTTCTTATTAAAATAACTTTGTTGCAGCCTTTTTGAAACATACCAGATGTGAAATTTCCTGATAATTCTTCACTACAGAAAAGCAAAACTTCAAGTAATAGAAGCAGTACACTCAAATCTGCACGTTTAAAAGCATCCTTTTTCTCACAGATGTCTCTCCCTCATTGTAGGTATACAGCAAACAGAAGTATATTTAAATCCTACAGAGCCAACACTTAAATTCACAAAAAATATTATTACTTATGGGAAGAAAGGAGATAAAGGCTTTGTAATAGGGCTCGAAGTCTGACAGAATTCTGATTTCATCCCTTATAAAGAAAAAATCAACTATAACATTTTTATATTCAAGCTCATCTGTCAGTCACACAGCATCACATGCTCAAAACCAGCTTTTGGTTCAGGACAAAAAAAGAAGGAATTTCTGCAGAGACACTATAAAATTAGTATTTGTCCAAAAATAACAGGCAAAAATGAAAACAATATTTTTATTTCAGGAGGAGAAGTTCCCCCTCTTACTGGCTTGACTTTGTGTTGTGCAGTAAGACTGTTGGCAAACCAAACTATTCAAAGAGTGACAATTCCAGAAGTGACTTTACCAAGGACACTTCTCACACGTACCAACGGATCTTGAAGCAGCATGCATCCACCTGCAACGTTCACTGGCAAGATGAGCTCCAGTCACCACTTGTAGACCTTAAGCCTTTTCTTGAAAACTGTATTTCAATGTTTTGGCCCATTAGTATCGACTGATATTACCTTGCAACCCATTTGAAATTACCTGTAAACTTTTAACTAAATACCTTGGTAGGGGCAATTAGAGCAACAAAGCAAACGTTAAGTTGGGAATCCTAAGTAATCGATAATAGGAAAACTCACTGCTCCTTGGATATGCAAATCCAATCCTCTTACAGCATCACATACTTGATGAGGCAGCAAACTAATCTCCCTTTCACACTTTGCACCGCTGTTTTTGCCCAGGGACAGTGGAGTTCATCTCTTTAGTAGATGAAGCTCTCAGAGATGGGAAAGCTCCACGGGCTGTTTACAGCAGCTGAGGAGACCACACCCAGAGCTCTTGGGAGCTTTGGCCTGAAGCCCCAGTTCTTACTCTTGCTGCCTTTTGCTCTTCTCACCCACTGCTTGGTCTACTTTCATTTGAGCCTGGGTAATACTTTCAGCTTTTAAAAAAGCTATAAATGGTATATATTATCTTTCTTGATTACTTATCACACTCCAAAAATTTGTCTTTCACCTCACCTTTCCCACAATCTCTTTACTCACCAGTATTTCACCACCTCAGAAGTCGTGTTACATAAAGCTCTCTTTCAAATATGTTTTTAACATGAATAACAAGTGTTATAGTCAAAGCCAAGTTCAAAATTCCCAACTTTTTTTAAAGCAAGAATACCTCAAAATGGTAACACATATTTTCACAAAACAAAAGCAATTAGCTATTTCTTGCTTGAAGTAGAAGCTATTTTGACACAGGCAGATTGAGTGAATGCAGGTAAATTCAAGGTTAATCCAAGGCTGTCACTAGTAAAAGTATGAAAGTGTGTTAAAAAGTGGGAAACACTGCAAATAAAGCTTACCTTATCCACACAGCTTCTTTTACCCTCCAGCAGAGGCAAAATGTTCTCTCCCTAAGGGCACACATCTGGAATCCTCTAAAGATGTGTTTGCTGCTCTTCTCCCTGTTGACAAAGTGCCAAGTGTTAGTTCCCCACATTTTTAAGGCCTCTTAGTAGATATTTTGCAGAAAAAAACAGTAACAACAAAACCAAACCAAAGCAAACAAAACCTAACACCCCTCAAAAAAACCCAAACCAAACAAAAAACCCAACCCCACAAATCAAAAAGCCCAAACAAAAAAAACCCTCACACACTAAGAAAAGGTCTACAATGCTGAAAACAGTGTAACACTAAAACCACACTTAGAGGATGCAGAGGGATTCTTCAATTCATTACTATCACATTTGTTGCAGTCAAATTTGTAGCTCAAGTAAAACTTTTGGATGCCACTTACAAGTGTATACACACCAAACTAACTAAATCAAATCCACTTAAAGTTACTATGTTCCTGAATTCCACTGGGAAAATGATCTTACAGTACAAAACAGAGTAATTTCTTACAGGAGACTGCTGTAAAGCCTGGTCACAAGTTAACTGGTCACAAAACCAGAACGCACAGACATTTATAGGTCATGAACCAATGTTAATGTCCTGACACATGGTTGCAGATACAAGACTTAAGTCTTTAAAACACCTTGTAAGATAACCCTGAATTATTACCTTTAATGACAGGGGAAGAGAGAGGTGCTGTGACTTGCTTCAATCAGGTGAGTCACCAGCTGAGCTGGTAAATTAATTGACTGAACAGTATTAACTTGGAAATTTCTTCACCACTCCCCTACAGGGAAAAACAAAAGAACACAACAGCAAAAGAGCAAAAACAAAAAAACCCCACCACCCAACAAAAATCCCAAAGAACAAAGCAAAAAAGCCACCTCAAAAATCTTTAATTGTTTGCAGTTCAACACACCAGCCCTGTCGTTTATCTGCTTTTAAAGGTAAATCATAACCCAATACAAAATAAAGAATGGTCTCCATAGCAAGACTTCACAATCATTAATCATTTGCTCTGCTGAATGACTTCATGTACTTTCTAATATGGTCTTAGACTAAGTTCACTTGGCCCCAAAAAGGCAAAACCAAGAAGAGAATAGCCTCTTTTTTTTTTTTCTCTTTCCCAGTCTTGCTCTCTGAAAATACCTGAAAGGAGGTTGTAGCCAGCTGGAGTTCAGTATCTTCTCCCAGGTAACGAGTGACAGGGCCAGGGGAAACAGCCTCAAGTTGTGCCAGGAAAGGTTTAGACTGGATATTGGGAAAAGTTTCTTTATGGGCAGGGTGGTCAGATGCTGACAGTTACCATCCCTGGAAGCGTTAGAAGATGTGAGGATGTAGCACTTGGGCACATGGTTTAGTGGTGAACACAGCATGAGCTGCTGGATTAATGGTTGGACTCAATGATCTTAGAGGTCTTTTCTAACCTTTGGGATTCTACAATTCTAAGTAATTTCAGAGCTGAATCAGTTCATAAATCCAGCCAATAATCTGTTTTGATTCCAGTGAGCCCTCACAGTAGTTTTAAGTATTCTAAATTTGCCACCAACCTATAGCAGCACACTTATTCAGTCTGAGAGAGCAGAGATACTATTTTCTAAGATGAAATCAGAATCTCTCCCCTTTCAGCTTAAGGCATCTTGTCCTCGCACTTCACACACAGTAGAAATGACTGGCTTCTACATGGCAGGGATAAGAGGAAACTTGCCAAAAGGGATGCTCCAGATAACGTGGCAAGAGTGCCGAAGGTGCTCCATAAGGGCAGGGACCCAACAGGCCTCCGCTGCTGTGGAGAGGCCCAGAAGGTAATTGTCTGTCAGGAGATGACAGCAACCCCCGGAGCACAGGCAGACAGGGCTGGGAGGACACTTTGCTTGACACCTATGACTGCACTGCCGGGCAGTCACCCCGGCAGAGAAGCGGCCCCGGCTGCCCAAGCTCCGCTCCCCACACGGAGCCACTCCCGGGACGGCGCCGGAGCCTCGGCCCTCAGGGAGCGCGCGAGAGACCCCGCCCTCAGCCCCCGCGTCTGCGCGCGAACGGGCGGGCCCGCCAGCCAATGGCAGCCGGGAGGGGGGCTCGACGGGCCAATGAGAAAGCCGCGCGGGAGGGGGCGGGACGTCCGGGGCGCGGCGGGCGGGGTCGGTGCGGGTCGGGGCCGGCGGGGCCGGCGCGGGGGGAGCGGAGCCGCGGGGGCTCAGCGCGGCCGCCGCCATGCCCGGCATCGATAAACTGCCCATCGAGGAGACGCTGGAGGACAGCCCGCAGGTGAGACAGGCCCGGCGGGGGCCGAATCAGGCCCAGCCCCTGCTCGGCGGGCCCAGCGCTGCTTCCCTGTCGCTCCCAGCCTCGGGAGAGCCGCGGCGGTGGCTGTAAAGGTGGGGGACGCTGCCTGTATGGCCCCGCGGGGCTCCGAGAGTCTCGGCTCGGGCTTTCCGTCCCGGCCGTGCCCTGCGAACTCTCTCCCGGAGCTCCGCGGCGCCGTCGCTCGCTGGCCCCGCCGCTGCCGGGGGTGCTGCGGGCCGGGAGCGGGGCCGCGGTTCGGGCCCGGGTGCTGCGGCAGCTCCATCAGGGCAGCGCCGGCACCGCTCCCTGGTCCCCACCCCCGCCTTCGCACCCGGGCTCGATTTTGGGCACCTCGTGACCACAAAACCCGTGCTGCCCTCTCAAAACGATTTTTCCTCTTTGTTTTTCACAAAGGTGCATGAAGGTTTAATAGACCCGCATGAAAAGCAGGTGCTGGGTGAGGTTAGTGCGGAGAGTAGGTGGGAAGCACATGGTGCCCGGAGGCCTCTCCTTGCTCCGGTTCTTCTCCTGTATCGCTGCTGCCTGATCCGTGTCAGCCATGCTCTGTAGTGCACTGGAGTTTGCTTCTGAAGTAGGAAATGCTTTATTCAATCGCTCTGGTTTCTCTTGCTGGCAGCAGCAACAGCAAGTCCTTGTACTGTGCTTCTTAGATATGGATAAAAAGTTTGCAACGTGTTTTCTCTTATGACAGCCTTTTGAATTAAGATCCTTGCTCTTATGTATGGTTTACGTAGTGAGCAGGATGTCCTACATTGCAATAGCATATGCATTGGTAGTTTTAATTCCTTGGTCATAGGAAAAGAAACTTTCACTTGTTAAAAAGGGAAATTTAGCACCTGAAATGACAGTCATTTTAACATTTCTATATCAAGTGGAAGAACTACTTAAGAAAGGTAATGCTTTCTTCAAAAAAAGCAATGAATCATTGCTTTCCAAAGAACTGTGCCCCAAATAGCTCAAATGCTGGATGTGAGATGAGATCTGGCCTCTAATGTGAGTTCTGGTCTAGGGGCCAAACATGCTGTCATCTCATGAAGAGGAAAACGTTTTGAAAGTCTCTAATAAAATTATTCCTTGAAGGTCTGTTCTTGGTATAAGGCAGTCAGAACTATTAGTATTTATAGGAAATATAATAGTCAAATGTATCATGAACTCAGGATCATCTGAGGACATTTGGGAAGCACATGAAAAAATGTTACTTATTGGAATGTAATTTTAATTCTAGATTCTTCCATGTGAGGTTATTTGTGATACAGACAAGCAAAGCCTAATTCAGCTCGATGTGTTTGAGATGCTTAAGTAATTGGATTTGCCAATATTGTCTTCTGTTTTAGGTAGAAAACTTACATCTTTCAGTCAATTTAATATTTCAGGTGAATTCTGGGAGCCAGGTCCTGTGTGGTAAGGACTCAGTGGTTTTCTGTTAGGTTAGTCCATTTGTTACATAAGTTAATTTCTGTTACTTTGAAATCGGTGCAGTGGACATGGCAACAAATGTTGCCGGAAAAAGCAGAACTTTCTGGAGGAGTTGACATGACTTTGATACTTTGATGCTGGAGTATTGAAAGGCTCATCAGCCTGGGTCGTTGTTTAGTGCTGCACTGAGGTTTGGAGTTTGTGTTTTACACACTGACTGCAGATAGATAAGCGTCATATCAAACTTATTCTGTGTCTGAGGGAAGGAAAGGCTTAGCAAAAATGTCCAAACCCGTTCATTTCCTGTTGTCACAGGATAAAAATCTAACCATTGTGCTTATCAGGCCTAAACCAAACTCCAAGTTTACCTAGTCTTTTGCTATGCAAAACAGAGCATTTTGCATCTTAACTTAGGACATATATTACACACACACACTCAGTGTGTATTTAGAGAGTTTCTGCTCACACTGATTTGCATTCCCAAAGCATGGCACAAAAAAGCCAAGAGGCACTGGTAGCACAGGCTCTGTCTCCTGCCACGTGCAGTGCCTCCATCTGAGGGCATAGAAGGCTTAACACGAGATTTCTTTGTGCAGCCTCTCCCTCGTCCTTTCTTGTTTGCTTCCTCACAAACACGGCTAGAAAGAATCCTAAAGAACATGCAAAATGATGAAGAGTTTTACTAGAAACATAAGTAAGCAATTCCTCTTAATTTTTTCCTAAGCAGAAGTCTGCTGTAACTTGTTTACAGTTTCAGGTTAATTTCTTTGTATCAGTATAATATGATATTTTGACAGCTGAACATCAGTAACTGACATTTAAAAAATAAAACATAGGCTTTTTTTTTCAATGTTCAGTTTTAAAGAGTAAGTATAATCCAGAAACCTTACATAGTACTCCTTTAAAATTACAACCTCAGGTTTATTTATGTTCAGGTTTAAAGGTCATGAGTATATAATTCAATGGTTATAGTACCATGTAAGTTTTTCTTTTGCATTCTTTCGTGTATGTCTACTTTAATGGGAGAGTCAAGGCTGTTATGATGACACATGTTGCCACACCTGGCAAAGATTTGAGTTTTCCTCCACCTCTTTCCACTTGTTTTATAAACTAGAACCAGCATTGAAGCTATTTATTGTGTTGATTATGCTGTTTGATTATATTTTTAAATATTTAAATATCTTTTAGACATTATATAGTATGATAGTAGTTGTGATACAGCCAGGCATCTAATGCAACTTGGATAAAATAATTTTACATCAAAAGAATTGTTAAATAATATGATTTGTATGGGTTTAATATGTACTCTTTGGTTATCATCAAAAGCAAAATATCAGAAATAGCTGAGAAATACCTGCATGCTTCAAGGGGAGAGGGACTAAAGATTTCCAGCACAGGCTAGGGAAGACTGAAAAACAGAATTTCCAATTTCAGGTGTTTGACAGTCATAGTTTAGGGGAAAAAAGCAATTATGTGCTTATGATTCTTTCAATTTTCTATCTGGACATTCATTTTAGTGTAAATCTAAAACCAAAACAGTCTTTTTGTGGCTCTTGCAATCACTGCTTCTGCTTCTACAGCCAAGCATCCCAACCCATGTTTTAAGAAAAGCCAGTGTAGCCTGTGCAGAGTTACTGGTACATCCTCTGCTTTTCCCCCTTTAGGATTTTTGTCTTGGTGAAAAGAAGCCATTCAAAATCCTGATGGTGAGGAATAACCTTGCTTCCAAGTTCAAAAAGGATGCAAGAACACACAGTCAGCATCTCATTTAAGCTTACAGGCAAATTACACCTGAGCAACCTGATTGCCTTGTTATCGAGTCAGTCATTTGGGCAGAAGGGAGAGCAGGGGATGTCAGTCACCCTGACTTATGCAAGCACTGTGACATGGTCTGGCAGCATTCTTCTGGCCAAAAGGGAGAGGTATGGACTGTGACCTGAGTGGAAGAACTGGCTGGATTAGTCGGGGTTACAGATGGAGACCAGTGTTTTAGTCTAATAGGTGGCCAGTCATAAAAGAGATTGATTTTTGAGGTGGATGTTGTTAAGCACCATCAGTGATGCAGGCAGTGCAGTGGGACACAGGAGTCATCAGGCTTGTGGGTGAAGGAATGACAGGAGGACAGATCCTTTCACTCCCTTTCAGTGGTGAGAAACATGTATGTTGAGGACAATCAGATGCAGGTTGTATTTTTTGGTTTGGTTTAGTTCCTCAACCTTTTGATGACCGAATTGATGATTATTCCACGGGTAAATTATAGGTCCAAGCACAACCAGCAACTGTCTGTGTTCAGGTTGGACACTATGGGACACCCACAGCCTTTATTTGGATCTCACTGCAGAGGAAATGTGTATACCTGGGAAGCTGCTAATACCAGTCATCTTTACCCTTGTCCTTAGGGATGTAGCATAGTGAGCCCACAGTTTCACCATTTAACAGTTGTGCATCTCCCTTGGCCCTTTCCTTTCTGAAAACGTGTTAACCTGGAGAGAGGCTGAGCTTGGATATTTGTAAGATTATTTGGCATGCAACAGGTATCATTCCTTTAAACAGTCTGGGAAGGTTTATAAAATTTTCAGTAATGAAACCTGAAATAATGCTATTTAAGTCTGAAATTCCATTATATTTAAATTCTCTTGCCGTGTTCATGTTTTGGCTGTTTGATTGTTACAGACCCGCTCTTTGCTGGGAGTATTTGAAGAGGATGCTGCAGCAATCTCCAATTACATCAATCAGTTGTTTCAAGCCATGCACAGAATATATGATGCTCAGGTAGTGTTAATGAAATTCTTGAATGCATTATAAAGCTTTGGAACCACATGTCATGTTTCTTGCTTTTTTGACATTATGATGAGCAGTATGCTTTTCTTTAACTTCCATGTGCTTTAAACGTAGAAGTGAAATAAAGTAAGAATTAATGATCGTTTTTCTGTATATTAGGGAGTGGTAAAGACTAAATCCTTGTGATTCTTTTTGCAACAGAATTTCTTATGACAAGTGAAATGATGTTCCCTGTTCTCCAAGTAACTCTAATTTCCCAAGTGTTTCTAAAATGTTGTACATACTAAAATGATCTCCCTGTGTATAATAGTATGTATCAAGTGGGAGGTTATTTTTTTACCCACAATATATTCATGTTTCACTCATCCAGAAATAGCTCCACTTTTATGCTAGAAACAATCTATTTTGTATGTTTTTCTAAAATTTTGAGTTTATGGCTGTATTTTTAATTTATATATACTTTAACTGTTAGACTTGTTATTGATTTTCATGTTTCCTTTTTTTTATCAGAATGAATTAAGTGCAGCAACTCATCTGACTTCAAAGCTTCTGAAGGAATATGAAAAACAGGTACTGCATAAATCATGTTGTCTGTGTGTGGTCAGGACTGTGTATTTTTGTAGTCTTTTACCTTCAAGAGCACAGTGTAGAATGTATTTAAGTTTGGTCCAGATAAAATTAACTGCTGTGGTTGCTGGTTCAAATTGTTGCCAGAAGAATCTACTGACTTTATTCTAGTTCTTCCAATGAAACCAGAATGAAGTTCCTCTTACCATGAAGAATATTAATAGCTTCTGAAATGTTTTACTTTTGGATTAGTTTTTTTGAGAAGTGCTCGGGTAGTTCTGTTTTACTTTATAAACCTGTTTACCCTTAAGTGCTTAAATATCAATAGTCACAAAGAGGACAGATTGCATTGCAATCTCCAAATTAAAACCATAATTTACCCTGTGAGCATGATTCCATCTCTGAAAGCACAGACTGTCGAATCTATGACTTTCTTCCCTTGTAACCTGTACTATGAAGGATCCTCTGTAGCTTTGCTGCTGGGTCCCCTTTTCTGAGGTTAAAAACAAAAATTTGCTTCTTTTAAAAGGCTGCTGCTCCCTATCCTCCTTTTCCACCTAATGAGGTGAACTATAATATTTTAAAATAATGAAATACCTGATATAGTCAGAGAGATGATTAATCCAGCTTTGTGAATGGCAGAAAACACTGCAAACAATATCACTCTTTCTGCCTTTTCAGCGTTTTCCACTCGGGGGAGATGATGAAGTCATGACTTCCACTCTGCAGCAATTTGCAAAAGTGATTGATGAGGTAAATGCTTGTTTGTGCTTTGCTAATACTGTCAGGTACAGACTTTAACTGCCTAATTACTCCTTTTTTAAGCCAGGAAGTACAGAAATGACATTGATTTGTCAACAAGGTAACAATTAATTGTATACTGCAGCATCTATTTAAAGTTATGTAACCTTAAGATAAAGAATGAATTCAGCATAATGAGGATACATTGCTGAGAAAAAATGAAGTTTAACTGCTAGAGATAGAGCCAAAACCATTAGACAGTGGCTGTTATCAGCTGTGTGCATGAGGGTACCTGCATTGCCTGACTGCAGGTTCCTGACTGCCAGAGGACCCTCCTGCTGAGGGTGCTGACACATTGCCTCATAGACACAGCTGAGCACCATCAAGAGCTGAATCAAGATTTTTGCTGTGATCCCTCTCCTCATTTAAACAGCCTTTTAGGTGGAGGATCATATTTTGTTCTACCTCTGTGAGCTGTGAAAGATGGGCTGTGATGTAGCTGGAGAGAAACTGGAGAAATAAAGTGACTACTCAGGATGAATGAGGCCATGGACATGATCCAGTAACTTGGAAAAGTTCAGACAAAAACTAAACTCTAAAGGTTTCCTGTAGATTATAAGATCTAGAACCTAGAAAGAAGTAGCTGCAAAAAAAGGAAGATGCAGAAATGGGTTTGAGTTGTTCATGTCATCTTTGAGTGATATTGATGTCCACCTATTGTGATTTAATTTGTCTCAGCACTGCTTTCCTAAGATTTTCTTCTTTTGTCTTTTTCAGCTCAGCTCTTGCCATGCAGTACTTTCAACTCAGCTTGCAGATGCAATGATGTTTCCTATTACCCAGTTTAAAGAAAGGGATCTAAAAGGTAGAGGACTTGACCAAATACTGTTTTTTATCAACAGCAGCAACTATAAAAACATAGCATTTCATTTTCATAGCTCTTGTTTCACTAAATAGAATACACCACTTATTTTTCAGCTCTCAAAAGTATGCATCTCCCCATTTAAAAAGAAAAGTAAGTTATTTCTATTCATGAGAGTATTACAGTTGAACTTAACGTTATTGTTTCAACAAAAATATTACTTCTATTAGGGAAGCACTTACCTTCTATTCAAGATGAACAATTAACAGCTACTTGAAAACGTTAGGAAAGAATAATTTTCAGATAATTTGCATTTTCAGGAAAGATTTGTATATCAGATCATAACATCCATATAATTGCTGGACTAAACTCAAAAGGCAAAGTGCCAAAGTTGTAGTACTTAATATAGTAAGATTTAGTAATGTGGTTATTCAACCCTGCTGGTAGTACAGGTGACTTCTTATGTGCAGGCATAAGGTGTTTCCAGCTTCTTATTTTTGTAATAATTGTATCTTGTGCCTGGTTTAAAATAACATCTTATGTGTGTGATGATGATAGATTTTACTCAAGATACAGGAGTGAACAGACTGCTGTGGCAAATGGGCATCCAAGTAGAAAATATAATTTAAACCCTAAGTAAGGTACATATCCCTATTGTGAAGATTTTAGAGTGGGTATACCTAAGATATGAGTATCTGTAGTCTAAATTGAAATAAAAATTACAAGTCTTTCGTAAGTCTTCTAACTCTTCACGAATCTTGGAAAATACTTCTTTGGCAATAGCTTGCAGCAAAATTATGGATTGAACAGATTATTCTTCATAGGCACTTCTGGACAATTTTCTTGTATTTGCTTTACCATAAAGTTGCCCATGGCTCTCTGCTGGTTTGCATTGTAATGTGGCACAAACCACAGCCAAGATCAGAACAGGTCTAAGGTATTGTGCTGGTTCCAGTTCCTGACACAGTGAGACAATAACCAGCTGGAACTCAGCTGATTGTAGCTAGTGTGTTCTGCCCTTTGATATTTCCCATCTCCTGTGCTTCCATTTGCCCAGCTCAAACCAGAACCAGATTGGAACTCGGGTGACACATTTGTATTGATGATGACTTTCAAAGACTTCTGAAAAGGAATTCCTCCTTGCAGTATTAAAGTACTGTATATATATATTTTTTTTTTTTTTTGTAAGCACAGAAATGATCCTCAGGTTGCAGGTAGGCACAGACTTGGCTGCCAGGTAGTGCCTGTGCTGGTAGCTCAGTATGGTACAAGGTGTTACCTTCAATTGCTCAGTAGTGAAACATTACATGAGAAACTGTAATACATGACTGTTACATTAATAACAACTTATTTAAATTGTGATGTGTTGTTTTTTTAGAGATATTAACTTTAAAAGAAGTTTTCCAAATTGCAAGCAATGGTAAGTGTAAAGTACTTAATCTTATCAATATTACAAGACAACAGTATTATTGTAGATTATTATTTGTGTTTAACTAGTGGAGTTAAGCCTATAGGCTTAAAGTAACTAATTAAGGTGTAATTATTCTGAGTGATACTTAGGCACTCAGCTTTCCTTGGTTCACTAGTAAATCCCTGCTTTGTGTACTGAAGCGTTAAGGTAAATTGAAAGCGGTTTTTTACAGCACCTTAAGTGTATATATGATTATTTAATAATGTATGATTATGCCACCAAAATTACAAAAAGTGTAAGGTGTTAGCTTGCTTCTAAAGTAAGGACCGGATCAATAAAAAAATTTACCTTCCTAAAATTAATAGTTCTCTATTTTCAGAAGTTATTTTTTTAGCTGTCTCTATCCATGTAGAGAACTTATTATTTAAATAAGATTCTGCTTCTCTCAGTGAAAATGGTTTCATTGCTTTAGAAGCACAAAAGATTAGATGTAGGTTTTCATAATGTAAAGTTTCTCTACTTTATGGACAGTTCTTTGAAAAATAGTTGATGTTTAGGAACTTTGTAACAATTTGGCAACATTTGCATCTGGTCAGAATTTTTCTTCAGCCCAAGTATTTGTTGCAGTAGAGGGATTATAAACAGAGAAGAACAATTCCTCAAGGTGTTAATATGACAAAATTTTGCATTCAGCTGTGTGTGTAACACTGATTTAAAAAGTTTTCTGCTCTGTTTCATAAGTCATTAATTTATTAAAATAATCATAAATTCTCTCTTGATTGCTTAGACCATGATGCGGCCATTACCAGATACAGTCGGTTGTCAAAAAGAAAGGAAAATGAAAAGGTTTGTAAAACAAAATCTAAATATAAAGATAAGAAAGGATTTTCATCTTATATATATTTATAATGGAAGACAGTGTATGGCAGATTCCGTGTAACATTTGATGGTTTATGTTTTAGCAGTCTAGATAGAAAAGCAGGTTTTTCCAATACATGCTTGTCCTATAACACTGACAATGCTTTAGGAATTATATTATATCATCTTCAGGTTTTTTTGTGAAGAAACAACCACACTTTCCAGGTAGAAAAGAGTGATGTATTTGTTTTTCACATATCTCATGTTTAAATTAGAGAAGTAGAATTGCAAAGTAAAATATGCAGCAGCTGGTGATAGAGGGTAGAACATGACAGTGGGTTTTTCCATGCTGGCTATAAAGCTGTCTTGAAGGCATGTGATCAATGCCAAGTCTCAAACATTCCTTTTTTCCCCCCCTCCCCCATTGTCTGTGTCTCTTCAGATCAAGGCTGAAGTTACAGAAGATGTATATACTTCAAGGAAAAAACAGCATCAGACCATGATGCATTATTTCTGTGCATTAAATACTCTCCAGTACAAAAAGAAAATTTCTCTGCTAGAACCCTTGCTAGGATACATGCAAGCTCAGGTAATTTCAGATTCTGAAAGCAGATATAAAAGTACTTCATGAAGGTTAATGTACTGAAAAATCCATTGCAAGCAGTCCAAGGAAGGAAATGGAGAAAAAGACCCCACTCATCCACTTCTCTGAGCTGCCACAGCTGCTGCCCTGACAGAGCCTTTAGTTACCACTGCTCATTGCCCACTCACTGCAGCCATCTCTTCATCAGAATCTCCCAGTGCCATCAGAGAGTCTTTTGGCAACGTCTGGGTGACAAATATAATGTTAATTTTCCCTCAAAACCCAGATGGCTAGATTTGATGTAATGCCTAGATTTTCATGGCTGGGCACTTGATTCCATGAAATGGAAGAGCTGATTAGAGCTTTCATGCAAATCTAGGTGGAAGTGAACCTTCTCAGCAAGTAACATGGAGACAGTTAAACTCATTCCTGTGGCAGCTGTTCTGAAATGAGATTATCATCAAAAGCCACATAACTACTGCTTTCAATCAAGGCTGTGGAAGAGGCAGAATGCTAAAAAACACTCTGGTTTGGTTTTGCTTAATAAGTTCATGATTGGTTTACTTGAGGATGGGTGCAACAGAAAATACAACCATCATAAAGTTATTTGGACAGACTTAATTGGTATTTTTGCAAGTATGTCATTAAACATGGGCTTTGGGTCTTTTTGCAAGTCAAGCTTTCCAGCATCTGGCACTGCTACAGTGACCTAGTAGAAATTAACTTTTGCACACTGTCTGAAAGCTTTCCAAAGGCAAGAACTCTTGCTTTCTTTTGAAACTTTGCAGCTTGTATGTAAGAGCCAAGTTCTGCATGTTTTGTGCAGTAAAGTAAGGGCAACCTGTTGCTTAGATGGAGCTTTTTGCTGAATCTAAGAAACGGAAGGGCAGGGCCATGTCCTGAGGCTTCCTGTTCTGAGATTTCTCACGGCTAACCTCAGTTTAGCTGTGACAGATTTTCTGACCCATTATGGAGTACCCTGTTCTTAAAACGCATATTGTTAATTCCCTGTGGATGGTCCTGGACAAATCCTCACAGGTTCATTCTCTCCTATGAGCCCCAAATAACCCCATCAAAAGAACAGTTAGCAGAATGGTGGACTTGAAAGGACAGAGACATCTTGGGAGTTTTTCCAGGGCAGTTCCTGGAACTGTATTTCCTCCAGGCAGTTCTGTTCATTTCCCTGTGGTCATAAGTCCCACTGCAGTGCCAGCAGCAGCCCTCACCTGCACCCACAAACACACATTCTGCTGCTTTTAGTAAGAGGCTTTGGTGGGAATGAGGGATGAAAACAGATTTCTCTGAGAAACTTTGACCTCCTATGGCTTCATCTGTTAATTGTTAGTGTAGTTTTGTTAATGACTAAATTCTCCCTTTTCCTTTTTTTTAAAGATAAGCTTTTTTAAAATGGGTTCAGAAAATCTTACTGAGCAACTGGAAGAATTTTTGACCAATATTGGCACAAGTGTACAGAAGTAAGTTGGCTTTGTTGAATTTTGAACTTTTATCAAGATTATCTTTTCTGTTTCAACTTAGTAATAAATTATCTTTGTTAATAGCACATTTTTTATCTTAGTGTTCGCAGGGAAATGGATTGTGAAGTAGAAAACATGCAACAAACTATAGAGGACTTGGAAGTAGCCAGTGATCCACTGTATTTGCCTGATCCTGATCCTACAAAATTTCCTGCTCACAGGAATCTGACACGGAAAGCTGGCTATCTCAATGCAAGAAAGTAAGAGTAACTTGTTATTTAAAAATTCCAGGGTATTTAATTTTGGGAAAGGAAAGCTAAAGAGGTTGAAGTGTTCTTTTAGATGTTAGCTATGCTGATTTTATAAATGTAGTTGAGTAAGTTATGTAAGAGCTATTCTGTTTCTTTCTTTGGACTTCTTCACCCAATTACTATTACATTCATTGTTACACTGACATAATGTCATTAAGGTGCAAAGTATAATTATCCTGATTTTAGTCTAATTTTGCCTGAATTTTCGCAGTTTAAAAAAAGTTTGAGAGTGTATTTCAATGAGCAGTGGCTCATTGTCCACAGGAGGGAGCTATGCCTCCAAGGAAGTCCAACAGCTGTTTTTCAGAGCTATTAAAAATAAGTTGTAACATTTAGATTTTTTTACTGTAATTTACATAATAAGATCCAAGGAATTATAAAAAAAAGTTGGTTTTTTTTGCTTTTACAGCAACAGTTAAAATATTTACGGAATGAGTCATGAATTTCTGTATTAGAACACAATTGCAGCAGCTAATATTACAGATTGTCTGAGAAAAAAGAGAGGCTAACTGAGGACTTCTTTTTATCTTTTAGTAAGACAGGATTGGTGTCTTCCAGTTGGGAGAGACAGTTTTACTTCACTCAAGGTGGAAATCTGATGAGCCAGGCAAGAGGTGATGTGGCTGGGGGACTTGTGATGGACATAGACAATTGCTCAGTCATGGCTGTGGACTGTGAGGACAGACGATACTGTTTTCAGATAACGTCTTTTGATGGCAAGAAGTGAGTGCTCTTACATTGCTGTTTCTTGTAAGAAATTCTGAACTAATTAGGAAAAGAAAGATGGTCTGCCTTTGGCCAGATGTTAGCTTGATGTATTTTGTGCATATTTAGAAGCAAAATCTGGGATATCCTTTTAACTGTGTTAAGTGGATTTTTGTTTATCAACTCTAATGTAGCTGAGTAGTATTTCAGAATAAGATTATGATAATCAGGTGACAATCACGTATTGTTGCATTTTGTGAATACTTAAGTATTACATGGATACAATTAGAATTGTGGTGCTTTTCTGTTTCCTGTTGAGAGGAAAGCATAGGTTCCTCCCCATCCTAATTAAATATTGACTGCACTCAGCACAAACATCTTCAGGCTTTCATAACTTACTGTTCAGTATGTAAATATGAAATGTAATTTCCTGGCTGACTGTATTTGTGAGGCATTTTAAATACACAAAACTGTGTCTTCTATTCTCCTCTTTCAGGTCTTCAATCTTACAGGCAGAAAGTAAAAAAGACTATGAAGAGGTAAGCTTACAGGAGGTGTGCATGGAGCCCAGTGATTTTCTGCTGCACAGAAAGAACACATTCCTAACCATAGCTGGATACTGCATATTTTTTCTGTTTCTACTTATTAATAAATTATCTTTGTTAGTAACACTTTATCTTAGTGTTCCTGTTAGTTTTCTCTTTAAGATAAAAGTTGAAAATCCAGCAACAGCAGCAAATGGTTTTCCAGAGCAGAGAAAGTAGATTCTAGCTTGCAGATGTAAGAAATGAGCAAATTCTACAAAAGCCAAATTAAATTTTCATAATGTCATGAGGAAACAATGTCATCTGCAGCACAGAATAAAGAACAGAGAATCCTGATGAGGTTTTTAAAAAATTACTTAGAGTTGTGAGTTAAGCTTCCTTTAGTTTAGCTTTAGTATGACTAAAATAATTTCTGAGTAAAATTTAAAAGTGCAAGGTACAGTATGTAAGTGGCAGTGAATTTAATGACAAGGTGGGTGTGCAGAATATTTGGCTCCCTGAATTTACAAAGAAAGTAGAAAAAGTGCTGAAATTAGCAACTCAGACATTCAATCAAGTTTGTTTAGAAAACATGGCAAATTAATTTGTTTTCTTTTTTCTTCCTCTTTTTCAGTGGATATGTACCATAAACAATATATCTAAGCAGATATATCTAAGTGAAAATCCTGAGGTAACTTTACTAAAATTTATAGTTATCAGTAATATGTTAGCATTTATATTTATAGAGTAAATTAATATTGATACAAACTTAGATAACGATTTTTGCATACTAAATTAGGGGAATTGGCCCATTAAAAACTGTTTTATAACAGAGCATATATCTGTATATCAAGTGTGTCTTCGTGGGTTTTAGTTCACGGTTGAGGGCTGCATTTCTCAAATGAGATTTTTCCTTTGGTTTTCCTGGCTACATTTGCTTATTTTGCCAGAGTTATCATTGCAGCTTTTCTCTGTTGCTGCCTTTTATTAACATTGGCAGTTTTGTAAGGCAAACGTGGTCATTTAAATTGAGAAAGTTAACATCAGAGGTATGTTTGAAGAAAAGTTAGAAGAAAATGCTGCAGGTGTGTTGGTAAAAATTTAAGAATGCAAGATTCTCATGAAGGGTTGAACTTACAACATCTCCCAGTTGCATATAAATCAAATCTGAAAGTTTATTTTGAGAAAATGTTTTCAGTTCTTTTTCCCCTATGTGTGCTGCAGGAAATTGCTGCCCGTGTGAACCAGTCAGCTCTGGAGGCTGTGACTCCTTCTCCTTCCTTTCAGCAGAGGCACGAGAGCATGAGGCCAGCTGTGTAAGTGAAGCAACCAGAGGCCATTTGAGGTGCACATATAAAAAAAAGAATCCTGGATAAAGTTTCAGGGGAAAAAAAAAAGCCTAACAAACCTACAAAGCTTTCTGTGATCAGAACTATAAATCTCTGATAGGCCAGAGGAAAATTTCCTGAACACATCTTTCAGTGCTGAAGCACTGCTGAGCATCCATTATTACAAGTAATCCCAGTGCCAGCTGGTGGACACTTTGGTTGGTTTCATCATATCTGTTTTATTGTGTGATTTCATAATGAGATTTTCTTCATGTGTCCAATTCCTGGAAGCAGACCTCAGACTGTATTATACTTAATATGTGATTATATATTGATGATAAAACAATCTAATGCAATTATTAATGAAAGTAGTAACTTGAACTTAAATTTGACTACATAGATTTGCTTGCCATACCCAGATCTTCAGGTTTTTAGTTTTTGTTTTGTTTTGCAAGTTCTAAGTTCTGGAATATTGTATTGGTGTCCCCTGTAGTTTAATTCATTATCAACCAACCTGAACTCCCATACCCTAACTTTGCCTTTGTGGTTTTGTTGTAGACAATCTCGTCCTCCTGCAGCTCGTACCAGCAGCACAGGCTCCCTGGGATCTGACTCAGCTCTCTCTGCACTTTCCTTGGATTCCCTTGTTGCCCCTGACACTCCCATCCAATTTGACATTATATCTCCAGTCAGTGAAGATCTGCCTGGCCAAGCAAAATCATCAGGGCAATCGGGCAGGTAGGAAATGTAGAGGGAAGGAAAAAAAAAATCCCTAAATTAATGTTACTAATTAAAAAACAAACAAACAAGAAAACCACATTTAAGATGGAGCTCCAGCACACACATCGCCTTTTCCCTGACGTCACAAATTTTGCAGTGGCCAGTGAAGCAAAACAATTTGTTAAACTGTTAAATGGAATTGTAAAAAAGGCTTAATTACATCACTAGAGTCAAGGTGTAGTTTTCTGTTTTGCAGCAGCTTTTCTTGTTTTAATAGCCAATGCTTTTATTTATTGATTTATTTTAGACTTTTTCACAAAGTATTTTCCTTTCCTATTGCTTGCTTACCCAGCAGCTTGGGTTATTTCCTCTTGGAAACTCAAGAGAAATTTGGTAGCCCTAACTCCAGGTGATGATGGCATACGATGACACTCCTCTTAAGCTGAAAGGTGAGTGAAAATGGTCTAGGCTTCTAGAGTAATTTCACAAACAGACAACTTAAAATCATCTTAGAGTTCATCCAAAACATAAAAACATTTTCTCCTACTTGTTATTATATTTGAGTGGGAGATGCAATAAAAGCCAAAGACCTGTAAATCATCACTGCATTTCTAGAGCTATATCTGTAGAATTCAGATATTAAGAAAATGTATTTGCAGATCCAGCTGCTCTTAACAACAACAAAAACAGCCAAAGAGATGAAAACTAATTTATGTGACTCTTTATCACAAAAATGTGTTATATCTCCCTGCCTCTAGGAAAATATTTGAATTTTGAATTGCATCTCACAGATATACAAGTTGAAATTATAGATACACAGCTATTTTTTTTCCTTTTTTCAACAGTTTTCTTTTTGTTGTTGTTTGGTATAGCAGGATAAGCAGGTGGCCAACTAGATCCTTCAGAACACACTGATTTAAAATAGACTTGAACTGTATTGCAGGAAGTGGAAAGTTGTAGACTTAGCTGAATTGCTGTGGTAGCCTGGTCTAGCTCAGTTGGTCAGAGCAGGGTGCCAGGAGCACCAAGGCTGTGGATTCAGTCCCTTTATGGGCTGTTCACTGGAGACATGGACTCAATGATCCTTGGGGGTCCCTTCCAACTCAGAATATTCTGGGATGTCATCAGTTATAGTTCTAATCTAGAAAATAATATTTTTCATAGCAGAAGTTATAGAGTTGAGCTCAGTATTTTCCATTAACCATCACCTTCAATAAACAACTGCAGTGTTTGTACAGATAGGTAACATGTCTGGTATTAAAAAAGTACTTTTCTTGGTTTCTGATACTGATGACATATTTAAATTTTATTTTTGCCTTTTGAAAGATCTGTGAGATTTTGCATTTACTGTTCCAGTTTAATATTAAACAACAAGAGAAGTTCTGAGCAATAAAAGATGCTAGTTGAAAGAATTTGCTTTTATTGTAATTACACAGGCCAGCAATTAATGGGATGGTTCTTGATTGAGTCCATGTTATCTAAACATTTTAGCAATGCCATCTTGGCTTCAGTTTAGAAAAATTTTATTACTTTAAAGCAGACATCACTTAACTAAAACATTTCTGATAATTGATAAAATAAACTGGAAGTCAGTATGTGTAACTGAACAATTGTTTTTCTCGTAGTTCTGAAATTTGCTTTTAGAACACGAACTCTCAAGGTGACACTTTCATTAATCCCATAAAAAACCTAATTTGATCTATATTGAACCCTTGCCAATAGCTTTTCAGGTACGAGTCAGCCAAAGAGAACAGGTAATTTCCTCTACAAATTTTAAATAAAGTGTCCTCATTTCCTGTGCTCATTCCTTTACTGTTTTTGAAAAATGCAGACTTGGAAGCCTAGAGTATTTTCACTTTTCTCTGTAACTGATAGTAATTCTGTCTCTGAGAGCCAGAAATAGCCACATTTCTCTTGACCCTCTAGGAGTAAAACCCCAGTGATATTTTGAGAAAGCTGCATTTGAAACAAACCCAGGGCTTCTCTTGAGTAAGTAATTCAGCACCTTGACAGTGATGAGAAATGGGTGCTCCAATGGAGTACTCAAAGGGCCTGGTTTTTGACTGTGCTTCCTGAAGCTGTTCTGTGAAATTTTATCCCCTAAAACTACACCTTTTCAAACATTACCAAGGTTTTGGTATGGGCTTAATTCAAATACTTTAAAAAAAAAAAAGTGAGTTGAAACTTTCAGTGGCAGCAATAGGACAATAATGTCTGGTATCTTCCCCATAATGTGAGTCTTCAAATACAGCAAGTTATCTCTCACTCCTGATAAAATTGCTTCTCCTTATGATTCATGATACATTATTCCTCCAGATTACAAGTTTGTGAACTCATTACATTTTGATATTTGACACAGCATGAGACTACTGCACTGTCCATGAATGGTTCCTGAAATCTGACTCCTGCTTTAATGTTTTCATTTTTTAATAGACGCACAAATCCTTTTGGTGAATCTGGAGGCTCAAAACCTGAAACAGAAGGTAAAACAAAAATTTCATTGCAGTGCAAAATAAAAATAAGTTTTGACAATTATAGTTCTGTTTTCATCTCTAGCTTCTCTAATTTAACACCAGTTTTTAAATTCTTAATTACATTGCAAGGTTATTGTTAAGTCAAGTTAAATCAAACTACTGTCTGAAAATCTGCTGTAAAAATGATTAATTGCATCTTTTGTATTCATTAACCAAATGGAAAGATGTGTGATGTGCTGTGTAGTAACTGCACCTCTAATTGCTAAAGTAGGAGCAATCTCTTTTCAAGTTGAGGAGTTTTGAAGTTTTCCTGATTGCAATCAACCTTTGGTTTTGAATGGGAAACCCAAAATGGAGTTGGTTTTTTTTCAATACTTTTCTTTTTTCTTAGATTCAATTCTTCATCAGTTATTTATTGTGAGATTTCTTGGCTCTATGGAAGTGAAGTCTGACGAAAGCCCAGATGTTGTTTATGAAACAATGCGTCAAATACTCGCAGCTCGTGCCATCCATAACGTTTTCAGGATGACAGAATCACACTTGTTAGTCACTTGTGACTGTTTAAAGTAAGTTTGCTTCCTGACTTCTACTGATGTTTATTTACAGAATGATCTTCTTTCACTTTGGTAAAATTTACTTTCTGGTTTGTCTTTAAAAACAAATTTTTAGGTTAATTGATCCACAGACACAAGTTACAAGACTACGAGTAAGTAACTTTCCATTTTAAGATAAATACCCAGCAATGTAGTTCTTTTACTTTAAAAATATTATTATTAGATGGTAGCAAAAGTCACTGATAGCGTGAGATTTCCAGCCATATTTCCAATGCTATTAGGAGTCCATTGCAGACATTTAGAAACACTTGCAAATCAGGTTTAGGGGAGTGATTTCAATAGGTCAAATTGGCTTTTGGGACTCCCTTCCCCCTCTGATCTGAGAGGGTAAAATAGTAAAGAGAGAACATCATTGATGGAATCACATCAGTTCTGAAGTCCAAGAGGGTTTGTTTGCCTTTTGGTTTCTCTCTTTTGTTTTGGGGTTTTGTTTTTAATGCATAATTGCCTTGAGGGTGTTTAATGGTTTCTGGTTTGTTTTCTTGTTTTTCTACTTCTTCATAAATAATGTACTTGAAAGGAGTAAGTATCTTGTTAGGCTATCAAATAAGGCCAGTTTAATTCCTTAGTAATAGCAGTCTTTATTCTTCATATTTCAAAATTATTGCCTTTTTCCCTTTCTATGCACAATTTATGGTCTGTCATTTCACTTTTTTGTGTTTTTAAAAACATCTTGGTTTTTGGAGGCTCTGAATTGCTTTGCTTTTCATAAAAGAAAATCTTGAGCATGGAAAAATATCTTGATATTTAAAGTTTGACATTAAGTTCAGAAATGCTCCAAAGCTGTCACCTTTTACAGGTGAGGTACATCAACTGAGGATGTGTCTCATATGCTAAATGCAAATATCTAATCCTAGGAAAAACTCATCCTGTCAGTTTATAGCAGCTGTGGTAGAGACTCACAGAATTTTTAAGTTTATTGTTTGATGGATGAGTCTTAAAACAATAATTTCAAGTCCAACTTCTTTTTGGAATAAGAATGCCAAGCAGTTTGCTCTTAACAAACTTATGAGGGTATGTGATTTGTATCGATTGGGTTGTTGGTTTTTTTTGTTTATATAATTAGGAGAGCTGAACTAATTGCAGTAAAGGTTTTTGAGAAGTAGTGCCTTTACATGGAACTAAATATTGAAAGCCTAGTCACAAATTTAACTATAATGAATGATTAAAACAAAAGGAAACAGGAGCATATCCACTCTTAGAAAGATGACTGCCTCACTGCAAATGTGGCCCCTTTTTCTTACCTGGAGTGTGTTTTGTGACATTTGCTTGTCTTAAATAATTTAGTCCTTGCTGTCTAATCTGTTTGTGTTTTGTAATTACATTTGGTCGAGTAACATCTTGTGCTGTTTTTGTGCATTAATGAACCCTTGTGTGGCAAGTCTTTGGAATCAGTTTTAATCTCTCCATATGTGATCCTTTTGGCAGTTTCCTTTGCCCAATGTAGTGCTGTGTGCTACACACCAGGAGAATAAGCGTCTCTTTGGATTTGTGCTTAGAACCTCAGGAGGGAGAGTGGAGAGCCGCCAGACTTCCATCTGCTATATATTTGAATCAAACAATGAAGGGGAAAAGGTATTGGTGATGGTTGTGACTTGTATCAGTTGTGAATATGGATTCCAAGATGCTAGATCCATTCAAGCTGTCTAAGGCATATTTTATGTACTCAAAAAGATAATCTGTCATTTTCAGTGCCTGCAAATGCTTCAATGTGCTGTTGTATCTAATTTGGGATTCTAGCTTAAATTTAAAGGCATTTTTAATTATTTCCTATCTGTTTTGTGTTTAGATTTGTGACTCTGTTGGACTGGCCAAACAGATAGCTTTTCATGCAGAACTGGTAAGGATCTTTCTGGGGCAAAGGATGCTTGGGAATAGAAGGAAGGGGGTATTTAATATGTGTACTGCAAGATGCTTCTAGATGCAGCAATACTGCTGTGTATTTTATGGGATTCTTTTCCTAGAATTTAAATTCAAATGAAAAGACTGACCAATATCTATTCTAAAACAATATTCAATATAGGATTCATTTTGCTGCTTTTAACAACCATACCAGTCCTTTAAAAGCAGAATAGTCAATACAGTGATGTTACAGTCTTGAGCAAGCTCATATCAATCAGTAGTGTCTCAAACATCTCAGCTGTTGTTACTGACTTCATTTACATTTTTGCTCTTTAGGATCGAAAAGCCTCAGAAAAGCAGAAAGAAATAGATAGAGTCAAAGAGAAACAGCAAAAAGAACTGAATAAACAAAAGCAAATTGAAAAGGTACCTTTCGTCATTATTTCTTAATATTAAATCTTTTCTACTTACTTTCTTTTGCAGTTTTGTCCAAAGCTGTCCACTGATAGTATTGAGAGATGATTTAGAAATTGTAATAATGGTATCCCGTGTCTATTGCAGATGGCTTTAAGGGTAATACTCTTTTTCTGATTTCCCAACCCTCTTCCCAACTTAGGACTTGGAGGAGCAGAGCCGGTTGATAGCAGCTTCCAGCAGATCCAACCAGAGCAGCACAGAAGGACAGTTTGTAGTCCTCAGCAGCAGCCAGTCAGAAGACAGTGATTTAGGAGAAGATGGAAAGAAGAAGAGAGAATCTGAAGCCTAACATTGCCTGCTTCATTAAAATTGGAATGATGAATATATCTGGTGAAATGGCACAAGTTCTACAAGAGGTGAAATGTAGGTGGAGGGTCTGTCATGTTACAGAAAAGATTTCACAATATATAGACCCTATTACGCCTTGATTTTTCTTTCTCAGTTAAGTGATTTCCATTTCCTGTCAGTGTAATTTCTCTTGTATGCCAGAGGAAGCATGGTGATGCTGCCATGTTTGTTAGAAACGTGTTTTCTCAAGGCTTCTCTGCAGTATGGAAAAAATGTGGGGGTTTTCCTCACTTCTGTGCAATTGACTGCTTTGGAAGCAAAACTGAAAACTCATTGGCCTTCTGCAGAAACACTGAAATTTGTTCTTTACACTGCAGTATGGAGAAGACCTTGCTGGAAACAAAAGTAGATGTCCAAATAAGACAATGCTCAGCTTTCCCCAGTTTGTTGCACATACCTGTTCTTAGATTTAGAAAGAAGGATCGCCATTAACATCAGTGAGATGTGCAATAGTTCTAAACAAAAGGATTTTTTTTGTTTCATTTTGCACAGTATGATACTGTCCTGATTTTTTTTTTTTTTTGTGCATACAACACCAAAATCTTCTTTCAACAGGAGAAAAAGATATTGTCAGACCTAGATAAGCGCTGATGAGATGCAATTGAACTTTGCTGCATAAGGAAAAGCATTCTTCATCAAATTATAAAAGTAATGTATATAGCCTTGTAGCACAAGTGCCATGTTCTTGGGTTTTGCCCAGTATTTGGAATAAAAAGCTGTAAACCTTGGAGTTCATTTTATGCTTAGAGTTGCAGGAACATCTTGAATTCGATCATCTGAAAAATCTTCTGCATATGTAAATGCCTTGCTGCTAGTACACTAGATCTACTGAAAATGAGCTGAGGCTCCTTAGTCTTTCTATGATTTTGCGAACAGAATTTACCAGTTCTGAAGTAAGAGATGACACTAGTCCTACATCCTAGAGTCAATTCTGGAAAGCATTTTTCAAAGTGGTGTCTGTTTACAGCTTGTAATCTGCACTCCATATTCCATATCCTGTGTAATATTTATTTTGTATAGTATTAGATGTGCATTCACCTCTTGATCCAGAAAAGAAATCTTGTTTGAAGAGAAATATTTATTTTTGCACTAATTACTATAAATATTAAAATCCAGAGGAACAGAAGATAGCTCTCTAATAGTGGCATGAAAATAAGAGGATATGTAGAGAGAAAAGAATATACTTATATTCCAAGTTATAATATAACAGTTATGAGTGATTTACAGTTCATTGCAGGGCATTTCTGGTGTTCAGGAATGGAAGCAATTTTCAGAGTATCTCCTCGGCAGCTGATGGTGGCCCAGCCCTTCCTAGCTGGAGTTGCTCAGTGCAGATAAAGTAAGTGAGGAATCTCAGGTCATGTCTTCTGGATGGCTGTAGGTGTACAGACGGCTTTTCTGACTCATGTGAGTGCCCTGCATTGGCCAAAGCTGGCAGCCTCCTCCTGCCCTTGGTGCTGGAGAATGACTTTGTGTGCAGAGGTTGGTGGCCTCAGCTCTTGTGACAGGAGAGGAGGGCAGCAGTGCCTGCCCTCGCAGCCCTGGGCAGGAGCAGAGGCAGCTGGAGCTGCAGAAGCTCTGGGCAGGGGTTGCACCACAGCCTGGGCAGGGGCTTGAGCAGCCACCAAAGGACTCTGCCTTGAAAAAGGAGAGAGGCTGAGGGAGAGAGAGCTGCCAGGTTCTCTTGCTGAGTTAGTTACCAGGTCCTGTGCCAGTGCGTTTTTCATCCCCAGAGTAGCCAGGCACTTGTAGAAATATCTGCTTTTGCTGTTGCCCAGTTAGGTCACATAGTATTGCCCTGTGGCTGGATTTGGCTGGCACAGTGCCATGTGGACCACACCAACCTGAGGCTTCTTTTAAAAGACAGTGGCATTTTTATTTCATATCTAGGCTTCCATTCTCAGCTCCCATTTTTTAAGAGACTATTTTTATTGTCAACAAGAATGTACAGAGAGGCATCAAATCAAATTTTTCCCTTTTTGTGGTTAAATCAAGGCTTACAGAGCATGGCTAGGCAGTTTGTCTCTGCAAATTATTCCAGTTCATGTTTGTTTGTTTGTGTTTGGTTTTATGTACTGATACTTGTTTTCTATCAAATCATATCACAGAGTAGCTCAAGGTTACTGTGTCTTGTATCTTGAGTCTCAAGTATTTACAGAGGATGAAGCAGTTTGAAAACAGCACAGGGAGCCTCTGAAATCAGTCATCTCCAGTGTCTAGAATCCAGTCCTCAGCTTGTCAGAGAAGGACTGATTGTGTTAAGCACTGGAGCTGCAGTAGCCCAGGCTCCAGAGCGAGCACAAATAATAGACAAGCACTCTCATGAAAAAGCATTTCTGATATGCAGCCTGTTTTGCATTAGCCTTATTAAGGAAATGTCAGAAAATGGAATTACTGTATTTTTCTCAAAAACTACCACTACTCATATAACTATAAACCTGCAAAGATGAGGAAGAAAGGCTAATAAGGTTGGCAGGTGAATTTACTGTCAAATGGGATTTCTTTGATTTAGCAATAAATATTGGAATTATTCCATTTGCTTTTCAGACTTTCCATATATGCCATTAAATGTAGCTTTCTAAAACAGAGTAGGAATACATTTAACTTATTTTGGATGATTCTTATCTTAACCACTAAACCATTGATGTGCATGAATGAAAGGTAGGGCTTGGTTGTTTGCTTATTTAGGGGAGTTTCATTGCTGTAAAATGAGCAAGCATGTGGGGTAATGATGAAAGCTGCAGGAGCAAAGGGCATGTCAGCAGAGTTGGGGAAGTCAGACAAGAATGATGATTGAGTTAGCAGGGGAGTGAGAATTACTGAGCTTTGCCTGGGGAGGATCACACAGGTTGTAATTAGAACTATCTCAAGGCAAAAATAGCTGCTGAGGTTTTATCCCTGTGCTTCTCCTGTAAGGAAAAGCTAGTTCTCTAAGGTTTAGAACTACTTCATTAGAAAACAGCTTGGTTGAAAAAAAATCAGGATGATGCTTGGTATTTTCCTTGGGAGTATATAACTTTTAGTGGGAACACTTCACAGTCTGCTGGAACTCCTGTGGTAGGATTTCACCACCAGAATATTTTATTATTGTAACTAAAATACTGGATGGTTTACAGGATATTAAATAAACTCTCTTGTTTATTATTTCCTGTTGCCTTCTATTCACAAACTGATCTTTCAATCACTTTTGGCTGAAGCTGTAGTTTGCTTCATGTGCATCTGCTATTACTTCAGTCACTCCTGAAAATATTCTTTCAAGTCCATGATTTTGAAGTGACTTCATGTAGGTACCGAATTGGCAATGTTGTTCAGGACTATCTTGTTATGTTGCTAATTGCAGCCTCATAATTACTGCCAAACTTTTATCCCTTAAGTAAGAGGATATGAAGCTTGTTACGCTGTGTAGATCTGCACACTGCAGACCAAGCCAGCCTTGCTGTTTGAAGCTACATACATTCTTTATGTATGTAATGGGGTGAATATACAAATATATCAGGTGTGCTTATGGGTATGCATTTTACTGCATTACAGATGATAGCTGGCACTCCTCTGTGGTCACTGCTAGATTTGGCCAAGTCTGAACCAGATGACAATGTTAAAGTAATGTACTTCTTAAATATATCTAACTGGATATGATCAGGTGGTGAAAAGTCAGTTGCATGTCATAGTCTTACTTCCTTAATCTGTTTGAGTTTGAAGTTGTATCAAGACAATTTACTGTCTAACAATAAAGTAATATTTAGAGTTAAGAAACATTAGCCTTCCTGAGGGCTGTCAGATTTCCTCTTTATATGGATGTAGGCCCAGAGCTGAAAATTGTGAAACAGCTGATGCAATTTATGAAGCTGTAATTGATATACATGGATATAAAGAAATAAATTTGACTGCTTAAGGTAAATTCTGATTAATTAGTTGCACAGCATTTGGGACAAGCCAGTGGTGAAAACTATGCTACAATATAGTCTCTTATTATTTAGGAAATAGTTCACCTAGAGAAAGAAAACTGCCACTGCTTAGTGAATTTAGTAGAGATATTGTCTAGTGTAACAGCAAAAGCTGATACCTTATATTATTTCTCTTGCTCTATATTACAAAATTTCTTGCAAGGTAATTAGTCCCCAAGGCTTTTTGTTTTAAGTAAGCACTGAGTTGACATTTTTTTTCCCTGCCACAGTGGTATCTAAGTTGTCATGACAAGAGTAAGTCAGTGTATCATTGTGAATGCACTTGTATTCCTAATGAAGTTTATATTGCAAGCCGAGGATTTTGTACAATCTTTCTGGTCATTTTTATAATAGAGTGGAGTGGTCAAATTCTTATGATGGTGTTCTGGATTGGTCCTGTTCTGGTGAAGTGTAAGTGATTTTTGCAGTGTTTGAGACAGACTTGCACATTTTCTCTGAATAGCTGTATTAAGAACAACCAATGGCATATTTATGTCAGCTCTGATTGTTGTGTCTTAATCTTGGAAACATGGATAGTAACCCTATTGTGCAGGGCTCCAGTCAGCATTTTATATTTTAAATAAAAGCTTAACTATAGTAACTTTCTGGGTGGGACTTGTACTGATGCAAAAGCTTCCTGCATTCTTCATCATACTGACTTTTAGGAAGGACCATTACTGGTGACAGGATGTGCTCCCTTCCATTCCTGACATGCAGGCATAGCTCTCTGTTGTCAAGTGTAGCTCAGTTCTCTTAATTTTTATAGTATTAGCCAGATAACCTCAGAGGAAGTTGTTACACTTGGGAATGCTCTTAACTTATTTTTGCAACAATCAGAGACTGGAGGTGAGCAGGAGCTGTGGCAGCTGGCTGGGCAGGGCCCATGGGGGGGCAGTGAGGGCTCTGCAGAACAAGCTGAGTGCAGAGGCTCTACCAGCACAACCACTACCCTGGGCACTGGACATATCTTCACAGGCTGAGTTCGTTTACTATGGGATAAACATCATGTAAAAAAACCATGGGCCATAACCACATTATGGTTAAATTTGTATTTTATAAGGTTTGTAGATTTTTCTGGGGAAAAGCAGACTTTTGAATTCTGTAACTTCTGTGATAAAGATGCATGTACAACTAGAAAAAAAAAATCTATGCTTACTTGATTATGAAGGAATAAATACTACTAATGCCAAATGTGTTGATGAACTTCTTTTCTTCTAAAACAGTAACTGATATATGCAGTATTTTTAGAGGGAACAAGCATGCTGTAGGTCTAAAACTTCTGTAAGACTTCCTCAAATGACAGGGCTCCAAAAGTTTAAGCTCCACCTCTATAGAGAAACACCTAAAATTGCAAACATGGCTTTGAACAACACTGTGTAAGGAAAACCCAGTTCTAGAGAACTGATGGACATGAGTCCAAGTTCATGGTGGATGAGATACACCAGTACCTGAGAAGGAGCTACAGAATTAACACAGCTTTCAGCAGTGCCATCTTGATGTCATGTCACATGACCTGCTGTGAAAAGCAGAGGTTTCTCAAGTTTGATCCCATTTCATTGCCTGGAATGGGGGATTGCTTTATTAGGCGAGGAAAAAAATTACTTAAGCTGCTCTTCAGAACTTTACTGTAGGACTTCACAAATAAAAACTACTTGTCAAGAGAAGGGAAGAAGTACAAGAGAAAACTACATCCCTTCCTGGTTTTAGTCAAATCCCTGACCTTTAAACCCTGGGTTTCACCCTGGAATGGGGGCAGTGGCATCTGATATGACAGGCTTTAACTTGGCCATAACACAAGGCCTGCAGCCCTGTATTCTACACTTCCTTAACTGGGCACACTAGGCATTTAAAATAATGTTGGCATAACTTCCAGATCGGTCATAGTCCAGGAGAGCCTTAGAATGGGATCACCAATACTTACCTTTTGGGGTCTTGCCATTTTCTTCAGGGGCTGAGGGGAGAGTGCTGGCATTCCTTAATATACAGAGGAGAGAAAATCCCAAAAGAAAGAAGCATAACAGTCTTGTCCACATTAAATTCCCTTCAAAGTACAGGACTAATACTTATGCACAGTTGAGGTTGTAGATCCCCGTGAAGTTTTCCTGTCCATAAAGATCATATTCCTTGTACAGGATGTAGTCTTTCAAGCAGTTTGGCAGTGGAAGGAAGGACATGAAGACAGGACAGCGGAGACGCAGCCGTCCCATGCATGCCCGGATCTTCAGCCGGCAAAGGTGCTTCAGAGAGCGAGGGTTTGCTAGAAAGGAGAAGCAAAATTAAAATGCTATCAACCAAAAAGGCCCCAGTGCCAAACCGGCTTGTTTTCATTAAAAACGTAACAGATACTTACATAAACAGATACTTACTTAAAATGAAATGAATGTCTGGCCAGAGTTCCTGTTCTTTGAGAACAGCTTCGAGCTTCCAGCAAATCTTAACGTGATCGACGTAATCCAACATGACTCGCACTACTTTCCCAGACACGTGCTTCAGCCAGGACAAGGTTATCACCTCACAGAACTGATAGAAACAAAATGTTCAATACTGCAGTAAATTACTTCTGTCTCTGAGGACAAGAGCAATTAACTTAACTTGAGCAGGGTTTTAGAGGTTATCACAGCTTGCCTAAGCTTCAGTAGTACAATTAAAACATCTGAGAGATAGTTATTTTGTACTAGATCCAAAAATAAACTTAAGCAGCTGTGTATTTTGGGGACCTGGTGCTTAAAAAGAAGTGCTACCTCTCTAAGTGGAATTTAGAACTTGTGTCCCAGGTGCTTAATAGGGGGATCCACCAATCCAGTGTATGCATCATCTCCTTATCTTTAGGTTAAAGAAGGGTTTATTAGGTTCAAATGGACTTTACAAACTGTAAAACTATTACACCGATGAGTGTCTACAGGAAGCTCTTCTGCTAATTTCTGCTCAGTGCTTATCCCACCAGCTCCAGGGGTCCTGTTTAACAACTTTGCAGTCTTGGTGTTCTGGTACAGGACAATGCAGAGAGCCAGCCTGCAAATCTCTGCTTTCACAGCGTGGACAACACTGCCCTGGAGAGCCAGTTCCACGCTGATCATTAGCATATCATCAGCTATATTTTCACAATTCAAAATTACTGTTTACAATCACTTGCCATTGCAAACTAGGCTTCATAACAACATCTGTTTAATTTTAAAGCCTTATCTATTTCTCTCTTTATGTGTAAGCTGTCTTCAAAACTTCTCTTTCTGGCAATGCATTACGTCCTTTCCATTTAGTTTTAGGCATGCCACTGGTAGCAGGACAGCTGTGTGACACTTACCATGGTGTCTTTGATAACTGTGGAGGTCCAGCCGTCGGTCACGTACTGGGAGTGGTCCCCGCTGCCCCGGGGGCAGTCGAAGCAGCGCTGCACGTCGTAGCCGTAGTTCAGCAGCATCCGCAGCATCACCTCGTCTTTGAGGGCGTACTGCAGAGCTGAGGGGAAATGCGTGGTGTTCACACGGCAGAAGTAGTTGACATTGGCCCCGTGGCGGAGCAGAAGATGCATTAACTCGTAGTTGCCCATTCTCAAGGCTATCTGGAGGCAGTTGATGGGATCCTGGTTAGTCAGGGCTCCGGCGTTCAGCAGCAGCTGTGCTGAGCAGATATCCCCGTTGGAAACTGCGAAGTACAGCGCTGATTTCCGGTGGTCGTCGTAGCCTTTGCGAACTCGCTGAGCCAGCATAAAATTGGCATCAAAACCCGACTGGAGGAGAAACTCAAGGCACTGAGGATGTGCTCCTGCTGCTGCTGAGTGAACTGGACTTATCCCACTTTCTTTAATGGCAGCAAAATCAGTCACTGGAACTAAATATTTTAGAGCTCTGAAAAATTAAAAACAGAAGCATCTCAGAATCTTAAATTTTGGTTCATCTAACTCATCTTTGAATTTCTCTGTGTTGTTGGGCTTCAGAATTCATCATGACTGTTAGAATAGTCTTAATATATCAAATCAGTACCATGGCATGCATTGACTTGAATTGCTAACAATGAAAGTCTTAGCTAGCAATGGATACTGACTTGACACCTACTACACATAAAATATTATTATATTATACTATTATTCATGAACAACACATTCCTTGCTATAGGAATTAATGATTCCTTCCCAAGAGAAATTTTTCCTGAATGTTGAAAGCATGGCATTACTGCTTAACCTATAGGGATTAGGGAATTAATAGAATATGTATTATAACATGAATACATATAATCTGTAATGTAATATATACATCTAAGTTTAAATATAACAGTTAATATACAGGAAATATTAATACAGAAATTAAGAGTACTCAGGTGCTTGCTTCTCATTTGTTAGTTGTGATTTCAGCATAAATATCTTCCTCTAGTCTTACTCTCTTTAATATAGGGATAACCATTACTCTCTATTTGTCTATTTAGCATATTCACCCTTCACATTTCTGTGATGTGGGGGAGATGAGACATTGACCCAAAGAGAATGACAATGTCCCAAGAACATCAGCATCAGACTAGACAGTGTTACTACTTGGGACAAAAGGGGAAATACCATAGGGATTAAGATGCACCTCCTAAAATCATGAAGATTTTATCCTGACTGGTCTCTTACATTCAGACACAGAACAGACATATTTACACAGTCAAAAATAATTCCTTGTACAAAACTTCAGATTTTCTGTCTGATTTGAATACAGTAATATTAGTAAAATTAATATTTCTGGTGTCACTATTATTTGATTTTTAAGTATATTAACTCACAGAAAGTGTCCTCTATATGCAGCTCTGTGGATTGGCAAATGACCCGAGTGCTTTGGTACATTGGCATCAGCCCCATATTCTAGTAAAAGACTCACAGAATCTGGATTTCCTCCTCCTGCTGCTTCAAACAATATAGAAGCACAGTCCTTTGCCTGTGAAAGAACATCTGCACCTGGGAAGAAGCAGCAAGGATTTTCACAGTAGTCACTGTAAATATCCAGCTATAATGAATATCTCCAACCCCCCCACGATATGGTATTTTGAATTATATTTTTCACCAAACAGAATCACTGTGGGCATAAATCTTCATGTTGGATCCTAGATTTTTGGTGTGTTTATGTAATACTAGGAACAAGAAGGTCCAAATTGCTTTGAACACAGTAAGAATTGTTCCTAGAACTGCACCAGCAAAAGGTTTGGTTCCTATTTATCAAAACAATTGCTTTTGTCTTACCAACAATGCATTTCAATTCTTTTACTTTACAAAGTCCAGGCAGATGTAACTGTAAACATGAGAGCACCCAGTATCCAAACAGTTCATGCAATCCAGTTCCAGTGCTGCTGAACTATCATGTAAAATCCCTCACAATAACTATCTTGCCAAGTGTGCCCTAGAGTGAACTGTCCACATGAGAAAATAACAGACTATTAAAAATATATTATTAATAAATATATTAATAAACAAACATATTATTTCTATTTGTTTATTAATATATTTATTAATATATTATATTTATTAAATATATATTATATATATTTATTATAATATATAAATATATTATATTTATTAAAATATTATATATTTTAGTATTATACAAATTGATATTTATCAGGCCTTTACTACATCACAACAACCCTCAGTGCAGACAGCATTTAATTTTCTCTAGTAAGGTGAGCTACTTCTGCTGCTGTTTTTGAAGGCATATCTGAAACCTTCTCTTCTATAAAGTCCTATATAATAAAGTCTCACCTTTTTGCAGTAAGAGCTCCATAATTTCTGTATGTCCCATCTGTGCAGCCAGTGCTAGAGGTGTGAGCCCATATCCACTGCGGGGGTCGGGATCTGCTCCAGCATCCAGGAGAAGCTGTACCAGCTCCTTCCTGCCCAGCCTGGCTGCCTCGTGCAGAGCAGTTCTCTCATGGACACAGCGCAAATTCACTCTGGCACCACATCGCAGCAACAAGGACGCAATGTCATAGGAATCAAGTTTAATTGCTGTGGGACAACAAGCAAAGCATCCGACAGGATTGTTATCCCATGCTATTCTGTACACCGTGGCTGCTGTCATGTGGCAGCCCAGGAAAGCTGCTCCTGGCAGTGCTATTTATGCAAAGAGAAATGCCACCCTATACTGAAAGGTTTAACTCACCAACAAATCTGTTCTTTGCTTCCAGGACAGCACTAAGTATGTAAATGAATCATTTCGTGGTAATATCTTTTTCTTCTGTAGATATTTTTCTCTCTGTTGCATTTGGTAATGGAACAGAACACAGCTTTCCTTGCCACTAGCTGAAGACCACACTCAGGGCCTTGGTGCTCAGGAGCTGCCATCAGAGCTCTGTTTAATCTCCATGAGCATTATCACAATATGAAATAAAGCTTATAATGACTCTTTCATATGCCTTCTTAGTTTAATAAGCCTAAACTCTTAAGTCAGCAAGGATCTTAAAAGAGAAATTTGCATTAGTTCCAATGGATGGAATGATTAGGCAACACCCTTCTCTCCTTCTCTCTTTGATCTTCCAGGCTGTGCAGGATAGTGAATGCCCTTCAGCAGGACAGATTAGGCTGAGCAGCTTCATGTGCCACAGCTGCTTGAACACCAGACACAGCATTCTGTGACAGAAACTGTGATGTCCCATTATCTGTAGTAACCTACACAGCTGCTTTAGACAAATCCCCTGCATCCCCTTCTTGGGAGATGGTGCATTTTAATGTCATGCACTTCAAAAGTATCTAGGAGTTCCATACATTTTTTAAAGCAGATGGCCCTGACTTGAAGCTGCAGCCATTTTACTAGGATGGACTGAGGGTCCTACACATGATTGGTAGGCCTTTATCTCCTCCCTTAACAATAGTTTTGAAAGAGAAACCAACCTTCCAATACAGAAAAATGTATGGGATCATCCAAGAAACTTAAGAGTGCTCCTTTAGAATTTAAATAATGAGAAGGCACTTTCCTTGGGTAGGATTCAGGAAGAATGAAGGCATCATAGCCCAGATGAGGGAAGCAAAGGAAATGAACACAGAACACTTGAAAAACATTCTGGCAAAATACAGTTCTTTAGAAATCACGAATTACAGTTCTTGTGCATGATCAAATTAAAGTGGCATTCACACAAAGAATGTGGGTATGAGACTATACTAGGACTATAGTAGGTATGGGACTTTATTCCTAAATTTCACAATATTAAAGAGAAGTGAACTGAGAATGTCAGCCTGTCTTCTTCACTTGTCATCCTTGGACTAATGCTGGCAATATCTAAATAGGAACAAACACTGCTTAGCACTCTACATACTGCAGATAAATCAGGCTGGTTGGCTATAATTTTGCATAATTAAAACCAATTACCATGGGTTTTGGAGAAAGAAAGGCTGATGCAATGAAGGAGATACCATGTGGAGAATATGAAAGTTCTATGCCTGCAGACATGAAGGACAGTCATAGCATGAAGAAGCAGGACTCACTACCTGGCACCACTGCAGAAATGATACCAAGGAAAGCAGAGGACGACACTGCACTTCATGGAGAAAACTAATTATCACCTGACAAAACCAGACAGGGACAGACACATTCAGTGCTGAGATGAACATTTTTTTTTTCTCCTTATAGCAAAGTATTTTAGGCATTGAAGTAAAAAATGTCACATTGAAACCTAAAATGTGTAGCTATATCCTCACCTCATTCCCTCACATCTCCACCCCTAAAAACAGTATTCACCTATAACTAAAGGAGAATCTCCCTCTTCATTTTTAACATTGGGATTGCAGCCATTGAGCAGGAGAAAGTGTACATTGTCCACAAAACAATTTCTTACTGCCACCAAGAGAGGTGTTTCCCCTTTCAGAGTGGACTGCTCCCACGTAATGTCACGGGAGGCTGAAATACAGAAAAGCAGAACATGTTTGAAGTTGGATGATTCATCAAACTTTACTTTGTAAAACTTTTTGGTGGAAAACTAGAAGGACTTTGTACCTTTTAAAGTTATTTCAAGGATGTTCTTATTTAGCTGTGCTGCAGCTTCATGCACAGGAAGCCAGCCTTGCTCATCTGCTTCTTCAAAAGCAGAACTGTGCCTCACCAGCTTCTTCAAGGCCTCCTCTTGGCCTGTGATATTTTAACACAGACACATATCCCATTACTCATCAGAAGACAAAATTCAGACAACTAATACACTGAGTGCCATTTATCCCACCAGTGTATCTTGCCCATTTTAGAAGAAAGGCGTGGAATTTTCCCCTAATTTTAGGAGATGAAGCACTGGAATTTCTGAAGGGGATGACACTTGAACCCATCCCACTTCCATGATCCTATCTAATAAGTCAGCTTTTGGATGTCTTGTTTTTAGTTTCCTTGTTTCTCTCAAGACTATATAAAGAAAATCTGCACTTAAATCAGGTGATCAAACCCCTTTAAAATGTAGGCATTGCTCAGCCATTCCCAGTGGTGTAGGCTTAGTGTAGTGTATTTGTACTTAACTGTCCGAATTGCTGCAATGATCTGCCCATGTTCTTTACTTGTGGTATACTGGAAACTGCATAAATAGAACAAGAATAAGATGAGAAGTAAAAATTCATGTGAAGCTAAGGATATAATTATACCTTAATTTAAATACTCTAATTTAGACAATGTATTAGATTTCTCTAAGTTACATTGGTTTTGTGAGAATTTAACACATTGAACCACCTTTTTTTAGGCCTTTCCCTGACACTGTAAATACTGAATTTTTCACACAAAGGCCAACAATTAAATGCTAAAATGAGGGGAAGCTCCCATAGCAATCTACTTTTACATCACCTACTGGTCTTCTTCACAAAGCCTTATACTCATTTACATACTGATGTAAAGCATCACCTGAAAGTTTCATACATTCTGTATTTTCCAGAAAACACACACTTTTTCAGGGAGAATTCAGAACAAGTGAGCTACCAGTGCTTTCCAGTATCCATGGAACAAGGTCAGCACAATACAACATAAGGCGTTACAAAGGAAAATAAGGTCTACTAAATACTTACAATAATGCCAAGAAAACACACAAAATAGACATAATAACTTATTACCTTTCAATCTCTGTTGCATTGCCACTTGTTTCAAATTTATGCCTATCTTGTAAGCTTTCCTGAATAGCTCGCTGGGTAGAGATTTCCTCATCAGAATCACCATCAATCATATACACAGAATTATTCATGGCAAATCAGCATAACATAGATCACTTCTGTATGGAAACACTGCTTTTTAATTAGAAGCAGACATTAAATCTTCAGGTTAGATCTGGATTAATAGAAATAGCAATCACTGTGTCAGTATCAAGAGAAATGAAACAGTTTAAAATAAATGACTACACTGTTATTTGCTTAAGCAGTCATGCTGCTCTTGGCATATTCAAGATGTCAGATGTTCTGTGAGGCTCAAACCTCTCATCTGTTTTACCTTATCAAAACTTCCACTTCTGTCTTTCAAGAGAGCTGGCCTGAAAAAACAAAACAAAACTACAGGGCGAGGTAAAATAAAATTAATAAAACTGAAAGCTAATAAATAACTTGGCAAAATGAATGAGTACAGGAAATTTAAGGAAGTTGTCAGCATGCCAACTACAAAGCTCGGAATAATTCTAGAAACATCTTAAAGTTGGGCAGTAGTAATTCACAGCAAATCTGCATAATTTAATTTGGTACCTGATCCACCTAATGTGTGATTGCAAGGCCTTGCTCTGTAATTGCATATGCAGCAAAAAAGAGAAATATATTAGCAACATACACAGCAAGAAACTGTTAGTAATTGCTTCTACCACGGCTCAATGAGTACATAAACATTTTGAGTCTAGACTATTATTTTTCCCTAAAAATACTACTAATTTTCCTATGAATTGAGAAAACATACTGGGTTTCCTTACCTTCTGGAAGAGGGAAGAATCTCAGCCTTTGAAGAAGTGATTATTAAGCTGGAAGTGACATTTTCAGGATTGTAAACAATCTCTGCAGAGCCCATGTCCATGAATAGCTCACTATAAATACCCGATCATAAGATACTCTGGGACTTTCTCCACGTTTCTCTCACACACGTCAGTTATGTTTAATAATCTGACCTGATAAGTGTTGCCAACAAAAGAAGGAATTAAAAGTCCGGTTTCCTTGTAAAAATACTTCTGATTTTCGGAATAAGAATTTCAGAACTATAGCAGTAAGTATAAAACTGTAAAAAGAAAATTCTTTAGTGCTGTCCTAGGAGAGCAAACTGAAGATGGTCTTAGGAGCTTGCTTAAGAGTGAGACAGTAGGAAAAAAACCCTGAAACAATAAAAGTAAACAGAACCAAGCAAATAATCAAGCAAAACATCTATTAAAATTATTACATGTTCCTGATTGCTTAATCATAATTCACATTAATATAAATGGAAAAGCTATTGAAAAATAGAATTTTTAAAGGGAAAAGCAGTTTCAGAAAGACAGATTTATACTGATTCCACCCAATAAGCAGGGAAATGAGGCACAGATTGTAATAGTGATGGTAGGATGGAGTGAGATCTTTATGTGCTTCAGTTATTCCTACTGTATTTTGTAGAGAGATCCATACACAGAACAGATGATGGCTGTATCCGAATGCAAGGTGGAAACAGTTCTTTGCTAGAGGAGATGTAGAAAGAATGCTTGAGCAATATTTTTAAATTATTTTTAAAGAAAACAAAAGTGCAGAATCAAGTTTATTACCTGTAATGTTTCTCTCAGAAAGCACAGAATACTTTCATTTCCCATGAAAATATATTTTGTGAGATTCAACTAATGCACAAAAAAATGATGTTCACACTTTAATAATATCACCAAGGGCTAAAACTCTAGTTGTACTGCTTACAGATTGTAAAGATGGTCATATTAATAATACATACTTAATACAAAAGCTTGAGGATCAGAAAGTACTTGTATGCCCTCTTACAACACAAAAACCTCCAGATGTTTTTTTTTTTACACACTAAATTCCACTTCCTCTGTAAGCCAGCAAAGAGAACAAGATGTGAAGTCTGTATGTGAAGTGTCCACAGTCAGTCATCCAGCTGGCACAGCAAGGCCACTCCTCTCTTGATCCAGTGCTGGACGGGCTGGTCCGTGTTGAGCCTCAAAGCAATGACAAAGTTTGTGGAATGCCCAGTCGTGGACAGGACCCCTTTGCGCTCACTTGTCTTGTAGAGGGGGCAAACATAGGCTGTAGATTTCTTTATGTCCGATTTTACAGCTTCAAAAAAACCCCAAAATAATGCATTACATTCACAGTAACATAATCCACATGCAAGTGTTAAATATTTACAGTAACATCTTTAAAGGGTCAATAAAAATGCAAAATTGTTTTCTGAGCAACAGAATAAAATTATCCAGCTTTTTCTTCTTGTGTTTTCTTGTGTGGTTTGTTTTGTTCTTAAACCCAACTAATTTAGCTAAAATCTATTTTCAGGACTCAATGCCTTCCTGTGATTCTACCAGCTTTGTAATAGTCAAAGACACATTAAAATCCGAATAGTTACCGAGTTAATACATAGCTTATACATGAGTTTTTCACAGCTCTACAAGAATTCTGGTCTAGTTGCCAGAGAACCTAACTGCAATTCAAGTCATCTGAGATCCAAGGACAGAACTCTGCAGGAACTCTTTGTATGCCCAGACTGCTTGCATGGAACTTGTGCAAAGCATAAAATCATGCAGGTCTGAACAAATTCATCCAACTCCAAGAGAAGGCACACGGAGAAAAAGTGACAAATTTTAATACTGCCTATTTACTAAGTTGCACTTAAGTTGCAGCAGCTGCAGTAGTAAGTCCTGATTTTGTACATAAATAAATAAACAGAGATTTGCTCCTTTCAATCAAAGAAAACAAGAGTTGTGAAAATTATCTTACTAGTAGGAAAGACAGCTAATACAGAGCCTAAAATAACCTGAGCAAACCCTGCTAAATCACTTAAGGTAAAACACTCAGTCTCTGTAAGTCAGTCAAAATTCTCCTCAGTGATCTTCAGTAAAAAAAGGAAACCACTGGTGCAATTTCTTGTTGAATAGCTCACACATCAGAGAAATCACACTCACTTGGCTTTATCCAAATGATCGGCATGGCATCGAAGAGCACTTTGGGATACTGCTCAGTTAACATTCCCCTGGAAAGAGAAAATGATTTTTTTTTTTTGAGAAAGGGTTTTTGCCTTGAGAACAAATGCACACAGTGCACATATGCAAAGTAACTGTGGCTTCAAGTGGGTGTTTTTTGGTTGTTACTTGCTGGTTTTTTTTTTCTTCCCCATTTTCCATGCATGAAAGAGCACTTAATTTGGGGTGTTATTTCAATAACATGAAAAGTATCACTTAAATTATTTAAATCAGTCTTGTTTCAGCACTGTAAAAAGCTTTCCAGAACCACAGTAAAACACTTGGCTACTGACTTGGTCCTGTCCCAGCGAGCTCCATCTAAAAATAATCCATGGATATAAACACCGTCCTCTGGTGCAGTATCAGCAGTATCCTGAGGAATAACCTGCAGGAAATAAGTGTTCCAAGTCATTAAACTCTCACAGCTCTTGGATTTTTGAGCTATTATGCCAATTTTCAGACCAAACCAAACTGAGGATAACATAGTAACCCTTCCTTTCAATGCTACTTTTATACATATGTGTAGAGACAGCAGACTTCTCTGGGTTTGTTAATTACCTTTCTTGGGGGTTAAAAAATGAGGCTTTAATCACATAGAAAAATATACACTGGATAGGCTGTTTTTTGAGTGGAGTTCTGGGTCCAGTGATAGAAATACTTTTAATCACTCTGAGAATACCTCTTCTACAGAGGTTATTTAGCCTGCCAGTCTTACCAAATATATGTCTTCAGACTGCTGTCAGTTGCAAAATTAACCTTCCAGTCAGGATTTATTTACTTCATCTCACCACAACATCAGGACTCAGATTAATAAAATACTAATTTATAATTTATCCATACCTCAAATTCATATCCTAGAAGGTCAATAGGGATCCTGTGCTTCCTAGCATAGTTTTGCATGGCTCCAGTTAGGAAAGCTTGAGTAAAATAGAATCCTGACAGCCAAAAAACAGCAGGCTTCCCTAATTCATACCAATCCTGGAGAGAGGAAAGCAATACATTGAACAATCAGAAAGAGAGGAATCCCATACTCTAACTATTTTCTACATAATTGTATTCAAGAAATCTAAACAAAGCCTTTCATTTCTTTCCCAATAAAGACAAATTATAAGGAAATGTATACTGAACAAGTGGCAGCACTGCCTCTTGTACATTACCTGTAAAAATTTCAGCCTGGCTAGCAAATCGACAATATAGCTCCCTAATGGCTTTAGGCTTGGGTATGAATGCTCTGCCCACTTCTCAGGAACTTTTCCAACAAGGAGACTGCCAGACAGAGCCTCCAGGGCAGCATCCATAACAACCAGTCCTTTAATGGCTTTCTTCAGGTTAATTAGAGTAATGCGAATAGTTCGGATTAAACTGGAATTTTAAAAAAAAACAACGATTTTCACACATTCTGCATATTTGTTAAACATGATTATGTCACTGGAAAAAAAAGTAAAAGAAGTGGATTATGGAGGCATCTATAGAACTTTTATAGTTTTTTAATCTATATAGATATCTGCACAATAAACCACATCTGTAAAGTCATGGATTTGTGCATTACTGCAGATTTATTTAAGACTAGGAACAGTAATAAATTCTTTTGTTATTTCTGATATTCTGAATTGTTTAGTAAGAGGATAAATTTGGAACTCCAAATGTACCCACTGTATACTAGATGAAGGAAAAAGGTTTAGATTGCAAAAGAAGAGGTGGGTAGGGTGTAGAATAAGGATAACTTGGAGACTTAAGGCCAAAGAGCACTTGGGAGAAAATTATGCAGGAGATACAAAGAAAAACCAGAAAGAAGGAATGGAGAGGCAGGTGAAGATAAGAAAGAAAAATCAGGAAACAATGTCAAAAAAGAGATGGAGGACCCAGAGGAAAAATAAATGCAATTCTAGTTTTGTACTCTTAGAAGAATTATTGGGAAAATTAGGCATAGGGAAAAAAAGCACTGGAAAAAGGGGAAAAGAATTCACACAGAAGTACATGAGAAAATTAAGAAACAAACAAAAATATCTCCATTATAGAAAACATTTCATAAACTATAACTATGCATACAGAGTTTCTAATTCCTTTACCTCAGAAATATAAGGAAAATAAAACAAAGGTAAAGATGGTGAAAGGGAAAGTGAAGTTGCAAAAACATATATACACATATATATATATTGTTTGCATTCTCTTTTCCCAGTACTTTCTCATACTCCCTTCTTCTTTCACTTAATTTTGCCACTTCATTTTTCCAGACATCTATGCTACACTCTGACTCTCCACAAGAAGCAAAGGTATTAGGACTGCAGATATCACTGCAGGCAATTAGAAGGGAAGAAAAAAATATTTCACACAATACAGAGCTTACTGATTATGATTTGCAAGAAATATTTTTCTGCAAATGGAATGATTTCTGGTAAATTTAATAAAATAGAACATTCTTACTGATTAAATCTTTCCATTTCTTGCACCAGCACAGTATTCATACTTTCTTCATATCTCACAGGATATTTAATTAGGCAACTTTCAATGTCAAAATCCTTTGGAAGCTGTAAATGACAACACATTTGGAAATAACTCCATATATCATTATGATTATACATTAAAGATATGCAAATATGAAAATTTGCAGAGCAATAAGATACTACTAAACTTTCTGATTAGTATCTTAGCAATACAGGATTCAGTAGTTCAATCTAAATAAAAATTTGAGGGATTTTAACGTTAATTTTTAAAAAAAATCTAGAATTTTTAATGTAATGAAAATTTATGAATATGTTTCTATTTATTAATTTTAATATTGTTCACGTGAACTAATCAACTGTTCTTTCAATTCCTCTTTGCTCTGTTTTCTCTCTTTCTCCTGTCTTCTACCTATTTAATAAAATTTCTTTCAACTGAAATATACCTGAGGTCTGTTACAGCTACACAAGTTCTTACTTTCACATTTCACTACATTTCTTTCAGAATGCTTTTCTTTCAACATGAAATCTACTTTACACTGAAGATACTAGTTAAGGAATGTCTGCTTTGTAAAAAGATAAATTAGAGTCATTTGTATAATACAATACCTTGCTGAGAATATCATCTGCAATTGCATAAAGAGTGCTGTCACCACCCCCAGAAGTTCCCTGAGTGCCTCCTCCTTGTGTTAAAAGCAGAGATTCAAAGAGGGTCTTAGTTTGCTGAAGATCTTTTGCAATATCCACATTTTCATGCAAGCCAAATACCTCTGGGTGCTGAGTAAAGGGAAGATTCTAGGACAAAATAAAAAAAATGTCTGGGTGACATAAAGCAGGAGGAATCTGAGGTTTCTTAAAGAAGTCGAGTGGAAAACTACCACTGACTTCAACTGCAGGTAAGGACCTTAGTGGGAGGTATCTGCAGACAGAATTACTGCCCACAGAACCACCACCTCTCATACAAAAAATCATTTCCAAGGAATTCTCAATTACCTATGCTACATGTCCTCCTATCTACTTACTGATTCCATCCCCAAAACATTTGAGATCAGGGAGGGGAATCATACAAGGATGCCAGGCAAGAACCTGAGCACACAATTAACTGTACTGCAAAACTACCTCTGTAAGCTTTTAGAGATTGCTTGCTTAGCACATCATTGTAACAGTGCAAAATCTTGCTACTTTTTACCTTAATAAACTCAATGTACTCCTCATATGTGCCTTTGGGTGGAGCATAGTAGTTGCCACTGGGAGAAAAAGTGTAACGAGGATTTTCAATTATATCTGGGTTATAGAAGTCATCCAGCATTGTCAGCAGCAAACGCCTGTCCCAGTCATCTGTCACTCGACCTCCATAGTTACACTCACCAGTCAGGTAAGAGACAGCTTCAAAAGGAACATGGCTATACTCATTGATGAATAACTGAAACAGAAATAAGAGCAATTCTAGAGACTTGCAGTATCTGCTAAACAACAGTGCGACCTAACAGATAAAAGGCTGGAAGCTATAGCATGTGTAAACTGCAGTTTATGGAATTTTCTTCCTAGGTGCTGGAAATCTAAATTCTGAAATCTTATTTTCAGGTAAAAATTATTCTTTGAAATCAAGACGAATTAGGAATAAAAGCCTCTTACGAGTATTAAAATTACTCAATCATCCAAGTAATTCCTGAATTATTTACAAGTGGATGGTTTATCCAGTTCAAACTTCACAGATGGACACTTTCCTGCATCAGAAATAAAAATGCATTTCCCTTAATTTATCTTTTAATCTTCCTCTAATCTCATTCATTAACTCATTCATTAACTTCTTGATAACTTTTTCAAATCTTCAGCCTCAACTTCTGTAATTCAGTTTTAACTCTCCTGACTTTTCTAAAGAGTGCCTGTAAAAGGTTCAAGGTCAAGCAGTGTTCACTATCTCATCTTGGGGAAGGAGAATAGTCTGAGGTTCTGTTAACTGCCAATATACATGTAAAAACAATTTCCTCCTACTAACCACCCTAATAGGTGACTGTCATTGACATATACTACTTAAAGAACAATGAGTTTTTGTACATAATAAATTTAACTTTTATAATACACACATATATACATTATATTCCATGTCTGTAGAAATCTGTATGTCATTTATAATTTTGAAAATATTTATAATATGATTGACATTCCTTGCCTGTACAGTTTAAGTCCTGAATATCTATGAACATTTGAGGTAACTTCAGTGTATTGCTCCTTGTGACTCCCAGCTGTGCTTTGCAAGATCAGAGTTTAGGAGGTAATCAGTGATTTTACCTGCAGCTGTCTGATACTGATTCGCAAGTCGGATTCATTAAATCCATAGGGTATATTCCAACCAAGGGGCCCAAACTTCCTTCTCTCCTGAACAAGAGCATGGAAGAAACAAACTCCAAAGAGTAGTTTTTCCCATATCTTTGAGAAGAGCAAAAAAAAAGTATTATTACCTAGTCTATAAGCTCATGGTAGTGTGTAACCTGTGTAGTGAGCAGCCTTGGATTACCACCCTCCACCCAGGAATTAATCCAGGCCAATACTAATGACCTTGTGGTTTTTGCCTTGGGAACAAGTGCACACACAAATGCCTCATATGCAAGCACATTTAGCCAGTTCCTCAAGTACCACGATAATCTTTAATGTATAGGGCAACTGACTTCATAAGAATTCCACTAGCACCAGATATTTATTTTTAAGGTTCATTAGATAAAAAAATACAAATGTATTTTTAAAGCAAGTCCTTAGGTACGGTCACACCTATGTATATTGATAACTCCTATCTCTGATCCCACTGTTTTTCACTTCCTTCACAGGTAATGATTAGCTAAGTTGTTCACCAGGTATCAATAAGATATATGGGCACTGCAGTATTTGGTCCCCGGTAGCAAGAAAAGGTCTCGTCAGTGCTTATCATCTCAATAATGACTGACATGCCCTTCGAATCAATGTTCAGAGTCCACATATATCGTGTACTCTGTGTGTGTAGCACGTAAGTGATTTAATAAAGCCTAAGAAACCATTTAAAATATTGCTATGTGAAATTAACTGACAGAGGTAATTCTTAACTTTGATCTTTATCGCTGCAAAACCTTAATTCACAACCACAGTAGAAATTTTAGCTCGCAATTATTCACTGGATAGAAATCAATATATCTGTGGATAAAAAAAACCCAAAGCCCAAAAACTTCTCAAGAGATAGGCACATTACCAGCTCCTTTCCAGGGCACCCAGCAAAGAATTCAGGATCAGAAATAGGATCAGAAAGAAATGACTGAAGTAGGTTTAACCGGAGACCAGTAGGGGGCTCATTTGTCATCTTCACTCCATTCTGCAGAATGGTTACTGGAAACTAGAAATAAAAAAAAGCAAAGCTGCATTCAGAAAGGGTGGAATAGATTCTATATTAACAATATACTACTATTCTGTGTTTTTTACATAAACAAAACTATCTGCAAGACAATTGACATTTTAAAGGTCGACAGCTTATAAAAAATTCTCCAAGGCATCAAGAAAGTAAGATTGCTGTAAATAACAAACCTGTATTTTAAAATGTTTTCTTGCTATTCAACACTTCACAAATCAAATGTAAGACTAAATTTTTGAATTTATGTGAGAGAAAAAATACCTTCTTAATCATATGTGCTGACAGATTGCAGTTCCATTGAGTAATACACAAAATATTACAAAGGAAGCTTGATATTATCATGTTTATAATTATTTTAAAATGTCCTTTCTTGGTTAAATTCTTTCTTCAAAGCCTCATTGCACTTCAAAGAAGTTTTGTATTATCGGCTCATTCAGGTATACAAAAATTCCCTAAAAATGCCATCAACTTTCCCTTTCCCTAAACAGAGATTATGGGGACATGCACATATACCTTTGGTGAAGGGTAACTTGTAAGCCAAAGTCTGAATTCTGGGTGACATTTTTCACTGTCAAGCTCTTCACATATTTTCTCCAGCATTGGCATCCAGGAGACAGCTAAATGACAATTTTGTAAACAAACCCATGTTCCTTCTTCCATTGCTGTTTGAATCATTCTTGTAGCTATTGGTCCTTGTCCTTGTCCTAATGAGATGGACTGAAACTTGTCTCCTACCATCTCTCTGTCATTTGCCAATTTCAAGAGGCCTTGAACAGAAAGCATAAATTTTAGCACTCACACATTAAAAAGAAATTATGTCAGGAAAAAAAAAAAAGAAAAACTTCTATTATTATTTTGTTTATGTGTACATACAAATTCCCATTTTGAAAGGGCACAGAACTCCACCAGTCTGACATAATGCACTCAAACCTACTTGCAGAAAGTGAAAAATAATCCTCTCTGTGTACTGAAGTGGAATTTGAGATCCCTGTTTTCTCTTTCTGTGTATACTTACTAGACATGGGATCTGCTCCTGGAGATAGCACAAATATTAAAGGGACTGTAGCAGTTGAATCTAAGTAACTTTTTGCTAGATCAAAAGGCGGTGGCTCTACAAATTTCTTCCCCAGTTTCTCAGTAACAAATGTTGTTATAGCTGGACCAATCTGGCAAAAAAAAAAGAGCAAATACAAACCATTAACACAGACATAACTGCACATCTGATACCATCTTTAATGCCAAATTCCCAAGCCTGCAGAAATTTCTCTGATTTGCAGAGATTTGAGACCAGTCTTGCAGAATGATCCAGAAGCAAAAGTTTCACCTCTTGTTGACATCATTCTCCTTAATTTTTCCTTACCAGAGGAATAATAACGCTTTTAGAAAATACAGAATAACATACCTCATATAAACATTAAGACTTTGACTCAGGCTTTTCCTGATGTGGAGGACAAGTACATTCTCCCATAGGAAATATTAATGTAATTATTTTTAATTAATTCAAGGGAGTAAATGCAATGTGCCTTAAATTCTAACACTGATAGTTCCTAAAGAATATGCAAGATAATTTGTTAAGTGCACCAAAGGCAGAATTTGCTGAAAGTTCATCTTGGTCGTTCAAATCAACCCATTTTATCTCTTTTTGCCTTAAAATCATTTGCATGAAAGAACATGATATTAGATAACCTGTGTATTTTTTTCAGGCTAATATCTCCTGTTCTCAAGTATATTGGGTGCACCAGGAAACAGCCTAGCCATGAAAAAATACTTCAAGAGAAGTAGAACAATGAGAATCCTCCAAAAGATTTGTTAAATCAAATCCGAAAGATTTCAGCTAATGCTTGTGGTGTTTGTACTGGCCACTTGAAAAATAAAAACAGCACTTACTTTCTTAATAAATATGATGAACAGATTAATTACTGGAACAGGAAGGGCAAACTATGCTACAGTGCATGGCACAGTCCACAAACACTCCATAACAGATTTTACCTTGTCTGGTCTTAAGCACCGAAGAATTATCATCTTCTGTATTTCAGTTAATGTATCATTCCACTCTTCTGGTAATGGAAAGTTGTGAGGCTCTTTGCTATCGTACATTTCTTGCCATTCACCTGTATTTTCAGAGACATGACTCCTAGAGAAAACATCCACAAGTACTATGAATACCTGGAATCTTTTTTTACATGTTTATCAAAGGCAAATTACATTGCATTGTCATTTAAGACACTTCATATCTACATCAGAAAATAATCCCATCGTTGAGCTTCTCCATGCTAGATGGTGAAAAATATCTTTCCACCATGCTGCTGAGGAGAGGCTCCACCTGAAAGGTTCCAAGTTGACAATAAAGTTTGTTTGGTCCTCCAGTCAGTACTGCTTGGACCTTCATAGGTCTGGGGGAACTTTCTGCCCCCACTATTTCAGGAAAACACCACACTTTAACTGAAAAAAATTACCAGGAAATTCAACTAGGGAACAAAAATTATTTTCCTTCACACAATGTAGAGTATGTCCTTCACAACGGGACAACTCTCATCATCCACATTGCTACTAAAACTCCATAGGAGCTGAAACACAAAACAACCTCAAAGAAGTTCTAAGAGAGCAGTGTTACTGCACTCAGATCCAAATGCTCCAAATAGTTGCAATCAGTCAGCTAATTTATGGAAGTCTCATACAGCCATGTTGTCTCCAGAATTTAGTGTTAAATTCTATTTAAACCCAGGGTGAAATTGCACTGCATTCAGGAGAATAGAGTTTACTAGAAAAACTTCCCCAGAACTGCAGTGGAATTCTGCAACATGTACCATCTCTGGCTTTCACTGAACCCTTAGAACACTGTTTCTTTACCATGAAGATATTTCAAAAGAAAAGTTTCTTTAGGCAAAGCCTGAAACAATTTAGAAAAAATGTTTTTATTAAATATTATAATTAGTGATCTGACTGATGGAAGTAAGTAAAGCAAATATGATAATGAAGAAAGGGGGCTGGTTTAATCCCATTTGCATTCCAGCACTGATTTGGAAAACATAGCAAACATTTCTTTCAGCATGTTACATATGTATTGGTCAAAACCAATTCAGGCCAATTCCCATCAGTACTTTACCATACCTCAGACTTTTCATAGCTGGGAATTCACTTGCACGACATAATTCATCCCAGCTCTTATCTGATAGCCAAGATGGATCTGGATTCTTGTGCTCATTCTTGAGACCCACACCTCCAGTTAGCAAGAACATAAACTCTTGATGCTCTATTTCATTCTTAGCCCTATATGAAAGAAAAAATCAGTAACTGAGATACAATTTTAATAATATAAACAGTTAGTTTTAAATTAGTTGCACTTCACTGCCCATTAAGAATGCTTCTACTGCAGTAAGAGCTGAGATCACATCTCAATATTCTACATTACTAAAAAACTGCATGATAAAAATGTCTGATTAAGACTAAAGTAAGGGTTTCAAGAGGTAAAACTTAGAATCAATGAATTGTTTAGGTTGGAAAAGACCTTTGAGATCAAGTCCAACCATTAACCCAGCACGGCCAAGCTATCACTAACCCATGTCCCTCAGTGCCACATCTACACAGCTTTTAAAACCACCAGGGATGGTGATTCCACCACTGCCCTGAGCAGCCTGTACCAGGCTTGACAAAGCTTTTGGTGAAGAACTCATTCCTAATATCTATATATATATACATATTTTAAAATTATTCCTGATTTTTAAAGGCTTTGCAGAAAATAATGTGTTCTGCAATTACAGTACCCTTACAAATTGGCCCAGGAAGAACATCCATGTACAGATGAGTACACACTGCAATTATTTAAGTATGCACATAATGGTTGTGCAATTTTGAACATATCATTCCTTTCATGATGTATTCACACAAAATTAGGAAGAGAACACTGAAAAGCTGGTGGAAAGGGGAAGACTGCATCTGAGATCTCATGATGTTATGCAAAAGGATAAGAGACAAAGAAAAAAAATGAAAAACAAAGACAAAAATGTAGAAGCTGCTAGCATCACATATTACTGCTTAAGTTTTCATTCTAAAATGTTTTCTTAAATAAAAGTAATTGTTTTTGACATAAGGATGCTACATAACACCACCCAGATCCTTTAAAGAGAGATTTATCACTGACAAAACCATTGACAAATGGGCATACATTTTTTTCATAATGTCCAGTAGTAGTGATACATGCACTCACATACTCTTCCATTTGTTAATATTACACATCTTAGAAAGCCCAAAGTATTCATAACCTTACTCCAAAGGCATTATGATCAATGTGCACAAGAACATTCCATCTCATCAGTACTTGCTTCCATGATAAAACCATTAGTTTCTGTTAGTGAGAGACTTCACAAAAATGAGCTTACATGAGCAGATTACAACACAGCAAAAACGAGAAGAGCAGCTTGTCTGTTTCAAACAGTGAACGACAGACTTGGCAGTACAGATTGTAGGTGAAATGGTCATTTAGATACTGAAGTCGCTTCTTCAGAATTTTGGATTTATTGCTAAAAAGAAAAGAAGTGATAAACTGAGACTTCAAATTGAGTAACATAGACAAGCCATTAAGAAATCTCATCTACTTAGGGTTGTGGAGGATTTATATTAGATCCACAGGCTGCACAAGGGACTTAGGTGCCAGTTTCCCCAAAATTTCAACTCTACTCCCTGTCTTTTTAAAAGACTGTAGCACTTTTAAAAGTCCCAAGCAAAATAATAAGCTGAGATCAATTTGCCACAGTTAAGTGGTGGCACTCAGTCTTCAAAATAGAGCCTATTTCAGAACCTGACTTCACACAAAGTCACACTTTTAAAAACACTTAAATGCAACACATGCCAGCAGTTCATAATTTAACAGTATCTAAAAAGAGCAATTTATTAATTAATTAACCTATTTTCCTTCAAAAGCCTGCATTTAAGGAGGCAAATTGTTTCCAAATGAATACTATCTGAAAGAAGAGAATGAAACTCTCTTCTTTTCTGCAGACAGGCCCTGCTTACCTGTCATGAATGGAGCTGGTGTAGAGGCTGACAAACCAGCTGAGGGAGTACTGGTACATGGGGTCGATGTTGGCCAGGTCAGCGATGCTGAAGAAGAGCACGGCCGAGTGCTGCGCCACGGGCCGGTACGCCTCCCGCGACTCCGCGATCTTCAGCTCCGTCTTCTCTGCAATCTGCACACCCACCGCACGAGAAACTACAGCTGCTCACACTCCCAGTACCCTTCATCTTCTACTAAAATACTGCTACTTAATAGCACTTCCAAAATGGTTCATACATTACATACCCTAACATATGTAACACCAGAGTAATGAGACTCCTCTGCTCCAGGAGGCACCATCCCAGTAGGCACCATGTGCACTTGGCCCTATCTCAGTACTGCCTGATCTATTTACCTGCACTACACATACACATACTTTAAAACATTTTAAAGACTGAATAAACTACCAGTGAAGATTCTAGAACAGATCCAATTTTATTTCTCTTCCCATTGCACAAGTATAGTGCTCCTTGTGCTATGCATCCAAATCAGAGATCTCCTGCTGGCTGCAAATGTTAACATTTAATTTCTCAGTACTAGTAAGGGAAGCACACATAGACACTGCTTACCTGCTGTTTTCTTGTGATCTCATTAGCCATGACTTTGGCAGAATCCAAGACCTGGATTGCAGTCTCATCTTCCAGAATATCACCTTCAGATGACTCTAAAGTTTCTAAAATTTTCTTCTCAATTTCTTGTAGATTCTTTTTATTGGCAGCAGACTGAACAATGAGAGCATTTCTTTCCTCTTCTAAATCTGGCCTAACGAAGAAAAAGACAAAAACCAAAATCAGCCAATGCTGATCTCACACTGGCTGCAAAAGAAGACCCTGAAAATTACACCCTCTTCCTACAGGAAGTTATTTGTGAATATTCTTTGAAGTTTAAGCAGGTTTTTGCTGTTTAACATATATTTATACTGGTGAGTACAGATTTCTTTGCATGACTTCTACTCAGTATTTGGAAATGACAGTCTAATTTTTAACATCTTAGCATTTGGCAAGTGGCAGGGCATCCTACTTTTCCTTTGTTGCATCCCTGCTGCTTTAACAAAAACCCACTATGTGATACACAGAGCTGGAAACAGTTTACTGCTGCAAACAGTTCTGTCAGCAAATAGTTTACCCCAATTGCACAGACATGTCTGTCCAACCCAGGTACCACTTCTCTGTGCCTCTGTGAGGGCTCAGATATGATCCATAATCAGTTTCAGAGGTACTTCACATTTAATTCATACAAAATCATTTTTTTTCCTCTGGAATTATGCCATAAAAACCTTTAATGGCTGTTTACCATAGAGACTTACCTTTCTTCTGCTACAACAATGCCTAGCAGCTGGTCTTCAAGTCCCTCTGGTGTTATCATAAAATTGAGTAATAAAACTTTTGTAGCCAGTTCAGGCATATAGTGAGGATTTCTTAGTTTTGTGGTAATAAAAAACTTGAAATCACTGGAATACTCAATAATGCTCTCACCAAGCCTGATACACTCCATACCTCCTAAAGTTAAAAAGAGAAACATTAAGAAAACTTATCTACTCCAATTATTAATATAAAAAAATACTTCTGTCATTAAATATAAGCAAACTTCTCATCAATGACAAATTTCCTGAGAAGTAAAAATGAATAAATACATCTGATAGTCTGAAAAATTCTCACAGACTTCAATGGGGTCACTTATCACTCTTAGCAGATGAAATCAAGCCAATTCAATTACTACTGTACTTCCAATCTGCATATACAAAAACTAGAGATGGCAACACAGAGCTGTAGAATTATTGCCAAATATTGTCTTCTTACACACGACTCTTTCCTTGAATTACTTGTCCGAAAGAGGAAACCACAAAGAAAAAAAGAAGTATTTGAGCTTTGCTTTCCTTTTGTTTTTAATTCTGGACATGAAAATCAGTAAAGAGAAACTAGGTAAAAGGGAAGTGAAAACATATTTTTCTTTATGTGACTTTTCTGTCATGTAACAGGAGGAAAAGTTGAAAACCAAATTCATAGCTACTTGCTAAGTACAGTGTAAACTACGCCTTAAGCAAAATACCTTGACAGCTTATCTTGATTTCTGCAAAATTTAGCAAATATTATTATTATTAGACTAAAACATATGAAAATGAACAACCAAACAATTGCACTGACAATGTTTCCTTCACAGAATTTCTTTAGTCTCCTACAGTGGTCTGGTGAAGGTTTTCACATAAAACTATTATTATGATAGGCAGGAATGACATTTATTAAAAAGTAAAACTCCAGGCTGTTGTGCAATTACCCCTCTCTTAGCAGAGGCAGAATCAAGGCAAGAAGAAAGCAATATGAAAAACATCAGGTGGTGCCAGAGACTAGAAACTGAACATTAATGTCCTCTCCTTCAGGGCTCTAAGTTAATTCTGCTGTACCTTGTTTAAATGTCTGTTTAAGCAGCAAAGGTTCAAGAGATGGATCTAGTTCTTCTCCAACATTTTCTAGCAGCAGGGGAGTCCCAAATTGAATGCAGTTCTCCACTGTTCTCATATAATCTGTGTCACTCATCTTGATAACATTCAGACGGTTGTCCTTCTCAAAATTCTTGATCCATTTATTGGCTTGACCTTGAGGATCAATCATTAATGGCCTAGAAAATACAGGACAGTTTCCTCAGTGCTTGCAGGCATTTTTGAAAAGTTTAAACTATTTTACATGTTTTTGTATCAGACTGTCAAGAAGAAGCAATAGAATTTAATTACATTATTTTAAGATAGCAGTGAGTAATGGATGCATAGGTGCTTTGTGATAATTTGAAAAGCAATAGCAGGAATAGCTTTAAAAGTTGTAAAAAATGTTTAACATTTTTCATAAAATAATCAGAATGCAGAATTCTTGTGAAATATTGCTCTACCTTCCCACTAGAATATAAAGATTCCACTCCTTTTTTCAATTCTGTTGCTCTACAGAAGCTACCTTATTTCCAGATATATTCTTTTTTAAAAGTGGGAACTTGTTTGGATTTGAAAATTAAACCTTTTTGTCACCTACCAACGTCTTGAATTGTCAACAATGACCCCATTGTCTATAGAAAATACATCAGTTGGCAAACCAGCAATATTCCAGGCTCTTATTTTTATTGGGTCACCAAGATTCTTGCTCAAAGAGAAATTCTCAGAACAAGGGATTTCTTTCTCCTGAAAGAGGGGGGAAAAGCCCAATAAAATAAACGTTTTTCTTTATTTTGTGTTTCTTTATATCTTTATTAAATGCCACTTCAATCCAAAAATGAAAATGTGCATTTTGTTTTCAGAGACTGAAATAGGTAATGTATAAGTAAAACTCCTGGCTAAAATAAAACTAAAATTTCAATAGTTAACTACATTTCCCCACTAAATATTTACTCTCTCTTCATATTTTGTAAGATTTGTCCAGTTTTTGGTACATTCATAATGTGGGAGGTTTGTTACATAAAGTTATGTCTTAAGAAATTAATACACAGTTGGAAATACCTAATTATATCTTCCATTAACTCAGTACAGCAATCCAGTGCTGATTTGTTACTGCTTAATGCATTTTAAAGTTATTCCAAATCACTTGATGCATGAATTTTGGCATTCATATAAGTATGTTGGAAGTGTCTCTTTGTAAACCACACAATCAACCATCTAATTAACATACAAATATTTGATGGTGTAAGTTATAGAATGTTTTACATTGCACATAACTGCATTTTAAATTTAATTCTTTCATTTAAAGGCAAAATAATGAAATTTTACTTCAGTAACAATCAAGCCTTACAAAGTCAATGATGGTCTCTAATATTGTCTGATATGCTATTGTGGAGTAAAATATAAGTGTGGAGTAAATTCAGTGATTTAATTAAATTCACATCTACAAAATATTGGATCAGCAGAATTGATCCCATTGATTTACCCATGAGGTTTACTAGGCAAATATAAAATAAATTACAATGGATTTTTGAAGCCTTTTGCAGCAATCTCAAAAAGCAAAACATTTATTTAAGTCTAAGACAACCTTCTAACCTCGCACAGTTTACTCCAATCTTTGGTACATTCTTGTCGAAATCCAGCAGTAAAGGCTCCCAGATATGCTATTACACCAGCTGATATCAGAGTATCTCCTGTCAGATTATCATACTCCTCTTGAAGATCACATGCAGCTTGATTCCACCTATAACAAGCAGAAAAAAGTCATGCTGAAACCTCCACATTAATGATGTTAAAAATCAACTTGGTTTTGTTGATCTTAGAATAGGTGAAAAATAAGAAAATCTCATTCATGTATTCTATTCTTATTTTGAAGAGATTTCCACTACAATTCTCCCAGTGTGACTGCCCAAATTTTTACACTACAAACAATTAGGAATATTTCAAGGTGTAAGACATTCTTTAATGTTACAGTCCTCAGACAGAAATACAGCATTAAAGGCTTAGAGAAAGGAATTTCAAGTTCTATTTCTACAGTGGCTCTTTTATCTGACATTTGAACTTCAGCCTGACCTTGTTTTCTCTCCACCAAGGCCTCCAATTAATTTCTCTGCTCGTTCCAGTTTTTTAGCACACAGATCAACCTGGAATTCTAAACGAGCCTTTTCTTCTGTCTTTTCAGCAAAGGTTTTCTCCAAAGCAGCCAAACGGCCTTCAACTGCTGCAAGCTCTCCTCTCTTCTGATTCAACAGCTCCATTGTGGTTGCCAAGGACTCCTCTGCCACTTTTAAACGTTCTTTTTTGGGTTCAATCTCCTATTCAATTACAACAATACACAAATGCTTTTAGTATGTTTTTGTAACTTTATTATTAACTACAAAGCTTAGGGTGAATACTTGGAGCAAGGATCAAGACCACACCTTTGATACCCTGTGAAAGACTTCCATTCCCTTAATCCATTTGCATAAACCCTCAGCTGCCGAGGAAGCCTTAGCCACCACTTGTGGATCAAACTCTGGATTAGTCAGGTACTCAGTCCGAATCTTCTGCATGACAGCGTCCTGGATAACAAAAGCATTAGAGCCCATCAGACCTCATGGCTGACACTTCAAAATTGAATAGATTCATTGCCATTGCTCTACACAATGAAATAAGAAAGATCTATTCTGTATTAACTGTTGTAGAAATCACTGGTCATGTGATTGTTTTGATCTTCCCATCATGTTTCATAGACTTTTCCTGTTTTCATTCTAATCCTATTCTTATCCTTTCTAATCATGCGTTTGCAATATATTCCATGTGGCACCTCCCTAAGTGCTAAGAGCATTACAATCACACAGAAGCCTTAATTTACACTGCCCTTTGTGTAAAACACACCAATTCCATTATTTGCTACCTTTTTCTCAATACACAACTTTGAGGACCACTATAAAAATGCATTTCTCCTAATGTAACACAAAATGTAATTGCTTGTGCCTACTTTTGGGGATCAGTTTTTATAGAGGGCAAAGCATATTCTATAAAGGACAAAACACATTCAATTTCCAATTAATTCAGCAAAGGGCAAGAATCATACTCTTGGCTAGCAAGACCTTTGGGATAAATGATCATATCTGAAAGATTATATAGGTAGTACCTTTCTGCATTTATTGTATATCTGCCAGTATAATCAACAAAATATTACCCATTTTCTCATCATTCATTCAATCAAAATAATACAATTATAAAAAGATGTTAAGAAGGGCAGCAATGGGCAGCCAATTATCAAAATAATTTTATAAAGCTGAATAGTTGATCTAGTAAAACTAGCAAAACAATAAGGCATAGGAAGGCTGGACATGGATCAAATGTCCATTGGTTCCACCAAAAAACCCTAATCAACTCCCAAAACAGAACATGTGAAATGAGGCTAAAAGGACACAGGCTCAGAAGAAACTGATTGATTTGGAAAAAATATGTCTCCAATAGAGTATTTTTTCTTTTTTTTTCCATGCAAGAAAGTGTCAACATGGTAAAAATTACTGAAAAAGCCTTACTGGAATGGGTTTCTCAGAACAGGCTTTCAAATCCTTTAAGAAATTAATGTTGCCAAGCATCTTCTGGCTTGCAGTCCAATAATCCAAAATCTACAAAACAGTAGAAACAGAAACACCTTTTCAGGCCTTAAAAAAATACATATACAAAAAGTTACAAACCTAATTTAATTAAAACTCATGAATATTTAATACTGATAACCTGGTATATCCTTATGATGCTAATAAAGCATAAAGTCTGTCACATCAAACATTTCCTTCCAATCATACTTTAAGCCAAAAAGTAAACAGTGTCTCAGGTAACTTATGTATTCTTTATTCTCAAGAAATGTATAAAGCAAATTAAATCTAGTACATTACAAAATTTGGAAAATAAGGAATTCTGGAAGTTTTCTGTAAAATCCTGGCTAGAGGCTATAAGTACTTGCCTACTTTTAGTGGACCTTGGGTTATGTTGTTTATTGGATAAGTGTTGAGAAGAACATGAATTACACTTTTAATTACTATTTTTATTACTATTGTCTGCCATTTTACCTTGCCTCCAGATCCTGAAGGATCTGGAATTCTTTCAGGTTTTTTTTCTCTTATGACACAGACAGCAGCCATGACAAGTTTGACACCAGATGGAGGATTTTTCATTGTTTTGACAACTGCTATATCAGAAGGCTGAAATAAAAAATACATTAAGTATTATGTCTTTCCCATCACTCAATAAAAGAACTGCTAGAAAAAAGAGGAATTATAACACCATTACAAATGAATATAAGTAGTAATACAGGACTTTAAGAAGGGATGATACAATGTTACCATCATAAGTAACACTATCAACTTCCTCTATGCAGAGGAAATAAAAATTAAATAAATGCAAATAAACTGTAAACTAATGATTAAATAAAATTATATTTTAAATATTCCAGGTCAGAATATTTTTGATACATTGCTGTGTCATCTAAGATATCTCATATTCTTCTAAATTCCTACTTCATTTTACAGAGTTAAATAACATTTTCAAATGCTGAAATTTAGATCAGCTTGCCTTCAAAGTGTCAAGAGCACCAATTGCAGCCTCCATGACAGGTAATGCCTCTGCCAGGTCACTCTCACATTCATTTTTCAGTGCCTGAGCCTCATCAGCTTTTGCTGTAGCTATTTCTTCATCCACTTTTACAATTTTTCTTTTTTCTTCTACTTCAGCAGATTCTACTTCTATAATCTAAAGAAAAGCCATGGGCTTTATTTATATTGTGCCGTGAATGATCAAATAAACTAAAATTACCTACTATAGAATTTATGGAATACTGTAAAATACAAAGAGAACATTGAAGTTTTTTAATATGTTAACATAATTTCAATTTAGGTTAAGGGAAAAATTTCTTAGCATATTGCAGTATCGCCATGGAGTTTTAACAGTAGATAAACTGCACAATATCAGATTACTCTCAATAACAGCTATTCCAAGTATGTTTGAAGTTCAGGAGACAAGAAGCTCCTCATGTTTGTGCATCAGGCTGTAACTAAAATGGATGAGCTTTAACAGGGAGTTTTAGCTTCATACTCTGTAACATTTTGACTACTGAAATTTATTTTATTTTCAGAGATAAGTCAAGCCTTTATCTAACTCCCTTGGAAGTTCCAGGGGCGTAACAGTCAGTTTTCTTAGATATCATTGTATCTGTAAAAACAGTTAGGAATCAGAAACAAGTGCATAACATGTCAAATCATGCTTTTTTGGTGATGCAACAGACACATACTAGATAAATATGTGTGTATTTTCATACACTAGAATTTTCAAAACACCCAAGATTTTTGATCCTAAATCACCAAATTCCCATGAAATTAGCTGGGTTTAGGATTCTTTGATAAACCAAGCATATAATCTCTGTGCATGCAAAGACAGACTGTGCAAAACTGTTCTTGTTTGTTTTGTCATATTTAGTCCTTGTTTGTTTTGTCATATTTAGTCATATGAAAAAACCTATTTGAGGTTTTCACAATGTTTGTGAATCAACTTGGGAAATCTGATTTAGTCACTATTAGAATGAAAGTTCCTCTAACATCCTTCAGCATGGAGCTTAGGCAACAAATATATATCCAGAGAATGTATTTTATATAAAGAATGAAATTTTCTTTCTGTTCTAAGGATATAAACGTCAATAATCCATTTTAGAATACTGGAAACCTTTTTAAACAAGAAGTGAACTCAAAAATCTCAATTAAACTCTTACTTTCTGAAAGTCCAGCATCAATGGAATAAGACACATTAAAAGCCACAAATCTGTATTTGTATAACTCTACCTTCATCATGCTTGCATTTTCCACTTTAGCTTCTTCCAGTTTGGGCTGCAGCTCAATTAATTCTACTTTCATCCTACCAACCTATGCATATACAAAAGAATCAGGTGGGATCCAGAAGGGTCAAGCACAATTTCCAACAATTTCTTTAAGACCTAGATTTTACCTAGTGACTAATTTATTGATAGAAGGATTTAACATTCAGTTTCAAATCAAAACATTTCCAAGACTTATTTTTATCTCCCATGTACAATGTCTAATTTTAAGAACTATGCTCACTTATAGTCACCTGTTAATCACCAAGGAAATGACAGCTCTGTTCATATACTACTTAACAGTATATGCTTAGAGATGTGTGGCTCTAGTACAAGTTCTGTGATTGTAGGAAAGAAAAGGCAAAAAACATTTGTTAGTTTTACTGTTGAAGATTGAGCTAAATAAAATTTGAAGTACCACTTTTGACTGACTTCTCCAGAAAAAGACCTGCATTTGACAAATATTTTCTATTTTCAGTTCCATATTTGTTGTAACTCACCTGTGACTCAGCAAAAGCTAGTTTATCTAGCCCATTCACATATTTCTTCTTGGCTTTCATTACACTGTCTCTTTTCTCAGTAAGAAGCCTCTGAAATGCAGCAATAAGCTCAAGATAAGAAGTAGGAGTAACATAATTATAGCGTCCCAGACTTTGTAAAAACCTATTTAAAAAGTAAAAAAAGAAAGAGCAACTTTAAATTTTGATTTATTTTTTAATTTTTTGTAGTTTATTCTTAGCAAAGTTATGTAACTGATAGGCATTAACAATTTCAACGATTTTATATAATTATTATGAAGGCAAATAGTTGTGTTAACTTCTAACTATAAATGAGTAGCATTGAAACTCAGTCACCTAATACTTTATGATTGTTTGCAAAAGCCATAGACTGACCTTTCAGAGAGTGACATAACTGAAGTATGAAAGTATTTACAGATGGGCACAACTCCCTGACGCTCCGTGTCTGAGAGCTGAAGTGTTTCTAAGAACTTACTAGCCACACGTTCAAGGGCATCTTCAGGCCACGGCTGAGGGAGAAGTGAAAAGGAAAGAATTTGTAAAATTCAACTATTATCAATCTTCAAATGTTAAAATCGTTTACCATTCAAACCACTAGAGTGAGACACACTAGTCCTAGCTGTGTCTCGAGAACAATGAAGTGATAAAAAGGTTGGTTAGCTCAGGCAACAAGGTCACCACCCATGCAACCTTTTCTGGCAACTCCTGGTTGATCTTCTAGCTCAAAGATACACATTAACATTCCATCCAAAAAGTTCTGCATCTGTTCACCCTTTGGCAGAAAAATTAATTGACATAAGCAGTGGGCCAAGCTATAGAGTGTTTTATTGAGAGCAATACTGCTTACATCAATACTGTTTCTTTAAGTTTTATTATGCTATCTAAGATCTACTGATGAACAACAGGATTTGTATTTGCTAGTCATTCCTACAAGGGATGACCTGCTTAATAGGCAGCCACAAATAAGATCATTTCACAGTCACAATGAAATTATTTCTCTAGTCCTTTAAAACATAAACATTATGTAATACAATTACAAATTGCCATCATCAAACTAAGACTATTCATACTTCAGAAATGTGTAGCAACAAAATGTAACTTTATTTAGATGCAGAAATGTTGAGATCAGACACCAAAGAGCTCCCAAAATATCACAGAAAAGGGTTATGCAATTTTAATATTCTGAAAAACAAGGCGTACTTGTACAAGGAAGACAAAAGAAAATCTAATGGCACTTAGAAACAGAGTGTTAGAGAACTGGAGCAGATTTTGGAGGAAATAACATACATATTTTCCCATACCTGGAACCAATCAATAGTACAGCAGTTGATGAGTGATGGAAACTGTCTCAGACGATTGCGGAAAGCATCTCCAATTGGGCTGAATGCCACCACAATATGGAGATTTTCTTTGCAGAAGTTCACAAAAAGTGCATACAAGGCCAAGGGACTGAGTTCTTCACCTTTATCACCAGCCTGAACTGCTGCACGAACACCCTTAGGAATAATACATACCATAAAAAACGTTATATAAATTCTCATTAAGTACATCTGAAATCCCATAGCAATCCTATTAATGGTAACATCACCAGGAAATAATTTTTTTAGTGGAAATGAAACAGGCAAAATAAAGTAGAAAACCAGATCAAGCACTAAATCCTGTCTGAGGACAGGATGGCACTACTTATCTGTGACCCTGACAACTCATTCCAGAAATGATCATCTGCTGCTCTGAGCAACTGAGAGTAGTACTGCCTCATGACAGTAGAGTAAAAGAAGAATTCTTTGGAGGGAGCAGACTTAAATGAGTAAAAACCAACTTTGCTCCAGCTGCCACATTGTGGATAGCTACCAAGTAAGAATGGTAAGAATGAAATAGTAATAGAAAAAGATCACAAGAATTATAATCTAACTTCTTTGAAAGTAACATGCTCCATAACTTAAGCGCAAGAAAATACAGTAGTAACATCTATCAAGTGATACAGATATTGTAATAAAGAACATTTGTGTGTGTGCTAAGAACCACTTTGAAAGTCAGCTAGAAGCATACCTAGTTAATTTAGTAAAAACATCACAGAGATAGGAAGACAGCACAGCATACATTTCCAAATATTGTTTGCTAACATTAAGTTTCCAACTTGATGTATACAAAGATTGATGCCCCCCAAACTGGGTCTGCTATTGTGAAAATACAAGTCTGATTTTAGTTAATTTTGTTTTTAATTTGTCTGAGTACATTGCATCTTTATTTCTAAGCCTAAATTAATGCAACACCTTTGCCCACCTTGTCTCTGAATAGAAGTGTCAGGACTATGAAATTCTAACAATGCCCTAGTGTCCCATAGAGTAGGAGTCCATTGACAAAGGCAAGCCATGGGTTCCAATAAAAATGTCACATCTTTGCACTTCACTGATCAATGAAAACACTATGATGCCCAATCTTGTCCTACACAACACACTACAAAAATAACTATGGCCACAGAGAATTCGTGAACAACACAAGTTCTCTACAGGCACAACTTAATGTGTTTGTGAACGGAGTGCTAGGTCAAAATTAAAGCTTGTAGTTGGTATAAACTACTCCATAAGTTTATTAAGCTGATCTATCTAAGGTCTCAAAAAGAAGTCACAGAATTTAGTGCAGATGTCCAAAAGCCACACTTCACACTGAACTGACCAAGTAGATTAAAAGGGAGGTGAAATTAAAGAGAATTTCTGAAGATACCTCTACAATTTCTTGTTTTTCATCTGCTGCAAAAATATTGGGAACCTCCCCTGTGTTGAGGACACTGTCAATATCTTCTAAAAAGCTCTCTTCTTTAATCTGTGTGTCTGTGATTAGAAATACAGTTTTCAAGCCTTTAACACCTGCATTCCTCAGAAGTCTCTGAAAAAGCAAGACAATTAAAATTGTACATTCCAGAACGCCCTTCCTCAAAATTATGTCAAAATGTAGACAGGTTACTAATACTCACTTTCAGATCTTCTCTCCACTCATTTGTACCATAAGTCTTAGAAATCTCTGGTTGAAAGACACACATTCTTGCCATGAAGGCTGCCAGGCGAGTCAGAGACTGCCGCCCGCTTCCTCCCATTCCGACCAGCAGAGCATTTCCCCCGGCCTGCTTCAGGATGCGGCTTAGCCGAGACAAATGCTCCAGCATGTACCTGCATGGGGAACGTGCTCATTACCAGACGAGCAGGAATACATGTGCATCTATTCACCTATAAATCTGTGAGACAAACCAAGGAGCAGCATCTCCAAAATCAATTCCTGAATGCAGGGTGGGGTAGAGAGGAAGAGGGAGAGAGAGAGTGGAAATGAACCACAAAATAAGGTAAAACTTACAATTCTTCTATTATACAAATACCAGCATTTAGCTAAATTACTACAAGTTGCTAGAAAGAGCATGCAGAGGTAAGAACAAGAGCACTAAAAGGATAAATGTGTTAAACGAAAAGAAAAACATTAATTCTCTATTTCAAAATAACAGCAATATTACCAATTTTAACTTTCTTGAAGAACAGCAATTTTAATATCTTTTTAAAGTAACCACTGAGGGGCAGGGTTATCTCCCTTTCCTCTGCCTCTGAAAGTATTTTATAACTTGTATGTGGAATTGACATTGGAACATCCTCAGGTAGCAGTATCTGCACATTACTAAGACTCCTTGTAAAATCTCAAGCATGATTTATCTCAGAATATGAAGCAAGGCTTATAGAGATCACCTGCTTAAGCACAGGGCATGGTGTAATTAAAGCAAGCTGAGCAGCTATTAAAAGTAGTCTTAAAATTTTTTTCAAACATTTCAAGAAAGGTAATTTCTTGTTTATTTTTACTGGTTAGAAAAATAAAAGAAACAAATTCAGATGTTATCCATGAGATTGAACTCTAAGGCTACAATCAAATGTGCTCTCCTGGCTGCTGTTCAACGAGGTCACTGGAATATTGCCACCCAGGAAGTGGCCTCTGATCACCGGCTGCCAGCTCTTCAAACTGAAAGCCTAGCTATATATACAGGCACTCAGAAATCCAGCCTGGCAAAATGAGCTACACTAAAACAAGCTGCTATTAGAACTGTTTAAAGTAAGGCTAAACACCTTTATGAAGTATCTATGTGCCAAGTCATCGTGGCAAATATGAAGAGGTGGTAATCTCTGGCAACAGGGAGGAGGAAGGAGTTTGACCTCCTCATCTCTCTCATTTGTAGCTCTGCATGATCACAAGTTAAGGTAACAATAAGGGTCTGCAGAATATAAAATTTTATAGGATTAGGTGCAGCACCAGCTGGGTGCATGGCTGTGCTACATAACAGAGCAGACAGACAGCTATGATTGTGAACATTTCCCTCTTGGGATGTTTGTCCTTGGGGAATAAAAGCCCAGTGACATACAGTGACAGAGGCCTAGGAGAAGTACAGCACCTACCTCATCCAGTGCACAATGTTTCCATAACAACTAAGGAAAATATTCAAAGCCCTTTAGGAGAAAAGCTTCTCATTATTTACTTTCAGATAGAAAAAGGAGAAGCGCAAGAGAAAAATCAGTTTACTTCTATTCAAAAAGGTGTAACACCACTAACACTTTTAAGAATGCATAAAAGGGAGGAGACATACAAAAACCACCATCCACAAAAATGGAATATACTGAATTACTAACTACTGCTTAAAGCTCTTTATAAAACAGATCATAAACACCTGAAAACAACAAGGTTCATTCTTGTTTTCTGGGTTTGATTATATTCATCCAGACACTGCTCCACAACATCACTGAAATCCTCAATGCTTGGAACCTCAACATAAAGTCTTTCATCTCCCTCAAGTTCTGGAACCATGTAGTCACCAAAACACAAGCTTCTCATGTTTTCTTCTGTTACCTATGGCAAATATTCAACAAATAATGAAGTCAAGTTCAATATTTAATGAATGTATTCCTCACTGGAATTTTAGAAAACAAAGGAGAATTTAGACAAATATCCCAGACATAAGAATAAACACTCCAAATGTTTTGACTCACAGACAACACCCCCTCAAAATTATGTTTCCTGCATTGAACTAGACACTTATTCTTAATTTGTTCTTGGCTCAATTAGCCACTAACAGTCTCATAATCATGACCTTCAGATTACACCAAATTCATGCATATGTATATTAACAACTAAGACTACAAAGTTATTTCATCTGTACATGAAAGACATTACAAATGGCATAAAAAACAAACAACCAGAAAAGGAAGACAAGGCATAAAATATTACACAACTATACAGAATTTTGGATAGTAAAATTTAATAACAATCACAGGATGCAGATGTACAAATTTCTGTTAAGGAAAAGTAGTAAGTTTACTTACATTTTAAAGGTAATGTATTTTGAAAAGAATGTTTATATACAACAGTTAAACCCACCCAAACAATTTTATTGCTACATTTTTTTCCTCATGAAAACATTTTGCCAAATTCAACTCAAACTTTCACGTGCATTTGAATCAAAATTTCACCAATGATTCACTTTTGTGTCCTAAATTTGCAATAAAATTATTTTGCAACACGTTAAACATGATACTCACAGGTGATTTTCCTTCCTTCAGGTGTGCAAAAACTTTATCAAATGATTCTTTGAAATGTTCTTTCACAATATCTTTCACTAGGTTGAACAACCAGGCTCTGTCATCATCTTCCACCAGGCGGTCATAGAAGACACGAAACACCTCGTGCACAAACAGCCGAATCATCACGTGCTTGTTTTCAACTGCACTTTTCTTAATGAGCAAACAGCCATGGATAACCCGTGAAAAGTCACGCAGGTTGAAGGTATAATGAGATTTGGCTGGTGTGGGCAAAAGATTTTTGATGGCTTTCTCATATACCTTCAGATAACAACAGAGAACAACAAAATAAAAAAAGTAACACTGACTGTATTATTATCATAATTCCTAAATACCTTCTAAAAAAATGTTTTTTTCTCAAAAAGAAAACTTTATACATACTACATTATTGTAGAGCCAAGGGAATTTCACTGAACAAATTGAAGGAAATTTCCAGTAAGGTATTTGCCTCTTACCTCTAAGGTGGCAGTGACAATTTGATTTCCAGTTGTGTAGAAGTCAAGGGGAAACTCATTAATCCTCAGGTAAAGAGCTACTACAGTAGAGAAGATGCGGATCATTGTTTCATCACTGAAGGAGTTGATGGTGCAAACGTTGAAGTGCCGCAGGAACCGAGGGCTGACAGGATTCCTCCCACCCCCTGGAGGCCCCATTGCAGCCACCAACTGGATGTCAACAAGGGTGATTTTAGAGGTGTCCTTAAAATCATACCTTCAAAATGAAATGCCATGTGACACTTAAATACAGATATAACACATTTGTTACACCTTAGATGCATCTATATGACAGACTACTCTCTGCACGCATAACTAAAGTATTTAAAACAATATAAAAAACATTCTAGGCATTATGTAATATAATATATATTTCTATGCATTTTATCTTTTTAAAAACAAACAAGCCCTCCTCCCTAAAAAAAACTAAAAAAACAACTAGTCCTTTAATTGTGTACCAGTTAATCGCAACATGTCATATTCTGGACCAAAAGAAAGATTATTTGTTTAAATGGCATTCTGTAAAACCTGACATGAAATTTTGAGTATTAAAACTGTAACCTGTCGATATATTATCTCTATTCAAGAACAACAGATATTTGAGCAGTGCCTGGAATCACAAGAGTAGCTGTACTTGAGGAGTGCCTGGACTCATAGCATGATCCAGACTCAGGAAAACACCTGTTCCAATCTTCCAATATAAGCAAAGCCAAAAACCTCAAAAGCAGGGAAGACTTTCAATTTAGTTTATTTCATGCCTATTATCAGATATGATTTCACTGTGAATTTTAAAAAAACATTTTGAGATCTTGTTAAAAAAAAATTATTGACTAATAGAAACATGGATAATAGGGGAAAACAACATAAGAAATAAAATCAGAAGTTTTATATAACTGCACATATATAGGTATGTACAGAAAACTGCCAGCTCACTCTAAGGAGGAAGAGAAAGAAAATGAACAAGAAACTCTACTGGAAAAAAATTAAATAATAAAGTTGCAAATTAATCATTTTATTTAACCAATACTAACTCTGTTGAATTTCAGCAGTAGAACATTCTAAAACACTCAAAATTAATTTGATCATTAATTTCCTAAACTGAGAGGTCCTTAGAGGATAATATACAAGTTGCTTCAACTTTAAGTAATACATTTTTATATAGACTGAATCTACCTTAACATTTACAAACCACTTCAAAAAAGTTTTGAAAATAAAATTCAAGTGAATAAATAAGTATAACAGCAAACACAGCAACAAAAAAATTCAGTTGTATTTCAAATAATTACCAAAATCCATGGTCAAAGAACTGCCTTAGAAGTTCTATAGGAGGCTGTGCTCCATACTTCTCCAAAGCTGGCATATTCATATCATCTACAAAAATCACGCACTTTTTTCCCATTGGAGGGCCAAAAACTCCTTTGCGCCTCTTGTCCAGCCTGGCCATAATAATGTTCTGCAATGCAAACAGGGTCATTCAGAACACAGATTGCATATTCATGTCCAGTCTCCTTGAGAGCAAAATTATCTGTTCTACCAACCTGAGTCTGATTGGCACTGGTTCGAGCTGAAAAATTAATGAAGAAGGGGAAGTAGCGCTCCTTTTCCAAGTTGTTCATTAACTTGTCCTTGACATACACAGATTTCCCAGTTCCTGTTGGTCCCACTAGAAGCAGTGGTCTTCACAAAGACAGAAATAAAGCACAAAGACTGCAGAAACATTGTAAACTAACAGCAGCTAGAAGTCAAAGGTTTTACTAGCTTGCCCTTCTTCTTCCACCTCTAAAAAATTTACTTGCCTAAACAAGAAACTAAAGTGTTCTAAGGCACTCATTAAACCCTCTCAAAATTTTGTTTTGCTTCCACCATCAAGAAAATGGGAGGAGAAATAAACATTTTTCATTCCCTCATTCTACTGGTGTTGGAGTATATGAACACACATGGGAGGTAAATTTCTCCTGGTGGGTCTTGCATTAGTTCAAACTCCATAAGGTTTTCAGCCTTGGAACCTCAGGCAAATTTTATTTCATTCTCTTATATGATCATAGCATGGGTAATATAACTGATTTTGATAGGATTAATCAAAGAAAAAAATCCTAAAATATGTATTTGATTGCCAAAGTAGAAAGAGGGTACAACAATTTTTGGGTTGTCCTAAGAGCATCATCAAACTGCAAATACTAAAGTAAGACTGTAATAACAGTCTTACTGCTACCAGATTTTCGGCAAATTTTTTTGTTTGTAGTAAATGTCTGTTTTAAAAAGCCAAATAAACTGCAGATTTGATAAAAACAACGAACTCAGAGGAAATAATAAGAATTATTTCTATCTGTGATCAAACTTCAGAAATCTGTAGTGAAGCAACTTACTTTCCATGGGTAATGAAGAGGTCTAGCAAATAGGTGTAGCGAACTGTATCCATAGTTGGGACTATAATATCTTGAATCTTCACATTTTTATCACTGTAACTAATTTGTTCAATAAATTCATTCCAGTGAATCCAACCTACTTTGCCTTTGAGCTAGGCAGAAACACAGATGTAGAACAGATTGGTGTTATACATATGAAGGGTTTTCTCTACTACTTCACTTTTGAAAAATTAAAGTAATGGATTTTAATAAATGAATGAATATTTGAAGTTTCAAAAGTTCACACATCTAGTTTGCTTTACCCCACTAATAAAGAATGAAAGTACATACGTAAACTTCTTTCTTTTCTTAAAAACTTTGTTCAGTGAAAACAAACAAAAAAACCACACACACAGAAAAGCACAACAAAAAACAAGAGAAGAAAGAAGTCTAATAGGCACTATATACAAAAATTGTAACACAAACTACCCATGGGCTTAATATTCTGTTTTCCTTCTGAACAAAAAGGAAGGAATTATTCCTTTGCTACAAAATCAGATTTGAATCTGCCAACTGAGCTTGGCTTACAGAAGAAATAAACAGTATTACAGTATTACAAATATAACTGAAATGTACATCTTAGTATCTTATTAAAAAATTGGTCAGTACACTGGTATTTGAAAAAGAAATGAAAAATGTATTGTGGGATTTAATCCAATCAACACTCTAAAATATCCAACAGGCTTCATAAAGTTAAATTACCCACCTGGCTGCATTTTCCTTCTATTAGGACTGTAAGAATCTATTTAGTGGATGCAGAAGCCACTCCTACCTCATACACATAGTCATAGACCAAGCCTTTCTCTTCCAGGGGACACTCCCACTTTCCCAAATTCGCTGGTACAGGATTTGTTTCAGATTTCCCAGACAAAGTTTCCCTCAAGAAATTATCAAAAATTGTCCTGCTGTCACCATCACAAGTTCCACCAATGGACCAGATTGTGGCAAAAGTAAAACATCCCTGCAAAGGCAAAAAAAATTAGTCTCATAAATCAACACATGACATGAACTTTGTACAGTCTGATTAACAAACATAATGCTAAAAAATATTGTTAAGCAGAGCGATGTTAGTAATTGCCCTTCAATATCCCCAGTCTAAAAAGACTTAGAAATCTGACTGTAGACAGAGCACACAAGGACAGAGAGAGAAAAAACTAAATAAATAAAATAAAGGCCACTACACATGTCACATGACAGCAGTATGTCACGTGACAAAGCCTGAGACGAGTTCTAATGACAAACCAGGATCTAGGAATTTTCTAATTTAATTTTAAATAACTACTTTCACATTCTATTTTCTTTAGTTTTTCATAAGAATAATCATATAAGGTCAGACAGAGGATCCAACCAAGGTAACCATCAGAAAACTTTCTTACATAGAAATTTTACTCAAACAAACAGCCAATCAGTATTGCATGAATATTTATTTCCCTTAAGAGAAAGTAGATCCTATGCTTTAGCTAACTACTTGGTTACTTAAAAAGCACATTTAATAAAAACACTATCCCATTTAATGGGAAAAAGAGTACAATTTTTGATCTTATTTGTCATTTTTAAGACTTCCATCTCATCTGGGTACCTCCAGAGTATTGGGAAAGAGAGCAAGGAGGAAGTAAAATTGTTTCACATGTCTCTTATTCATAAATTAAATTTATTTGGATTCGTAAAACTGTTTAGAAAACCAGCATATAGAGAAACAAATATACATTTCCCTCGATATTATAAAAACCAACCATAATCCAGGCACGGATGCTTTTGTTGGTGGGATCTTCTTGCACAGCTGGACAAATCAACATTTCAAAAATCCGTGTGAGAGCTACCACAACATTAATATCACCTGTAGGCACCAGTTCCTAAGAGATTCAAAAGGTTGGATGTCATACTCCATTCATTTATCTTTTGGAGACAGAATACTAAAACAATTAGATCAGTGGCTAATTCCAAACACATGCTAGGAGGGAAGGTTTACAGTGACTTTTACTCCAAAGATCATTTGCCCTCCTCAGTCACTGAAATGCAAACACCTTTAGCTCATTAACCATGTTCATGGCTACCACGTGAACACTACAATTCAACATCCTAAACCAAAACAAAACCCACAGAAGTCACTACAGCAAAACACAAGCAAAATTCTACACACTGTCACACTGAGCTTGCAAGGAACTACTCATTTCCTCTAAAACTTAAAAAAGTACTTCCTTATACAACATAACATCTTTAAAGAAAAAATGTACAAAATTCTCACGGGAAAAAGTTTTATTAGTGTTTTAAATACTTACTTTACTTTTGAAAATAAGAAGATGAAAACTATGATCAAATTTCAAGCCTTAGCTGACATTCTCATTTTAACTCTTCAAACTGATCCTAGGAACTGCACATTCATTTTAACTGTGCTTGTCATGAGAGAGCAGCCACCTTGTACCAAGGGTAACAGATTGGAAATGGCCACTAACTACTGCAGGAAAAAATGGCAAAAAATACCTTGCACTGTTTCTGACGGACTCTTAACGCTGGTGGTACCAACCAATCAAAAAGGCCCTGCAGAAGATCTTGATGTTCTTCTGAGTTCAGAGGTTCAGGCAGTTTACTCAGCCAAGAGGTAACAATCGGCCTCCAGCCCAGCTGAGAAGGCTCCAAATAAATCATGCCACAACGACTGACCGTAGCAGGCTAAGGAAAAATGGTAAAGTCATTTTATTGTGCAATTAATAGACTGAATTTTGGTTTATATTGTCATTAAATGCAAAACTTACTGATGCCTGGGAAAGATCCATCGTTTCAAAAATAAGAGTCATCTGAGGGGACATTTGGATGACTTCCCCACTCATCAAACAAAGCTTGAAAGATGAAAAAATAATATGCAAGATTAGAAAAAAAATAGTATTAAATTACACTTCCTATCACAGGGGAGTTCTGTATGAAAATTGGCAAAACCAAGTCAAATCAAAGGTAAACAAAATGTTTAAGCACTTGTAACAATAGATTCTTATCAAGTTTTAGCTGAATTCTTCACTTAAACCATAGTATTCCATATTAACCTACTGGTAGGTTCATTACAATAAATCTTGCATAAGACAGGATAAAGGAAAGACAGCAAGAAGAAAAGAAAAAAGGTATCTGCAGCTATTGTTGCTAATACTGAAGCATTCCAGCTGGAGACACACTATCCTTTCATACTAAAATAAGAGTCCAGTTTGAGTATTTTGACACATCCAGAACTTAAAAGTTCAAATATTGTCTCTAATTTTTATATTTGCTTTGAGATAACTAGGGCCCATTTACAAAAGTGATGTTACAATTTTGACTTCAGAACCCATTATTTTGAAAATGGAACCCTTTGTGTCTTGGGATTGTCTTGAAATGTAAGTGTCTAAGTTTGTGCAGTCTTAGAAATAATGGAGCTTGTAATATATAATTAATAGCAACTTCTGACATTTAAATGTCAATTATTTATGTTCAAAAATTACATTATGGCATTAAGGAAATACTGCATAATTCATGTTTTCAGCAATGAGTTGATATTGTGATTATGATCCCAATACAAACAAACAAACAAACAAACCAAAAACTAAAACCAAACAAAAAAACCCAACCCCAAAAGCTCACAACTTGTCACCAACACCATCTTGCACTTGCTCTTTTCAAAAGTTGGGCAGTGCAGTTTTTATTTGTGGTTTTATATGTAGAAGAGCATTTTCAAAACGTCACAATTTTGTTTGGGCATTTTTTGCCCTGCTGGTACCTTTTTGTTGTCATCCAGAACCGTGTTCATGCTCTCTATCCACAGGGTGTCGATGGGGCCATCGAAGATGACCCACTTGCGCTCGGGGGTCTCGGACAACGCGAATTCCCTGAAGGTCGTAGCGACAACCCCGTCCGTCCACTGCCGGGTGGGCACGGCCATGGGGAGTGAGACAAGAACACAGAGCTCAGCCTGAGCTGCCAGCCACAGAAACCTTCCCTTTGCTCTCCATTATCCCCCACTTTTAACTGTTCTCCTCTTGTGCTGCAGAGAGCAGTATGTAACTTTGGAGTTTCATCGAAGGTCTTAAAACAACAGCAATTTTTTTTTTTCTCATTTGAAAAAATACAAAAAAGACCAGCAATTCAATTTACTGAAACTTAGAAGCATGTCTGCCCTGTCTTGCATCTGTTTCTCTCCAGAGTCACCTTAAGTTTCAGTATCTCACATATACTACTTGGTATCATTCCATCTCCAAACCCAAGTTTCACACTTGGGAACCCGTGAGTTCATAGATTTTTCTAGAGAGTTTTTGCATTACTTTGATTATACTAGTTAAGAACAGATGGAAAAATTAATACAATTATGTTTGATTTCCTGGCATGGATGTAACTACAAGAGGATAATGACCTTCAAAATGGTATTGCCCTTTTTTTTTTTTTTTGCATATTTAAACTTATATAACTGCATACAAACATAGTACTGCATTTTTTATATCCTAATTAAAAACAGGCCACAAAAGTATTAGTTAAAGTAAAATTTACAATTATGTTCTCATCCGTGTTTAAAGTCATAAAATTATGAATTCAAGCATTTACTATCCATAGTAACAGAAATATAATATACAGGAAACATTCTTTTTTACACATACATTACCTCATGGGATATCAGATCAAACTGCCCAAAAAGCTGGCCCATAGTGATTGATTTTGGATTCACAGTTCTATAAATGACTTTTTCTTCTTCACCATAACCACGCTTTTTCATAAGAGACAGCGTATCTGCCAGCACATGTAGAACTTTGGTCTTCCCAGAAAATGACTCTCCCACCAGCATGAAGCTGTTAGATGGAAAACAAATCCTGCTATTAATAAATTTGTCTTGCAATTTAAACTTTTACAGATTACATGAGGGCCAACAGTATCAAACATATGCTTACAGCTAATTTTCACCTAATTTTCAAAAAGTGAAGCAAGTAAATTTTCTTTGAATATAAAAAACATCTTTTCACAAACCCAGTTTATTTGTACATGCAAATTGATTGCACAATCTTATGGAGAATATTAATTAATGAGCTGAATATTAACCATCATATGACTAATATCATATTGCATATATTTCCTCCACACATTTGCTATTCTGTAATAACAGCTAGGAATAAAATGTCACAGACCTGACAATATTTTAATACAAATAAGCTTTTCCATCCTAAGTTTCCACCATACTGACATCAGCATCTAAAATCATGTGCAAGTGCTTCTGATATCAGGAGGAGTACAATTCCTCAGACATACATCCACAAGAATTTTGGGACTTGCAAAAGCAGTATCAGTAATCAGCTGTTCCAAAGATGATTGGAACAAAGAGGAGTATTATGCCACCCTCAAAACCTTCTATAACTTCATATAAATAACTGCTACAGTATAAGTCAGAATTACAACAGATAGTGCAGTGATGAGAACCTTACCCATGTCTAACAATCATCATTTCATATGTCTGTATAATTTTCTGCATAAAAGTTTGTACAGGTTGGACATTATGTTGAGTACAACATTCATTGCAACATTCCAGAAAATCCTAAAATCAAAACAAATCATAATCTTATTCTTGCTACAATTTAAATTACTGTCCTTCACAACAGTAGAAGAGTTTATACTCATCAGAAAGGGTTTCAAATTAATTAATAACTGAAATAGTATTAGCCAGAATATAGCAAACTTCCTGGAGGGAAAAATTCCCACTTCGGTACTTCATGTGTTAGAACAGGATTTAACTACAATTTTTATCTTGAGAAGAAGGCAAATCATTCTCAGGAAACTAGCAGTGTGCTTCAGAATAATGCACTTTTTCCAAAATCATAGTATTTACTGAAAACTTAAAAGGTAATCCAATATGGTTTTTCCAACACACTCATCCTTTGCAACCATTCTCCTACAAAGATTGTTCCAAGTGTTGCTAAAAATAAAATACAAGAACAAACCTTAATCTCACATAATTATTTCCCAAAATTAGGAAAGAAATTAGAAATCCTAAAACTTGGTAAATGTGCAGGTCAATTCCCAATCTGTAATGCACAACCTTTCTGAATGTAAGAGAACTCAGATGTGGATTATATTCAGAACAAATAAAAGAATCCCCTTTGCTACAAAGTTTCATTGCAAACATTCAGCAATTTTGCTTATCTTGAAATACCTCACTGTATTAATTGCACCTGATTAAAAAGCAAATCACCACAAAACAATCAACAATGATCATGACCAAGGGAAAATGAGAAGAGTACTTACATTGTAGTCTGCCTCAGGAAGCTTGATTCCAGGAAATAAATCACTGGTTATACCCATGAACAGAGGTATATCATGTGACAAAAATTTGGGCTCATTCACATCTTTAATTGATCTAAGAAGCTAGAAGAAACAAATATGCATTTTACTGTTCTTATTTAGAGACAGAGCATAAGGTATTCAGCAATGAAAAGAACCAAGTATGTAACAAAGACGAAATCATTAAATGGGGCCTTTGATAAGAAGCCCAACTGTGCAATCATCAGCACAGCCCCGGAAAATGTAGCATGTAATTTATTATCTTCATTTCACAAACTACAAAACATGGATCAGTGATGTGACAAGATGTGATGGAACTGCCTTCAGAATTCAGAGCTCCATATATCTATGAAACTTCTTAAACAAATATTCCCTCAGGAACTCACCAATATATCTTCATCTTCTGTGGGAAATTTTAACTTTAGATTCCCCGCAGCCACCAGCACAGCTTTGACTGCCCTCATGCCATAGTCATAGTGATACTGAGAGGAAAGCTGTTCTGAACAAAGCCTGTAAGTCATGACTATCTTCACTGACAGTGACTTAGCATTCAAAAATCCATATGAATAGAGGGAAATTTCGGCTATCAGAGCATAGTTTGGAACCATCATGGCTACTGTTCGGAAAAGAACCTGAAATACATACCCAGAGAAATATCTTTAAATAATTAATTTAGGAATGGAAAGCAATTCTGAACTTTTACAGTATTCATCCCACCATAAAACAGAATTATCAATATTTGCAGCTTATGACTCCCTAGGAAGTTAACCTAAGAGAGCTACCACCAATATCCATCTTAATGTATAACACAGTACAGAAAGGACACTGTCCCCTCCAGCTCTTCCCTCAGCACTGTCTTAAGAATGCAAGAATGCAATTTGCCCCTTGCACAGATACATCCAGCAGTAAGGAAGGGAAATGTGATCCATAGCAGGCAAGAGAATGCACTTCCTTTCTTTCAGCAATCTGCAGTTGGTTTGCTTTTCATGCTGCACCATCTCTGCTTTCAGTTAGCAAAGCCTCCTCATGGAAACAGCTCATCTGGTCAAAACAATCATCACAAAGGTCACAGACACATCTATCTTATTACTTTACCTTCAGATTATCTGGAAGTTCAGAACGTCCTGCATAACCTGGATTCATAGTAATTGCTATAAAACAGTTTGGGTTAAGCTTCAGCTCAGTTCCTTCAAAAATAAATGTTTCTAGCTTTATCTGTATGGCTCTTTGGATGCAAAGGATCTGCTGTGCCACTACAGACAGCACTTCCAGTTCAATGCGATTGAATTCATCAAAACATGCCCAGGCCCCTGATGAAGCCAAACCCTTGAAAAACTGCAAATGAAAAAAGAAACCAATAATATTTCTAATAGAGACTTAGAAGATTCAAAAGACACTAAAACGATAAAGTTGGAAGTGTACTTAGATTAAAAAGATACAATAATAATGCTTAAACCTGTTTAGACCATAGATTACTGGTCTAAACTTCAGTGATGTACTGAAGAACAAAGTTTTTGATTCTAAAGCAAGCTGAATCAGATCCCAATCCCATTAATACTTGTTTCTTTCATGTTTTAATTAGCAACCTAATGGGTTTTAATAAAACACAGAAAATGAAACATATAGAGAACAGCATATAGTATCCAAAGGTAGCAGACCACAGGTGCCATATTTATTTGTGTCCGCAAAATAGGGACCCCAAAATTTTCACGTTAAAAATAAAACACAACATATATTTATTTTCTACTTACCTTTCCCATTGCCAGGTAATCAAGGCCATCAGAGCAGTTAAAGACAACACATTGAACAGCGAGAGCTTTAGCCAAATCTTTGGTGGTCTCCGTTTTACCTGTTCCTGCTGGACCCTCTGGGGCACCACCAAGGTTTAAATAAAAGGCTCCAATCTAAAGCACAGAAATAGTTTATGGAAACTATTTGTACTTCGTATGTAAGAAATTCTTCTGAATGAAAATGGTAAAATTAAATTGCACTTGACAGTTTCATACACTTTACTTATCTAACATAAAAGGTATGGTTTTACTAATTAAAAAGAATCTGAAATGTACTTACAGCTGGGGAAAATATACAAGAGAATTTCATTTTGACCCTAACAGAGGGTTTCGTTTTATTATCATCATGACCATGATTGGTTACTCAAACTTTATTATACCAAATTTTTCAGTTCTTGTTTAGATACACCTTTCAAGTTAAATTTGTTGCAGTTACTTGTTGCTACTCTTTTCCCTCTCTGTTTATCCTTTAATATACTTTTTTCCTCTCTTCTTTTTCCCACACCATCCCCCTTTGATGTATGTGTCTTCCATTGACCATTTCATATTCTCTCCTATATTCCACTGAAGTAAGAGGAAATCTGACAGAAAACAAAAAGTTGTAGACTTTAAACGAACAGTCCAATCCACAGTTACATCCACATCTGTATTGACTGACAAGTTCTGGGAATATTTTATTAAGACCTTGGTGGGCAAAGGACAAGACTTCTATTTGCCAGAATCCAGGCTTCCACCTGATATGCTCTGACTCCAGGTTTGTGAGCCTAAAACCAAAACAGACTACCAGCTGCATCACCCTCTCACATCGATGTACCTTGATGTTTTGACAAACAGATACCAAGCATCAGCTACAGTCACATGGGTGCCCAGCAAAGCCTGAAATCATACTGCAGCAAAGAAATTGCAGTAACTGATAATGAGAAAAGCTGTATCTGAGATGACTTTGGTAATTTTCAGTTGTCAGGTTAGCTGAGGATAAACCAGTACAATAATAAACACCTCTACCAAGAGCGGGGATACTACAAAGTTGCCAAACTTGTACTAATCTTAGAAAACGTGTGATCACAAGTGAATCCTTCTCCACTTAATTTAGCAGCCACAGAACATCAGAAAAGCACTCTGCATTCTCATAATCTATACAGTAATCAAATAGTCTGTTTTTCCTGTGTGTTTTAAAACACCACAACAGAAGAACACACTAACGTTTCAGTCCGGTTGATGGGCTATCCAGATTTGCTGTTATGAGTGATTTTCATGTTTAATATTCTGTAAAAATTACAAACCTCATTCTAGCAGAAACAGCAGTGTGACAATAACCATAAGGCCCTAAAGGATGGCTGCACTGAAGGGTGTAAGCACTACAATGTAGCACAGTAAACACAATTTGAGTATCCCAGGAGGAAGCTCCTACCAGGGTGCGGTAACACCTGTCAGTGAGAGGAGTGATCACCAGGCGTGGGGAGTTGCCCAGGTATTCGTAGGCGTATTTCACATTGCAGTTAATGATGCACACACGAACGTTCTCATTCTGCCAATAATAGCGCAGCTGGGCAAGCCACTGAAAGTCTGTTTCACTCTGCACACCTGACAAACAAAGAGTTGACAGCAATCATAAAGGATGTTGTAGATAGCTGGATTTTCTATTACAGTTAAATTTAAAACAGCTTTGAAATTACTGATGTTGATGCTTGTAGCCAAATACTCACAAACCCATCTTAGTACTGTACTGTTTTAGGCAGTAAAATCTGATTGGTTAACAATTTTTCATTAACTATGTATTAAGAAAAGTGTCTTAAAATATAATTACCACTTCCAATCATTTCCTTGATGACATCTCTAGCATGAACATCAAGAGTAACCAAGGCACCCAGTGTAATCCTGGTTTGCTTTGACAGTTTTCCTCTTACCAGCTCTACAATATCATTAAGTTGAAGCTGAAGTGTATCATAATAATCCTTTAAGCCCTAGGAGACAAAAGGTGATTTTGAAGCTGGTTATATCACAGTTTCAAGTGTTCCAGACTTCTTCATGTTGACTAGATATCTTAACAGAGGTTGCTTATTATATATTGTCATGGTTTTGCATCAACTTCTCTTATCCAGAGTTATGCATTTATGTTGTAAAGCTACATTTTAAACTATGATTGCTCTAAATAAGAATATTCAAGTATTTGAATGAAAGATACAAATCACTGTACATAAAATTCATGTACATGAATTCATATGAAACATACATGCTCATCATTTTTCAAATTTTATTTTAATTGTAAAAAACTGTTTGATTAAGCAAAAAACATCAGCTGAAATGAAACACTAAGGTTTTTTTACATTATGCATTACACAGTACCTTGGGTCCATTGCGAAGAACTTCATGTACCTCACTTGTCCAGTACATCTGAGACACACATAACACCACCTGGCCAGGCCACTCCAGAACCCAGCGCTTTCTCTCAGTCTCTAGATATGCCTGGAAGAGTTACATACATCACACAAACACAGTGTCTGGGAATATATATCACAATGTAATAGAGAAGCTTATAATGTAATCCCATTAATATTCCTTGCAGAAGAATACTATTTTCCTATTTGCAATGTCCAAATGGAGTTTTAAATGCTCTTTTCCCGTTAGGTTTAAAGAAACATTTTCTGTCTAATGATTTTCTTTTTGAAGGAAGTATATTACAAGTGTTCTATTTCTAATTCATAAGAAACCTGAACTATAACATCAGGTGATATATCCTGTAAAATAGTACTGCTGTGAAACTTTCAGAAGAATTTATATCCACTGTTACAGGAAAACTACCTGTGTCTTATTCAAACTAAACTCCAATGTATATTATTGGCCTATAAATACAAGTCATGTGAACTTGGTCCTGACCACATAACTTCATCAACTCCTGTGTTGAGGAAGAATTTTAGAAAGCCAAGAGAAAGACCTAAAACAAAGGCAGGTGCTTCAGTTCTTAAATTTTCACAAACCCCATACCTTTCTTGATCTGGCAATTACATCATGTACAGTCTTCAGCATAATATCCTCTACTTGAATTAACCACTTCTCCACTGCACCTCGAGCTTCAGAAGTAGAAATGTTTGAAATCAGTTGCACACGCTCGCCTTCAGAACTGTACATTCCTTTAATATCCAAATTGCGAAGGAAGTCCAGCTTAGCAATGCCTTCAAAACACTTCTTCAAATGAGGCTGAACTCTAAGAGGATCCTTAGTCTCTGACAGGATCTCCAACATTTCATCATTAGACAAGAAGAAGAAGCTAAAAAATCAGGAAAAAAAAATACAACTGCATTATCAAGCTATTGTTAAGACTGATCTTATTCACAACATAAAAACCCCATTCAGAATCTGTGGGTTTTAAATAAGCAAAGCTCATCATACCGGGGAAAGAAGAGACGTTTTTTTTCAAGGTAAGCATTAAGCCCTTTCATGATTTTGTCAAGAAGCTCATTACAGGTCTGAAGCTTCTCTTTTAATCCTGGCAAGGAAGTAGCAGCAAGGACCTGTAACAACAAATGTGCAAACTGTCAGCTATAAATGAGGATTTGAAACAGTAGAAATTCATCAAATAAGGAACAACATAACATTATTTCTAGAAAGCCTAGGGAACTGAAATCATAGTTCACTGTACACATTCTGAAAACTTAACATCCCCTCCCTCCAAAAAAAATGCTAAGAGAAGTTACTGTTTCCTGTTAGCAATGGATATTTCCCTTACCTTTGGGTCTTCGGCACAAAACTCCATGATCTCTCTCCACAGTCTATCCACAGTCTGAAACTGCCGCCCCTCTTCTGGCATCTGTTGCATAATATCCTCAGAAGAGAAGATGGGTTCCAAATACAGCCACTGTACCTGCACTTTCAGCCACTCATCAATATTCTCCTGAATTTGAATCAAGCGGCTTTCCCATTCCTTAATAAATGTTTAAAGAATGTTAATTTGACATTTCCAAGCACATAGTTAGAGACAACAAATTCAGGAAAGGCAGATACTGCAGTATTCCAGCTTCCAAAGAGAAAAACAAAATGTGTACCAATAAACAAAATGAAAGAAAAATATTTAGGAGTATAAGTTCTTCCACATATACAGATGGCCAAAGGAGCTCAGAAATTTTTACTTATTTGGAAATAAATTTTCCAAAATGCATTTATCACTTTAGTGCTATGAACGTTCAACAACTTAATTGTTAAGCAATAGCCAGGAGGCTACCAGTGATAAATTCTGTTTCATCTCCCTACAGCAAGGGCTCTTGTAGCTGAATGGCAGCAGGGAGACAATACCAGAAAAGCCACCTCAGCTCACAGGAGCAATCCAGCAAGTCCAGCATCCTGTTCCTAAGGACAATAGCAGATACCACTGGAGCAGGCTGCCTGTAAAGTGTATGTTCACTGAGCCTGCTTGAGCCTGAACATTTTGCACATAAAGCAACAACGACCTAGGGAGGGTAACTGCAAAGCAATTCCACCAGCTTCTCTCCTGTCAATAGCCATGGTGTTAGCACCACAAACACGACTCTAGCCTTGAAATTCAAAAGCAGGTGTGAAGCACTGCCATCATTGCTCTGAGGCTTGATTAAAAAAATATTCTCCCAGCCATCAAGAAGTTCCTTTGCTCTGAGAAAAATATTATACTTCAAAATTTGAGTCCAAAACTCAATAAATAAATAAATGTCCTTATTAGCAATAATATAAACATTATTTCCAGTTATTAAAAAGCAAGGTTAATGGAAATAGTGATTTTCCAAAATATGAAAAAAAGTAATCATCTCCTGGTTGCATTTGAATGTGAATGGAAGAGAGAATTCCAAAACAGAAATAAGGTAACTATGACTCATACAAACTCATAAGATTCTTGCCAAAAAATCAAAGCATTTCATTAACAATTCAAACAATAAAGCTGAAATACAATCAGTATACTATTGCACCACAGTTATCCTACAAACAAAAATGGTTGAAAAAGTACTCATTGTACCTTCATTTCACTGTCAAATGGTTTAATGAAAGGTGATCCTCTCATTGTCTGAGTTTTCATAATCTGATCATCAAGAAGAGTCTGAATATCATCCACTGAAGACAGAATATGAATACCAGTCTCACGATACACATTTGTGGTGAAGGAAATTGAATCCCACGTTTCCATCATGGTATGCATTGCTTTCTCCAAGGAAAATTCCTATTTAAAAAGAAAATAGCTCGGTCTAATTACTGAATTGGTTTTTTCCAACTCTCTAATTCAATATATAATTATATCTAGTGAATAAGCTATTTTGCTCTAGCAGTACAAATTAACTACTTGTTGTTATTTTTCCTCAGTATATCATTTTCTTGCACACAGAAAACAGCACACTTGGGAAATACTGATGATGTCACATGAGATAGAAATGCTTACACTCTTTAACAACATATAATGGGCCAAAGTCTCACAAAATCTCTTCTGTTGCATAATAGCAGAGACAAATAAAGCTAGTAAGTCATAAAAGTATCCACTAAGAGAGACCTGATGTCATATTTGTCACTATCAAATGTCTATGCTTACCTTGCTTGCACCTACACTTATTATTAAAAACTGTTCCAAGTAAGAAGATAGATTCTGCTTTAAAACTTTTCTCAAGGTAGTTCCAGCATCTGGTGTTATATCATATCCAACTATATCTGACATCTGCTGCCAGTGACGTTCTCTCATGCCAGGGTTACAAAAGACAGTCACAGTGGGAATGTTCTCCTAATTCAGAAAAGATGTTTATAAGGCAAATATCATCAAATGCATTATTTCTTAATTTTTTAATAATCTTTCATGTGAATTTAAAATTCTGCTACAGTAGCTGAAGAGATGAAAAACTCTTCCAAAAAGTACAGATGGCTCCATTCAGTTATCGATTTAATTTCTAAATAATTATATCAACTACTGAAGAAGAAATATAAAAATTATTTAGCATAATTTTTCAGTCTGCTAAATTTTGCTTCTATTAACATAACAGAGTCCCATTTCAAAATTTCCAACTACACCCTTAAATGTTTTTCTGCATCCAAAAATGACTTTTATCCTGTATGCGTTCATTCATTAAAATTCCAAAAACTATGAAAAAAAATGTAAAATGAATGGGACAGTTCAATCTGGAAATCGGGATTCAGAACAGCCTATCTCTGACACTGCGACATGTGCATGTACTGAGCCCTGAATTTAGCATGTCCCTCAGTATTAGATATTAATATCTCTCAAGTTTTCTTACCTTAAATTCTTTAATTTGATCCAGAACTGAGGAACACATGGTAAGAGTTGGATTACCCGTTACAGCTTTGTGTCTCACTGCCCTTTTCTTCTCCATTGGCGCTTTTTTCTGCTTTTGTTGGAACAGTCTTAACAGTTTGTACATTTCTCTGTAAAATTCATCAATCTCAGCCTCCATGCTTTCCCCATCTAGCTCTAAAAAGGTCCCATCCATCCATCTGAGAAAAGGTCACAAAGCAGGATAACAAATATAGCCCACAAATAATTATCACTTTGTTTTGCAGTACATGAATAGCCATTTAAATTAAAGCAAAGCTCTTCTTCCATATTATTGTTATTCTTTGCAAGATTCTAATGCCCAACTGAAAGTGACTCAATCACATTCTTCTATATATTTGTGTAATTCTCTTTCAGTCACATACTGAAGCTGAGTAACTGCATGAATGGACAAACATTTAAGTTAAACTCTAGACAGAGATCAACATACGACATTTAAAAACACACTTCATCTTGTATTTTCCAAACCCCCACACTTTCAGCCATAGCACATTATAACTTCTGAAGAAGGCATGAAATGATAAACAATCTCCCTTAATTTATATGCAGAACACAATTTTTGTGGTATGATCTAACCACCAGACAGCAACACAATCATTTGAACCCACCATTTTGGGTATCTGCTAGGTTAAAACCAGTTTTGATTACATACAGATGATGAGCTCTTCAGTTGAACTTCTTCCTTTTCTGGAACAGAAACTGACTCATAACATAATTTTTCTTCTTAATACATTTCTTTCACAGAGCTTGTCTTATTACAGGCTCCACCAGCATGACCAATACAATTAGAAGCCAGTCTGAGACATGCTCCTGTGCTCTCAGGCACATGGTGTGAATCTTGGGGCTGTACTATGCAACACCAGGACTTGGGCTTCATTATCTCTGTGGGTCCCTTCTTAATTAGGAAGTCCAATGATTCCATGATTCCACTATTACATTTTAAAAATAAAAACAAATGAACATTTTTTCTAGCTGAATTAAAAATAGCCTGCCTGATATATTAGCCTTTTACTTTGCTTGCTAATAACACATGTTAACAAGAAAACCAATCCATATTCTACATCTGACATGAACAAGACCAGGAGAAGCATTTTTCTCACTCTCCCTCTTATAGCATTTAGAGCTAAATTACCTTCTTTCTGTTCGCTGCCATTTCAGTATGAGATTAAAGAGTTTCTGGTATGGTTCTATCCCAGTTTTTAAGTTGTTGAGGAGTGGGAATTCACTTGGTTTCCTTCCGAGCAGAGTCTCTTCTTTATTAAGAGCAGCTAATGTTTCATCAGTGTCCTGTATTGTTTTCTGTAAAGTCCTCACATCAGTCACATACTGAAATCAAATAATAGTATGTCTTGAGAAATAACCAAAATATCAAAATATAAGCTTTACCATTGAAATTTTAGAAAAAAAGATTTAAAAACTTGTCTGCTTATTGATGAGCATAAACTGTGAAGAACCCAGAGGAACGTTATGAAAAATAAAATTGGTTCTCATTACTGAATTTTAGAGTATTTTCAAAATGTTTGTGCTTTAAAACCCACTGCTCCAGGAGGCAGGCACACACTTTTTTATGTACGTGGCATATCATAACTGTTAGCTTAGGATTTCTGTTTTGTGCTTTAAAGTGTTTTGTTTTTTAAAAAATCAAAACTTCTTATTATGCAATACCCTCCAATTAAAACAAGATATGCTCTGAAAACTAAATACTACCAGAAATTCACAAAGTTTTAGAGCCAGTGGTCTCCTCTTCACTAGCATAACAATGAAGTTTTGGGGTTTGTAAGAAAAAAATATCAAATTGCTACCTGTGCTGGTTTTGCATTAATTGATTTGTGGTGAAGAGAGAAAATAAATAATTTTCGTGGGTGCAAACACTCTTTCTGAACTGCTGTCATTGTTACCTATCAGCTAACTCATGCACAACTTCATAGCAAATTTTCCTCTAAATAAAATGTTAATTGCCAATGAAAAACAAAAATGGGAGGGGGACTGATCTTGCTCACTGTGGCAAGAGGATAATAAATGTTTTAATTCACATTTGTTAAACTGATTACTTTTAATTACAATTTTTTCCATGATCCCTGTGTATTAAACACACAAAACATTTCTACTGATTTTATACTATTAATCAAACCTGTTGCATGCAATCCAGTTCTGAGTATTCTTCCAATTCTGTCACAGAATTATAAAGCTTGTCTAATTCAACATGCAGGTTATCATATTTCTGTTGCACTTCTTGTTCTCTTTTAGCTTTAGACTGTTCAATCAGCTACAAAAGAATTGATTTTTTTCATGACAAAAAAGCAATGCAAAAGGTGGTTGTAAGTCCTTTCAATCATTAGCATATATACTACCATCTAAACAGTTAGTGCAAACAGACAGAAAACTAACAATACAGATAAATGATTATCCTTGCAACAACTGACATTTTTTCTTCTTCTTATGTCCCATTTCAGTGTGTGCAACCTCTATATGCTAGCATGAAACCCTCATCTCAATAATCATAGCACTTAGGATTGCCTCAAAAGCCTTCTTCAGGAATCAGAAAACAGAAGGTAAAGAATTACAGAAAAAAACAGATACTCTCATTTTTGGGGTTCAGTATTGCACTGCCAGAAAGGACGCCCACAGTTGTTGAAAACCAATGTTATCCCATACGTACCTGTGGCTGTGAAAGGCAGACCACCTTAAAGCACTGGGTCTGCACACTCAAGGGTTTGTTTTAAGGTACCAAACAAAAAAATCAAACGAGATAGATCTCCTAAGACAAGGACACCTACTGCCACGCAAAATTTGTGAAGCAGACAAACAGAATTTCACCAGAGGAAACAATCTTTCCCTTTTGCATTAGAATAAGAACAGACTCATATCTGAGAGTATAGAATGCAAATACACAGACTCATAAAAACTTGATGTAAAATTTCTCTTGTCTCAACCTCTAGCACAATGCAAGTGACTTGACAGCCAGCTGCAGGGTCCCATTGCTGAGGGATTCTCACTAAGCAGTGAGATTCATTCTGTACTACCATTTTCATGAAAAGGAGTTAGAACAAGCATCATGGACTCTCTGCGTAGAAGTAGAAAATTATTTTGATTGATTTATTTTTGAGATTAAAAGAATATTTTGCTTGCATGGGGATAACATGCAAACCAAGTATTTTACAGACACAGCAGTCTCCCAGGCTGGGTATCTTTTCAGTCAGAGGCATATTTACTACCCTTGGACATACATCTTAGTATCTAAACAAAACGTAGTAAAGGAGAAATCCTTACTTGTAATATTTAAAAGATACTGATTTTTTTAAAATGTTAATTATTAATTCTTTAAAAATTTTAGAAGATGTTATTAAATCTATTCTAAATTACTACAGAGAGGCAAAAGAACATTAAAAGGTTTGACTTACTGTATCATAGAGAAAAAGCATGCTAAGCAAGATGACCACAGACAGTGGAAGAAAAGTAATCTACAGTCACACAGAGAAAATGAGATATTGTATATTTTCTATTAATGATTGCTAGAAAATCTCGTTCCCACTGTTCTTTTTTTGACAACACAAAATACCATTTTAACTAAATGACTTCCTGTTCAGACACTCAGGTCTTTTTAAGGGCCTGACAGTTATATTTTCAATACTAGACAAGTACAGTGTAGTGAGTTTTCATCTGCCCATGTATTACCTAGTACTGACCACAAGCACATTAGGATAATAAGACTTGCTGAAGCTTTTAAGTTACAGTGACTGTTTTAAAATTTAGTCACAAAAAGCTCACTTTTGTTACAAAAACCTGGAAATATGTTTTTCAATTATATCTAAATTAGTATGGTTCATGTTATATGTGTCTATACATTTCGCCTGCTGAGGAAATAAATAGCTCAAGTAAAGTGAGAAGTCTAACAAGCCAAAATATACCATAAACTACAAAAATGCTCTTACAATATCATGCTCTTTAAAAATGAGGGTAATCTTCTTCGGCCATAATATTGCTGTTGTATTTAGTTCCATGTCTTCAGGAGCAAATGGATAAACATCTATCAAGTAACTCATTTGCCGACAGCACTCCTACAAAGAGAGATTTCACAAAACTTTAGGCATGATAGGTCTGTTTAAAATATAGGGCAGGACAACATTATCTACAAAGACAAAATAAAAATCTACATTTCATGAACTTTTCAGAATTCAGAGGTGCTTCAGCCAATTGAATATTAACATTCAAAAAATATGTGTAACATTTTTCAAATCTCTGCCCTGATCATGAGCTTGTTTCTCTAAATATGATTCCTGTGTTCTGTGAATCCATATGCAGAAATCCTAATGTTATTAAAAACATACAAAATATAATTTCTGCAGATATAAACAAAACATGTTCTATTTATAGACCTACCACTCTAACAGAAAATCTGATACGTATTCACACACACACAAACTACTCCTAATGTAACATCACCTATATTCTGCTCAAAGAGTAAATTGTTTCTCATGTGTTCAAAGTCTGTTGACTGTTTTTACACATAAAATGTTCTTTATAATTCTCTGTTACACTTTCACAAATAGATTGTCAAGCAGTCTGAAGTAACTCTCCAGGTACAAATAATAAACTGAGTGATTTATTAAAAGCTGCACTTCCTCACGCACTTGCAGAACACACAGGAATGGGAACAAGAAGCAAAGACATATTGCAAAGAATAAGCTGGCCTTCCCAATTCTGTCTGAAGTAATACTGAGTTTATTCACACTGGCAGAAAAAAGTCTGCACTCTGGAATGAATTCTCTATTTGTATAGGCCAGCATGTCTAATAAAAGATCAAGAATTAAAGGATAGTCTTTTACCTTGCTCCTTTGCACCAGGTCCGGAAAATCTTTGGTTTTGACTCTCTTTATGTAATTCATTATTTCTACCATTTCTTCTGTTGACTCAGGAACTTTTAATGCACATTCCTTAATGGCTTCAAATTCGCTGCATATCCTATAGTTTTATTTTACATAAAATACCCACACTTTAAGATTTTAGTTTGACTGGCTTCAAGCTCAGCTTTAATGTAATTAAAAATTCAAATTATTTCTTTAAGTATTCTCCCCTCACAAATTGCATTATTTATAAAACAAGAAGAGCAATATGACCAAGTCAGTCCAGACAAATACTGGCTTCTGACTTGCAATAATTGCTTTGTTTGGATTTTGGGGTATTCTTCTGAAATAAATGCTTTAGTAATCTGTTGTTACTAAATGAACTTTCAAACTATCGTTAATGTACACACATTAATAAATATTGTCTCCTTTTGTAATGTGGAATCACTATAAAACTTGGCCATAATTGTTCATTTTAACTAAAAAATATACTAAGAGTTAATAATGAATTAATCCATACAGGCAAATGAACTTCCTGTTTAACAAAACTGATATCCTATATGTTCACCCATGTAGAGGATAAAGGGAATGTGGTGGATATAACTTTTCTCAGTTTTAATAAGGCTTTTGATACTGCTCTTCACAGAATCCTCTACATGAGTTGGCCAGGTGTGGGCTGAGTGTGTTCATGGTGTGCTGGGTGAAGAACTGGTGAAGTGCAAAGCTCAAAAGGTTGAAGCAAATGGCTGGTGACTGTTACCAGCAGTGTTCCTCAGGATTCACTTCTAGGCCAGGTCTGTTCGATGTATTTATCAATGATTTGGATGCAAGAGTTGAATGCACCATCAGCAAGTTTGCTCATCATACAACTGTGAGGTGGCTGCTGACTCCACTGAAGGATGGGACACCTTGCAGAATTAAATATTTGACTATGATTAAAGGGATGGAAGGTAATGAGTTGAAATGCCAGATTCTGCACCCAGGATGGAGTAACACCCAGCACAAAAACAACTGGGGGAGAATGGCTTGAGAGCAGCCCTGCTGAGGTACCTATCAGGTAGTAAGAGAGTCTAACTAGCCTTTTCTTTGACAATGCAGTAATACTGTAATTCACACTTAAAATACAGAACAGTAGTAAAGTTCTTGGATCTTTCATCTTAGATCATTGATCTTTTAGCTCCTCCATTATCCAAGTCTATATTAATATGTTCTCCTACATTTTTTTTGAGACTAAAACAGCAGAAAAATACAACAGCTGGTGCAAAGTGCATTATATCGTTAGTTAGCCAAGAACTTTCAGTAAACAAAGTATGGTATATTTGCATTTCATCTACATGTTTCTACTATGCATTTAACACATAGAGCATTTACAAGCAGAAAAAGTCTACTTACCTTTCATTTTCCTTTCTGTAATCTGTAAATATTTTGTCCATTAGCATTTTTGCAAAGTTGTTTGCACAATTAGCCAAACCTTGCTTTAAATCCTCACAATTCAAACAGACCATAGGGAAATAAATCACCTCTGGCAATCTCATGATTTCCTTCTTGAGGGCGAAAAATTCATCTATGAACTTCAGAAAAATATTAGACTTTACACTTCAGCGCTGTTGTTTAATTACTTGGCTACATGAGTAAGTATTAGACATTGAAGAAAGTAAGTAATATTTTCTTCTATTTACCATAAATTTTTAGGGAAAAATCAATTGCATTTTAGGTAGTCCATATATTTTTAGCTAAAGGCTAAGCACCTATTATTCTCTGTTACCTTTTCATTATTGCTGCATATATTGTAAAATTTATTTATAAAGTGTAGAATTAAAACTTACAGCAGTGTATTCATCAAAACTGGGTTGTTCTGCTACAAATCTTTTTATCCGTTCCTCTGCAGTTCCATCTACAAGCCAGCCATAACGTTCAACTACAATTCAATTACAACGTATTGATATTACTAAAATGCATATGCCATACAGCGAGTTACTTACTACAAAGAGGAGACACACACTCTTCTATCACTTACCATAGCCTTTAAAATGTTCCTTTGGGCCTTCTAAGTTGACTCTGATAGATTTTTTCAGCGTGGATTTGGCCCATTGTGCAGTGTGAGCAGGAAGCTCAGTATCCAGAGTTGCAGTGCCTCCCGTTAGCAAAGCACGTACGGTTTGGATATTCTAAGAGTAGTGCAAGTGTTGATTATTTACATTTTAAAAAGTGGTGTAAGGATACATATACTTTAAAAGTAAGTTGCAATCTGCAGAAGATACGATCACAAAAGTATGAGACTAACCATGACCAAGTTCACATGCTTTATACACAGGTAGAATGACTTTTCCTGAAGCAAAAAGTTAAACAGGGAATATGTAAAGGAAAAAAATTATCCAACCTTGCTTAAAATTAAATTATACCATATATGCAAATACAGAAAACCAACCCCAAAACACTTCTCTGAAAGTACCATCACATGTAACTAGTGACCAATACTCAGTCCACATCTAAAATCCCCAGAAAGGCTCTCTTCCCTGGAACCATAGACAGGTTCCCAAGATATCAATCTTTTGATGTTGTATATATTAGTTTTTAGAGATTTGAGTATTTTCTTTATCTTAGAAAGAAAAGGAATATCAGTTCTAATTTTCCTTGTCTTTCTCTGGAGATCTTAAATTTAATGCAAATTTATTGTAAATCATCACACATATAATTAAATATGTTATTATAACTGCAGACCCAAAGAGCACACAAAAACAATCAATAGCAGATGCACCAATTTTTTATAAAAAAGGAAGTGCAAAATTACTTCAGAGCCTGGAATGCTGCTGACCATCAAAATTCATGATGTGACCTGTAGAATGATCATGGAAAATAAATAAAAGGTGCATTCTGATCCAATTGCCAGGGTAGTCAGACTCCTAAATCACAAGTATTTTCACATACTGAACTTAACAATTACATATTTAAACGTAATTTAAAAGCACACCTGAAGAGTCTGTCCTATACAATCTATTACAAACAGAATTGCTTCTTCTAAGTCTTGCAAGCTTGGATAAAACTCCATTCTATTTTCATCAAAAGTTAAGTCCATCTTAAATATAGGCAGACGACTTCTGTCTTCAGGATCAAAAAGTTTCACAAAAACTTCAGTTGTTCTTTGCAGTAATTCTTTCAGCTAGGTAATAACATAGACCACCTATTAGTTGACATAAAAAAGGCCCAACCCATTTTTCATTCATCCAGTAAGCCAGGCAGGATTTTCACTCATTTTAGTACTTCTGGCCTGATTCATGGATAACTGAAATAGTGTGAATTTTTAAAATAACTCCAGTGGGTATTAGTCCCAACCCTTAAAATTATGGAAACTAATGAATATGTAAACATTTCAGTAAAGTCCATGCATTTATTTTTGCTACAAAAGTAAGCCTATTACTAATACATGTATGTAGAAATTAAATATCTTGAAAGCATTTTCCTCTGACGATTTTTTTTTCAAATGACAATTATTTGATTAGACCATTGTCCCGTTATTTTTCTACAAAGCAAGTAATGTTTCAATCCCATTAAGTTTATCACAGGAAGGAAAGATTTTTACCTGATTAGACAAAAGCACAGCCACACAGTTACAAAAAGACTCAAGCTGATCCAACTTGACACCATCCAAGGCCTCAGACTGAGTAAAGAGGCCAAGAACTCTTTGGTACCACGTACTCATTATCTTGTCTTCTGCTTTAGAACACCTTAGAGACGCATCAGTTTTAAAAGACTTACAGTCAACTGGTCCTTTCAATCTAGAAAAGGAAGTTACAGGCAACTTTATAAAAAAAATTTAAAACAAATCAAACATGGAGTAAGGTAACAATACAAACTTTTGTATTACAAACCCAGTCTTTCTCTAGCAGAAAGCACAGTGGGAACTTACGCATAGCTTCAGTACACTAAAAGGAAAGAAAAAACCTGTCTCAAACTCCAGGATTTACAGAACGATTACCAGAAAAAAATAATGAGGAAAAAATATTTTGAAAATTTTCTTTTTGAAAACTATGAAAATTTAAAGTTCCAATATTAAACAGAAAATTCAACTGATGAAAATCAGCAAGAAATCTCATCTTCAGGGTTAGCACAGAATTCCCTACAGATGATAATACTGCTAGAAGTAGATTTTTCAAATACGACTTGGAACAGTTTTATATGGGAATTAAGCATTAAGAACAAGTGAAGAATGGGGAGAAATTTACAGAATTAAAGGTAAAATACAAATCAAAAGGTCTGATATTACCAACAACTTGATAACAATAAAATATGTAACAGAGAGAAGAAAAGTCACGTCATAACACAGACTAACTTAATCACAGTACATTAAAATGGTGCATCAAAGAAATTTTCTATGATAAATAATAGAACTGAACAAGCTCATCTTTGCTAGCTTTGAAAACCTATATGGGTCAATAATTCAACAGAACAGACTTTACCTGCAACCAGAGAAATCTACTACAAGAAAGTTAAAGAATGCTGTATAACCAAAATCCAGTAGAGTTTTCATTGTGGGGTGAAGAATATATAAGGTGGAAGTGATTCGTTTTTTTGCTTTGATATAACTGTCATGCCATGTACTAGAAAAATCCAGGCCTCTAAAAAAGAAAAACCATAAAAAAACCAACCAAAACAAAGAAACAAACAAAAATTAAGAGCTCAAGCACTACTTGAATAAAGTACTTATATATAAAAGGTAGTATTCGAAAGATTATTCTCTAGTTGAATAGTTATTAAATGCTACACACATATTCTTACTACCATACAGTGGAAGTCATAAAGGTACTCTGTCTGATAAAACATGCTTTATCCTCCGTGGTATTTTGAGACCACCTCCTCTTAGAGAAGCCTATTCAATGTAAACTCCTAACTTCACCAACTACCATCAGGAAGCATTTATCAACAGATTTTGATAGCACACACTCTGATGCATCAGCAAATTGTGCAATTTGAGTATTTCTGTTTTGTCTACCTGAACTTCTTTTCCATGGTGAGAGGGCATAAATAGATTTGCCTTCAGTCTCAAGATTTCATCCTATAAAACCAAAATCACATAAAACCTTGGCACTATATGCAGTTCTAGGATGTCAAAATACTGTACAATGCTGCTATCTGCCAGAAAACTGCTCCATACACACACAGGTCATTCCAGAGGCAGCTGCACTGTGACTTTAGTGTCTGGGCACTCAGAGTTAGGTTTAATTTGCAGTCATGAGTGCTGCTCTACGTAACTGTAACAACAGCAATAAAACACTGTAGCAATGCTAAAACTTTGTAAAGCATTCAGAGATGTTGAAATGCAGGATCCTCTACAGAGATTTAAAAATGTCCCAGTAAGGGGCTCCAGAATTAATCTTGTGCCCTAACTCTGTCCACACAGCTCAACAAGAACGTCCTTCATGCAACTCAGTGTGTTTTGCCAGTGGGTTATTTGCTAACTTAATTCACTCACAGAGGTAATGAAGGCAAAGGTGCCTCATCTTCCAGCTTGTCAAGTTCTTTTATGTCTGGTTTAATAAGAGCTCTTCTCACTAAGAAAAAAATGTATGAACATTAGAAGAAAATTAGGCCATATTCAATAGTCACTGTACCTCCTTGAACCAAGTACATAGTAGGATGAAAAAGTAATTGTGTCACCCTAGTCTACAAAACACATTCTCCCAAAGGTAACTCAAAATCAACAGCTTCTGCTAAATTTTAATACAGACTCGGGTACCTTAACTCCAATTCTGGCTCCTGTTCCTGAAGATTTTCAGATGCGTTTGTGTTTAAATAATTAAATGCTTATGCAGTTTTTTTGCTGAGGGGATGGTCAGCCACAGGAGCAGGCTCCCCAGGGAAGCAGTCATGGCACCAGTCCTGCCAGAGTGCAAGGAGCATCTGGACAGTGCTCTCAGTTGTATGGCTGAGGTTTAGATAGCCCTGCAAGGAGCAAGGAGTTGGACTCTAATCCTTAAGGACCCCTTCCAATTTGATATATTCTATGATTACAAGAATTTATGACAACTTTTTTACATAATTACAGTAGGATTCTATAATTATGCCACTGATGATATTATAAAGAAGGTAGTCCAATGTTAAATTGATTAATTTTTAATCTATATTTTTAAAAAGATCAGCGATTCACTAAAATATTAACGAAACTGGGCTCAATTTCGATTCTAGTTACTACAAATGTAAATAACACATTATTTCAAGGGAAAACACTTTTGAAATTCCAGCTTGTGACATTTTTTAAAAGGTTTTAAAATTTAAGTGACTTGTATGAGAGATATCTGAAAACAGTAGTTATCTTTGCAGATTTTTATTGTGAGCTTCCTCATTCAACAAAAGCACCATGAGAAAATTCATGAATGTGTTTGTGAATAACTGCTTTAAAAAGCTGCTGTTCCTGAAGAGGGAGAGAGAATTACTAGTACATTAAAACTTTCATTTCTTTAACAGTAAACAGCAATACATTCTTGCTTCAAATTAACTAAATAGGTTAAAGACATAATGAAATAACATCATCAGCAATCAACCTTTTGGACATGAGGTCTACAGCTGTCTTTGCTTGAACTGTACTTTCAGCTGGTTAACTATTCACTGGTTCAAATAAAACAAGCAAATTTTGCCTTAAATATTTTGGCCAGCCAACACACATTTGATGAGGCAAGAAAAGCTAAATCAGTAGTTAATTACAAAGATCCTGCCTGGCTGAAAGAACAAATCAGAAAAAATATTTTCAGCAGGAGAATATAGAGCTTAAAATATTAATATCAGTGCTGAGTAATTTGAAGTACTCACACACACATCTTTGCATGCTCGTTTCATAATCTTTCACTACCTCCTTTAACAGCTCTTCAGTGAGCAGCTCTCTCTCTCTGCCCTCCATAAGTGACTGTGGCACCATGGCGAGCATGGACCTCAGCCACTGCTGCTGGATGGGAATCACTGGATTACTCTGCACACATTTCTTCAAAAAGAGGTAGTCTGCCTGAAAGGACAAAATTTTCAGAGGTCTAATAACTACCTATGTATGTATTTTTGTGTCAGGCTTGCCAAAAAAGTCTCTTTTTATTCACAATTTCTTAATTTCCTTAAGGGCAGGGTATTCAATCTAATATTTTCAGTATTCACTGACTAATACCCTAAAAGCTGCTCTGTGGTTGGTAACATGGTCTCTCTGTCTTAATGTTTAAATATAAAATACTGTACTTGTCAGTATAGCATTTTCCTTGGTTCTCTGCTGAAGTTTATGGCTAGCAATAAAATAGTTAAAGGTGAAGGTTATTGTTCTTTGGACAAACAGTTATCTGGGAAAAAGTGTGGACAAACATAAGGGGACTGGGTCCTGGCCAAAAAAAAATAAGTATTTCTGCTTTTGATTGAGTTTTATTATAAAATCTCTGCAGTCTACAGAATGAGTATACCTAACAACAGCTACACAAAATTGGTGTTACTTTAGGTTACTTAATATAAATATTTCAGTACTAGTTTGAATTTCAACTGGCTCTCAGAGATGAAGTCTTACCTTAAAAGCTATACACAAATGTGAAGTTTAGTGCATGTTCTTCAAATTGTCAAAGACTACTTTTTGTACAGGCTAAGATATAATCTATGACCTCAACTGAAAAAATCCTGAAGCCTGTTAGGTTTTTTCCTAAGTAATGATCTTTAACTAAGGTTAAATTAATTATTGATAGACATACTCTCTAGACCAGAAAGTTTTAGACATCTACAGGACCACAAAACAAGGCTCCTATTTTGGTCTTATTCCATTTCCCCCCACCAAGACTACTTTTTCTTGTTTAATAGCAATAATTCTGCATAACATACTCAACTTCTCTGAATAGGGGCCATTCACTCTCCTACTCCAAAAAAAGCAAATGAAAGAATTTAACTCACTCTTTTTTGGCTTTCTTCATCATGCATCTGCATAAAAAGAAATGGAACATTGTTATATACGAAGAACATACAAACAAAAATACTGGAAATACAAAATGTAGCAAATCTTATTCCTAAAGACTTTATTCTGTAGATATACAGGCATACATTTCAATTGGATTACCTGAGTATATAAATACATTTATGAATTACTGAGGAGCAAAACGAGTATCTTGATGTAAATTCTAAGAAGGAAAATAAATGTCCCAATAACAAAGAACTTTATAGGCAAGACTTAATAAAGAAATACTTTCTCACAGTGGAAGGCAGTTCTGTGATAGGAGGTGCAGCATCTCTCTCATCTGTTTCTTCCATGGTTATGTAATAGACTTCAAGAGCTCGATCAATTCTAAAGTAAACCACAGCATCAGAAGTGCAGAAAAACTACAAATAATATAGTAAAAATAATGCTAACACTTTAATTGATGCAACCTATTTTTTCATCATTACCAACCCCTTTATCACTAAATCTCACTATAATTATATTAAACAAACACCTCTATTTGTCACATATCAAATGTGTAATGTCTCTTTCACTTGAATTTCAACGTGTCTTGAATTACATGAAACTCACAGTAACTGATTAATGATCTCTTGCTGCTCCTTGCCTCTGTGGTATGCCAATAGTTTCTTCTGTGATGGAGATGTTTCAGATATGACTGGTGGAGGTAAAGCAGCAGGACGAAACAAAGTTCTCAAAGTCCGTTTATTGGAAGCTGCTTCATCTGAGTGCTCCATCTAAAACCATAACAAAACCAAAACTCTAGAATACAATTCTCTCCACAAAGGAATTTAACACATGCATCTATTAAGTTGAATGGACATAAGGCTTAAAATGAGGCCACCTCAGTTTAGGTATGACACAGTTTATGTATGACAGTTGAGCTTTCAAAGAAGAGAACAGTTTACATGATCGAATGGCAGAGTTCAAAGGGAGAGCATGTACATACAGAGCCTGCCATAAGGAAAAAAAAAAAAGGAAGAAAGAAAAAAAAAGTCAACAAATTTGTGTTCTGCGACTGGGCTAAGGCTCAACTAAAAGACCTCTCTTCTATGGCTGCTTAATCGCCTCAGTAGGGCTATTCCAAAGACTGATGGTCGGGTTCCCCTGGAAACATGATGCACAAACTCACCACTGCATTTCAACAGCTTCCCACAGGGGAACAGAAAGCCAAAGCTATCTCCTAAATCAGTGGCACGTCCTAAAAACCAAACCGGGCGGTGGTGAATGCACCAAAGGACACAAAGCTCAGCTACGGCCGGCCGGGACAACACCGCCTTTACCCGGCGCCCCCTCAGCCCCGCCGCTCTCACCTCACCCCGCGCCGCGGGCCCCGCTCGGCACAACTGCGCGGTTACCCTGGAGCAGAGGGCGGGGCTCTCCCTGGCCTCAAGAGAAGAAAAAGAAAAAGAAAAAGAAAAAGAAAAAGAAAAAGAAAAAAAAGAAAAAGAAAAAGAAAAAGAAAAAGAAAAAGAAAAAGAAAAAGAAAAAGAAAAAGAAAAAGAAAGCCCTACCTTTACGGTCCCGGTCTACCACAGGGTTAGTACAACCCGAGCGAGTCAGAAAGTCCCTCTGCTCCAGCCTCTGCCTGCACCAAGCACATCGCAGCAAGAATGCTTGAGAAATTATAAATGTAATATCCTCAGGCTTCAGATGGCTGTTGCTGGGATTCTGCTTTTTGTACAACTATAAATGGAAATTTTAAGGAACTCAACAGATTTGCTACACACGTGCCCACACTTGATAAAAGAGGCTTTAAAACCTTAATTTTGTGTCTCTGTGGGCAGAGCCCCACGCAAAGAGGCTGCGGGAGCAGCGTGAGGGAATTTTATGTTTTCCAAAGTCCTGGGCACTTTTCTAGCGTGGCTCTCACTGCCCGTGACTATTCAGTGTGAGGTCTCAACCCACACATGTTTCTCACGAACAGAACACAAATCCTTGACGTTAGAGGATTTATCAATCGGCCGTTAGCGTCAGGGCGTTATGAGGGAGACCCACGCGCGCCTCGCACACCTGTTGGCCAGGCAGCTGCGCTGAGGAGAGGGGGACTCGCTGCTGAGGGAACAGAACCCGCTGGTTCCCAGGTGGGCCTGACTCACGCCGTGCCATAGGGTTAACGGCGGGGCGCGGGGCGCGGGCACCGGAGCGAGGGCACAGCCCGGAGGGCACACCGAGCACCAGGAGGGGGCGCTGTCTCACGGCCAGCGGCGCGCGTGCCCGCCCCCTCCCCGCCTCCCGCGCGGCCCCGCCCCTTGGCGCGCGCGCGCTGACGGCTGCGGAAGCCCCGCCCGTGGCCCCGCCCCCGTCGCGCGCGGTGACGGCACAGCCCCGCCCCGCCCGGCGGTTCCGGCCGCGCCCCGCGGAAGCCGCAGCGCCGCTGGGTCCATGTGGCGTCGGCTCCGCTCCGCCCTCCAGAGCCTCCGCGGCTCCCCCGCCGCACCTCCGCACGGCGGTGGCGACCGCCCGCCCGCCGCCATGGAGCGCGCCGTGGTGCGCTGCGTGCCGTCCGAGCCCAAGCTGAGCCTGCGGTTCGTGCTGCCCGACGGCAGCGCTCGGCACATGCAGCGCGACCAGGCGGAGCCGCTGGGGCGGGCGCTGGCGCGCATCGCCACCAACGCCGCTAAGAGCCACGGCAAGGCGGGCAAGAAGAGCAAGAAGGCGCGGGCGGAGGGCGATGCGGAGGGCGAGGCGGCGGTGCCGGCCGTGCGGCTGTTCTCCCGCGACGGCGCGGCGGTGGCGGAGGAGGTGCCGAACGCGGCTGCCTGGCAGGACGGCGCCGTGCTGCACATCGGGGACGCGCGGTACCGCGTGGAGCGCAACCCGCCCGCGCTCACCGAGCTCCGCCTGCCGCGCTCGCTCCTCGCCGGCTTCCCCGTATGCCCCAAGGTGAGCGCCGAGTTCGCCGCTCCGCAGCACTGCCTGTTCCGCTGGTTCCGCGAGCAGCGCCCCGCGGGCGCCGGGGAGGAGGCCGGGGAGGCCTGGGTGGAGACGGCGGCGGCCGAGCGCGTGTTCACGCCGTCGAACGCGCTGGTGGGGCTGCGGCTGAAGCTGCGCTGCACGCCCGGGGACGGGGAGCAACGCTACGGCCCGGCCTGCGAGGTGGAAAGCAGCGGCCCCGTGGAGGCCGGGCCCGGCGCCTGCACCTTCGACTCCCGGCACCTCTACACCAAGAAGGTTTGCGGCCACGGCTCCGTCCGCGCCGTCTCCTACAACATCCTGGCCGACACCTACGCGCAGACCGAGTTCTCCCGCACCGTGCTGTACCCCTACTGCGCTCCCTACGCCCTGGAGATCGACTACAGGCAGAACCTGCTCAAGAAGGAGCTGGCAGGCTACAGCGCCGACCTCATCTGCTTGCAAGAGGTGGATAAATCTGTCTTCCTGGACAGCTTGGCCCCGGCGCTCGATGCTTTTGGACTGGAGGGGCTGTTCAGGATTAAGGAGAAGCAGCACGAAGGCCTCGCCACTTTCTATCGCAGGGACAAGTTCAGTCTCCTCAGCCAGCACGATATCACTTTCAGCGAAGCGCTGCTCTCAGAGCCGCTGCACAAGGAGCTGTGTGAGCAGCTGGCCAAGTACCCCCTGGTGCAGGAGAAGGTGCTGCAGAGATCATCTGTGCTGCAGGTACCAGCTTTGATATGCCTTCTTCTCTTTCCCCTCTTTTCTCCCCCTTTCTCCGTCTCCTCCCAGTGTCTCCAGGTGCAGCCGGGCCAGCTGTTGTTGAGCCTCAAGCAGCAGAAGGGAGGTGAGGGATTAAGAGTTTGAAACATGGAACTGTGTTCTCTGTTAGCTGGGGTAATGGATAGAGCAGAAGATAAACTTAGGAATAAGAACAAAACATTGAGGTCTCACTGAACTGCATATATGGAATTACCAAAATTTGGTTTAAAAAAGGCAGTATTATTTTGCTTTAAAATGAAGGCAGCTGTTGAGATTCTGGGCCAGGTTGTGATTCCTGGCTGGTGGTATTGGCAGCCAACTTTTCACTACTTACTTTTATATGTCAGAATATACTTTATAAAACTTAGATCTTATAAATCAGTTTTAAGTAAGTTGGTTGAGTATGCTTTATAATGCCTCTTTAGCAAGTGACAGGAGGGAGACAAATAAGGTTGGACAGCTGTGTGAGCTTCCTGATGGCAGAGTCTGGCCATGGAGCTGTTGTGCAAGTACAAGTGTGTAAGATCGAAGGCTGTGTCAGGAATTGCAGAAACACTGGTAAAACTTTCCTGTTCACGAACTGAGTAGGACTAACAGGATTTCCTTCATAACTGAAATCACCTCCATATTTGTGTTCAATTTAACAATTACGGAATGCTACATTTGCTTGCTAAAAACAGAGATGCAGCTCTAGCTCTATTGCAGAGAGTGAATAGAAAGTAAAAGTATTTCGGAGTGGTACAGCTTGAACTGTATCTTGTGATAAAATATGGCCAAACCAGACACAGTCAGAAGAATGTTGTTTAAATGATATAGTAGTAATATTTTGGCTGATACCCAGACCTTCTAAGGAAGATGAATGAAAAGTACAGCTTCTAAATTGAGTTTATTGGTTATAAGCATCAGATTGTTTGAACTGGATTGCCAAAAAGGCATAAGCTGAATAGTGCATTTAAAAATATATAACCTTTCTATTTTAAGACTTAACAAAGGCTGCTTTTTCTCTTAAAGGTTTCGGTACTTCAGTCTACAACTGATCCTTCGAGGCAGCTTTGTGTAGCAAATACCCACCTATACTGGCACCCCAAAGGTAATTTTGGCACATTCCTGCATGTAGGAAAACTGGGTTTCGAAAGGTTTTTCCTCTTCCTTGGGAGAACAGATTTCCCACCATTCTTTTGCAGCTGTAGCCTTTTATTCTGGAACTGCGGGTTTCCTGCCTTACTTCTTATCTAGATGAAATCAAGCCAGACTCCTAGGTCCATTTATATATTTATTTTTCTAGTGTGCCTGGGAGTCGGTAGAATCCAGCTGAAAGCAAGGCAAGTCACATAACACACAACTCACCCAAAAAGCAGACATAGAATAGAGAGAGCTTTGTGTGTGCTTACTGTTTCCCTGGCCTGTTGAACATGGAGCTCTCCCAGGGTACTGCCAGGAGGGCAACCCGATTGGGCTCCAGAAACTGTGAGGAGAGATTCTTCTCAGTTAGTTTTCTTTTGGTTCTGTGCTTTTTGGGGAATATTATTAGGATGGTTGCCATGAGATGGAAAACTGCTGTATATGGGTGTTAAAGCTTCAGAGTTCTTGCATGGATGAGTTTAAGTTCAAATTGTCTGTCACTGAAAAACTTCGATAGTCACAAACTTTAAAGTCTTCTTAATTCATGAAAACTATTCTAAAATTCAGGATTGCTGTTTCAGAGCTATATATGCTTAAATGAGTAACCTTGTTTTGCATTATTTAAAATAATGCTTTTTTACATCCTTAGGTGGGAACATCCGTCTGATCCAAATCGCTGTAGCCATGTCTCACATCAAACACGTAGCCTGTGACTTGTATCCCCGTATCCCAGTCATATTCTGTGGAGATTTTAACAGCACACCCTCATCAGGAACTTACAGTTTCATCAGCAGTGGTGGCATTGCTGAAGATCATGAAGACTGGGTCTCAAATGGGGAGGAAGAAAGGTGCAGTATGTCTCTAAGCCATCCTTTCAAACTGCTAAGTGCTTGTGGAGAACCTGCTTATACAAACTATGTCGGTGGGTTTCATGGATGTCTGGACTACATTTTCATTGACAGAAATGCTCTAGAGGTTGAACAAGTTATCCCATTGCCAAGTCATGAAGAAATAACAACCCATCAGGCTTTGCCAAGTGTTTCACATCCTTCTGATCATATAGCACTAATATGTGACTTGAAGTGGAAATAGAGTAGCTCTGGGATGGTGCTTCTGGAGGTTTTCAAACAAGAAATTTAATTTAATGTACTGCTGGGGAACTGAGGTTACACCCTGTAAAGGGTACTAAAAGGAAAGCCAAAATTATTAAGAGTTCATGTGTTTAATGGCTTTACTGAATATTGTCACAAACAGAATATTTGCATGACAATTTCCCCCTTTTTTATATGCTAATGGGAAAGAATATATTGAAGACAGGGTTTTGAAAACTGGATTATCATATACCTTTTTAGTGGTGTTTTTAAAGGATTAAGAATTATTTTGTTTAAAAAAAAATGGGAATTTAAACTGATTTCGAAGACTGTACAAATTGAACCCTGCTTAATTCAGAAATAAACACAGCACCCAAACCCAAATGGATTTAGCTGACTCCACTTTAATTAATATAATGATAATTTAAGTTCATGAATTGTCTTGTTCACTTACCATTACTATGGCACAACTTCTAGTAAGTTGTGTGAACAATGTACTTGTACCTACCAACTTCTGAAAATATGTTCTTAATTATCAGTGAATAGACTTTCTGTCAGTAATCAACCATTTTAAATTCAAGGCTATAATTGATTTGGAAACAATCTGTCTGCCCACATAAGATGGGTAATGAGGATAATGTTAACACCTTGTGAAATTGTACTACATGAAGAAACAGCATCTACTTTGAACATATGCTCCTTTGGTTTGAGTCATCAGCAATAAAAAATACAGCTCTGAATGGGAGGGATATTTATCAATATCATCTGTTTTCAGGTGGGGAGAGATACAGAACAGTGTGGTGCATAGTTATCTTTGCCTAAATCTTTACAAAGACAGGTGACTTGCAAACCTTGATCATAATGGTTGTATTTTGTTCCTCTCTTGCATACAAAGACAGCCTGAATTTTTAAGGTTTTTTACGTATATTTTTTCTTTGTAGAAATAGCCTAGTTTGCCCTATTTTGTAGGATGCAGGGAAGTGTATTTTACCCATACCCACACTGAATGTGTTGGATTGGGTTGAATCATTTAACAAGCTTCTTGCCCTGCATCATTAGTCCATAAGAAAGAAAAAGCATTTGGAAACCATTCATGAGATCATCCTCTTTCACCTAATAAAACTCCCTGTATCAATTGTCTGTCACTGTTGTCAGTTTGAGGTTTTTTTCTAGTTACTGGTGTCTTTCATGGCAGTGCAGGTCTGCCTGGGTTGATAAAAGCTGTGTACTCTGCACCTGCTCACCTCCCCTACATTCTGGTGCTCTGTAGCTGGGATTCACTCAACTGTTTAAACACTACTCAAACCAGGAAGTCACTTCCAGGTGGGACATTTCTGAGGGTTGCTGGTGCTGTCTCTTGCCATAGTACTTGCCATGTTGTGAAGGGTGGTGGTGTGCAGAAGTTTCTAAATATCTGTTCTTTTCTGTTATTTCCAATACAATTACTACTGTGTTTTGCTGCTGTAGTGTTTGGGGATCTAACATGATGCTGGTAGCTGCAGTAGCAAAGCCCTCAAGGCAAGTTTACCTTCAGAGATCCTACAAGGCTAAAAAGATACAGGCCCATAAATCTCCAAACATGTCTCAAACAGCATCATATGAGAAGACAAATCTCATGAACCATCCAGTATTTCATTACCAACTCTGCCCACAGATACAGGGAAATGGACAAATTCCATTCCTCTGAGTCGGTAGAGGCCTATGTTGCTAAAGAGCTCATGTACATGTCCTTTGAAAGCAGCTTCTTTGCAGCAAAATAGGCAGTTAACCTTCCCAAACTCCTCTTACCTGATCTGCTCTACCTCCTTTGAATTGTCTCCTTGTTCCTGCTCATGCTACATCAAACTAAACCAGGGATATGATCCTGTTAAAAATGCAGGGCCTTTAGTTCTCTTGCTTGTATTATCATTTTCGTGGATCGCTATGTCCTGAACTTAGTCACCTTAAAGCTGTTTGTGCCCGAAGAACAGACACAGGCTTGGAGATGGGTAGAAAGAGGTGATGAAAGCTTGAAGCAGGCCCTTAACCTGCTCTACCAGATCCACCCCAAAACATAATACAAGACATCAATGAAATGGTGCTCATTTTTCCAACAGCTTTGCCAGGCTATATGTAAACCCTCAGATTTCTGGTTTTGTTAAGTCAGCACTTTAGCTAAGCCCCTTTGGATCCAAAAGGGAAGCAAAATGCAATGTGGCTATAAAAGTGGCAATGAAAGACCCTGCACTAATGATGGACTCTCCCTGAAAAACTTGACCCTAAATAATTTGGGTCGATCTTTGATTATTTTTTTTAGAAGTCTAATTAAAAAATAACATGTAATTCAGTCTTGCATGAGTTGATGTTTGTACTCTCCTAGACTGCAAAATTTATAATAAAAGTATCGCTGATTCATAACTTCAAGATACAGGTGTGAGGAGAAAATCTTGCAAACAGAATGAAAGCTGTAAATCCCCTATCTGGGCAAGTAATTTTTACTAATTTAGTAAATGAGGAAACATACCTGAAGATGTAACATTTGCAAGCATATGGCATCCTAAAGGGCAGAAAAACTAATTGGAAGATCAGTTCAAGAAAAAAATGCAGTACCAATAGCAGGGACAACACTGAAAATGAGTGCATTACAGCTGAATCAGAAATATAGAGGTCTACAAATTGCCAGCTCTTAAAAAATATGAGGGGAAAAAAAGCCTCCACTGAGTAATGCAGGCTTGTGGGCTGGCAAGAGAAATGTCTCATTCACTTGGAACAGTAAGATTGCATTTGTGAAGTTTGGACGTGAAATTGCATTACTTATAAAGGCTAACTGAACTCTCCTTGTAATTCGAAAGAACATTCTTTTCCTCATTTTTAATTACTGATCCATTGCAACTGGGTTACTTTGTCTTTTCCAAACCCAAAACATTAAAAATCTGTAACTTGCCCCTAGAACCAGAAGATGGAGCTGCTAAGAGAACAGACTTGCCTGGTGCTCTGCCTTCCTTCCCAGAAACAACAGCTCCCTCCTGCTTGCTATGCTGGCACTTGGGCTGCTGCCTCTGTCTCCCTGCAGACCGGGGAGAGGGAGCACACAGGGCAGTTGCAATCTGCAGGAAGCAAGTGGTGAGGACAAACACAGCACTGGAACACGCCCTTGCACATGGCAGATAATCCTTTTTACTATGTTCAGGAGAAATTCAGCCCCGGGAACTGATGGAATCTCCAGACTCAGTATCCTCCATTATTAGGAAACTGCAGCAGCAGAGGCTGACTGCCAATAGCAGCAATGTGTCAGGAACCTGTAGCATGTTTGGAATGAGAATGCAGCACTAGGGTCTAGATTAGGAAAGGCACAGTTCAAAAAACCTGAGCTTTTTGGGGTAAGAGAACCCTTAGGTATACCTTTGGCCCAGAGCCGCCACACTCCCAAGCTGTATTTACATCTGTGTAATGTAACAGATGGTGCTTCCTACTGCACATATGTTGATTCTTAGCTCCCATTTTGGTTCCCCCTACATCTCTGGACCTTGCCCAGCAATTAAGTCTTCCTCTCTAAATCTCATCCAGAACCTACATTTGTACAAATCCCATTCAACTTGTCTCCATTTCGTTTCATAAACCTAAACTCACCTGTACTTGTTCCTCATCCAGCAACTGGAAAGCTCCATGCCCTTCACAACAAAAAACTAGGTAGAATTTTCTTTGCATTTTTGTAAATGTGTGGGGGATTTCTTTGTTTTTGTTACTCTACTTTCCCAGACCACCTATTAAGGAAAACCTCTTTGCCTTATACTTGAATTTTCCATCTCTGATTCATTAAACTTAAGAAATGCTGCCTCGTGCCTGGCTGCTGTCTCAGGGGGTAGAAGTTTCTTCTTTGACAGTGGCTCCTGCTGTGGACAAACTCATCACTCACAAGAACATTACAGAACTAAGGGCACTCCACACATTCACCTTCTGGAGGCAGCACACTTGGTTCATTTTTAAGCTCTGGGTATTGTGAAATGTTTACCCCTGTGTATTTGATACGTACAAAATCAACGAAGTTCTGCCAGATCCTTTCAAACTGGTCTGGCAACTTAGAACTCCTATTATTCCTCCCCCTGACCATATCTGCTCCAAACAAAGGGGTCTCTTCTCCTCCTGTGAATTCTTGCACATCTCTTGTACCATTGCTATTTTTGAAAGGTAAAATTCAAGCATTAAGTAAAGTACCTCTGTGTGATGACAAAGCAAGCAAGGATGCCAAATATGATTGAGAGAAGGACGAAGAAAAGGGAGGAGAAAACTAGTATGAAAAAAACAAGGGGAAAAATACCCAGTGGGCTAAGGCATCAGAGCTTTCAACATGTCGAATTAATTGTGTAGTTGACTTGTTTCTAATATTCTTGGCATAGAAAGAAAATTGTTTCAAGTCTTCTGACTCCTACCCAGTAAGAGGAAAGGCCTTAAACATTTCAGTTTTGGCAGCCCAGCTTTATTCATAAATCCAATGGCAGCATATGGAATGTAATTTCTTAAGTCCCCATTCTTGCTTGACAAGGGTGGGAAAGACCCTTGGTGATGTGCAAAGTTTCATCACACTGCACTCAAACTGCCTTTGTCCAGACCTTTATAGAAGGATTTCTTAGACTAAAAAGGGACTAATAACTGGGCTCTGAAACGAATGTTTTACACAATCTGGACTATTCTTGTACGCAATGAAAAAAAATGAAAATCATGCATGTACTTGATATTTGAGAAATAAATTGTGTCTCCATGGTCAAATAAAAGAAAACCCACACATTCTTCACTATTTTGCTCTCTATAGTTAAGCTGGTCATCGGACACACTGAAATAAAGCCTCCTGTACACAAATATCACTTGACTAACTCCCCAGTGCAGTAGAACTTAGCCATTTGTTTGAATATATAAGTTAATGTATACAAAGAGAAATTTCAGCTACTGGAACTCAGGATCTCCTGTCACTACAGTGAATGAGGAACATATTTTTAGTAGTCTCGTGCCTGTTCAAGATTTTGAACTTCAGGGACAGCAGCTCAGTTCAGGTGTTTGACTTCTGATAGGGAAATGACAAACCACGTTAGTACCTAAACTCTTAACAGACATGAGAAAATTTGATGTTCATGGGAATTTCATCTTCCTTTGAAGAACAGGGCTGTATGGTACGTTGTTACTGATATACAGCATTAACTTTGTCTTACCAAATGTCAGTGCAAGCTGTAGCCTTAACCCTCCTGCAGACTCCATCACTCTTAAATGAGGCTCAAGATCTTCATTACTTTCTGACTTTGAGAAATTATTCATTTTATAGAATTATAGAATTACATCTACTGATACAAAAACCCAAACATGGTGACTCTGAAATATGAGCTTCATATACACATGCTGCAACTGAAAAGCATAGTGGCTCAACAGACCTAACCTAAACCTAAATACTTACTCATTTAAATAATTAAATCTCTACCAAGCAGAATGTTTCCTTCATGGTAATAAGCCTAACTTAAGTATCTACTGTTTCATTTAAAGACTGCCTCTAACTGTGTAACAAGCACTGTTTCTTTTAACCTACTGGGACTACAAAAACCAACTTGTATTAGGGACAAGCTGTCTCTTCTGAACAAGGTGTACCTTTTAAGGTTTAATTCAAGGAACTGCATTGCTAGAAATGTGCACATAAACAGCTACTGATCAAATGCATGGGTATATCAGCTTTGATTAATAAGTAATCAGCAATTCATTAAAGGTGCAGGCAAAACCATTCTCACCTTACACTGTCTCCTGGGTTTCTGTTACACATTGAGGACATTTAAGGACTGCATTCAAAAGCTCTGGAATGTTCCCTGCTTAGCTCACAGTAACAGCACCTCCTAGGAACTTAAATCTCACTTACAGCAGAAGCTGCCCAGGAAGGTGTTCTGAAGCAAAACTAGCTTGAATTTACCAGACCTTGTCACTGCGATTTCTTGTAGCAAGGGTAACCAGACCTGGGTGAAAAATGAGAAGCACTTAGCCTGAAACTGCAACAGAATCATGCTTTGGATTCCTAAAGACATCCAGTCAATAGGACAGCACATTGTAGCTGGAGGACTGAACAGCAGACAAGCAAGAGAAAAATAGATCCTGAACTACCCATTAGTAGCAGCCTCAAATTTATGCCTTTTGAACTACAAAGGTGTAAGGGGACAGAAATGAAAAGACAGTAGCAGTTGTATAGAGATGATTTTTGTGGGCGATTATCAGCACTATTATTGTAATATTTGCTATATCCCCATAAAAGCACTCAGGTTACTTTCCCAGCTAGCCACCAACAGAACGTGTGACTCTCCTGCTGGGACCCATGTAGGTTTTGACATGTAGATGAAACTATTAAACAGACATGCATGCTTTTCAGGCAGTTCAAATTTCTTTTATTACAATTTTTTAACTGTTAGTATTTTCATATCTGGACATCTTGAAAGAATTTTAGATTTACAACTTCAAAAGACATTACAGATTTATGTAAGCCCTGATGACAGCTACTCTACTGCACTGTATACAACTTGGTTGCCTCCCTTCCATGTCCCACTCTACACAGCTCCAAACAACTGAAAATCTGAGACTGGTGTTCATATTCAAGCTAAAGGAAAGCTCAGTATATGGTGAAAGAATAAGTGATAATTTGCATTCAACTATTTCAGGAATCAAGAAGAGCATACACAGAACTATACATTTTATCATTTTATTAGGAATAATTCCAAGTGGGTTATGAAGAAACTAATCCATTGAGTCTGATGAATTTTCCAAAATTTCCTTATGAAGATATGTTCACCAACAAACAGTAAAACTTCAGCAGAACTATTATACACTGGGCAAAAATAGTCAGGCTGATACCAAAAAGCAACATGCAACATAAAAAAAAAGATACAATATAAAGGAAGACAATCTGCTGAATATTAAAAACAACCTCAACATGAGCTCTTCGCAACCAGCACAGAACTATTCTACCCATCAAATCCAATTCACACAAAGGCAAGTTGGGCTGACAGAACCCAAAGATTAATAAAATGTTCCTCAGTGCAGTAGATTTGTATAGTGTTTTAGAGCATTTCCTTGGCTTGGAACAAGCAGTATTAGGAAATCTTTTTGGCAAGGGAGAGAAATAAATACATACGGAATGCTACATTTTTAAATCAGCAGACTGTCTGAGGAATGAAACAGGGCATCAGTAAACTAAGAGTAGCAGGGAGAAAAAAAATTAAAACATTAATTTATTGGGGCTCAAAGAATATTCAAAACAGATCTTAAAGATGTCACAATAACTATATTCAGGCATTTAGGCTAACAAGGGGAATAAAATCAGAAGATACACTTTTTTCCAAGTTAAGGAGATTTTTACCCAAGCATATGCTACCTTTGCAACATGTAGCTCGGTAAACAATAATTGGCAACAAAACAAGTTGAAACGCTGTAATATCCTGCCCAAATATCAGTTCCAGATACTGTAATAACCAAGATGCAAACTAATTTTGTTGTAACAAGCCTAGACCACTTATATCAAACATGTCCCTGGTGAAAGAGTCATCCAGTTGGAATTAGCGTTTTGAGAGTTCATTTGACAGCCAGTCAAGTCCCTCATACAGACCAGTTCCTTGCGTAGCACAGGTAGCCTGGACATACCACTGTTAATGTAGAACACAAAAATTAAATTTAAATACTGACAAAATGCAAGCTGAGTTATGACAGTATGTGACACTCTTTAGTGTTGTTATAATTGCGTGTTATAAAAGTGTTCTTTAAATACTGCTTTATGCTGTAAGTAGAGTCAAGATTGAACAAATGGCATTTTAAAAAATGTTGAGAAGTACATGTGTGTAGAGGAGGCTCAGACATTATCCAGAAACTCAAGTGTTGGCCTAGTAAAGGCTACAACATAGTTTAAGGTATCTAGAAACAAATACAGAACTTGTGTTTGGTTTACACGCAGAAAACTACTTCTTGTCTCTGAAAGATGGCTCTTCAGAAAGTGAACATGGAATTATCTACATGAATGGACCTCTGAAACAGCTTCTATGGTCGGGATCTTAGTGTGTCAACACAGACACTCAGATTACAAAAGGTGGGATGGCTTATGTGAAGCAAACCTGTGTCTCTAAAACTTGAGCAGATGGAATCTAATACTTCAGAAGCTACGTCATTTCCTCCTGGAGGTGGGAATGCAGAATACATTTGTTCTCCCACAATACTGAGAAAACAGGAAAACCCATCACACGCTTTGTGAAATGCTGGATGTCTCCATTTCAATGACAGACTGGAGTGTTTGAATGTTTTCAGAAAAAGGTGAGAAATTAAACACCTCTAACAGCTAAATGCACTGGATTATACTTCTAAATCACTCATTTTGAACAAGGACCTGAATTATGCATTATAAAGTTTAACAGCAGGTGTGTGCATCTTTCTACAGAAAGAGATGAAAACTACCCTTTCCCTGAGAGGAACTTTATGATATCTAAGAGAGGGAGAAAAGAGTTAATCAGGCAAAGTTTAGCACTTACAGTTCTGTTACGCAGAGACTGAAGGCCTAGTTTATCTGTCATTTCACTGATTGCCATGGCATTTGGCAGATCCTGTTTGTTTGCAAACAGAAGCAGCACTGCATCTCGCAGCTCATCCTCTTGAAGCTAACAGAAAAAACAGGCATGTTATTAAATGGCCTCAGTTAAGTAAGTCAGTTAATTCAACAAACACTTAAAAAATCTAAATACTGATTTAAGAGTTGTAAACATTTTAATTCTTGCTCCTGAAGTCACTAACAAGTATTGAGTGAAATTTAACTAGTATACAACAGAACTCCTGCAATTAAGGAAGCCAGCTTTCCATTTAAAATGTTTAATTTATGGGCACCTTGCTGATGAAATATTCTCTATCACCAATCTGTTCTTACAAAATTCTTTTTCTGCTGCATTTCTATCAAGGTTTCATGAATGAAAGGTTCTGACACATGATTAGCTCCCTAGAGTGGAAATTACAACTCGGTGCACTATGTGACCCGGAATTACCAGCTGAATACAATATGCACTGTACAAACTCCATAAAACTTTAAAATCCTAAATCTCTTAGGGAGCCTGACAAACATTCAAAAACAGGCTAAGTCAGCCCATCAGTGATACTTCAGAAGATACTGATATTTACCATTTTCTGCAGCTCTTCTGCTGCTTCCTGGATTCTCTCTCTGTCATTGCTGTCTACCACAAAAATGAGGCCCTGTAGAAAGTTAAGCAGATTTGAAAAAGCCATTGTAAATGTGCAGCACTATTTTAAAACCACCGAAACACTCATATTGAATATTGTGATTGCTTACCTAAGAAAGGGGACAAATTTAACAGAAATTTCTGTTTAAACAATGCACGATGTGTGTCTGAACAATTACGTAAGTCTCAACTTCAAAATAAAGTAAGGGGGGAAAAAAAGCAGCAAAATTACATCAACTAACCTTTCCCCTCCCCTTTCACTTACTGTATTGAAAATCACAAGTGCTTCACAATCTCATATTTCACTGAAAAAACCCACACTCTTTAAGTAATGCCTGAATTTGTTTAAAAAATTTTGTATCAAACTACTTCTAATGGCATCTCTGCTATTCAAGTGCTCTTGTTACAATTTACTCTTAACCTTTCAGTCTGAAAACCTTGCTTTTATCCTTCTCTTCAAGGAAAGAGAAGTATCTTTTAGAAGTATTTAGTAACAGGACAGTAATAAGGAACTGAAATGAAGTATTACTCTATTCACAGTATTATGGTGGTGCAAGGTCCCTTTTGTCAATCCAGACCTCTGTATTTTTCTGCACCAATCATATGCATCATGCTGCATACAAATATCATGGAAACAATTCTATATTCAACACAAAAAAACCCCAAACAAACTCACTCCAGAAGTTTTCTGATACTAATAAGCAACTTACCTCACTACTTGTGAACCAAAGGTATCACATTTATGTCCCAAAACCTGACTGCAGTCACATCAGTGGGAAGCTGGCACTTTTCAATCAACTGGTAACAAGATGTTTTACCATATTTTAGATGCTCAGCTTACTAAAAACACTGATTTAGCAGAGTAAAAGCTGTATACTTTAAGAGTTCCTCACAACAAACCAGTTGCTCTGGCACATTACAGAACACTGGTAGATCCTAAAGGACTTGATCCTTGAGAGGCTACACTCACAGCTAGGTTTGAAACCTTCAGGAGAACAAACTAGCTTCAACTAGAGTAAAATCTGGGTACCCTCAGAAGTTGCAGGAAGTAGTACAGAGCCTTTCTGACAGAAAGAAAACAACTTTCCATATGTACTCCACGAAACACAATGAGGCTTAACAAAATAGGTCTTGAACTATTGCCATTTGAGTACTCTTACCTGTGTGTTTTGGAAATAATGCCTCCAAAGAGGTCTAATTTTATCTTGACCACCAACATCCCAAACTGTGAAACAAATGTTTTTATATTCTACCGTCTCCACATTAAAACCTAAAAATGAAGGAGTTTAGTAATTAGAAATAGTTAATTCTAGTGTTAAAACATAATTCTAACCATGTTAGATACTTCCTAAGGTACACTTCTCCCAAATATGTATGAAATGGCTTATCAACACTGAACTGGTAAATCAGGAAGAAAATTGACTGAAGGGGGAAAAAAGCATGAATCACTTAAATCCAAGTCCAAGTTGCTGAGCAAATCTTTCAGCCACAAACTGTGAGGCTCGTGGTGTTTGGGGGAAGTGGTGCTACTGATCTGGTTCCTGTCCTCCTGAGCATCTGCTACTGGCCACGGTCAGCAGCTGGATTCTGGTCTGGGTGTCTCTTTGGTCTGACACAGTTATGTTATGGCAGCACCAGACAGTTCATGTTTGTCTTGATTCTTATTCTAACTGCAAAGATAGCAAATCCCTGCACCCTTCAGAGGCCTGTCAGGTTTAGAATAACAAGAATAAAGATTTAAGAACTGGTGAACTTACCAATAGTGGGAATTGTGGTGACAATTTCTCCTAGTTTCAATTTATAAAGAATGGTTGTCTTACCAGCAGCATCCAAACCAACTAGAAGGAAGAGAAAAATTGCTTTAGTTCGCAAACTGAACTACAACCTGCTAATTTAAAAACATGTCATTTCATATGCAGAGTACTAGGGTTTTTTTACTGAGAACAGCTTTCTAAGCACTCTTAACTCATTGCTGCTAAACTACTGTATGTTCTTCTCCCATCTTCTCTACCCAGCAGTGAGAATGAACAAGTCATGAAGAAAACAAGCTCAGTAAGAAGCTTCCATTCACAACCTACAGGCTCACAAGTTTCTAGTAATCTCCTTAGTACTTGTGTTAATGAAACTTCATCATTCACGTGGAAAGTTTATTCCGTGTAAATGAGGAAGATTTTAAAAGCAACAATCTACAAGCAGTACACAGTTTCGAACTGATAACATATTTGTTATTTCACCTCACTTACTCAACCTCCTGCAAAGCTCAGCTTCACAGGCACATGGACCAACTGAAGCTGGCACTGTACATGAAAGACACTTCTTGTCCCTTATTCCAGCCTCTCCTCCCTTTGCCAAAATATTTCTTTAGCACTGACAAAAACACATATATCAGCAATCTTTCATCATCCCTCCACATATACCACAAGGGCTGTAGGTATTCTTCAGGATATCACTTCCATACAGTGAGATCCACTAGGAAGCTTCATTAGGAGTCTCCTCCTAATGACTTCATTACAGAAGACCTTCTGCACTTGAATTTGCTCTTCTGTTTCTAAAACAGAAGTTAAGCTTGCTGTTTTTCAATGTAAGTTATGTGGTAAAAATGGGATCCTTCAGAAATAAAATAAAATGAAGCCTAAAAGACATTTTTTTGGACATATCACCAACGCTGCAAGCACACACTGTAGTTTTCTAAAACAGTTTGTGAAACTGCTTATTGTTAAGCATTTTAGAGCACATAAATGTACCTCAAAATAGAAATCTTTAAATTAGAACCCAATACCTAGCACACAAGCACCTCCATAAACAGCAGGCACTAAACATCACAGCACAAAATGTCTATCTTTTGTCAGTAACATTTTGCCCAAACAAAAATATCCCCATTAAAATAATTAATTAATACTTTTGCAAGAAACCAAATGCTATCCTCATTTTATAAGGATAACACACATCCTTAAGCATTCTGAGTTAATTTCCTACTCTGCAACTGCAATATTTTAAGTGGTTTGGTGATTTGCCTATTAATAATACAACTGCTTCCTCAGCACTGCAAAAAAAACAGGATTACCTGCTCATTCAGAATGAAACCAAACTCTTGAAAAACCTTATTTTTCTCAAGGAAAACTGCTGTTGCAGCAAACTAATTAAAAAACTCCTATCTATAATTGTCCTATATTCTAATAGTGTGTACAAGATTAAACACACCAATGCTGTTTCTTTGGTTATGTCACTGCACGTAAAAAAAAAAAAAAGTTTTTAAATTTTTAATGTCATGCCAGCATGAAAGAAATGGGGTGGGGTGGGAATTTATCATCATAACCAAAGCTCCTTCACTCTCAAAATTAAATTTAAGGGGTTTGAGTTTGCTGTTGTTTAAGTGTTGGTCTCCTTCAGAACAACACACACAAGCATGAACAAAAAAAGTTACAGTGTAGTAGAGGTTACACAAGAACTTTCAAGTCATGAAACATGTAAATGCCACAATTTTCCCCACACCACTTAAGTGTCAGGTCACCTTACAAAGCCCTCCAAGCTCATGTTTTAAACAGCACAATGCTTGAAGCCCAACATTATTTTCACACAACTCAGCCTCAAGTAAGCACTTGTAGGATGCACAGAAGTTCATAAGAACATATAATGCCTGTACTTGATATCATAGGGTTTTTTCCCAGTAAATTAATGAGATAATTTAGTGAACCAATTAGAATTTCAACTACTATTCAAAACTCTTCTCTTATTGCTCCCCACCATAGAAATTACTCCGTTATCAATATAACAAGAGTTGTTAAAATTAACAATGTAAGAAAGATGTCATTGTCTACACAAACTGTTCGAGTGTACTTGAGGTTTATTCTAACAACACAGACAAAGAAAAAAGCTAATCTTATTCCAAAGAATGTACACAGAGTATCAAAATCCATTTGAAGACATGACTCAAGAGTTAAGAAATTAGAAACTAGTCAAGATTTTTAAACTACTTGCTATATTACAACAATATTACCTCAGTTACCCACTCTACCCTTGTGTACCTCAGTGTGCTGGTAGAAGGCTACAGTGCCTGTGAAAGCACACAAAGCCCAGACTTTGCTTAAATCCACTCTTACCCACAACTCTTGATTAAGCTGTTGGACTTTGCACCGAGGCACGCTGAGTTATGGGGATATGAGTATGTGTTTTCATCTTCTGACTTCACACTTGAGGCAGAAACTTAACTGAGGGAAGGACTTCATGCAAACCCCTGTGACCCTATTTGCAAAAACTGCCTCTTCTGGCCAAACTGCAAATGTTATGAAATCTAAAGATGCAAGTAATGAAAAGCATAGCCTCCATTCATATTTCTTACTCCAGTTTGCGATTTACCACCCCTTAAAAAATTTCAGAGCACTATATCTTTTGAGCTGGTAGGAGGTGTAACTATTGCTTTTAGTGATCCAAGAATAAACATGTTTACATTTGAACTGGAACACTAAATGTAAACCTATGAGCTATTGCCACATCATAAACTTCACCAAGACCAAAAGCCACATCTTAAATCCCCAAACAAAATGAATTTCCAATTCTACATTTTCACTGATGCTACTGCCTAACTGACCATTGTCAACACCAAGACATAAGAGATCTGATGGAGGGTATAAGGTTAAGCAATTGCACTGCAAAGCACCAAGATTACAATAAAGTAAAAATGGAAAGCACAAACCTGTACTTGCAACCATTCACCTCTAAAATGAATCAAACATCCTCTAGCTGGAGAAAAAATATCTACAAAGCTTTCAGGCTCTGCTGAAATTACTGTGGTTCTATGCCCTTTACTCCTCTTAAAGAGTGTTTTATTCACAGCCTGTCAGTTGTGTTTCTAAATCTCCAGCTTCTAGTTCACTTGTCCCTAGTAACATCATCCCCGACCACATCACGTCCTTCATTAACCAACTTCCTACTTTGATCACTGGTGGCTGAATATCAAGCTGCCTCTGTTATCACAGCACAAAACTTCATAAAAACTATAGAAAACCAACAGTTGTCTAAAAGAACACCTGCCCAAATAAAAAGCAGCTAAATGATTATGATCTGTTACAGTGAAAAAATTGCCAAAGAATCTGACATTTTCCACCCAATGTATTTAATAATTACCTTTTGAAGCTCCTGAGTAGTTAATATGTCAGTAAACACTTGCTCAAATACGCCAAGATACAGAACACTAAATTATGATACTGAAAGGTGCACAGTGAATTGGTATCTTTTTTTCAAGGACAAAAAAACACCAGTGAAGAGTTTCACAGCCAGGGTAGTTTCACATGTAGGGTTAGGACTCAGTGTTTCTACTCTCAATGCCCCAGCCACTTAATGTGACTTTCAGAGCCCTATCTCACAGTTCTTTCTTTTCCCTCATGTTATAAAGAAAATGCACGAATCTTCTTTTCACGTATTTCTTCCAAATAGTAATTTAATATTTTTGAAAAATACTTACTTATACAAGTTCATATTTTCAAAAAACAAAGTTTCAGTAACAGTAGAACATATCCATTTCTTATTATAAATGGAATTTGAGAACATGAAAAATAAGTGAGTGCTGTTGGTAATGGTCCCTGATGAGAAATATTCAAATTCTGCAGAACTCAGTAACACAAAGTCTGTTTTGCGAGCTAAATTAATTCTAATTTATCTTCAAGTCTGCAGAAACAGAAGAAAGCTGTGACAAGAACGTCAGAATTATAAATTAATTATCTGTTGATATCAACTCACATAATATTTTTCCCCTAAGTACTTTAGCCCATAACGTTATGTCTTAATTAGTGTTCTACATACGGAAATTTAAATGTTTGGGCTTGTATAGCCCCATTTTTAAAACATACACTGAACATTATAACCTCGAGGAAAAATTCTAATTCAATCCCAGGATTCATTCAGACATCTCTCCTCAAAGTGCTGATATAGGACGTAGAATGCTATAAAGAATTACTTTTAGTGTTACAGTTATACACAAATGATGTCATATTCAGTGTAACATTCTGTTTCTAAACACCCAGTTTATGTCCTATAACACACTCTCACCACAACAGACCCCAAGTCCTACTCTCCTATACCACCTAACAAATACAGCACTGTCCTATGCCCTGATCCAACCCTGCATTTTAATACAAGGCCTTAAAATAAATTTTTTTACGAAATACAAAAATAAACTCATTTGAACCAACTGCTAGAAAGTGCACCCTCCAAAGCCCTCTCTAACCTAACTTTGACCTGATTTCCTACCAATGAAGAGCCTTGCAAGTAGTTTAGATCTGTATGACATCACTTTCCTGTTTTCAGTACTTTTCAAAAAGTAACAGAACTACAAATACCGGAGACACTGTCTCATCCTATATCCTACACTCAAGCTCACTTGAAGGCTTGACTTCATTCATTAAGAGTCATATGAAGAGTCTGGCTGTTAGGGAGACAACCAAATCACCTCCTTGAAACCAACACACGTACAAAGATGTCTTGAAGACTAAAATTACTCGGATTATTTTGAAACTGATGAGAGTCTCTAATTTCAAACAGATAAGACACAATAAAAATTACTGGGTATGCAATAATGAACTTTACCATCACAAAATATATGGAGAACCTGAAAGATTATAATTTTTAAAAGCTGCACTACTGTGTCTGGTGTGCATATCCAGGCAGCATTAGGGATAGGTGTGTGCCAGGAAGTTTCACAGTTAGAACCCAATCCCTTTGCTGGCTATATCCGAATGAGCATTTTATTCAGTTCCTTAGGACAAGCTACTACAGCCAATGGCCATGAACCAAATTCCATTCACTTTGGTAACAGAATTTGAGAAAAATTTAGAGGCTAAGAACTGTTTGTACGTAAAGCTTGCAGGGGTGGGTAGGTGGGTGGAAGAAGGCAGGGAAGAACTCAAAGCAGAGGAGGAAATACCAATGCAGTATGTGCTGGCTTTGACCTTTCGAACTATAATCTGAAAGTGAGAATCTTCAAGAGCCACTGGCTTCAACTCCTACACAGTCCGAATCAAGAGAACAGATAATTTCAAAATAAATGGATATTAAAAATAAATAATTATCGGAGGAGACAGTAAGACTAAGCAAGCACTGTAAGAGCTGCCTAGAGGGTTTTATCGGTTTGCACACGAGGCACAAAACTAATGCCCACAGAGGCTACACCGAAACGCCCTTTCACAAGAGCCAGGATACAGACACTATAGCTGCCTACAGCTGCCGAAAATCGGCCATTATACGGCAGTTCATACGCCCCTGGTGTTGCACACACCAGGCTTTGTCACATCCTGCTCGCGAAGCCGCAGTGGCGGGGCAGGAGGGCACGGCCGGGGCGCGGGGCTCGCCCGCCCGGGAACACCGGCGCTGCCCGGCCGCAATTCCATCTTTGTTCCACGCGCGGCCCGGCCAAGGTGCGGGAATGGGGCTCGGCCTCGCCGTGCCCGGCGGGACCGGGAGGCGGCGGGCGAACCAGGGAGGGGAACAGGCACACGGCGGGAGAAGAGAAAGAGCAAATAGAGCCCGATCCGCACCCCCTCCGCTCCCCGCCACTCTCCCAAAGACCCCCGCCCCAGCCTATGGGACGGGCACAGCGCGGTGCCCGCGCCCCGCAGCCCGGGACAGGGCGATTCCCGCAGCCCGTCCCGCGGCCTCCCCTCCCCCGTCCGGCTGGACTCGGCTACACGGCCCCGGCCAGTCCGGGCTCCGCGGTGGCCCTCACCCATAAGGATGCGCATCTGCTTCTTGCCGAAGAGGCGCGAGAAGAGCGAGGAGATGGTGAGGCCCATGGCGGCTACGGCGGTGCTGGGCGGCGGCGGGGAGCGCTGAGGGAAGGAGGGCGGGAGGGAGCGCGGCCCTGCCGGTGTGCGCGCACGGATCCCTCCGCGCGCGAGGGGAGCCCGGCGGCGGCGGCGGGTGCTCTGTGACCGGGGACCTCGCTCGGTCTCTGCCACGTCACGCTCGCCGCGGCCGCCCCGGCTCCAACGCGGACACGATCACGTCACGCTCGCCACATCCCCCAGCCGCGGCGCCGCCCTCCGCCACACGGCCCCGGCGAGGAGACGACTACGGCTCCCGGCATGCGCTGCGCCGCTCTGCGCCCCGCGCTCATTTGCCTCCGCCGCGGGGCACGCCGGGGGATGTAGGCGGGCGCGCCCACCCGCCCCGCGCAGCTTCCGGGTCGCGCGGGGCACGCCGGGTGCAGACGGGCCCCGCCCTGGCCGCGGGGACAGGTGGCAGCCCCGGTAACGCTCCGCTCCCGACGCCCGGGGGGGCAGAGGGACGGCAACAGCTCCCGCTCTCAGCACGCAGGGAGAGACTGGTGAAACCAGTCCTCCAAATGCAACCCAACAGCAACAAGGACATTTAATTAAAAGACCCCAAAACACCCCCCCAAAAACCTCTAAAAACCAAACCGAAACAAACCAACAAAAGGCAGCACTGTAATGTATATTATTAATACTATTACTAGTTTGTTTAATATTATTAATTACATATATATATATATTCACTACTGCAGTAATTATTAGGCAGGCCGGTCACAGCAGGGCCATGTTCTCACCCCGCAGCACAGCTCTCGCTTTATGGGCAGGGAGCACCAGACACAGGGACGTCAAGAGCAGAGTAAAACTCAACCAAGCTAGGGCTGACGTTCTACTAACAGAAGGTAGTTACTTATCCTCTAATTAACAATGCTTTTCTTAAGTATCTTTATCACAATAGTCCTGAACCAGATCCTAACATCTGGCTGAACTGAGGCTGTTCTTTTCATAGAATCATAAAAGGGTTTGGGCGTTGGAAGGGTTGGATCATCTCATTCTACCCCCCTGCCACTGGACTAGGTACTCAATACCCTGTCCAACCCCACCTTTAACACTGCCAGGGATGGGGCATCCACACCTCTTCTTAGGCATCATGTTGAAAACCTTATTCTAATTCTAAATTATGTTCTTCTGAACTCAAAAGCTGGTGTAAATTAAGACTGAAAGTTGTATTTTTATAAAATAAAAAAATCATACCTTAAATCTAGTTAGTGCCTAAGATGTTAATATGATCCTGATCAACCATGAAAACTATCAGGAAGTGGTAACCTAAGGAGCCCAGTTCAAGATTTCCAATATTTACCTTTCTTCTGTTCACAGCATTCAGTATTCATACTTCTTTTTTGGGGGGCTAGAAAAGTTAAGCTTCCCTGTGCTTGAGGATAGTTAGTTTCTGGATCTCTAAGCTGGCCTATTCTTAGTGTATCTGCATTGTTAATAGATATCTTTCACTGTTTCAGTTCTTTGAGTACAATCTAACAAACACTTGTTTTAGAATCCAGGCCCTGCCATTTGCTTTGCTGAGGACCCTGCAGCTCTGTCATAATCCAACCATAATTCAAAATCAAACTACAACAGCAGTCCATCACATTTCTGGTCAGCTCAGGGGTACAGCTTCATCAAGCAGCAGTCTTTGCAAGCTGAACAGCTTTGCTTACACAGGAGAGGGGAAAAACCAAGCAAACCAAACACATCCATCATCTAAGTCACATAACTTCCAAAGCAAAGAAAAATAAAAATCAAACTCTTTATTTTTGTTTAAAAAAATACATATTTGCAGTCATGTGCTAGTTATCATAGCTGTTACCAGTTTACATGGTTCCAAGAAACGACAATGCTCCATGTTAAATAGTTAAGATAATTTAGGGTATGAATGGCCACTTAATTTCTGGATTAAAAATGCTTTTCATCAGGGTGTGCAAAAAAAAAAAAAATTTGCAAGTTAGCAATTAATGCTGAAGTGGTATAGTTTCAGTAATGTAATAGATACATTAAACTTCTGGTCATGAGTAATTGTATACAAAACATAACAGTATTAAAATACATTATTTTCATAAAAATACTGTTGTGACACTTTATATCTAAATAAGACATTTTTAGAAAGATGGTATGAAATATTTGTTATACAAAAGCATATTCTTATAGCAGGATTATGTCATAAGATTTTAAAAAATTCTATCCAAGCACTTAAAAGCAGAGTGGTTTTTTTTTTTTTTTTAATAACTTGATCCACTTGACATATAAAAGTATATGCTGTGTGTACACTATAGCATTATATTTACTCTACTTGAAACTGGTCAAAGTACAACACTGCATGTGGAGCAGCTGAGTTCTTATATACCACTGAAACTTGTTCAAGAAGATAAAACACCCCATTCTTGTTGCTTAATATGCAAGAGGAAATTAGTTTTTATGCATGTCTGCTGTATGCACACACTGAGAATAATTTCATGCTACAATCTTTTTTTTTGCCAGTCTGACCTGTCCAGAGGCTTTTTTCAGCTGAAGCCAACCTTTTCTCCCTCCAGCCTCATCACCTCCTCAAACACCTGACTGGGTAAGCCAAAAATAAAGTTAAAAATGCTAACAGGAGCTGACTGATATGATCTCCAACTAAAACAGATTGTGTATCAGCTAACTCTGCCGAAATCACCGATTTTAAAATCCCTATTAGAACACCACAGTGTTTATTTCCTGTGATGAACACTGCATGCTTACATTTATACAAGTGATCCAGTTGAAATCCTGTATATCAGCAGTTTAAAACCACAGATTAGTATATAATTAGTTTAAGGCGTGTTAAGAGCACCCTGATAACTGACATTGGGTGGAAGAGACTTCTCTTCAGGAAAGTTTTGTCAGCTGCCTTCTCTTCTTCAAAGATGCTAAATCAGTATCATTTTGGAAAGATGGTAAGAAGGAGAAATAGAGGAAGTTAAGAATGGATCTGATCATTTCAGTTGTTCCAGAAACAGTTTTAAAAGCTGTGATTTACCAGGAAAATACCTCAAATGTAAGGCATTCTGACCAAATCACCAATACATCAGTTGGACTTAGCACTAGCTAAAAACTAAAAGTAAAAAACAAAGAAAAAGAATCAGATACTACATCAACAGGACAGTACAGGATCAATATTGCCTACCCCTGAGTAGGACTGGTATAGCAGCACCAATTGGAAAACATTCTGCAATGCCAGCACTGCACTGTAGTCCTATACCGTGGCACAGTTTCATATGCTCACAGATTATTCTTTAAGAGCACTTATTTCAAAAAGTATTAGACACAAAAATCCCTTTAGTTGCATTGGTATTGAAGTGGAAAAAACAGTGAAAATGATATAGTGTGCTATACTATTAGTACAGTCCATTTGTAGTGTTAATGTACTGGTTTAGAGCTGTGATCCAAACTTGGTAAGCCACTGTCTTCTGTGAGCCTACTTGCCTTTTGGTTTTCAGCACCAAAAAAGACCAGTAGAAATCATGTTGTGCCAGTTTTGAGCAAGATGTCCTGTAAGTCATCTGGCATGGCCAATATAATATCATTGATGTGTGTCTGCAGCTTTTTCAGTGTGTCAGTTTTCACAGGAAGATGTTCTCTGTCAGCCTGCAACTGCAAAAGTACCAGAAAACATGATTTGTACTAAAAATGCAATTTACCTTAAGAAATATCAGTCATGTATTAGAAAATCTGGAAAATTAATTCATTTGCTGACTGAGTAGGAATTTTGACAACAGCAGGTTTCCTCAGCAACCATACAACGGTGGGAACAACACTGATTTGGACTTTCAGAAATAACAACAAAATTTGGTTTTCTTCTTCCCTGGGGATTCAGATCAGTCAAAGAGTTCAAACTAATTTACAAAAAACGCAGCAATACAATGATTCCAGCATAGCCAGATGATATTGGGAAGTCAAAAAACTTTTCAGGCATGGCTGAAATGGACTGTTTTTGTTTTTAAAGCCTGAATGAATGATTGACTCTTTAAACTACCGAGATCATGAAGAATATTTTCATTTATGTACTTACAAAACCAATTATATGCTTTTATGTAGCTAAGTCATGTTCAGTTCAGTTACTTACCAGTTTATTTTTCAACTTTAAGACAAGATCCACCGTTTCTACCTCAGTATGCTTCTGACTCCAGAAAACCAAATTCTAAAATTAAAAAAATATAGGCATTGAATTATTTATGGTTACATATGAAATTTTCAAAAGAGGTCTTAATCTATACCTAATTTTGAGAATACTATTTTCCTTATTCCTATGCCATTTGCTAACCTCATTTTACTCATGCACTCTTTACTGTAAACTGCAAAATCTGCTTTATTTGCAAGTTTGCCTAGAACTTCACATAACAGCAAACTTGCACACAAACACAATACAAATAAATTAAAGGGGGAAAAAATCTTGCCAAACAGGCTTAGTTTGAGAAAGAGATCTACAATGCCAAATGGCAGTGAATGATTACCAAAACAGAACTGCCAGCACAATGCACGACTGAAGTACTTCAGGGCAGTGCTTGCTGTTTCTAGGGCATTAAAGGAGATCATAGTTGATAACTCGTAAGATACAATCAAGTGAATTTTCTTATGGAAGTTCTGCTCCCTTACCCCCTTACAACTCACCTGTGAAAGACATTTGGTCATGTACAAAGAAACATTTCTTTTGTGGATCAAAAGAAAAAACAAAGGAGCAGATTTGGTAATAAATTCGTAACACATTTTCTTTTAAGTTAATGTCAAATACAGTTGGATAGAGTCTAAGTTATATAACTGACCTGCAAATTATTTGGTCTGCTCTGTTTCAATAATCTGTTTGGATTTGCTACATTTGTACTGTTTGGGAATTGACAAGATAAGTGACAAAAACAAATGGCTTTTGAGAAATAACTAGAGCAATTTTGTTTGTTTTAAAGCTGTGGTGTTGCCTGACTTTGTTTTTGTTCTTCCTATTCCCTCTCTGGCTTCTTCTCTTCATCTTCGACTCTTGCAATTCCCTTCTCTATCAGTTGTTCCAGCTCAAATTGTATTGATACCCACTTTGGCTTCTTATTTAAAGAATGGCTCTTACAACATCAGAACAGTTATATGGCATTTTGTTATATATAAACAGACTCCACTTGTAAGCTTTCCATTACTGTGGATCAGCTGTAGGCTTATTTACTAAATGTATCTAATTAGCTGTCAATTAGAATGTCAAATTCGCTGAATCTTTACCTTTGAAGCCACAAACTATAATCATAACTGAAAATATGTTGTCAAGAATGCCAACGATGGAAGCTGAATGGAATAACATTGTCAAGTAAGAGGAAACAGCTTTTCTTGGGGGCTGGGCATGTGCACTTTATTTTAAAATACATAAGAAAACAAAGTACTAAAGGTGGGTTTTACAAACGATGACAATTGTTATGACAAGTGAACCGTATTTCATACTGTTCTCTTGCTGTGTTAGTTCTACTAGTGCTTGTTTAAAAAGTCATGTTTTGCTAGGTCAGGATTCACCAAACTGTGAATTTTGTGCACGACCTATGAAAACAGGAGTAAAACCGACTTGTGGGAGAATGTATTTTTATTACAAGATTATAAATATAATTGTAAGCATACATTTTTCTAACCTCATTACAGAGGGCTTCTAAATGAAGGGCCTCTAACTTCTGTGTCATTTCTTTCTGCCGGCTCCTAAACCAACCATCAAAGTTTGGTGATTTCAAAAAATGCCTGGTAAAACACCAAAGAAAAATACATTTTATATTTTCAGTACAATTTGGTAACAGTGTTTTCTACATCATCATATGTAATTATATTTGAGATTGCGTAAGATATTAGAACTCTTTCTCTATATATTTTCAAAAAGATGTAATATTCTCAAGTGGAGATTAAATAAGACAAGGATTGAGAAAAGAATGTAAAGAACATGTGTCTGAAACACAAAAAAGATTAGGGAATTGTAGGAAAAAAGAAATCAAGGCTCAGTTTGAAATAGCCTAATTTTTGTCTTTGATTGGAAGGAGGAATCAAACTAGAACCAGAAATAAAACTGATGTAAAGAAATCTTTAACGTTAGCAGAGAAAAGAGATTTAAGCAAGTAAAGTATGCTTAGCTCTATCAATTTCTATTAAAGCATACATTCTAAAAGAAAGTCTTATCCAAATCAATCCTAACTTTAAGTTTCCTGAGGAAGAAACATCATTAATATTACTGATCTCTTAATTTGTATAACTTTTTATGCCGATGAAAGAAATTACCTGTAAAGTCCTATCCAATCTCCCTTTAAACCTGAGGTGAGCTGTGGTCCTGCTTTTTCCAGTGTCTTCATGAAGTCATCCTGGCTAAACTGCCTTAGCTGTGGTGGACTCTACAGAAAGAACAAAAAATGAGCAGACCTTAATTTCTCTAATTACCAATTTCCAGCTCATTCAAATTATACTTCCTTACCTTCCAGGGTGATATGCATTTCTGCAAAGGCATTAGGCTTGCCACATAACGTTCCTGGGGAAAGGAAAAGGAAAGGTTGTTTGCATAACCAGTATTAAAGATAGGCAGTCCACATGTGTGTTTACTTATTGCTTGTGACCACAGCATTTTCTCTTCCCAGTGTTAGTACAGGGTGGGGTTGTGCGTATTTACCACATGAGAAGACAAGAAGGAGCTTGTCTTATACAGACTGTGTTTCTCAACCCCAGCACTTTAAGCCAGTAAAGTTCAAGAAGGACAGGAGGCAGAGAAGGGGAGGAAGCAAATGCATGCATAGCCTATCTATATCCTGAACTTAAGCCACTGGTAAACAAGCTCTCTTTTCTTTGGAAACAGTCCACAGGGACCTTCGTATCATGGGTGATTCCAAACAGTCCCCACTGTATCAAGTCTTTGGAAGAGATTTCTTGAGTCTCTTACTGAAATATGAGTTAGAACTAACCCACAGAAGACGGTCTGAGCTGTGGCCATCTCTGCTTAGCAAGGCTTGGCACACAGAGCCCCAAGGTGTCCAAGGCACAGGGAGTGGGGCCATGCCAAGTGTCAGATGTGATAGTGGGAGGCAGCTGTGCCTCACCAGATGGGCCCAGTGCTGGACCCAGGCTTGATTCCAGGGGTACACTGGAGAGCTACTGGACTTAGGGTAACTCCAGAAAAACTACTCCTCATTACTTATGTAAAAACCCCATTAGTCTAAGAACTCACTAAAGGAATAATGAAACTTTCCGTCAATTCCAAGAAATACCGCCGAAGTATCACACTCTGTGCTTCTGTAGGACGTTTCTGTTGTACTCCCTTAAAAAAACCCAAAACAACAAAACACAGGCAGTCTGTTACTCCAAAGTATGTAGGTAGTTGTGGTGAGTTTACTTTTTATGAATATTTATTATGCATCTATATTCATTTGCCACATGCCCCCACACAGCACTTCCTACCCTGAATCAGGGAAGGAAAGCAATAGCATCAAGTTCTTTTGTACAGATATTTGTCTTTGCAATTACTGGGTTTTTAATTTTCATGTAAAGAAACTCAAGGAAGGAAACATTTCTATAAAGAAGTGTTTGCAAATCAGCTCTGGAAGATCTGATCTTAAGATCTGGAAGCTGTAATTCTTACACACCTCGTGTGAGATTTTAGACCCAAGAGACCAGGAGCAAGGGTTGCAGAGGATGGAAAACCTCAACAGATTAACAGATAAAATACCTTTAATTAAATTAATAATAATTAATAATAATTTAAATTATTAAGCAAACTTATTGAGGTCCACCATTCATATGGTTATAGAAGCTGCTAACAAGGCAGCAGCCCTTCTACAATGAGGGTGTATATACATCTATTTTGTTATGCACTGGGGCATAGGAACCAGAATCCAGTTTCATTTTGATTACACAAAGTGCAGCCTGATATGAAACCACTGTACAACAGTACACAAAATATACAAACCAGCTGCCATTAAGAAGTGACCTACACCATTACCTTTTGCAACTGCTTAATGATTTCTTCATCTTTGTTCAAGTATGGCTTGTAAGAGGTATAAACACCTAAAGAAAAAAAGCAGCATATAGCCAAAGGAGAAACGAGGTATGCCTTTTAAAATGAAAACACTGTCCATTTAACTCTGAAGTTATTACCAGGTTTGGAGTCCAAAGTTTTTAGGTTCTTCAGTTTTTTCACTTTCACCTGCTTTGGAACTTCACCTGCCAAAACACATAAAGCCACCTTACTTGAAGACTATCTAACATTCTAAGAAACATTAGAAACACAGACAAGAATCCAAATATATATCCAGACACACCCAGCAAACACATGGATAACAGCAAATAGACTTCTCAATTCATATAAGCATTCCGTGTTGAAAAGAAGAAAAAAAAAAACCTGAAAACCAACAAAAACCTAAACAAGCAAAAAGTGAACCACAAAAAACCCCACAAAGAAAACCAGCCAAAAGATGACCTTTTGAATCTAAGCAGCCAAGTAACATACAGATATATAGCAGAAAATAACTATTTTCTTAATTTCCTATTTTTAGTCTATTTTCTTGGCTCTCCTTAGTAGAAATGCTTTCGGGAACAAATCTTTGGTACCTTGGCATAACTAAAAATTGTATAGAAGAAAATAAAACAGTAGCCATGGATTCAGTGTTGGTAAGAAAATTAATTTAAGTCTCCTTTGTTATAGACCATACTAAGGGAGGGCTTTTGTTGTGTTTTCCCAATTTATCCTGTTCCAATCAGAAGACCCTAAACCCTGTTCACAGTCTTGCAACTTTAGCAGAACCTTCCTTCGAATTCTCTTTGGATGCTCAGTAACAGTTAAATTGCTCTTGGAAGTGCAGAGTAGGGAGAAAACGAAGGAAAAAAACCTAAAAAATAATCAGACCCCCTTCTTTGTCCCTAAAGAAATAAAACATAAATTTTTACAGACAGGTCAGACAGACACATCTCTACAGCTTCCTAAGCATCTCCCATAGCTACAGCAAAACTAGAATTTCATACTTAAAACTGTACATCAGATTTGAAGGCCACTTGTTTATATGGCTTTTCAGCATTCAATTAAGATTCTACTTTCCAAACATTAACTACACAGCAGCAAAATAACTCTTCCCCATACTACCACCCTAAGCCCCCACAAGTATTCTGACCATAGACAGGCAGGGCGTTTTAAAGTAAAGCAAAACCTTGCCTAATGATATTGAACACAGTACATACTCCTTAATTAATTCACTCTACTCAGAAGTTACAATTAACTTGTACAAAAATTAATTTTATGGTGTTTTATATTAATTGCATGTTTATGCATTCCCACTGTCAGAACAGCTTAGTGACTCTGGAGCAGCAAACAGCTACATTCAGGAATTTCAATACAATAATTAGAGTGGTGGCAATTGACACGTTATCCAAACATTATATGAAAATTCCACTCAATCGTGTAAGGAAATCATCCAGACTGAACAATTAGTAACTACAAGAATATTGCCAGATTAGAAATATATTACCAAAATACTGTCAACAACTTTTTAGATTACTGTAACATTCAAATGGAGCTTTCACATGGGTCTTATATTCTGTGCTGGCTATGACTGATTTATTGCATGCTACTCACATTAAAATTAACATCAGTAATTTATTATGTCTCATTTTAATATCTTATTGATAGAGATAGAGAATCAGGACTCTGTGAGAGGTAGAACATTATTACTAATGAGTATTACTACCTTTTGCATTTAAGATACTAGATCTGAAAAGACAAGACAGAGCAGTCAAGAATCTCATTTCACTTGACAGATTTACTCCATGAAAATTTAGTTAGCATTAAACTAAATGGAACATAATTACATATGTTTGTAAATAAACAAGCACAGAGTTAGATCCCTTTGCACAGGATTGTAAAAAATACTTTTATTTTACCTGGAAGTTTGATATCTCCAATTCGGATAATATGAGGCCAGTGCTGAAGTGTTTTAGCAAAAAAGGGATTTGTCACCCCCAGAATGACTGATGGCCTACAAAAGTAATGACAGTGTTTGAAATATAACATCAAGAGCCTCTGCCTTAACAAATAGGAAATATCAAATTCTTAACTTCAAATTATCTTCCTTTGTTATTTAAGAGTTACATTTCAAATTGCACATAAGAGCACAAATGTTTATCCAAGTGTCAATGTTTAAGAAAATAAGGCAGAGGCATCTTAAAGTACAAACAACAGTGAAGAATAAAAATGAAATAATCTGCTTAGACTTGGCTAAGTTCTGCCCACCTGCAATGGTGAGAACAGCACAGTATCTGTTACTGACGTTTTGTGATGTGTTGGTTTTTTATTTTGGTTTTTTTATGAGCAGGAATCTCACCCATATTTGAAAGACATATTGCTACTTTTCAAAGTTTGGTTATAACAAGCTCTCAGTACTTGAATGTGAATGTCATCAAGAAAATGAGACACTTAATATCCCACTTGCTTTAAGCACAAGTTTATCAAGGGATGCAGCACATTAAGAGCACTGTGCCCCAGCTCACACTCTGCCAGGTTTTTCTGTCTGCTCTGTGCTTGGCATCTGGCTTGGAGAGTGCCCAGAGGCACACAGGGAACAAGAAGCAGTAAGAGCACAGTGCTGCTGCTACAGCATAGACCTGCAAAATTTGGGATTTATAGCAATGATATGATGAGATATGAACATGTTTTTCAGTATAGTGGTTGCCACCCATTTTACAGTCAAATGCCAGCTATGGTATATAGCATTAAGTCTCACTGAAACTGCTACCTTAAAAATCGGTTATCATCATTTTGTTAGACTGATCTTAAAAAACCCCAAATTGAACATCTTCTGTATACTACCCATAAGTTTCCCCGCTCCCCTCTTACTAAGATAATAAAATACAGAGAAGCTGCATCATTTGGATACTTCACCTTCTTAGAGCCATGGTTTTAAAAATCTATTTCCAATTTTTCCAAGTTTTGTTTTCCATAAGAAAGTGAGGGCAATTTCAGCTCTATTTCAAATATAATCCACGTAGTGGCCAATCTTTCTATTTTGCTACAGAGGAGCGCATGGAATTTTGAAACATGGGTTACTAAAGTTTAACCAAATTCTTCCTGGAATTATTTTTAGAAACGAAATTACATACTGCATAACCATTCCCATGGAACACAGTCTAAAACATATTGCTTATGTTTATGTGTTCCTCCATTGCTCTATCTCTTGCAATACAGCCAACGAGAGGAAAACTACAGTAAAAAGAACCAACAAGGCAAACAAAACAAACCAAATCAACAACCTCTGCCTGTTCAGAAATGAGAGCAAACTGATCTATTAAAAGATCAGTGAATCTAATATATGCACTCCATTCCCAAATCAAGCTGAATTTAAATAATATACATTAAGAAATACTGGAGGTGTACGGTCTCAAAATACGAGTAGGATTTAAAAATAGTAACGGGGAAAAAAATGTGTCCTTAGAGCAGTTTCAAACATCACTGGTTTTGGACATTCACACTCTTGATAAAATAAGCTTAATTTCTGACTTATTTACATGAATAACCTAATAAATTTAGTGAAGAGATATTTGATTTTTAAATTATCCCAACTAGGACACCAATTGACTTAGCCTGACAAAACAGCTGTATGGATGTTTAATTCTACAAGTCACTTTGTTTAGCAGTTAATTAAAAATTAAATCAATTACAGCAGAATTCCCAAGGAGCTACTCTGGAGCTGATGTTGCACAGACAAACCCTTATAGAAAAGCAAGAACTTTTCTTGGTTTCACACTTGCCATATGACTTATTCTGTAGTTTAATTACGGCATTGTTTTGTAACTTCTTTGTCCTATCTAACTGGAATGAAAACTTAAATCAGCTAATTACTGCACTCTGCAAGATAAATCTTACAACTCTAATGATAGAAATCCAGAATAGTTAAACAATATTTTAATACAAATTTATGGTTATGAGTGGCATTGAGCAACATCTTCTCCAGAGAGTTTGATTTACTTACGGGGCTTGTGTGCGAGTTGTGTATTCTTTGAATTCACTGTCATGGATGGTGAAGTATGGCCTGAAATCACTGCAGTACTTCAGTGGTGAAATACAGCTGCAAGGTACAAGAAGGATGAGCTTGGTTTATGTATTCAGTGCAAACTTTCATGAAAGACACTGTTGCCTGGAAAGGCTGACCTAGGCAGAGACTAGGCAGATCAAAAGGAATAAAAGAGGTATTTATTGAAAGGACACACCTTGGCCAGTGCAAGAACCCAGCTGGGGCTACACCCAAATCAAATCCAAGATGGATTCTGGTCACGAGTTTTTATTCTTTTCTAAGGTTTGGTTCATCTACATATTGGGGTCAATTATCCAACCACAGCCCCAGGCTATGAAGTCTCAGGACCCTGGCTTGCCCCCTTTCCCTTGCCATTGTTTCTGCTTTCTGGGTACCAGTTGTCCTTGATTCTCTGGCTAGAAAGGGATTGTTTTGTCTAACGACCCTGTGAAGAGAACTTACTAACACCTAATATGAAGTTTCAGAATTACACACTAAGCAGCAGAGATTCTGAAAAATATCAAAGCTAAAACCCAACACATCAATGCAAGCAATCTAAAATTTGTAATTCTTTGTCACACTCGGATCAAATGAATGTCCACTCAGCTGGAATCTTACACTGACTCCCTTAGTCCTAATTAGAAGGCTATACTACATTTACCTAACAAGGGCCAACACAGTTTCTGAAGACTCTGCTGGTGATGGTGCCATCACAACAAGTGGTTCTCCCAGCAGCACCAGCTCCCAAAGCATCTGAATGTGAAAGAACACCGGACAGAAACACCTAAAACCAGATTGAGGTATTTAATACATTTGACATCATAAAATACATATTTCTTCCAGTTAATAAAGGCATAAAAAAGAAGTTTGAGTATTTTAATAGTAATTTGAAACACAGTAAATATTCTTGTGAAATGGAACATTTAATGAACTTGCTTATTTATTGCAGTTTCAGCCTGTATATTGTCCAAACTGTGTTTTAGCAAACTTTACAGAAAAAGACTATTCAAACAAACACTGATAAATGTTAGCTTACAAGCCATGAGACATGCTAAGGAACTGTCAAAAATCAAAAAACATGTGGGAGTTGACAACTGATCAGTCCAAACTCCTACCTGAAAAGATCTACTTCATGAACAGTCGGTAAAGCCATGGAGATCTGAGCATCTGCCTAAAAGACATCGCAATGCTTGGTTTTTAGTCATCAGAACACCTAGGTATTAAATGAAATGGTTTCCCTTAAATGCTTACAGACAGTAGACAGCATATAGTCTAATTATTTATGTACTGCTGCAGTATATAGCACATTAGGTCCACAATTATCTTGGTGTTCTACAAGCAAGACATCTCCCAAGACACACCCCCCCCACTTACAGACATGTGGCTTTCAGTCCAGAAAATATGTAAAATACTGAAGTGTTTTGAAGAACTGCACATGAAGACAGACAGCTTACTTTTATAAACATCTTCTATGGCAAAGACTTTTAATTCTGGATTCATCCTCAAGAAAACCCAAACTATCCAAACATTAAAAGGATGTTCAGGTTAGTAATTCTGTCAGTCAACTATCTTCTTCCAGGACCTGGATATCTCTCCCTGCTCAGGGCAACTGGGTTAGAAAAGACTATGAATAATCCAAATCTGGACTGCTCCATTCATAGTTTTAAAGATTGTGGATTTCATTATTATCATAGTATATGATGATTTGCTACCAATCTTTTCTAACAAGTTTAAAGAATGAAAGCAGAACTCTAGCTTTGTCTGGGGCTATATACAATATCAGTATCTAATCACTACCTGGTGCATATTCTGTACTATCGGTGTTGTTCCAGGCTTGTCACGATATGTTGGAATCCGCAACTTGGAAAGAAAAAGAAAGATTTATTTTCCCTTGCATTGAATCTAGCAGACACTTAAAATGCTGACTTTAGAGACAATCTGCAATCCTTTGAGAGGATATACTGCAGCATAATGTTTATTTACTCGACAGAACTCCCACCTACAGAATTTCCAATGGCAAATTGAATAACAGAATATGAAAATAGTACTTCAGTTTAAAAAGAGATTATCAGTAAAGTAAGTAAAAACTGTTACTGTAATTTCAATTAAAAGACCTCTAAATGTTGAAAAGAATGATCTGAAATAAGGTCTTAGAGGTTTAAGATGGTACAGAATTACTTTTAGAAAAGATTCTCTCCTAAAACATCAAGATGTTCTGGCAAGTGAGACAGAATCCAAATAGTCTGAACATAAGTATACTTCTCTGGCCTTGCAGTTTGCATCTCTAAGTCTTGAGTACTACAAATTTTATCATACTGGAAGCTGGTATGCACAAATGGATGTGATTCACACACAAAACACTTAAAACTGCCCAAGCAGTGTAAAAAAACAGGGACAATATCACTGGGCAGTAATTATGGCTTTACTCAGCTTAGGCATGAAATTTCAGTTCTCATGGGTAAGAATTATTGATGAGATAAATGCAGGCAATACCCAAACAAGACATATCTGACACTCCTTATCACTCAGCACCCAGAATCATTTTATTGCATTTCTGCTTTTAGAACAGCTTCAGAAACTTCTTTCTGTCTCTGGTGATGCACGTGTCTTTCCATAAACTTGAGAGTATCTGCTGAGAAGGTACTTCTGGCTGTAACCTCTGATTTCATCAAATCCTTTAATTGCATTTCATATGGATTATGAAATGAATACAACTCCCAGAGGCCCAGTTCTTATCCACTCTTTAGAATCTACAGTCCTTCCTTATGCACTAGATACAACTTCTTTAATAGCTTTCTTCAGGCATTTTTCACTGCCATCGAAAAAATAAACAGCACAAACAATTATTTCTGATGTATGAGACAAAAAAAATTTTTACTCATCAACTTTCAGGGATGAGAATGATTTTCATCAATATATTTAATTTGCTTGACTGGAATTTAACTCTCAGTATTCTCAAGTGCTACCTTAGGTTTGATTTGACAGATATAATTAGCACTAAAATCTCCTAGAATGCAAATTCCAGAGGCATAATACATACACTGCAACTAGTAGTTGTATTGAAACATCACTTTTTAGCAACAACTAAAATTACATATTAACCTAAGCACTATAAAAGATCCTCCCCTCCTCCCTTCAATCAAAGCACCTAATCAAGATCTCCCAGACCTTCAGTCTGAGTGCTGTAAACATCTACTCCTGTTTGGAAGAATAAGGCAATGAAAACAAGGCACAAGGCAGTGAGGAACAGTACAGTAAAAGGTGGGGAAAACACCCTCAGAGAAGTGCAGGAGTCCCTACCTTCATTATAAGACCCATAAGAGGCAACTGCAGAACTTTCCCTGGAACTGGTGGTGGCCAATGATCAATGTCACTACAAACTGAAAGAAAAATACGAGTTTCTGCAAGCCATAAACCATGACCACAGAGTCACCTTTGTGCACACTGCAACTTCTAATTAGTGCTAATAGTCCACAGCAGTTCTATTTGTCCCTCGATCACACCAATCAAGTTTTACAGCCTTTTAGACATTATGTATTATTCCATTAGAACAAGAAACATTTTCATTTCAAGAAAACAGTGTTCTCTGGTCTTCAACTTTTTGTAGCAATGAGACTTACAACTAGTTGAAGAAATGTTATCTGAGAAATCATGAAAGTACATACTAAAAAGTTGAAAAGAACACCTCCATTTATGTATATTGGCTACTGCAGAACCAATAAACAGCAGCACTTAAGGAAAAAGCTGGTTTGTCGCTTGGCTAGAAAGCTTTCCAGCATTTTCTTGTAAACCATGATGAATATCATACATAATTCTCATAGTTTCTGCAGAGCTTATTTTACTCATAATATAACCTCTCAGTAAAACAAGTGATTGAAAATTGCAGTTCTTTCACGATTTACACAAATTGTTGCTCAGGGAAAACACAGTAACATGAAAGTTGTATAGGGTAGGCACAGTACACAAAACAGAACTCTTCCAGACAAAGAGCAAATAACTTTTCTATTTGTCCTTCTCCAGCTCTTTCAGCACTGCAGTAAGGCTGAGGCACCTGTTACCAGTACAGCTCTGTCACTTTTTCCATTTGGTCAAAAAACAAACAAATCACACACACAAAAAACCCAAACCTCAAGATGGCATTTGTACAGTTACTTAGCAAAAGTTGTCAGACTGCCCAAAAGGACTTGGGTGGTGAAGAGTGCAAACTAAGGATTGCCATCAGCTCCTTGTGCTCAACATCTGGTCCTGAAACACACACAGCCCTAGATGTGTTTCAGGAGGGACCTCAAACTCTCCCAGGGAAGATCCAGAATTCAATTAGCTCTGTTCAATGATCTAGAAGTCAAGCCAGTCTGCTAAAATTTCAACCCTCTACCTTGCGAGAAGACAAAATCACAAACTAGAACACAACACTGTTGTTTATTTCTCCAGAATAAGTATGTGACAGTGTAAGAGTTCAACATTATAGGACCTCTACCTGCTTCCAGGAAAGCTTCACTTTTTTCAAAATATTCTGGTGCTATTTGCTTAAGCATGGTACGAAAGAGATGGACATAAGGCAGCTTGCTGATGAGGACCAGCGACTGGAATGAAGAGCAACAGAACAGATTTTCAAGTCAACACCTTCCCTCAGTTCTACTGCACCTGTTACCCTCAGACAACACCAAGTGGGACTTTTCTCACACATGCAAGCCAACCACACATCTGACTACAGGCAAACTACAAACAAACAACTCCCAAAACTTCCCAACTTTTTGTTTTTAAACACAGACACGAAAATATCTCTTCTGACAGCAGAGCTGGAACATAGCATAGCTGATGTCAATGAGACCAATTTATTATAAATTAACAACTACTTTAGTTAGAGAGCATGACAGTTTTCCTGTTCCTCTGCAGTCACTGAAAAATAGTTAATTTCCAAATTAACAGCTTCCTAAAAGAACTGAAATTACCTTCTGGAAATAGCCTCTTTTTAATGATTTGTCTCGAACTTGTCTGAAATACACATAACCATAGTAATATGCTGAATCTTTCTGCAAAAGAAAGGAAAAAATTCAATATAACCACCTGTTACTGCCCTCCTTTTTGAAGCATTCAACATACAGTTTAAAAGCCCATTCCCCTGTGAGCTCCAAAGTTGATTAGATACAATAAACTAGAAGGATTACTGTGTTTATTAGCATTATCTTTTTTAGTAAGTACTTCAAAGAGAAAACAACAGCATGGGAAAACAGCTGTGCTTTCTGGCTTTACTATTTTTATATCTACATTCTCCTGACACACTGTGAAACCAAAAACAGAAATAATTTCTTGAGGAATAAATCAACTTTTATAATTCTGCAAAGTAGCACTGAAAATATTTTAGTAGTTAAAAATCTTAAAGCCCTGACTTGAAGAGATAAAACCTAGTCTTTCAATGTATTAGTTTTACAAAAGATTATTGGAATATTAAGGAAGTAGGCTCTCACATTTCAAAGACAAGACATCAGCTTCATCCTTCCTGCAAACAGGAATTCAAGTATTTGCCATATAAACAGAACTAAATTGAGTTTGAGAATCAGGCTCCCAGAGACCTCAATATTCCCTGTGGACATGATGAGAACAACTCTTGGCCCCTATCTCTTTTAGGTAACTGCTCCATCTTCAAAAAGTGAAAGGTGCAAACTGAGACAGCCCAAGTTGCTTGGAATTTTTAAAATTAAGTTATAAAGCAGTTCATATTTCCACAACAGTAATGGTTCTTACAATTTGATCTACAGGTTTCTAGTCAATAATAAAACAGATCTTGGCTTCAATTTAATTGTAATCCAAATCCATACTAATAAAACAGGAATAGTTAATGAAACAAATTACTATTATTGTAACATGCTACAACAAACACGAGTTTTGATTTTCAGGACATCCAGTTCAGAGATTTTTCTTTTCAAATGTTATATTTAAAGGTGAAGACCCACAAATTAACCCAAAAGAAATTTAACTTCATTTTTTCTCATTTCCAACCTTTAAGTAAACAGGCAGATCTCTATCCAATTGGTCCAGAAAACAACACAATGAGACTTTCCTTCCAGGAGACCGTCGGAATCTAAAACAAAATTGTGTGTCCCCAAGACAACCTACATGGGGGAAAGAGATAAACAACAAACAGACATTATTCTGAGTCTGAGCCTTGTTTCACATGAGCCCTTGATTACAGTCAAAGAGCTATCAGAGTTTTGGCTCATTTATCTTGCATTGCTCTTGCAAACATTTATATATTTACAATTTTTTAAGTGAAAAATTTGGCATCTTTGGCAACAGTAAATATACTGTCTGCAACAAGGAAAAAAGTGACTGTCATGTCGTCAAACAGGTCAAGTGGCTGTTCTCCTACTGGCATTACCCATTTCATTGGCATGCCTGTACTGTTTTGATCATCTTAGCTATGTCATTTCTCTGCTACATGGCTGCACCTTGCCTCTTTTTTTGACACCATACAGAAGTCACATTGTAGGAGTGCATTATGCTGATGTGTAACTCCACAGGCAGGTCTAGGATTCATCATTTTGAAAGCTGCAAAGCTAATTGCTGCAAACTGAGTGAAATTGAGTAGGACTTCCCAGTAATATCCCCAAGGAGCAGAGTTTTCCTTCATTTCTATCAAAATGAGTTTCTTAAAGAAAAATGTAACTAATTCTCCAGGGAACTGTTTCAGCAGATTTGAAATTTCCATTTAATCTTCTCTTTCAATCACACACACTCTGTTGCTACAGCAAGCACACACAGCCCAATCCCTCAGGCAGATGCACTGGCTGTGCAGAGTAACAGTGACATGCCCAGAGCAGCCAGGTCTGAGTCTCAGAACCCCTCGAAGCTGCAGTGAAACCCTCAATTCACCAAGAAAAAAACCAAAAGTAGCAACACATAGTGCGATGGGACCATTCAATTCAAACAGGTAACAAGTGCTCAGCAATATGGATGCAATTATAAGAGAAAACACAGCACATGCCAATAACACAGCACTAAATATTTGCTTCAACTTTCCAAAGCTCGTTCCCTTCATCCAAAGGAAAATAACCCTCATGAGCTACCATAAAAACCTACACACAGAAGACCTAAATTACCCTTAATCATTAATATGTTGAAATATCATAGAGAATATTATGTCTTCTTATTTAACAAGCGCTTCCAGAAAAGCTTGGTAAATGTCTATTCTTTCTTCAACTATCCATGCAGAGAAGGTAAAAGCATTATTTTAAAGATAACTGTACTGCAAAACTCAGCTTAAAACCAAAAGTGTTGTGATCTAGTAGCAGATTAAATTAATTTTCTCCTCTAAATTCACAGCCACAAGTACTGGAATAATATCTCTTTGTAGTAATAAGAGAAAAAAGTTGAATTAACCTTTTGAGCCATGAAAACCTGGGATGGACTGACCTCAAATATAGCTGCAAGCTAATAACTTCCTTCACTGCTATATTACATAAAGCTTTTATTTTTATGCTAAAGCCTATGATGAAAAAATAAATCCTAACAGATAGGATTCACTTCCAGCCTTGTGAAAGGCAGGTTTTACACAGGTTATTCCCTCTACATCATTTGAAACTTAAGCCTACCAAGAATGATCAAGAACCAACAGTTCTTAATAGAGACATTATAAAAAGCAAAATAGTAGAATTTTTCCCTGCTGAAAGTAAAACCACCTCACATATACCTAGTCTGCCTGAAGCAACTATACTACACTCTTATTTGAAAAAATACACCAAAAAATTTTAAGAAAACAACCTTTGTTCCTAACACAGGCTTTTGCACCTTCAAGACTGAAGAGATTTATAACCATTAATGAGAGTAATCAGAAGATACAGTTAACTCATATTTCAGTAACAGAAAGAAGCTGCACCTCTATTTACAGAACAGCAAGAACAGAAAAAAATACATTCATTTTAGTGACATTTAGACAAAGGAGAAAAACTAGTCAAAATACTTTGTAAAATCACATAAGAGAGATCTCACACACATTACAAGCACACATCTGCATCACCCCCTATCCAAGCTGTCATACTGCAGAGCATCCAAAAGCAGAGTCAGTGCAGTTCCAGGCACAATGCTGGTCCCGCATGTTTTGACTTTTGTATAAAAATAAATGTGAAAAGAAGTGTCTGAACTTCTGCCATTTCTTTTTGCAGGTGGTCCAACCCATCAGCTACATGTCCCAATTTCTCTTTGGCAGCAGAAGAGCAGAAGTTTAGATTCAAGAATAATTTAACAAGCAGGACCACACACAGCTACAGGCACAGCAAAAATGGAGAAGACAGCTGAAGTCTTCCCTTCACAACTGTTCTTTCTAAATGCTTTTGAAATTAAAATAACAGTTTCACTGTTATGAATTTAGAAAATATACATTTAGTCCTTTATGAGAAGAGGGTTCCACATACTTCCATTTGCTTTATTAAATCCTTCAAATTCCATGCCTACTTTCCTCTCTACAGTGACAATACTATTATTTTGTTTAAAGAGCAAGATTAAGATGTTCATTATTTACTTGCCAATTATTCTGAAATGTCTGCACAAATGTCATCTGGAAGGTCCTACACACTTACATAAACCAGAGAAGAATCCTCAGACCTTACTGCAATGCAGACAGTTGCAGTTTTATATTTAACCTTAGCCTGCAACATTTCTGTATTGCAATAATAATTAAGATATATAAATACATATTTATCTAAAGCCCAGAATACATCCTGTCAAATTCTTTTTTAACACAGTTTAGTCCAACAACAGACAACTACAGAGTGAAGAAAGCACTTACCCGAATTAGAATCTGGAAAAGACAAATAGCAAATATTGGTTTTCTAAAGGGTAGGGAAAAGAAAAGAGAGCTGTTATATTTCCTGAGATATAATATATTTATATATTTCCTAAGCTTAAACCAAATCACATATAGCAACTATGACTTACCTCTTTATCTGTGAGTTTGGAATGTGGAGGATATATCACCTATAGGAAAAAAACAGGATTACTTTATTTGAAAATAAACTGGGTATAAGCAGTAAGTTTCCATCAAATATTTTAACAATACAACCCTCAAACACCTTCCTAGATTTAGGACATTTTCAATTGTAAGCTATTAAGTCTCAGTTCTTATGTTCATATGCTTTTAAGCTTTCTTGATCACCCATCTTTACAAGGCATTTTGGATGCCAGTTAGAGACCACACACATTCATTTAAAAAGGTATATTCAAAGTGTATATTCAGAATACTTGAGATTTTTGGTGCAAAAGGTCTCAAAAGGAGAGGAAGATTACATCTTTTAGGTTTAACTTGTACATGCAAAATGCAGTAGGTAATAACATTTAAAGCAAACACACATTATTGTCTGAACTCTGTTGCAATCAAAAGTTAGGCTGGAGTAACCAAAACTCAACCACAAAACACAATCTGTATTATACCAGCTCCTGGAGGATGAAAACTAGTCCCTAATGACAACTGTGAAAGCTCAGGGAATAAACTCAAAGTCATGGTTTTTTGTACTTACAGAAAAAAAACAGATCATGTAATAAATTTTCACAATACAGAAATCAAAAACGATGCAACACAACATAAAATGCAGAAGCACCATTATTTCAAAAAAGAAAGGATGTAAGAAATCAGTGATTACGCAAGCAAGTGGCAGTAGAATAAACAGGAAAGAGGACAAACCTCAGACATCTAAATTTGATCTAAAAAGGCCCTCAAAACAACCAGCTCCAAAACTCCTGAAATGTGTGGCTAACTTAAAAGTAGAGGAAATTTGACATAAATTCCGAGATTATGTTTCAAAGAAAGCTTCAGGGCTTCCAAAGATGGGACCTAGTCAAAGAGCAGAAGTTCAATGCAGGAACAGTAGCTTCATGCAGAGTCCTCATCTTACCCTACAGCTAACATCCCATTATCTCATTTAATCTTGTTCTACTAAACATAAGTAAATTTATCTCCTAAAAAGATAACACTACCCTACTCTACAGAAAACAACAAATATACCTGGCTGATCTCTGACTAAGCACCTTTCTGTCTTCCAGCCATAAAATCTCCAGTTCATTTTTCTCCCTCAGACTCCTATCAAATGATGTCCAGCTGTGTGAGACATTATTAGTGCAACTGAAGCTGAAAGCAGATACAAAGGGAACACCTGCATCCTGCATGCAGTAAAGCCACCACTGCTTCTTTTCAACTCTTAATACTTTCCTGTGCTATCTTATGCTAAGCAGCTGTACAATAAATGTAACTCTTTCAGTAGCTGAATGATGCTGAAATTATCCACATTTAGTCAAAAGATTGGTATGCAGACTTGAATTCATACTCATTCTCCTCACTAGCAGGTGTTTCTTCCCAGAATTCCTATATAAACTGAAGCTCATTATTATTCCTGCAGCTACATACAGGAAAAAAAAAACCAAACCCAGGCCTTAGTTCTGTAGACATTTTAAGTCTCATTTTATGAACCCAGTTAAATTAACGTGATTGTCAACTGAGGAGTCTGCAGCCAGTAGAGAGGCTGTGCTTCCCCCAGCCACAACAGCTGCCCAAGTCACAAGTCACAGGTTATACAGAAATGCTTGTCTTTGTTGTTAACACCACCCTGTAACATCAAGGGAAGAGAACTCAGAAAATTAGCACAGTATGCTGGAGTTTTATCTCCATTTCTCTGTGGCCAACAGTTATGTGTTTTACACATTATAATAGCAGGGTTGGTTGAATTTTAGGCCAGTCTGCCGTGCACTTATGCTGACATCCCTTTAAGCCAAGAGAAAGAAAAAGACACTTTCCCTGCAGACCAAGAGTTTGCTGCACAGTCACATGAGCAAGGTAAAACAGGATGCGAAACTGATCCGAATAGTAATTCTCTCCATTTCCCAGCACTGTGAAGTCCCCGTGCACTCCCAGAGCAGTGCCACAGCTGTCCCAGCACTCCCAGAGCAGTGCCACAGCTGTCCCAGCACTCCCAGAGCAGTGCCACAGCTGTCCCTGCACTCCCAGAGCAGTGCCACAGCTGTCCCTGCCTGTTGCACACAGGGCACAGCTGGGAGCCGCAGCCGTAGCTGTGCCACTGCCATGGGCCGGCATCCAGCCTGTACAGAAGGAAAACGCTTCAAACCCGTCGAGAACCTTTTCGCTCACCTCAGCGACCTGGGGAACGCTGTGGAGATCACTCACACTCTCCTAACACTTTTTAACACCCAGATGCCATAGAAATCAGTGCTATTCCTATGTAAAGAAAGCCGACGATGTATTTCATGCAAATCTCGGGACGCGATGCAAACCATTTAAAAGCGCCCATTGACAGCATAAACAGCACCATAAGAGCTACCCTAAACCCACCAGCCTCACCCGGGACAGCCGAGCCGGTTCCCCAGGGCGCTGCCCCGCTCTGGGGCTCCGCACAACCACGTTTCCTCAAGCACGGCCGAGCTTCCCCCGCCTCTGTGCAACACCGGGGCCAGAGGAAGCGCCCGATTCCGGCGGGGCCCCGCCGCAGTCCGCAGGTCGAGCGGTGCCCCGCGCCCGCCGCCGCACGTACCTCCACGGCCTGGCCCAGCTCCAGGTCGAAGCCCACCACGCACACGCAGTGCAGCCAGGCTGAGAAGCGGTCCCAGGGCAGCAGCGACAGGCACTGGTCGGGACTCTCCGGCTCCGCAGGTTCTGCAGGCTCCGCATCCTCCGCAGCCGCCTCAGCACCGCCCGGCCCCGGCTCCGGGCCCCGCTCCCGCCGCGACATGGCCCCGACCCCGGCCCCGCCGCGCGGAGTCAGGTGACTCGCGTCGCTCCGCCCGCTCCCCCCGGAGCCGCTCGGAGTGGGAGGGGCCAAACGGCCACCGAAGGGAGGCCAAACCATTCCTGCGGGGAGCGGGGGCGGTAGCGGCGGTATGGAGGGAGCGCCCCCCCGCGGGCCGTCGGGGAAGGGCTGCGGTGCGATCGGCCCGGCCCGGTCCAGTCCGGTCCGGTCCCTCCAGACGGGCACCGAGCGGGCGGAGCTGGGCCGGCCTGGAAAGCGGCTCCTCTGCTCCTCTGCCGGGGCTGCAGACACCGCACCCGGCCCCGGGGAGCCCGCCCCAGCCGTGCTTAGCGGGGCGCTGGCGAGGGCAGCTCTGCAGGCACGGATCAATCAGCTTCCTTTTCCTCTTTGACAGGTCAGTGACAGCGCCTGCTGCGGGCCGACGCGGCCGCCGAGTAATTGCCAGCCGTGTCTCCATCGTGTCCTCTGCACCGCTGAGCACGGCACTGGAGAGACGGAAAAACCCCTCTGGCCGATGCCTGGACAGCTTCACCCTCACAGGAAACTGAGATAATAAAAAAAGCATCCAAATCTCTTAAACCCTCCTTTAGTGCCTTAGCCAAAGCCCAAGCTCTTTAATAATGTAAGAGCTTTCAAATATTCTCTTAGCACAGTCCAACAGCTATTTATATTTCATTATGAAACATTTCGTAGAGTTAAAAGTGCTAAATAGCTACTTAACAAAAAAAGTAAAAAAAAAATATCACGCATGCACCCCCCCAACTCCTGAACTGTTTTAATTTAATTATTCACACTAGACTTTTGGTTGACTAATACTAGAACAGCTTCAGCAGCAGTAGGTATAGATGGGCTGCTACCTCAATCACTACGTGCTATTTTGTCTCCAGAACAGGAGTTGCAAATATTAAAACCAAGATAATACATCTATGCGTACTTGAAAGAAAAGGTATGACTCCTTAGATGCACTGTTTCCTTAAGGCCCATTAACAACATTTGTTTATCTATCAAAAGAAAACTGCTAGTAATTAAAGTATGCTTTGATCATTGGAGTAATTTTCTAGACAAAGACGAACAAACATATAACTCAGATAAAATTATAACACAAAATTATCATGGTAATAATTTGAGATACAGCGGCCTTCAGTTATCATAAACCATCAGTAACAAAGTGAATGTTAAATACAAACTGAGATAGGGGTGGTGTTCTGCAGGGTGCAGCCTAGGGCAGGACTCTGTGGGAAGGTTCTCGCTGCCTCCAGCTGCTTCAGGTATTTTACAGTGATAGCATGCAAGACTCACAGATTTTTCAAGTCGTTAACTCCTGAATTCTGTAAAAGATTACTCTCCAAAAAAAAGACATGACTAAGACTGAGCTTAATTAAGTTTAACTCAGCGCAATGAGTCTCAGTGGAATTTCATTTGCTGTTTCCATTTAAGAACCGAAACGGCCGGGCCAAAAGCTTTTATCATTTGGTTTAAGAAAAGATTCCACGTCACTGCTTCTCATAAGCCTTCCCTTGTTTATATTCTTGGTGTCATGGGCAAACCAAAATTTTTAGCTATTATCATCACACGTGTCCTTCAAGTTTTTGCTGGTCCTTATTTTTTAAGTTTTCATGTGAATAAAAAGTGTATGTGTATCTATGTGAAATAATAAGAACAAAGAACTTACTAAGAGCGATATGCTCCTCTCATTTTATTAAACAGCAAATTAATGCCACTGGATGCTTAACAAACAATCTTTTGGCAGGAGAAAGTTAAGAGAATAGACACGCAATCTCTGATCAAAAAGTACAGAAGAAAGGATTCTTACCTACTGGGGATATTCCCAATAACTAAACACTGCTTCAGAAAGATTTTCACCTAGCCATATAGAATACATTTTAGTTTTGATAAAATGTGATTATCTTCTTCAGTTGAGAAAGAAAAATAGCTCTGCATGTATTGTAACATTTAGAAACATCTGAGACTGCTTTCTTCTTCAAGAAGTATCAATGCAGGACAAAAGACAGACTTCAGAGTTGGGAACCTACTAACTGAGAGCATTTTGCTACAACTTGCAATAAAGCCTCATAACACATTAGGGATCTGCGTATGGAATGTGCCCTTAGAAATCTCCAGGAACTTTGCCTTGTTTTGCAGAAATACAGCCATCTGTTAATATCTGGAAGGGTTTGGACAAGAGAGACTTCTAGAAAAAGCATGCCCTGTGATGTCAGTTGCTGGAATAAAAATGAGAAAATGCTTATGTGGGACAGCTGGGGTCTAAAGATCCACAACTGCTCAGTGTTTGAGCCTGCCTTGCTTTCTTCCGTGCTCTATCTTGCTCCTACAGCTGTGATCTCCACGGCTCTGTCCTGCATCTCTCAGCAGGATGGTTTCTATCAGGTAGCAGCAAATGTTGTGTTGGCTGCTGGCTGGCCAGGTTCCATCAGCTTCAGCAGGGAGTGACTGTGCAGACTGCTCATATCCACGGAGTAACACCGAAGTACTGCATAAACATCATCTGCTCATCTCATCTTCCCCTCCATCCCCCGCCTTGAGATTTCAGTTTAAAGCAGTATTTTATTTGCATTTGAAAATTATATTTTGTCTAATAAATACAACAAATAAACACACACACACAAAAGTCATAATTATTGTTAAAGCATCTTTTCCAAACAGCCACAGAAAACATCAAACATTGCAAAAAGTCAATATTAATATTGACGGTTAAATTGATATATTAATAGAAAAGCAAATAAGGGCTGGCTAAAATGATAAACCAGTGAAAATGCCTGATATTTCAACTTGCCTGATTTAATTTGAAATTAAAAAATACTGCATGTAAAATTAGCTATACGTTAGCATAACATGTATTAATGGTATGCATGTTACATTATACTTATGTATATATATCAAATACACATATTATCAACATATTATGCAACGTACATTGTATATTTAAACAGATAGGATATATAGCACATAATAAATAATATCTTTTAAATAATTGTATAGAACACTGATATTTATTACATAATGTAAATTGACTAGTACATTCAATATATGCTTATTATATATATTACATTAATGTAAATGTTATGTTGGTAAGACACTCATTTGTACACTGTATACAAGTATCTTTTTTTTAATGCAAACCAGAAATAGGAGCAGGGAAGGATCTGAAAGAAAATGGAATAAATGGAGAACCTACCTGACAAGTGAGGATTAAACTGGTAGCATTGGTTATTGTTTCAAAATTAATGCCAAAAGATAATGCAATTGTTCCTTACATAACCAGTCAGAGTTAAAAGATCACGAACAGAAAATAAGTCTGCAACTAAAGAACAGTAATAGGACTAAAATAAAAAAGTGTAACCCCTTCACTAAATCTGGGGCGATAATTAGAATAAATTTTTTAACATTGGAGAAAACTTCTCTGAAACAGTTCCTTACTTTTTGACTGCTTGGTTCAGAATGTTTTAGAAGCTACTTCTGAGACAAGTTTGTTTTGTAAAAGATACATAAAGATGTAAGTAACAGTTCAAACGTTGCTTTACATTTCCAAACTGCTCTATACAGAAGTAAATGCCTTCTTAGACTGTCATATTTTCAATGTAGTATGGCAATTATACATGGAATTTGTTGTATTTCTGAAAATCAGTACAAAACTGATTGGATAAATTGCTGATGAATGAGTTTCAGGGATGAGAACTCAGTAGAAAATTGCATCTCAAAATTTCTCCTTACCTGTTTATTCTGCTTTCATTATCAGATTGCATCTTAATTTTTACACTAGAAACGGAACTTTTGCTATACAGCATGCCTCAGTCATTTCAAATGTAACAATTTCTCTAGAATCAGCATCTCCCACTAAGCAACTGGTTCATACCTCTGCACTGAAAACTCAGTCTGATAGATATTAATTATTTTGGAAGCCTTTTAGATCATCATTGCACAGTAGTCAGAAATCTGGCAGAGTTGCCTATAATGCTGCTCAGTGTTTTTCTTTCTGACTCAGTTACAGTTAGCTCAGAATTCATGACAGGCTTCCCTCAGCAAAAGATCTCATTTTTGATCAAGTCATTAAGACTTCGACACACTCAAGCCAGATGTTTTTCAGGTAAGCACATGAACTATTTGAGCTGCATTTCATCTCCTGAAACAGCCACCAGCTCTTTAGGGACAAACGTGAGTGACAGTCCCGCCCCCCCGGCTCACTTTCCCTTAGCCAAGATGGCCATGGAGCGGCTCTTTCTGCCCTCAGCTATGATGGCTATCATAACATTCTCATGGACTTCCTGCCCAGAAAAAGGATGGACACAGTTGGCTCCTGCTGCCCTTACCTAACATGGCTGCGAGGTGCTCTGCCTGCTTCAGCTCTGTGACAGCGTTTGCAGAAGCGAAGCAGGAGCTGACACTTCCTCCCTCCTCCTCCTCCTCTTTCTCCTCCCTCCTCTGATCACAGCACAGCGGCGAGCACTTCACACAGATCTCCTCATCCACCTGTTGCTTTCCACACTTCTGGGATGGACATCTTTTGGTAAGCAGCAAACACCTCATAAAATACCCATGCAAAAATGGTATCCTCATTTCAGAGTGCACCTGCTTTCTGTATTTTCACCTTAGCCTATGACTCTGCCCCTGATATCTTCTGAACACATCAGGCAATTTGAAATAGGAGTTTAAAAGCGTGAGGGATAACTACAGCTCCAGTGAGAGCTGGCACTCATGCAGAGAAGGAAGGGTCGAATTAACGTCCTCGATGAGCAGAGGGTACAGCTCAGTTGTTACATGAGCCATTTGGCAGTGCCAAAGAGAACTAGAAAGGCAGCTGGCACATACCATTGCTTCCCTGTGAGACTGTCAGAGTGGGATTTCTCCAGGGAATGAAGAAGGATTCAGGAAAATATAATATGCCAGTGGCTTACATTTTAAATGACACAGTTATATTATTGTTATTATTATTATTATGTTATTATAAATACTTAGAACATCAGAAAAAGGTATCCACTACTCAGTTTATTATTTTACCTTTTCTCTTAGGCCCTATAGATGGTAATGGACATTTTTCATCTCTAATTTTACTTCCAGCCTCCTTTCTCCATTAAACATGCCCAGAAAAATATTAAAAAATGCTCTCAGAAACATTCTTTTCATTCCAACACCTGTAGTACCCTTTGTCCTCACTTTTTACACTTTGAAATTCCAAAGCACTCTCAATTATTTCTACTTTTGCAACTCATTCCCTCAAATGTAATCTCCTAATGGACCTAAATTTATTCTCACTTTCTCCATCTTCTTTTTACACCTTTCCTTCTCCCTTTGATTAGTTATGGCATCTTGTGTGCTGTAAGCAACAGCCACACTGAATTTCCACTTATTAAAAAAATTGGTAAAACAAATTATGATTATATTTATCAGAGTAGTACAATCTCATAAGCTGATGAAAGCCATGAACTTATGTGCCAGGTATTTTTTTTTCCCTGTCAGGGGAATTAAAAATACGGATAAGCAGTTCTAAACATTCCACCTATCAGTTGTTTAGTTTTGTCTTCACAAAATCAGACTTGTCTTTAATCTTGGATTTCATGTCTCTGTTTCAAACATAAATGCTACAGCTTGTTTTGCTGTATTTTTCTCTGGATTGTTGGAAGAAAACTAGTCTGTTGTGAATCAACCTCTCTTCCCCAAATCACAGCGCAGTCAAAAAGAAAGGGGAAAAAAATGAAGACAGCTCTGAGATTTTACTGTGCTACAACTAAGAATGGACCAATCTTGCTTTGTCTCTTACACTGCACTGCCTTACCTTGATCGCTGCTTTTCCCCTCATCCACTGCTGAAGTGCCTGGCCCAGCTCCACTCCCGTGCTCCACAGCTGCCAGCTCCTTCTGCCATCTCCCATATCCCTAATCCTAACACCCTGTCAAAAGGTAATTATAGTGCTGGCACGACCCCAACATCTATCTTATATCAACAATTTCCATTTGTTTGCTTTACAGGGAATGACGGAATTAAAAATGTATTTGAACCGGAGAGACTCGTTCGGCACCAGCCTACCGTACGACCTTGGCAAGTGACCTTTCCTCGGCTTTTAGAAAACAGGCAAAAATATGACCTTGGATGATGCTCCATGGTATAGTGCAGGAAGACACAGCACCAGTGACTCCACCTCAGTCCTGTACTGCAGCTGCTGCTCCAAGAGTCCCCCTGCTCCAGCTGCCAACCTGCAAAAAGACATGGCAAACATGGCCAGCATTCCTCCGGCCACAGGACACATCAAACCACACTGCGGCTCCCTAGGCTTTTAATCTGGGATCATGAAACGACCACGTATGCAGAGGGAAAGCAGGAGGATGTTCTGAACACTCCTGCTGTTTCTCATGCAAGCTCTGCTGAGAACGTGTCACCCCAGCTCCTCCTCTGAGCTCCGCACTTTCACAGAATCACAGAATATTCTGAGTTGGAATCAGATCATCGAGTCCAACTCCTGCCCCAGGAATCCCACCGTGTGCCTGAGAGCGCCGTCCAAGAGCTTTGTGAACTGGCAGTCTTGGGGCCACGACCACTTTCCTGGGGAGCCTATTCTAGTGCTCGACCACCCTCTGGGTGAAAAGCCTTCTCCTAAAATCCAACCTAAACCTCCCCTGACACAACTTCAGGCCCTTCCCTCCCCTTTATTTATAAGGGCTGACGGGCCCCGCTCGCCCCCTCCCTCCCAGAGCTGAGAACAGCGAGGGCAAACGAGGGCACGAGGCCAGGGCTCACTCACCTCAGCGACCTGCCCCATGCTAACACGTCCCAGCCGTGCCCTTCCAGGAGGAGGAACAGCAGCCAGCCCCTCTCCCCGTCCCTCGTCCCCTCCCGACCTCTCCCGCCGCCCCCTCCCCGCGCGCCCGGAGCGGGGCGGGGCCCGCCCGTGCCGCAGCCTCACCGCGCGCACGGCGCATGCGCGGGGCCCGCCGGTGCGCACGCTACCCGCCCCCGGCCCCGCCCTGCCCCGGCCCCGCCGCCGCGGCCACACCGGGAAGGGCTCCAGGCGCTATGGCGGCGGCTGCGCGCAAGGTAAGGGGGAGCGGGGCGCACCCCGTGCCGCCCGCGGGGCCGAGAAGACGCGGAGGGACGCGCTGAGAGACGCGCCTGACCCGGTTTGTTTTGGGCCCCGCAGGTTGGAGGAAACTTCCCGCGGCTGGTGGCCGCCTGAGCCGGCAGAGCGACCGAGCGGGAGCGCCCGGGCCCGGCCGCCAGGCCTCTCCCGCCGCCGGGGCAGCGGAGCCGCGCTGGGCGGGCGGAGAGCGCGGGGGTGCGCAGCGGGCCCGCCTCATGCGCAGCCACCTGCGGAGGGGCTGAGCGGAGCCGCCGCCGCCGCGCCCCGCGCCGGGGGCTCCTGGCGGGCACTTCCCGGGCAGCCCCCGCTGCCCGCCCCTGCGGAGCCGCCGCCGAGGGACGCACACCGAGCCCGCCGCCAGCCAGAGCCACCGCCGGGGAGCGACCTGTCAGGGCACCTCGCAGGCCGGCCCCGGGAGCCCTTCCCACGCGTTGGTTTGTCCCCGGGAGAAGGCGAGTTGGGAGCCTCTCCATGCCTTATCAAGTTCCTTATCTGAGCGGCTCCCAGAAGCTGTAGACCGGTTCAGCTTTATCTGGTGGAGGGGAGAAAAACAGTGTAGCTCTCGCACTCCGTCGTAAATCGAGGACCACCTATTCTGCTGGCGTTTAACACACGAAGATGGTGAAATGCGGATTGCTGGGTGAACCGATAGGTCCCTGTTGTGGAGCGAGGGCTTTATATTCACCTTCCAGCTCCTGATCTGTGCCGTGTGAGAGAGGACGCTAGTCTTCCTCCTTCATTCCCCTTCCCTAAACCTTTCCTTGCTTCCATGTTGCATTGGTCAGACTTTTGGTCAGTGTTGTTTACGGAAGGGGGGGGGGGAAAAGAAGGCAGTTGAGGTTACAAACAAAAGTACTTGTATGACTCATCTACTTGGATTTAAGACATTGTATCCTTCTTTCACGGGGCCTTTGCTTCTCTCTGAAGGAATCAGATGCTTATTCCTATTCTTCCAGAGGATGAATTGAAAGTTGTACGTTTTAGACTTATTTTGGGCCACTGCTGATATTATTAAAAGACATAATGAGATTTTTTCACTGGATTATTGCCAGAATTAGTTTACACACTGAAACAATGAGTTGTTAGGCCTCTCATACGATAATATTTGCCCTGCTTTAAGTTGCTGTGGAGGTGTTTTAAAAATTGTGGAGGACAGTCTGCATCAGAAGAGGCTCTCTTCATCTCTGGTTGGTGTGGCAACCACAATCTGTCCTCGATGCCTTCAGCCTTGGCCATCTTCACTTGCCGCCCGAACTCCCACCCGTTTCAGGAGCGTCATGTCTACCTGGACGAGCCTGTCAAGATCGGCCGCTCCGTGGCTCGCTGCCGGCCAGCCCAGAACAATGCCACGTTTGACTGCAAGGTGCTGTCCAGGAACCATGCTCTTGTCTGGTTTGATCACAAGACAGGCAAGGTAAGGTGTTTATTTAAAAACACTGAAACTGCGCTTTTGTTTTAGTAAGTCCCTGTAGATTGCGTATCGCTCTGGGTTTGCTGTAATAAATGTGGTTGCATAGGGCAGGAATAAGATTTGTTTTAAATTGGTAACTTTCCAGGTAAGTTGGTAATTTCTTGCTAAGCAGAAACTTTGAATATTATGAAAAGTGTATAAAACTAACACTTGAAAATGGTTAGAGTACTGAAGGACTTGCATGTGTCTCGTTTATTACTGGAAATAGGCGCTTTTGAGGTGGGTCATTCAAATGTGAAAGGGCATTGTATTGATATAGTGGTGTAATAGTATTTTTTTCAAATGCAGAGAAATTACTTTTGTATTGGTGTATGAAAATTGATTGTGAGGAGCGTTGAAAAATGGATTTTAAAAAGATACTGTGCTTTTTTGGCACTCGTCCTACTTGTGTTTTTGAAGTTTTGTGTAGTATTTTGTTTGGTTCTGATAGAAGATTTATTACTGCCAACAGGAGGGTAATGGATGGCATTCATGATACAGTCTTATTGTTAGTGATAATGGTTTTAAAATACATCTTGTGTTCTTAACTGTTCCCCTCATAAGTCTGGCAGTCTTGTTAAGCAAAATTGACGGGTCCTGTAGTGCGTGTTTTGTCCACTAGGGATTGAACTGGGACAAGTAAAGTTGTTTTACATAATGACTGTCAAGTTAATTTCAAATATCCAGCGAAAAATTAACAAAGGGCAGGCTACAGTTGCTCAACACTGTATTTTTTTCAAAATATATTCATGTTACGCTCTAGAACTTAACATGTTCTAAGTCAGCTGGTTTTTAGCTTCACACCGAGTCCTTCTATGAAATGCAGTCAGTGTAGCTCTGGATTTTAAGAATAACATGGTCTGCAATTCATGCAGATTTTTTGAGTAGTATGACACAGCATGAGGAGCAGTACAACGCAGTCAAAGTTCTTAAACCTTCCATTGTTAGCTATCCTATGTTATGCAATACTTGGACATGATGGGACAAGACAAGCATTTAATTTCTTAAGGCTGGATTATGGCATGGCTTTCAAGTTACCTGCAGGTAATTGTGCAAACTGCTATCTGTATTAAATGTTTCATTAAGCATCTTGCTTTGGCTCTAATGAGTGTGTGATGTGCCTTCTTGGATTCTAGAAAACTTAAGCTCTTGAAATACTTTCAGTTTAAGCTTTGTCTTTAACCTTTCTTGTGTGACTCAAAGTAAGTAAAATGTTCCAATTTGTTGTGCTGCTTTTAAATTAGAAAGTATTATGCATATAGCTTTTTATCAACATTTCTTAGGACTTATAAAGATTTTAAGACCTGCACGTGCTCTATTATGGTTACAAATAGTCTGTCGTATTCAAGATAGTTAATTTGACAAAGCAGTGAGTATTGAGCAAGTCTGCTAACTGATAGACAAGCTCAAAAACCATCAGCTATGAGGATTTTTATTTGTTTTTAAATTTCAGTTAGCTTTGACTTCTCTAGGAGAAAATTTATATGCTTACTCGTTTTATTTATCTATTTCAAAGTAGGAACTTAGTAGTAGTAAATTAGAGGATTGTATTTGATAGTTCTTGAGATAACATCATGTGAAGATTTGACAGAAGTGTGATGAAAATTGCCGAGGTGGGCACCTGTAGCCATGGTAAACAACTAAAGAATGGGTTTGGGATCAAGCCCTGGAATCCACTCCTATCACATGTTAGATGTGGTGTTGTAAAAGGTTTAAAGCACAAGTGTGGCTGTGTGGAGAACTTCAGATTCTGTGCTTGTTTGCTGGCTTTTGAACTGGCTTTTCATCTGGCTGAGTATCTGAATGGTAAATTGTGAGACAGTTGGCAGGGAGGGGGAAATGTACCATTAGAGATAATAGGTACCAAATGCTGTTGTGAAAAGGCAGGTGGAAGATACTGATAAATACAGGCTTCATGTTGAATCACAAGAACGACTTAAAAAATTCTGTGGTGTTTTCAAAGTACAAACAAAACCATAAAGTTATGCCAGAACATTTACATGCGGGATCATCTATTATCATTGTTTACATAACTGCTAATAAGCACATCTCATTTAGGAAATTGTCATTATCCTATCAATGACCTATATTTAAACCTGCACAAATTCTCTTTGTCAGAGTATTTGTAAACATTTCTTAGAAGCTTATATCTAGGACATTTATCGATTCTGGGGTTTTTGAAAGATGAAAGACCTTCAAATGTTAATTTAGTACTGAGAAAAACCTTCAGATATTTCAAAATAGTTCATGAATGATCTGGGACTACTAACGAACTACTGGCTTTCATAAGTTGTGGACTTGGGCAATGCCAATTTCAGGCATTACCAGTCACTCAGTCTAGTATCTGTGCTGCCTTTTGAGCTGCCTTTCAGTTACATTCTAGTACTCTTTTTTTTTTTTTTTTGAGTGCTTGGAGTTGTATTTTGTTTAGTGAATCATGTGAGTGATCCTGTTAACTATGTAGTCTGTAAACAATTTTGTCAGTATTATCTGTAAATAGGAGTAGACTCTGAAGAGAGGGAGCATCATTAAGCAATGCCAAGGAAAGTAGTACAGAAGGTTTTTCCTAAGGCAGAGGAAGGTATAAGCTGAAATATGTAGACTAAGCTGAAGATAACATGTTACTTACAGTTGAAAGATGTGATTGTTTACTTTGTATAAAGACATTTTAATTATGCATAGAAAAAGTTATTTGCCCAGGGAGATAATGTCTATGTAACACCAGCATTATTAAGGATGAAAATAGAATACGTTTTCAAGATTACCAATACATAGCAATTAAAAGAAGGTACTTAAAGTTGGATTTGCTCTTTAAAATATTTTAAACATAATGTGTAAGCCTAAATATGTGTATGATAAAGATGGAAAAAGATGGTGATGTGATTATCTGTACTTTTTATGTGCATAGTAATATTTTTGTAGACAACTAATGCAATGCCTCTTCCTGCCTGTGTTTATAGATACAGTGTAATAACTTCTAGTTAACTAGTGAATTTTTCATGCAATGATAACATTGGAATATTATAATTAGAATTAATTTTATTTTTTTAGTAATTATAAGTTAATGAATCTGGGTTTTTTTAGAGGTGCCTGAAAAAGTGACTCACTAGATATGTAGGAAGATGATGTTGTGCTGAGCAGAGAGTGTTCCAAAAAGTGTGAATCAAAGCAAGAGAAAAAGTGGGCTATAGTTCAGAAAATTTAAGTGTTTGTTCAGCTCAAATCACTGCATATGAGAAGAAACTCTTAAAAATTGTGTAACTGAAATAATCTTAAAATTGTTTTTTTGGGTTTTGTTTACATTTCTAAAAATAAGCAAGTGGAAGACCTTTGAGAATTTGTATGTGACTTCCAGGCTGAAATGCTTCTGACAGATGTTGTAGAAGCTCTTTGTAGAAACCTGAAGCTTCCGAACAGATAACCAGGTTTTCAAAATCTGGAATTATTCAGTGCCTGAGATTGTTGTGAGTTGCTATTATAAGTACCTATTATAGGGAATTAATTGCCAGAGTTTACCAAAGGCTCTGAGAAACTGTGAAAAATAACGTATTTTCTTAGATAAAAAGCACTCTAAAGAACTGGTCGTTTTTAATAACTGAAAAAAAAATGTAGGCACAAGTTGCTGTGTTAATGGTAGCTAATGCTATTGTTTTCATTTAATTCAAAGTGGATATGAATTGAACACATTGTTATCTTGGTGACAGAAATGCTAACTAGTATATTGAAACCCATCGTCTCTATAATAGTAAATGAAATTCATTAACGTTGTGCATTATGGCTTCTAGGCTTAAAATATGTGAGATAAAAATATTACAAAATACTTAAAGAAAACAAGCACAAAACAGATTCCCCCCCCCCCAATAAAACCATCAAAAACCAAACCCCAAAAGAACCAACCAAAAATCCAAGAAGAAACCCCAAACCAATCATACCAAAGCCAACAACTCGGAACAGCCAGCCCAGCGGTACAGCCAACTGAACGTGAGCTGAAGGACCCAGTGGAGTTTGCTGTGGTTGTGTTTGGGATGACACCGAGCCTGTGGGTGTTGGTGTGGTGGGGCTGAGTTGATCTGCTCGAGGGCAGCGCTTTTGTCCACAGGCTGTGCTGAGTGAAGGGGCAGACAGGAGCCTCAAGGCTGCACTTGCAAAGGAAGAAACCCTTGCAGCTTATTAGACCCTGTCTAGCATAGTGCATCTGATTTTGGACCACTTATGCAAGAAATACATTTACAAGCAGGAATTGAGCAATTAGATTTTTTTTGCTGTATTGTACTAGGGATAAAAGTAAATTGATATGAAAGACAGCAAACAAAATTAGTAAAGAGGAAATATGTAACTCGCTTAACATTACATAAAATGTTTTGTGGATATCAAGAACTTGGAATGTTTCAGGAAAGCACAGAACATTTTCTTTGGACGTTCCGTTTGTTTAGAAGTATTTTAGTAAATTTATCTTAAAAAACTAAGTGGGATATGAAAAATGATATTTGGAATTGCAGGATTTTACTGGGACATTTTTTTTCCTCCTGTTTCCAGTAGAGAATTCTGTGTGATACTCTGCCCTATTTAATGTTGATCTATGTAAAGGATGTTTAGTTTCCTGTGTATCAGTAGCACTTATTTTGATAGATACCATGTCTGTTATTTGTTCTTTCGTCTTATATCTTTTTAGCTTTCTGTTAGGATTGTCCGATGGATGAACAGATGTTTTATTTTCCAGTACTCTTGATGTTGCTGTATGCTTACAGTCTGCAGTGGAGACATTATCTTCCAAACACTGAATGTTTGTTCCAAGTGCCCTGGGGGACTGACCTGGGATTTGCTGTAATGCACTAAGGTGAAACTCCAGTGCTTAGGTGCTTCTGGTAAGAGGGTGATGCCAGGCAGCCCTTACATACACCTGTTAATATTTTTATGTAACTGCTTTTCACCTTGGATGAACCATCCAATTTTATACTGATATGATCATGAGAATAGGATGGGATAGGGAGCTCTTGCTTTTGACAAACTTGAGCACCATGATTTTAGGAGCCAGTGTAGGAGTGCGGGCAGCCATTTATAGTAGAGGTAAGTCAGTGCTGACAAGGATTTCCCTGCAGAGATACCATCTAGAGCCACTGCTGCAGAGTTAATACTGTAATTCTTGGAACTGATCCATTGCAGTCATGCTGCATCTATCCTGAGCCAGGAACACCAACACATTGATTAGACTTTAAAAACAAACAAAAATCCCTTTTGTATTTGCAATGAATTTTTACAAACCTCAGATGAATCAGGTTACTTATCTGGAATGAAGGCCAATAAATGTGTTTTCCTTAGATCTCTTATGGGATGGTTGGGGTTTGCTCCTGGTCCCAGGCTTATAAATGCAATATCTTGCTTCCCTGCACTTTGATTATATAAAATTGTTCTTGATTTTTGCTTTTTTATATGTTAGTTGGGCAATCCAGTGATCGTTTGCAGGTGGGTTTACATGGTGCTGGAGAAATACTTTAATTTGTCTTTATCTTCTCGTTTTTCTTAATAAATGTGACAGCATCATTTCCTTATTTATCTAATGAAAGTAATTGAATTTATGTATGCTGTAAAGGGCCCTGTGGATGAGGAGTGTCTGTGTCACTGTGCTACTTTGCTTGTGTTGATTTGAGTCTGATCTAGCTAGAATTCTGCAAAATGTGTTGATACATACTCAGCTGTTTTGCTCCATTTTGGGTTTTGGAATTTCTTTTAATAGATAACGTGAAGTGTGGAGTCAGGACAGTGAAGAGGAAGGAAGAATGCTGTCTTCATCTCTATAGCTAACAATTTTATAGTCTATTGCTGCTAAATTATATGACTATTTGTTGTCTCTGGATTTTCTTTTGAATCACATCAATACTTGCTTCCTGTTAATGTTGCTCACTTGCTGAGAGGTTGGATTATCCAAGAGCTCTGAATTTTGTTAGATCTTGCTGTGACCATGCATTAATATTCCCAACTTGTCTGTCTTTCCAGAAACATTTCTGCATGTGGCAGAATGGTTGGAAGAAGGTTCAGCATTGTCACATTTTTGTTGAATATAGGCAAGTGTCTTTTCAGTCTGCTCTAGGAGTGGGAACATCAGGCACAGAGATGGGTTGGACTGAATCATCTTGCAAGAAGACATATCTCTCTGCCAGAGGCCCAGAACAGTTTCCTTCTTGAAAAGGAAAATCATGGTGCTGGAGCCAGACAATTAATTGGATACAATTTTCCTGTTGTGTTGTACCAGACTTGTGTGTAATTGAGCAATGCCTAGGAGTTTATTTCAGTCTTGAGAAAGTATAAATAAATGATGAATTTCCAGCAGGCTTATAATAGAAAGTCCAAAATCCTGTAGTAACACTATAGTTGAGTGGAAAAACACAGAAAATGCTAGCAGGAGTTTGACCTTTTGTTTTATTTGGGTTTTTTTTTTTGTTTTATTTTTTTACTTTTGTAAAAAATAAAGGTAATAAGTACAGGGATTGGTCAAAGGTAGTTTAGGGCATGAGCAATTTATAAGATCTTTGCAGAGCTAAGGAACATTACATTATTGACAGTTGAACTGAAAGGAAAGATAGGCTATTCATAGAACTTTTAGGTTATAAAATAATATGAACCAACTGTGGAAAGACTGAAGAATTGACAATGAAATGGGGTCAACTGCAAATGTCCTGATAGTGTAGAATAGGAGAACTTGTAACTAAATACAAAAAATACTGACAGTATTGTGCTACTGTTAAAGTAAGTTTTTCCCCAGTAGGAATATCTTGTTTAGTTTTAGTTTTCACATGATAATTTAAATGTGTTGAAGATATTTATTACAGCAACTCTTCAATACAGAAAGCATACAAAAACTGTATAAGAACAGAAGGGTGACCTTTTGTGCTTGTGCTAAGAGAATATTGAATAGAAACCTAAGAATTAAGTTATTAGTGCTGCATATTCTCATAATTACACTTTCAGTATTTCTTCCATAAAAATAAAATAAATGCAAGAGCTTAAGATAGAAAAGTTATGGGTGCTTGTAACCACGTATTGAGCAATGCCCTTCTTAAAGGGAGGAATAGAAATGTTATGTTTCAAATCTAGGATGAAAAGCTCTGCAGTGGGCCAGATAGATATTTGTACAGCAAGTTCTTTTGAAGACATTTGGTACTGGCTGCTGCTGTCTGCATATGTCATTAGTCTTATCTGATATGGGAGTTTTTGCTCCTAAATGGAACATTTCCAAAGTTGTTCCTTTTTTGGAACAAAAAAGATGAGCTTTAAACCTTGATTTGTCTAAAACTCAGTCTTTGCCATAGTATCGATGTTCCCTAAGTGGTTTTTTTTGCTTGTTTAACCTCACCCCATGATTAATGCTTAATTATATAGGTAAGAAGGCAGATCTCTTGGTTCTGCAAAGCTGAGCATTTAGCCTGCCTACCTTTTTGCCTTTTAATATCCTGGTGACCTTTCCCAGTAACTCGTGGCACAATTAACTGTCATTCTCTCTTTTTTTTTTCGTTGTTAGCTGTGATAGTTATGCCAGAACTTATGGGCAATAGAATTGCAAATCAGTTTCTGTAGTATTACTTGTGATTTTATTCTGGCATTGCTGGGTTTTGCACTTATACCTACTCTTTCCAGGTGCTTGAAGGATCTGAAAACTTTCAGGAGGCATAATGATTTTTTTGTACTTCTTCATGTTTTGTACTCTGTTAATAAAAAAATGAGCTTTATTTTTTTTTATATCTGTGAAGAAAAGAAGGAAAGAATCCTTTCTGCAGCCATGTTGTTTTTGCAGGTCTGCAATCTCTCTAGGTAACTCTTTGTTTTCTAATCATTACAGGGATTCTTCTTGCTAGATGCCAGAGGATTTTTAAGGTTATGTCAATATTAACTTTTTAAGGGAAAAAGAATAAGTTTGATGAAGTTTCTTTTGTTTCTATGGATTCTGGAACTTTAGGTCAGTAAGTAGTTAGGGTGGTATCTACTTTGAGGGAAGTTACAGTACTGTGAACAAGGACAACAAATGCTATGACACGGATGAACTGACAGAGGATAACTAAGGTTGGTGTGTACCTCAGGAGATTGTCCAGTCTGCTGGTCCACAGCAGGTCTCGTGTGTTGAGGTTGCTTATGGACTGGGTAGAGGACTTTGTGTACGGAATTAATCCCTGCCAGGAAATAAGCTTCTGAGGTCTCTGTCAGGCATATTAGCTGGTAGATTAGCCTGTGTTGCTGTTTTAAGTTATGTTTCTAATTTCCAGTATATGTATATATAGTTGGAATTTAGTGTTATGCTTACCTGGAGTACTTCTTATATAATGTAACTTAAAATTGCCACCAAAACATGTCAGGTAAATTTTAAAAGAATTTCTGGAGGAAAAGAAGCTAAATGAATGGCATAACAATGTTCCTAGTTCCACTCCTAATTCCTTAAAGGTGGAAATAATACAACACTTTCACTTACAGCTGTCAACCACTACTTCCTTTTTAAGAACTCAAAGGGGAAATTTTTTTTTCCGTCTTCCCCTTTGAGGACTTTTCATAGACTGCATATTCCAGCACGTGTAAGAGAAAGCCAGCAATACAAATTGTCATGGAAAGGGTGTATTTGTTTTTGCAGTCACTGTAGCTATTCAGCGTTAGGTAAAGCTGCTGGTTGTGCTGCTTAAGCAGAGCTTTGGTAGTGTATAAATGTTGTCAGTGACAGTGAAGGCCAGTGATTTGGTCTATGAACAGAGCCCTTCCTGTGTAATTAAGGGAAGAAGTGATAGGCTGCTATTTCTATTAATAATATGTTACCTGTAGCACGGAAAGGCATGTGGATGCTCTAAGTCTATTTGAATGCTCTTTACCCATGGCGTCATTCTGATCTTTGGTTGCATTTATGAATGACTCATAATTAGAAAGTTAAAAGTATGTGTGCTGTGTCTAGATAACTTCTAACTTCCACAGAAACAGAGAAGAAAATGTTTCTGGAGGTTTTGGTACTTGAACAAATGCATTGCATCAGCACACAAGGACAACCTTCCTTTCAAAATGCATGTTTTGATTTTGAATCTGTGTACACATGCTGCCCGACTGACTGAGATCAGCACAGATTGTACATCCATCCTGTTGCAGCTTATTGCTTCCTGATCAATTTAATGCAGATCTACATTCTAGCTGCAGATTGACCTTCCCTGACCCCATGTTCCAGAAGTGGGCTTGGGAAGGGTTAGGTAGGCCAAACACTGCACCAACACAGTTGTCCTTTCTCTGAGCCACTCTAGGACATCTGGATTGCATTCCTGGGGGCTCCTTAGGTCACTCTGTTCTGGCATTTTGCCTGCTTCACAGGTCAGTGTAAATGTGCTTGCAGTTGAACAATTTTGTATGCAGATGTGCAGGTAAGAAGGATTTTTTTGGTCTGCCCTGGTTATCAAATGCAAGTGTGCTCATTTTCCTTCCTTCCTTTCCCACACAACTTCATGTTGAGCCTTCCCAGGATAAGTGTTGCTGGATAAATTTTAGATGATGATCTGAGCTTCATAAACTAATACTAAAGGATCTTCATGACTACTACTCTTTATTTTGAAATCTGTAACTTGTACTGTCTTTGTGTGTTATGGTTTAAACTTGCAGTATGCATCTTCTTTTATAATTGCTGGTTTGTAAATAATTGCTTTGTAATATCCTTAAAAGCCTTGTATGAAGGTGTAATTTTGAGTCTAATGTTAGGGTACCTGTAATCTTGTAACATTATTTCAGCGACTGGATCTGCTTGCTGGAGTTATGCCTCAAATCTAGAAAGTATGTTAAACCATTCTGCTTTCAATATTGCTTCAGACAGTTATTATACAGGTAAGCAAAGCTCAGTGGAGACTGTTCTGTCTTGTCCAGAGCAAAACTTTTCAGACAATCGAAGGATTTAAGAAATAGTAAGTGCTTGGTTGTACTTGTAGACATTGGGAAGAGGTATTTTTTTTTCAAGTGCTACGCTCATGCTGAGGGGTCTCAAGTATTCTTTTTAATGGGACAATTGTAGTGGCAGGATTTTCAAATGTGAATTTGTGATCATATATGCACAGAAAATGTTTTAACCTTGAAGTTGAGTTGTGTTTACAAACACAGTTAACATGCATTTTTTGTTTCAAAATCTGCATTTGAGGCAAATCAGCTTTCTAGGTAGTCTCTTCTATCTGAGAAGAAGTTGTGACTTTTTGGAAAGTTCTACTTGAATTTGCCAATAATGTGGTAAAAAGAGTTACAAGAAAAATATTTTGCAATGTAGCAAGGGGCCAACTTTTTTTAAATTTTAATATTAGCACTGACAATATAGTTGCTAGGACATGAAAAAGGACTTGAGAGTGTGTACTGAGTCAAATATGAAAAATTCAATTCAGTCTTTTTTGTAATTTTTGATCCATATAATTCCTGCTCTGGGGTTTCCTTTCCATTAAGCTGGAGATGATACAGGAATGTACAGGATTAACCTGCTACTGATCAGGGAATCACAGAATAATTTGGGTTGGAAGGAACCCTAAAGATCATCTAACTCCAACACCCTTGCTGTGGGCAGGGACACCTCCCACTAGACCAGGTTGCTCAGAGTGCCATCCAACATGGCCTTGAACAGTTCCAGGGATGGGGCATCTTCCAGTTGTTTGGGCTTCTAGCATAGTAGTAATAGTAGTAGTTGTTATTATTATAGTCCAAAGCAAAATAATTTCTGTCAGTGCTTTTAATAATTCTTGATGAAATGTCCCATTTCAGTGGAAGAAAAGCACACCAGCAGTAAGTGACTACAAAGTTAGGTAGGTGTTAGGTACACTGCATTTGTTCAAACAACTGTCAGGAGTGCATTTAATCAGTTGTGTCCATGAGCAGGTCTGAGGGCCATCTTTGCAGGGTTCTTTTGGTTTATCCATATGCTGTGTAGACTTAGGCTGGTGGAGGTGAGCTCCTTTTTTCCCCCTCATGCCTTGTATTTCTGAGCATTTGAAAGAGTATGAGCTGTACTTGCCTTTTTAATGCAGCCTTTGAAGTATGAGCGTTGTTTGCTGGCATCTTAAAAGAGGGAGGAGAAAGTTTATCTGCTTTGATAAACAATACTTTGGAAAGAGCTCTATGACCTTGCTTGTAGAAGGATTATGATGAGAGGAATGTCTTGTATATTTATTTTATATAATCACAAGTGGTAAATTCAGTTAAATGTGGCTTGTTTACAGTGTAAAACACTTAGATACCTGCCTGCACTTGAGGCACAGTAAGGGTATTATCATTTAAATGTCTGAATTATGATAATTTACATACTTGTTTAACATGCTAGCAGTATATGAAGCCCAACTTATAAGTTTTGAGAACATTATCATTTAAATAACTTGAGTTGTTCCTTTTTTTCAAGTATTAGAGTGGTAGGTTCTGGAGAATAGGCATGGATAACTGTTCTTTATAAAGGTGTTAATAGGTTTTTTCTGCTTGGGTAGAGCTGTTAAACATGTCCCATAGCAGAAAGCCTGCATGACTTGTATTTTCCCACAATGCTAATGAGAAACTGCATTTGAAGACTGTGGTGGAATATAGAGTCTTTGTTATTTGCTGCAAAACTCAGAACTGCAGTTCAGAGAGAACTCTTGCTTTTCGGTTTCAGTTCTATTCTTTTGCAGGATTTTGTTCCAATTTAAAAGGTACTTTCTACACTATCGATTTGTGTTCCTCCATGCTTTCTAGTACCTTTGACAGAACAACTGAAGCAAATAGTATAGAACCAAGTCTTGTCAGCTTACATTGTGCAGTGAAAATGTACTTTAGAAAATCCAAGGTCACTGAACCTACATGTTGATGAAAACGTTGGTGGTAACACTTATTTAGAGCATGATGCTCTTGCCACCATTAGGCAGTCTAATTGAACAGGAAGAGTGAAATGGAATAGGCAGCAAAAAAGCACAGTGAACCCCAACATTAGAGACTGTTCCTTGTTTCAATTAGCTGATCCTCTCGAGGCCTAAAGCCTTTGTAGCAGAGTTCCTCTCTATATTGTGGTTTTGTCAATTGCTGGGTAGTAACTTCCTTTTACTTTTAATGTATGCATATTACCATTAGGAAATGTCATACTTCAGGTTGGAATTAAATTCCCTTTATTTTTTCTAGTTGAGAAGTTGAAAAATTAAGTGTTGTGCAAAATACTGATTCTTAGGAAGGTGTTTGACAAAACTGAAGAAATAAGAACAAATCTATGGCAGAAAAGGTTATGGGTGCACAGAATATTTCTAAACCACTCGTTAAATGCCAGGTGACCTCTTCTGCATAACTGGTCCATCATTCATCCTATCCTTCTTCTCGTGTTAATTCCCACACTTGGGCCACTCATAAAACGACTAAACTTAGAGTTTAGCTCCCTTGTTTGTCCTCTATGATGTTGGTGCTGTCTTCCTTCCAGGTTTGGGATGAAAAGAATTGCAGATTTTTAAGGGTTAGGTGTTTTTCATAATGCTTCCCCACTGAGTCTGTAAGTAATCCCAACTGCTTCTTTCCTCTTGCTACTGTCCCTTTCTGCAAAGTACAAACAACAGGGGTAAAATTCCAGCTTTGTGCACCTTGCCTTCCTCTCGTGTCCAAGTGGCTTTGAGTATGTATGGTGATGGAGCAGCCAGACATGAGTTGATTTAGGGGCTGAAGAGAGGAAAATCAGGGGAAAGAGGAGTGCAATGAAAGGCTGGGAGAAACTTTTCTGCTTCTATTTCTCATTCTTTGTAAATACAAGCTGCCAGTTCCCAGGTCACTTGCTCTGGTTTGAGCCTGGTAGCCGTGGAAAGGGGCCTTCAGGCTCAGATGCTGTGAGGGCAGGAAGCACATCTTTATAGTCACTTTGGAGAAGTGCTGAGGTCAACTTCTTACCGGCATTGAGGCTGGACTGGGGATAAACCATTGGGTGAGAAGAGCACTGAGTACTGAAGATACCAGGGAGTTTGTGTGGGAAATTCTACAAGGATGGGATAGATACAAGGGGATCAGTGTTACTAGTGGATCAAGTGATGCAGAAGGGAATATTGAAACTGAATAGCAATTGAAGTGACAATTGCACACTCAAGATTGCAAGTTACCCTTTTTAAAAAAAAAAAAGAAAAACCAACGGGAAACATGTATTGCTACTTCTCCTTTTTAAATGTACTTGTACCTTTAAGTGCAGATGCCCAAAGAGCAGAGTCTTGCGCTATTGAAAAATGATCCTAAACGTTACAATTATCATTTAAGGTAACAAAGCTTTTTATTGGTGATTTTCTGTGTTGTGCTGTTAGAGTATTTCATTTTTAAGAAATGCTTACTTAAAATATTCTTAGCATGTTGAAAAGAGCCATTGTTACGAGCAGAACAGGAATGGCAGTTGTGAAGAGCTGTATTTGTACTGAAGTAAAGTATTTCCAGAGCAGACAGATATTTTTAATTTTTTTATTGAACTAGTCATGTAGTTGGAAGATGGGTCATCTTCCATGAAAGATTTTAGGAAAAATAGTTTCAGCTCTTTATATAAGACTGTTGTTAGTGAGGAGTGTGCTGTCTTCCTGCCATATTTGAGACACCTGCTGTTGAGCACTTCACCTGTTTTTAATTGTGACTTGCTAATGAGACTATTCTCTATTAGAGTTCACTAGGTGGTTTGGGTTTAAGTTGAAATAGCAGCATGGAAATACTTGTTGTTTATGTGCTTCTGTCAGAGCTAAAATAGTTGTGTAATACTTAATGTAGTTTTGAATATGTTGCTTCATGAAGAAATCTACTAATTCAGTTTGCATTTTAGTTGATACTGAGATAAATGTTCTTATCCTTGAACTGACAACGGTAACTTAATATCTGCAGAAGGTAAAAGCTCTAGTAGTTTTCTTTTGAAATTAATGGTAAAGGTTTTTTTCTTTATTAAGTTCATTATTTGGTTGGATAAAGTGACTTAGTGACTTGCTTCTTATGAGTTTTGTTTGTTTTGGTTTTGTGCTTTTTGAAATTTTATTTGTTTGTTTCTTTGTTTTTCTTTTTTTTTATTTTCATGGCTTAGAGACTGAATCCTCCTAATATGCATTGAATTTTTTCGTTGAAATGTAGTACAGAAATCTGAGACAAGACTACCAGTAACTTATTGCAGTTCAAGTGATATTGAGGTTCCAGGAGATTCACTGACTTGCCATGGGCACATCTCTTTCTGGGTTGCTGACCAAAATCTTTGTCAATTATACACAGCTGGTAAGCTTTTAGAAAGAGAGGAGGGAGAGAATGAAAGTTGTTAGCTGATCCTGCGTGAAGTTTTGTAGTTTTTCTTGTCTAACCGGCAGAGGTAAACGTTTTGTGTTCTATCAAAGAGTCCACTGCAAGAATCTTTCTATTGTAATTTATTGTGGAATATTACTGTCATGTGACTTACTTTCTGTAAATGATTATTAATTTTCTCTTAAAGTAATAAGTGAAAAATGCATTCATAATTTGTACGTTGGTTACTGTGTATATGGGTGACTGATAAAATCTAGAAGGACCTTGAAAATTAGTTTATTAAAAATATGTAGGTATTCATAGAACAGTTAGGAATAAAGTTATGACTTCAGTTGGTTTTAAATGCCTACCTTTTTCTGCTTTTAGAATAATAGTTGTGTGAGTTCTCTTGGGATTTTTCTCTGTTTTGTTACTCTGAACTATTGATGTGGTTTGCACAATTTTGTTTACTAGTTTGCTGTTTCTGGTATTTAAGTTTTCAAGCTAAACCTTTCAAAGGGAAGTGAAGAAAACATCAACGTTCCTGATGTGCCTGTTAAGAAACACTGAGGTTGAGAAACAGGTGGCAGAAAGCTGCTGGGTGGTGCTTGATGATCATGTGTCATGCTTTGCATTAGTTCTGCTTGGCGCTGCATGAGTGGATGGTATTGGAAGTCTGGAGACACTCAGCTGCTGAGTCTAGAAGCTGGCAAGTCCATCCAGTTTGTGCAGTCAGGAGGTAGATAAGCTGCTCAAGTTGTCCAGTTTTGAATTAAGTGAGAAAAGTATAATGTAACACAGTAAATGAGGTGTACCTTTGTTAAGAGGATATGTTTATTTTATCTGACTTGAACTGAGTTTTAGAGACAGAGAAGCAAGCCCCGAAATAAGTGTACTAAAAGTGCACTTTGTTTGTCCCATGAGAGCTTGTTAAGGATTAAATAATATACTTCAAGGTCCGAAGTTTAGCACCCCTTTGTTTTTAAGGTACCTTGTTGAATGTTGAAAGAGTAGGGGATGTTCTGTGATGTTTCTCCAGTCCCTGGTGTGCTTTGCACGTGTTGCTGTGCGTGCTGGGAGGGGACTGGTCTACACTCAGTTCACCACGTGTCTGTGAGGGTTTTGTCTATTCCCAAAGAAACCAGAACATAGAAACAGGGAGAAAGCTGGAGGTGTCCTGTGGGGCAACTCTTGAAGCGGATATTCGGGAGAGCACAGCAGCTGTGGACTGCACAGGCTGTGTTTCCATAATTACTGTGGAATGTGACTGCTCCCAGCATAGACCTGCTGTCAATGGGGGAACTTGGTGGGATGAAAACTATTCGAAATACAGAGAGAAGAAAGCACCGAGCTGACTCCTGACACTTCCCTGGAAAAGTAGATGGGAGATTCTGAGTGCAGTCAAGGAAAGTGCTATGCAGTGAAGCCAAGAGATGTGTAAAGGCTTGAGGTTGTGTGTATGGTACTTTCCTGCTGCAGCCTGTCACTTAAAAATGTCTAAAATACAGCTGCTTCCTCAGCCCCGAGGAGCTCCTGTCAGGACGTAATTTTAAGATCAAGTAGGAGAAGGACTAGCTTACTTCTAAGTCTGTGGTAGACAAATTCCTGCCTACTCACCAGAGCTATGTGGGAAGGTACTTTCATGTGAGAGGGGCTTGCCCTTTGCTTATTTCCTGTATCTCCTAGATTTTGTAATTTCAGTGGATAGTCACATGAATTTGTGTATAAGCAATCCGGAGAGCTGTTACTGATCTATATACAAATTTCATATTCTATTTCTATTGTAACAATAACATCTTAATTGTTTTAAGCTTGACTGGGCAAAGTTTTGAAGTGTTTTTTCTGGTAAACACTTGAAAATTCACCTAACAAAACTGTCACAGAGTTGTTTGGGATTTAAATTTTTTTTTCCTTTTATGAAACAGTGCAAAGCTGTAATAATTCAATGAAACATTCTACCAGCCTGCATCGTGTATTGTGTTTGGTATGCCTAGTATTTGCTTAAGACCCAAGTAAACTACTTGGCTGCAGAGGAAAATCTTTTTCCAAAAACTTTGAAAGAAGAAATAGGGACGCACATGTTTCTCTTAAACTTGTGTTTAACCATGTTGCTCTTAATGCTGCCAATTGCCAGTGGCCCAACCTATTTTCCTTTGAAACAAGCTTTGGATAGCATCTAATTCTAATTAAAGTTTATTAAAACTTTGTACTAATAGTAGACTAATTATAGGTAGTGTAAAAGTCTTGCTGATTTTCCTTTAATCAAAGTATAATCTTGTCTACAGCTGTATTAAATTTAAGCTTGGATGACAAAACTCCTGGTATGTCAAAGCTTATTACTTAACAGCAGACATGTTTTTTGTGGGAAGGCTGTTTATACTGGGAGTGCACTTTGAATGTTATGTGAACTTAATTGGAGGGCTCATCTGTTTTGATGATACACAGTACAGATGTTTTTTTTCCATGGAGTAGATGGGCCAGCATACATGGGACTGATTTCATGCATAGTACCAGTGCATTGCCACTGTTATTAAGTGTCATCATTTTTAATAACAAGCTTGCTGAGCTTTCTTCCATATTTTGCTTGGACTATAGATTTTGAAATAATTCTTTACATGTTTTTGTTTTGAGCTTCTAGTGTATGTCCTTCTGTCAGTTGGGGTTTTTTCTTTTAGTAAATGACTCATTCTCTTGGTTTGCTTTGGTTTCTGGACCTTGTTTTCTGTTCTTCTAAGAGCATAGATAATGAATTGTAGCAGAATTTAATATATTAAATGTCAAGAATACTTTTCAACAAAGGGCTGTCTTTGTACAGAAAAAGCATAAGTGTTCTCAGAACAGCAGTTTTTGAAAATGCTGGTTAGACACAAAAAATCTTCTTGTTAATTCCAGTTCTTTTGCAGCATATGGCAAATTTCTAGCTAGATACTTTCTACCATTGATTAGGAAGTTCAATTTCTATATTTAGTGGGAAAAGCCTTTGGCAGCATTCTGGTTTTTACTTATGCTTGCTTATTCTGAGTAGAATTCCAGTAACTTGTGTAATTTCAGTATCAGGAACACTGACGATGAGAAACCGAATTTTCAAATTTGAGAAGTACAAGAATTGTTAATGTGGATGTTGAAGTGTAGAAGTAGCTTGTCTGGGAGACTTTAGACTGTAAAGATGGAATTAATATTATAGGCAACCTACAGAATATGTGGGTATATTCCTATAATTAATGGAAAATTCAGTATTGGAAAAAACCTTGAACAACCAAATCTTCAGAATACAAAGAGTCTTCAGCTGTAGTTTCTGCTCTGTTTTGTGGCATTGGTTTTGCATTACCCAGCCCGGGCAGTGTGTTGTGTATCGTGGCCTTGCCCTCTAGTGGCTGCAGCTCAACTTTAAATAGTGAACGGAAAAGGCATTTTCGTGCTTAGGGAAGGGATTTGGAAAAAATCTTACGGTGGTTTAAAGAATTAAATCATCGGAGGAGGCTATTTCTTCTTAGCTGACAATCTAGAACCTCTGATGCATGAAGAAAAATGTTCTTTTTGTACTTTGAATTTTTTTGTCTGTGTTCTAGAGGGAAATACGGCACATTTAGTATAAGAAATTCTAAGGTTTGATAATGACTTTTCAGAGGGATGGCCGACCACTCCCTCAGGCTTTTTAGCTGAAAAGGGTGTGGGATTGCCAGCAATACTTTGCAGTTCCCCTGCTCCTAATGCCCACTGGCAGATTGGCACTGATGTGTTCTGGGCACGTTTCTATTGACAAAGAGATGAAGAGATTTGAGTTATTGGTTGTTTTGTGTGTGTGTGTTGTTTTTTATTTTTAGTTTATCTGAAGAATCACATTCATGGGCACAGGTGTTACCAGTGTAACATCCTTGATGACCCTGATGGAAAAAAGCTGTGTCTGTAGAAAACTGTATCTTGGCATGTTTTGCCATATTAGCAGCCTGTCTAATCTCTAAATCCAGTGTACCTTGTATGTGATTTTTGCCCTTGACTAAGATGTATGAATTGTGACTCACCACGTTTGATACTGTAATTACCAGATCCTTGAACACCTTATCTGCCCTCTGCCCATTTCTCTGCTGGGGTGGTTCTGACATGAATGCATGAGAAAGTTGTTTTGAAGCCAGTAGGACACAGCTAAAGAAATGACTGATCAATATTCTGTAAGATTGCTCATACATTCTCTCCCATTGCTGGCTGACCCATCTCCATATGTGGATTTCTTAAATTTAAAATAAATAATCCTTTTGTTTATTGTGAAATTGTTGATCTCAAAGGGACACCAGAATAAGTCAGCCTTTGTTCATGAATATCAGTGTTTAATTACTACTTGCTTTGCAAGTCCTGATCCAGGAATGCATTGCAAATAAATACAGCCTCCTCCCAGGGTATTTTTGCTCTCACTTTGTTGGAGGTATGGCTTGGCAGTGCCTTGAGTACAACTATTAAATTCCCAATTGTCAGATTTCTCCTCTGTGCTGGAAAATGAATTTTCCATCTTTGGATGGAGCCGCACCCATCTCTCTAGGTGTTTAGTTTCCAGTTAATTGCATTTGCTCTCTGCGTGGAATGCTGAAGTTCAAAACACAGAATGAAAATAAATTAAATTTAGTAATATTTTTTTTAAGTTTTGTTCTGTCCTTGATGCAGAGAAGTCTTTTGAAAAGCAAGGAAGCATGTATTGTTCTGGTGACCTGTTGTTTTCAGTATGAGGAACTGTATAGTGAACTCACTACATTCTATTTAGGTAATATTTGTGGTTTGGACCTCTTACAAAAAAATCTTGTTTGACATGATTAAAATTAGTGCAGTGTCATTTGTACTAAGGCAGTTCCCTTCAGTTAGGACTTGTACTTCTGCATCTTTATTGGCTGCCTTGAATTTATATCACAGTAGCTTTAGGTTTGTTCTCAGCATGGGCTTTTAGCTGTAGTTCAGCAATGTGCTGAATCTTATTTTCCTTGTGACACTTGTGCTCTATGAATTAATAGTTCAGGAGCAGATGGTGGCAGAAAGCAAGTGAACATTTTTTTGTGAAAAGGAGAGGTGAATTAACTGGACTGTCTGCAGATGTTTGTTTTTAAAAAAAAGTACTGTAGTGATATAGACAAGTCCTTTCAGCTGGAATATGTCCCTTAATAAAAGAGAGAAACTTTGCTAAGTTTTTCAGGCTATTTTGAGAGATTTTATATAGAGAGAGAATACCAAACCAGTGCTGCATTGCATTTGGAGGTATCTGTGAAATGTGATGTGGGTTTTTTTCTTTATCTGAATGTGTGATCACTGGGAGTTTTTTCTCTGCCATAAACCAGCAGCAGTATGGAGTTAATGATAGTAGGTAAACACAGTGCCTTGTGTGGAAGGAGTAGAAATGAGAACTAGTTTGAAATAGTTTCAACAACTCCCTTTACTCTCTAAGCAGTTGCAAAGTCAGCATATGAGAAGAGATTCTTCTGTGCCAGCAGTAGAGGAGCTTTGATGTAACAATTAACTAATTTACCAACTTAGCAGTGAGTAGCAAGACAATTAAGAAGCTTTTGCAGTTCTGCACCTGCCTTGAAATGTCTGGGGTTATGTTGGGAGTTGGAGTTTCCTGATAAACTAAGGAGCTGCCTCAGAACCTTTTGCTTTTGTATAAGTAGTTCGTCTCTTCTGGCAGAGTATCTGGTAATCCTGGCTTCTCTTGTGGTTTTTCTCCAATTTGCTTGCAAATGAAAATGTAATTGTTTGCTTATAGAAGTTGAGTAGTGCAATTTTCTGAAGGAAAATTTCCCTTTCAATTAATTTTTTGCTAGTTACTTAGTTACCTCGTTAGCTCGAGAGTTTTGAGGAAGCAGAAACAATGGATAAGGTTCATGTTGGATTTCTGATTCTCAGTATTTACTGACAGATGCTGAAAGTATTTCAAGATTGCTTTTAAAAAATCATTTGTTTTTCATTTGTTTTCTTCTTTTTCTGTCATTTCTGGTTATTCTTCAATGTTTTGCCATTAAGACAATTAATTTGGTTTCTTTAGTAGGTGTTAGAGAAATCTACTTTTAGTTTTTGTTTATGCAAGGTTCTAATAAGGTCAGTTAAAATCTAAAGACCAGGAGAGATTTATTCTTTACCTCTGCTCTTAAATTAGGGCAAAGCTCTGTCCAAACATGACAAACCTCTCTTTTTGTCATACTTTTCATTGCAGCAGTTGGAGACAAAACCACAATTTATTTTGGTCTTGCACTTCATTAGGTTGGCCAAAGAATGTGGACTATCAAGTGTAACTATTTTTTGATTGTGAATTTAAGAACAAAAATTTTTGTTTTCTGCATAGTTTTAGTGTCCGTCACTAATGCATAATATTTACGGGTGCTTTTGCCTCCTAAAGGTAAGAGTAAATTGCAATAATACATTACAAACCTTTAGGAGCATGTATGAAACAAGTATTTGGAAAGAAATTAAGATTGTGTATGAGAACCTGCTCTTTGCAGAGCTTACTTATTTTATCTGGATACATGTGTCCTACAAATACAGTATTTGGGAATTTGTACAAGTTAACTTTACTTATTTTTATTTTATTTTAGATTTATTTTATATATAATAAATATAATATTTTCTTTATTTTATTTAGTTATTGCAGAGTTTGAGTGTGTCATGTTGCCAAATTTTAATTGCTTTTATTGGAGTAAATAATAGTGTTTAGCTTTCAGTCTTGTTCTGTAGGAAAGTATTCCTGTGAGGGCATCAGGATTGATGAGTGTGTTTCAGCAATATTTTACACTTAGAAATAATTAGCCTGAAGAGGCCTGGATTTCTGGGTAATGGCCTATTAGGGTGTTTTAGTTCTTTATTTTACAGCTGCATTAAGTTGCAGTATATTTCCGTAATTGATTAATATAGAGAGCACAGGAGCATTAAGTGAAACCTCGGGAAGTCACCTTGGCCATGTTTTCCCCAGGGTCCGTGTTTGGTGTGATGATAGAAGTTGAGATAAATGATACAAAGTAATCACTGATGTCACAGTGATATGTGATATGTAGCTGTACAGATGTCTTGTGTAACAAGAGGCTGAGCTTCTTTAATGAAATAAAGCAGAAAACTTACTTGCAAAAAGTGCAATTTCCTTCTAAAAACCTGGTTTTATTGACTTTTTACTGTTTTTATGATTACATTGCACAAGTCAGTGTTTTAATATGGAGCAGGAAAAAGTTCTTATGAATTCTCTGGATGTTATGTAAGATACTGTCATCTATGACAGCAGTAAGACAAAATAAGTCTCTTCTTTATATTGTTTTAGTGTTCTAATGAGTCAATTTGAGCATCTTGGAATGATGTGTGAGTAATCATGTCTGGGGAAGCTTTCTGTTGATTATACTTCATTGTTAATGTATTTTACTTTTGTAGTCGAAGCAATGATGTGCCTTAAAATTCTCTCAGCATTTTCAGGATGGAATTAAAATAGTACTTGTGAATTTTCATATAGGCTGAAAACTCAGTTTCCTCAAGAATATTGTATATAACTAGTACTGAGTTGAGGAATTTTTTTTATGGGAAACTTTTCTGCTTTGTCTATATTCAGGATGGACTTGCATCTTTTCTGAAAGTGTTGATATCCTTCATCTCTTTTGTGATTCATATACAAAAGTTTGAAAGTATGATGTATGTGAAGGGACAGACTTTTATTCTGCTGAGAAAAGAATAAATATAAAATTCTTCTAGTTATTCTGAAACCATCCAGTACTTGTAGCAGAAGGCTGATACTCAGAAATTTTTGTGAACTGTGAGAACAAATGTTAGGTAAAAGAGACATTCTGAAGAGTAGTAATTAGTAACTATGGTGACAGATGTCTCACTGTAGCAAGTCAGTCAGCTATAAATAAACCAAATTACTTGTAAATTAGAACTCTTCCTCTACATCTCTTCTTTTTAAAAATAGCTTTTTGCATCAAAACTAGTGACACTCATGTGTAGAGAGAGATCTATTTTTGTATGATGGTGTCACATTTTGTGGTAAAACATTTAATCTTGAAGTTTTTGGTGAATATCTGTCTTGTCATTCTTCTCCTTTTGACAGTGAATGCCTTTTTGGATTATTTGAATAATCTAGGGATAGATTGGCACTCGGGTACATGAGCAGCTTCTACCTTTTGCAGTCACTTCATTCTACACCCTGTGTTTCCTGCAGAAATTTTTATTTAGAAGAGGAACGAATATTTTGCATCATACCTGGCATTGCTTCTCACATCCTTCATCGTGAATCTCCTACCAGAGTGTACTTACTACAGAATTTTGAGGAGCATTTTACGGAATAATAGGGAGTACAGAATTTTACAGCATAATAGGGAGTGTCCAGGACGTGTTCTTCTGTGACTTGGTGTTGTACTACATTTTCCCGTTATGGAATATGATTGATGGGAGGTGTTAATTTCGCAACTGTCAAGTTAGGCCTGAAATGTTTGTTTCTAGAAAATAGTTTGTGTGTTACTTGAATTCTGCCAGTTCTGCTGAAGGAGGGTGAAGGCAAATAAGTTAGCAAGGGTTAGCATCCTTTGTGATAATGTTTCCATTCACATTGGTTCTGCACAGTCATAGAGTAAAAGCTTTGTTTTCTGTTTAATCTGTTACTTCAGTGTTGGTATATATGTTACATTTATCATCTTATGTGAAAGATATAAATATCTTTCTGTATAAACTGCTATTACTGTTACCCTACTGGGTTTTTTTCTAGATATTTTCTTGTTTTAGGTGTTTGGAGCATTGGCAGTTCCTTTTGAAACTGAAATAAATAAAAGCAATCTGCAAGTGAGTTAGTGATGTTCATACAGTTCTGCACTGACTGATGTTGAGGGATTCAGCAATTGTAATGCAGTTTGCTTACTTACATTGTCACGGAATGGTTCAGATTGGATGGGACCACAGTGGGTCATCTGGTCCAGTCTCCCTGATCAAGCAGGGCCATCTGAGAGCATGCAGCACAGGATTGTGTCCAGATGGTTCTGGAATACCTCCAGTGAGGGAGACTCCACAGCCCCTCTGGGCAACCTGTTCCAGTGTGCAGTTACTGCAGAGTGAAGAAGTTCTTCCTCATATTCAGCTGGAACTTCCTGAGCATCAGTTTCTGCCCATTGCCTCGTGTCCTGTTGCTTGGTACCACAGATTAGAGCCCAGCTCTATCCTCTGACACCTGCCAGCAGATACTGATTGACATTGGTGTCTGTCACTGGTTCCCTTTTCATTGTCCCTTCTTGAGGAGGAACAGCCCCAGCTCCCTCAGCCTGTCCTCATAAGAGAGGCTCCAGTCCCTTAATCATCCTTGTAACCTCTGCTGAACCTGCTCCAGGGGCTTCATGTCTCTCCTGGACTGAGAAACCCAGACCTACATTTTAGGAAAAAACATATATTTAATGAAAGCAAGGATGATGTAGGTCATGGTTTCCTGAATTTTCTTAATTCAGCTTGAGACAATTGTCTTCTAATAAAGAGAACTTCAGATTCTGGTTGTGAACTGTACTTAAAAGTACTTATGTAATTTATGTACTTATTCTGACATATAACAATTGACAGAAGTCAGGTGGTTGACACTGGAAATGCAGCCTGCTCTCTGCCATTCTGTTCCTGACTGATGCTGCTGCTGTGGGAGGTGTGATTATGTGGCTTAGGAATCAGCTGCTAAAGTTTGCTTAGTTTTAGCTCAGGTCGTCGTAACATACCAAGTTAAGCAAACTGAAAGTGGTAGTAGTTCTGAAACTGCACTGGGTTTTCAGCTGTCCCTGCCATCAAGCCAGCTTTGCTGCTTTCTGTGGTGGCTAAGGAGCAGACAACCTACCACCATCCTCATTCCTTTTGTCCATTACCACATGTGAGTTGAAGAAACCAGTCTGGAATTATGTAATGGTTGTGAAAGGTGTAGGGGACTATGGGTTAAAGTTGAGGGTAGCAGTGCATAGTCACACAAACCTTTGCACACAAGCAGTAGAGATTTTTATTCTCATTATCATTTACATGCACAAATTTTGAATTGTGAGCATGAGTTTTTGCTTTTGTTTTAAACTAGAGAACTTGGATTGTGATATAGTTTGAGGTCTTAAACTTGTATCTTCTGTCATTCTCTTAAGTATGAATTACTTGGAAAAATACAACAATACTACTTAGATTAGATTTGATAAAAATAGGTCAAACCATTTGAATAGCATATTTTAAGCTCCATGTAGCTAGTTATAAAAAGTGAGTAATTAGAAGGAATTACTTAATATTTCTAGTAGCCTTTCTGTTAATAAAGACCACTTTCTAGTGCAAGTCAAAAATCATTGTAAAATAAACATCTGATACCCTCTTTCTGAATTTTCATGTGTAGATTATCTGTACTTAAAGAATAATATAGAGTTATTGATTAATAGTAACCCTGAGTCCTGAGCTTTTACCTTCAGACGAGCAAGCAAACATGTGATTTGATTAGTGATTTAGAAAATAAATGTGATACTTAGATAGGCACAACACATAGGAGATGCTATTAAGTCTGCCAACATACTTTTTTGTTGTTCTTTCCTGTTAAGGATTTTAATATGCCAGAATTTAAAGTTCTGATAGGTGTAAGTTCATCTGTAAAAGTCACTAGTTAAAATAAACTTTGCAAAGTCATATATCAAAAGAAGTCTGTGCTGAAATGTTCATGGGTACAACGTGAACATTTGCTTTGTTCTGTTGAGAAAGGTGACATTTTGCTATTGAGGAGGGCACTAGAGCAAGTCAGGGTTGTAGCCAAACACGTTTTATGCACAGTAAATCTCTCAGCATTGCCTTTCTGCCTACCTAAGGTGCTTCTTCTTCCACAAATCCATCCATCTTCTTTTCCTGTCGTAGTCCCTGTGTCCTTTTCAGGCAAAGTCTGCTGGCTGCTCACACAAAAGTGAAGCTGAATGACAGGGCCTACAGTGAACTTCCAAACACTTGAACAACCAGAGCATGGCAAGGAACACAGTGGTTAATATTTTATAGCGCCTCAAATAATGCATCTAAAAAGGCCAAACTGTGTTTATACACGGGCTCAGTTATACTGGCACAAAGCTGCTTTTACTGGCACAGTTTATTTTGCTTGACAACAGGTATGAGCAACCAGCAGGGTTGTCCTGGCAGTACAGACAACAAACCCTCGAGATGTAAACAGACATAGGAACAACTTGGTCAGCAGAGGAGCATATTCCCTGCTGTCCTTTCCCCTCTGCCCCTTGGAACTACTGCCGAGTTTGGAAGGACAGCATTGGATTCCTGGGGATAGCTGAAGATTTTTACCTTTTCTCATCAGTGTAGCTGGATTTACATTAGGCTTACACTTTGAGTTAAAAACGCAGTGACTTTTTTTTTTCCAGTGCTATATCAAACAATGTTAATTTTTATCCTTTTAAAAATTATTATTACTGCATAGAAAATGTGGCAAAGTTCATTATTTTTTAGAAAAGTTACCAAAAACTACTAGCAAGTTTTGCTTCACTTACAGTCCCTGAAAAGCCAACTGCCACTCCTTCACTGTTCAATCTGACTGGAAATTCCCTTTCTACACAGCTGGTTGCTTTTAGTTTCATAGTGCATGCCTGCCTGGGGTAGTTAGAATAATTTTTAAAAGGACTTTTTGTAAGAATTCAAAAGCTAATGCACTAGTTTTGTTTCTGAGTTGAAGGAGCAGGGGTTTAGTAAGCAAGGAGCTTACTAAATAAATAAGATCTATGTGTTTAAGAAAGAGAAAACTAAATAGAAAAGTAGCTTTGCTTGATGTACCCCACCCTGTGAATTATGCTTGCTTATGGAGACAAATACTTCTACTTCCTTGATAGGTGGGTGGAGTTAGGCAAGTGAGAGGAAAGGAATTTAGGATCTGTCTAAGCAGACCAGAATGAGCAACTCAATCAATTGTATCTGGGGATAATTTAGCATTTGAACTTCTCTATCTTACAGCCAAAGGACTGACCTAGAATTCAGTATGGTTTGCATAGTATATTGCTAGCAGAGTGCTGCTTCCAAAATGAGAAAATTATCAGTGTTAAGACTTCAAATAAGATGAAATAATCTTGTAACAATAAGAGAGAAAATAATTTCTAGCCCAGTGGGATAAATGTTGGCCATGTTGGTTTGACCCTGGTATATATTGTTTTCAAGTCTTTGGCTTTGCACCGTCGGACTTGTGCACAGTGTACTTTGTTTCCTGGTAGAATTCTCAGCATGCAATGAGGAAATGAACTCAGATGCATTACTGCTTAGTGAAGTATTACTCCAGGGCAAGTATTCCAATTTCTAGATCTCTATTTACTTGCTGCTTTTAAGTATTAGCTTTAATACTCAGGGGATGCATTTATAATGCCTGCATTAATTGTTCAATGATTTAGTGTGAGTAGGGGAAGAATCTTTCATCATGAACTGCAGCATTTTATGATTTAACTGCTCTGGCTGATAACCTTGCTGCCCCTTTGTGGCAGTAACCATGGCGGAACTGGAGCTGCCATCTCCTTACTGGTTATAGTTCATAATTTGACAAAATAATTAAAATCTTTCTGATTGAAGCTAAAGGTATTACAGGACCCTGAAGCTCATAGCAGTTGTGTGTACTTCTTTCACAAAGGAAATAAGAGGTGAGAAAAAGAATGGTGCACAAGGAGATGGTGAAATTAGGGTTCTTTTTCTGCATTACTTGTTTAGGCAGTGAAAATTTCTTTAATAAATAAATATTTTCATTTTTGACTTTGTGTAAAAGACGATAGCCTATGTTTTGGTGCTTATTTACTTAATTATTAATTCAACCATGGAATGAGGCTGAAATAGATTAATTATGTGTGATGGCTTATTCTTCCTGCATTTTTTTGGTGTTGTAGTTGTTCCTCTTCACATACTGAATTTCACATCTCTCTGGACAAACTGCCTCAGTTTTCCAGCAATTCTCCTCAATGTAGTTCTTAGAAAAATTGCCCTGAACTGCAGTTTCAAGCTGGGTTAGATGGAGTAGCAGTAACGTGCTCTTAAAATGGCCAAGGAAGGTTGTACATAGTAATAGCAAATATTAGTATTAAAAAGCTGGTCAGCTGTTTATTTCTTTAGTTCTGCTGTAATTAAATCCAGGTAATCAAAGCACTGAACAAGTGTGCTACTTTCTTTTCAAGGTTTTCTATATGTCTTTGAGCCCATATTTTGTCTTCTCTGAGATCCTTCAGAAGTGTCTCATCCTGTGTCAGGCCTGCATATGGCTTGGGAAAGAAAACACGTCATGGCTTTCTCACTTGTCAGGCTAATTAAGGAGTTTTCTTCAGCCTGCCTCCTGGAAGATGTTACAATAGTGATCTAAACAGAATGGGTTTGTTATTGCTAGTTGATTTTATTACTTTGAAGTAAACAGTTAACCTACATTTCATAAGTTGGGTTAAAGTCTGTCCTGTAGCATAGCAATTTGCAACTTCCTAATATCAGTTAGAATTAACATATCTTATGTGCTTAATTTTTATGTTATGGTTTGGGTTCACTACAGAAGAATCTTCCATTTCTGTAATAAGAAAATATTGAAAATTTGTTATGGGGGAAAATCATAGTGGTATCTAAGTGCATGAAAATAATACATGAACTGATTTGGCAGGTTGTTGATGCTCTTATGAGTCATTGACCTGAAGAAGGAATGTGATTTTTATGCACCAAAGGTCAGAGCAGAGGAGGTACATTTGTTCAATTTGCAAAATTGAATAGTAACTTGAAATATTATCAATACTAAATTTGTGAAATAAGTACATAATTCCTTGCAAAACAGGGAAACACAGATCTGTAGTTTTTTTGGAACTTCCATAATATAGTTTCTAAGGAAGATGTTCTGTACTGAAGAAGTTTGTGTGTACTGATGAACTGCAAGTTTTACTTTAGAACAAAATCGTCACAAATTTTGTGGAAGCAGCTTAGTAAGGTGTCTGCAGTTAACTGATCTTTTTAATGATATGTAGGTGGGAGGAGAGATAAACAATAAATTGCTAAAGAAGAAATACAGGCTAGGATTTTTTTTTGTCTGAGCTGTTATGATAATAGAGTGAAGTTTCTTGATCAGTTACTTTGTTACCTTGTATTTTTTAAGAAAGGAGGGGAAACCAGCACAATACCAGCAACATACACAGCTATCCCCTGAATTAAGGATGTGATAATACTTTAACAAAAAGTTAAAGCTGAATTGTTTTGAATGTGTGTGAGTTGCCCTCTCTGCTCTAGGTTGGGCTTGGTGTTAATATGAGGTACAAAAGGGCTGGGACTTTGCTCTGGGGAGTGAATTACAAAAGCAAGTATAATTAGGCCAAGTATATGCTGCCATTTTTTCTGGCAGTACTGGCTTAAGCACCTCCTCATTTACCTTGCATCAGCTCGAAACTGGCTTGCAGTGACTAAACAAGCACCTGAGCCAGTCCAAGTGACAAGGTGGTGACACAGCTCGGCAGCGAGAGCTGGGAAGGGCAGGATGCATGGCTGCTCTGTGAGCTGGCACTGCTGCCTGAGCTCGGGCTATGCTGGGGGCAGCAAGGATAAATGGTGCTGGATTCACACAAGGTGCTGTGTTACACAGGTGCTGTGTAAAAGGTGTTGGTTTGGCAATCAGAGAACCCCCTGTGCTTACTGCTTAATTAAATAGTACATTAAAAACCGCTATGCCCCCACAAGTACTAGTTAATGTATAGACACATTTGTTTCAGGGCTTGCACTTGATTTTACTTCCTGAAGATAGCTTTAGTAATTATGCAAAAGGATGGAGAGATTGAGAAAGATCATTTGAACTAGTGAAAACCAGCATGGACGTAACATTTGAATTTGCTGCCTGAAAAGGACTGGCTCAGTGGGTTCCCAAGGAGTGGCTACATTAGAGATAAATGACTCCTTTTAGCAAGATTTGAAGGCAGTGTGTTTCCCATCCTTAGACATCAGCTATTAACATGTGGCTGGTATTGCTTCTTTACTAGATGCAGGAAGAAGGGTATTTACAGAGTGAAAAGACTTGAAGAGCATCACTCTTCTAAAATTTATGTGATACAATTCAGTAGTATGCACTTAAGTGGACATCAGTTACATAATATTAAATGTAATGTGTATTTTCTGTGGACATTTGTTTATAAATATCCTTTTGCGGTTTGAATTTTGTGTCTGCTGATATTTTAGAAGTTTTGTATGGCTGATGCTCTGTTGCTTTTTTTTCTGTGGTCACTGTCCTGTATTTCCTTGTGCTATCTTGTCTGAGTCCCATTTGCAGATGCTGAAAAAATGTGGTTGCAAGGGGCAATGATTAATCAAAATGCTGGGAGGGATAAAAGGCAGATATGCACAGAGAAGAAAAGGGTGGGGAAGAGCAAATAAGCAGAAGCATGTTTGTTTCTCCTTGCCTGTGACTCACTTTTTCGTAACAGAAGAATTTTCAAATTAAGAAGAAAGCTAATTCAAAACAAACAGGAAGCAAGAAATAATTACCTCTGCACTGAACCATGAGAGAGTTCAATACTTTCAGACTATTAAATTAACAAGCTAATTAATTTGATTGGCTTTTAAGCATGAAACTTATAAGAGCTATATTATATACTGGTATGTAAATAGTGTTTCATACTATGAAGATTATTACTTAGAATGAGTTTGATTATTAATGCAGTGAATGCAGTCATAATTTCTTGACCTATCCATAATTTATGTTTACCTTCATCTATATCACCTTATGACTGATTACTGTTTTATTTTCCTTCAATTGAAGGTCTAAGGCATATCTGTTGTGAGGAGGGTAGTCTTTCCCATACTGCATTTAATTTCAAACACCTACCTGAGCTTTCCTGTGCTGGCATTCCCCTTGATCACTGAGTCCTGTGTGCTGGACACAATGGAATTCCAGCTCTGTGCTTAAGGCCACTGTGTCATGCCATATAATATCCATATCATACACTCAGCGTCATTTTTCAATAGAAGATCTGAGGAGCCCTGGTACTGTGCTCTCACTCCATTCAAAACCCATCTTTCCCCTCGACACTGTGTTTTTGAGCTATGTATCAGGTTTTTTTGAGGTGTGTAATAATAGAGGCAATTAAAGCATGGAAAATTCTGCATGGAATGCTGAAAAAAAAGAGAAAGGTCAATTGCTTTTATAAGAAAAATATGGGAATACATTCATTTCTCCAAACACAACATCTTTTCCCTCAGCCCTAGTGCCTGCTTTGAGGCTTGATGAGATTCTTTGAGTGCAGGAAGCCAGTGATTTCTGTTATTCCAGCAGGTTCCTGTAGTAGCTATTGTTATCTTGGAGTAGTGAGATTAACTCATTCCAGTAGTTACACCTGGCTGTCAATAACTTTCTGGTCCTCTGTTTTATTCTGTCACTGCTCAGGTCATAGCCAGTCACTCTGGTCTTCTGCTAGGTGATTCGTCTGTAACCTCTTAGATGCAGCAGTTTTGACTACAAGTCTTGTGTCATCAAAGTAGTTTCAAATTCATTAAGTTGCTATTCACATTTAATTAACTCTACAGAGGAGTATTTACAAAAGTACTTGAAATCTTGTAATTAAGTTAATGATGTAAACTAATATTGCTTAGAAGTAAAAGCATCCTGTTGATATTCTTTCAGTTTCACCATGGTCTTTTATTGCAATTTCTGAATTCAGTCTTCTGCTAGAGTTTTTGCTAGTGCCTTCAGTAGCCTTCCCTGCAGCATGTTTGTCATGCAGTACTGTTGCCTTAAATGTATGAGCAGTTAGAATTTTTTGTGTGTTGACCAACTTAAATAAGAATTGTTATATGTATGTGGCAAAAGGTGTCGTTGCTAATGACGTGTGATCCTCTACTGCAGGCAGTAGTTCAAGTACACTTTGTACCAATTATTTGCATAGTGTATGTGCTAGAATTCAATCATACATTAACTCCAAATCAAATACAAGTACTTCTTGATAATGGGAAGGTGTTTCATCCTGATGAGGATGTTTAGAGTTTGATACGTTTGTTATCTTCTAGAAATGAATTTTATTTATATAAAGTTTTACTTGTGCTTGTATTTCTTGTCTTACTTTTCCCAGATATTTTACTGTTCTTCTTGTTTTTTTTACAGTTCTATCTTCAAGACACTAAAAGTAGTAATGGTACCTTCATTAATAGTCAGAGACTGAGTAGAGGATCAGAGGAAAGCCCACCATGTGAAATTATGTCAGGTGACATCATCCAGTTTGGTGTAGATGTGACGGAGAACACGCGGAAAGGTAAGGGTATGGAACCTTTTCTTTTTTGTTTCTTTTCAAGTATATTTATTTTGAACATCTTATTACAATCCAGTCTTTAAAACTAAATGGCATTCCCATTGTAAGAAAATAGTTTTGTTTTGGTTTTTGTTACTTCTTCCCTCCTTTGTGCTGGCAGTGAGCCCTGTGCCCATGTGGTACCTGATTAAGAAACCTGTCTCTTAAAAACACAGACTATTTCTACCCCTACGCCCCCAGATGGAATTTACTAGGTTGTTTCCATAGCCTACCTTCTTCCCTGGCTGTGTAGCTGCTACTGTATGCAGGGGAAGTGTAGGTCTGGAAAAGGAGGCTCAGCTGGGGCCACATGTTCATCTATTGCCTCACTTAAATTGACCCACAGCAATTTTGAAAGTGCAACACAAGCATGCATGTGTAGTGCTGTGTTGGGCTTTTTGTGTTTGGATTTTATTATTGTAATTACCTTTCTTTCAAGCACTCTGAACCCTAAGGTTTCAGCTAATAGTGTGGCAGAAATATGAACCTGAATTTCTTGATCTAGTAGTCAGTGTAGGTTTGAAACAGACTAACTTAATTCTTTCAGGCTGCCCACTATTTATTTCTGTGATGGCTACTGATTTTCATTTCTGCAGCTACTTTAAAATGAGAATAGAAAAAAGTTGCTAGCTGACAAATGAGGTGATGGCCTTTTTGTTTGGTTTGTTTTTCTTGCTGTCTTCTGCCCAGTATGCATGCTCAGTTGATCTTGTATTATGGCAATACCTCTGTATCTGTGTTAATTAAAATGCAGCCTCTATCTCTTTTCTTTTGAAATTACATAGTATTTCAGGAACCATTTGTTTATCTTTCTGGAGACTGGCCTGTATGGGGATTATCAGATTGTAATCAGTTTTGTCAAGACGTTTTAAAGTTCCCTAATGGGTCTGCTGCTTTCTGTAAGCATTGAACTTCTGGCTATGTTCTGTGGAATCCTACCTACTCAGTAATACACAGCTTTAGTAATAAAATGTTAACTGCCATTACCCCTTTACTGCTTTTCTGAACAAGAGCTTTATAGAGCTTATCCTTAAAGAGAAGTGTATTGGAGAGGAATGAAAAAATAATATTAAATTGGAAGACTGATGATAAAGTTCTTTAAAATAAACAAATAAACAAAATGTCCATCAAGGCAAACCTCTTGCAAACCAACCCCCCTGAAGCCCAACAAACTGAACCGTAGTACAACTGGAGAATTTGTTAAAGTGCATTAAGTGAACAAGACATAAAGATGGCATCTGGTCTGTTACTCATGAATTTTGTCTTTAGCCAGACAGGGTTGTAATTCTCAGATCTGAAGTATCAGAGGAAGGTTGATGGAAGTCTTTAAGGAAAACATTGTTTAGTAATGGTCGTGGTGGTGGTACTTTGTCATGGAGAGCTTTTGAAGATGTAGGATTTTTGAGTGATTCATTGCAGTGAAAGTCTCATCACGTTGTTTTATTCTTCTCAAAAACGATGTTGAAAAGATTCGACTCCAGGATGCCTAAGCGAAATTGCCTGGGAGTTAGTTAAAATGTTTCCATGTGAAGTGATTGCAAGCATTTATGAAAACTAGCAGTATACATGGAAGAAATCAAAGGAATACACTGCACATAATGAACTTGGAACTGTTAATTTGATGAGATGCGGTCCTTGCTAAGAGAAGCTGAATTTCTTCAAGCGTATTTAGACTAAAATTTTATTATAACCTTTACTTGGAAGAAAAATTGGACTTGACTTGTTTTTATCAGCACATTGCAGTTAGTTCATGGAAACATTTGTGGAAAGTTCATAGTAAGCAAATTCTTGCCATGAACTTCTGCCAGTAGTAGTTATTTGCTGTGGTTTTATGTTAGTTTTACAAAGCACGATACATTACACAAGTGCTGGTGACCTGGCATTTGTGTAATGAGTGATCAGATTATGCAGCTTTCCTTGTCCTTTTCTCTGGCTTTGAACATGGAAGCTGTGCTCATGTTACTCATGAATATGTTGATCTCTCTGATCAGAAAGAGGATACAAGTTTACTTTCCTCCTTCTCTGCTCCCCCAAGCAGAGAATGAAGATTGTATCATTACAGGGTGTTTACCTATGAATGCGGTTAGAATGAATATAAACATGGAGTTTTCACCCGTTAATTTCAGTAGTCTTACATGTTACTGTTAATCTAATCCAGTCATGAAACAGACAACAAAGTAGTTTTTTAAATTGGTGATTGCCTTTAAAAGCACTTTGCACTCTGGTATTTACAAAATGTCTTACTTGCACAAGTCATTTCAGCAATCTGCTGTGTGTAATTATAAGGTAATGACGACAGAGAGTATATTTGCCCATGTAAATTCTGAATTCTGTCGCTATTGTTAGAATACATTTATTTTATTGTTGAGGCTCTGTTTTAGTAAGTAATTTCCTTGCAAATGTGATCTGGATTTGGCTCATTAAAATAGTGGCATGCTCAGTATGTGATTTTTCAGGTTATCAGGTATGAGCACCAATTGCTCAGTTTCCTGCAGCTGAGCCAAAGTCAGTAACACGTCCTGGAGAAGTGTTTGCATCCCTCCTGCTTCCTTATTTGTTCACTTGCTGTTTTACTGACAAGCACAGGGGCCTGGCCATATCCCCCTCTTTGATAAAGCACTTACCTATTGACATCTCACCGTGCTTTTCTCTGTGTTAGCTTTCCTCCTTCTTTTTCCAATTGCAATGGTTTATGTTCTTTTAGCACTGTCTAAATTTCCCACTTGTGCCAGAGCATTCCGGGTTAACTGATGATACTTCCCTGCATGGAAAGGAGCAGCAGCATTGCAAAGCAAAGTCAAATAATACCAACAGGACTTAGTTCAGATGCAGTTTATGCACTTTTTTCTAGTCAGGTTTGGACTTTGATACATCTGTTCTGTCATGGGATGTTTGAGGGAGATGCAAGTGGAGAGTGCAGTGTGTGCTGCGGGGCAGTGCACAGATCCCCGAGGGATGTGGTGGCTCCTCAGGGCTGGGTACCACGTTAATGAATGAAAACAAAAAACAAGAGCATCATTGGCAAATTGTCTGTCTAGGAAGCAAAGACGGAGACAAACAGAAATTGTTTCTGTGTTCTTGTTGTGCTCTAGTGCAGCAGAACCTGTCGGGGTTCAGGACAGGTCTTAGGGGTTTTGGAGCTGTGAAATGTGGGGCAGCTCCGTGTTTTGGAGGGGACCAGCAAGGTCGTGACTCAAGTGTGGAACAGCAAATGGAGCAGGAGCGGGGTTTTACTCCGTGGAGAGAGCTGTGCATGTGAGGCGGCTGTTTGACGCCGTGGAGGGAGCCGGGGCTGTGGAGGGAGCGGTACGTGTGGAGGGAGCCGGGGCCGTGGGGCGGCTGTTTGACACCGTGGAGGGAGCCGGGGCCGTGGGGCGGCTGTTTGGGGCCGTGGAGGGAGCCGGGGCTGTGGAGGGAGCCGGGGCTGTGGAGGGAGCCGGGGCTGTGGAGGGAGCCGGGGCTGTGGAGGGAGCCGGGGCTGTGGAGGGAGCGGTACGTGTGGAGGGAGCGGTACGTGTGGAGGGAGCCGGGGCTGTGGGGCGGCCGTTCCCGCTCCGGAGGGCGCGCGCGGGGCGGGGCGGGGCGGACTCGGCGGCCGCGGTTGCAGGCGCTGTGGCGCCCCCTGGCGGCGGCGCTGCGCCATGGCGGCCGGGCCGGGCCGGGCGGGAGCGGCGGCCCCGCGGAGCGCCCGCAGGTGAGTGCGATGGAGAGCGGGGTGAGCTGTGGGGACAGGGGGTGCCTCAGCTCCATTGGCAAACCTGGGCTTCCTTTAATGCCTTTTCTTGTTAATTCCTCAAAAGAATTTCTACAGACCTGAATTGAAACCACTGCTGCTGTTCTGTGCAAGCAGTACTGTATTCGTATTTTTTGTGTTGCTCTACCTCAGGCTTTCTCCTTATTTTTCCAATTGCAGTGAACTGATAGCTAAAGGTCATGTGCAGAGTTTGGGTATTGTTTCCATTCTTACTATTTTAATCTTACAAGTTTGTCAAAATGCTTGGTACCTTTTCCCAGTCACTGTCTATTTGAGACCTTTTGCTAGATGCCCATTATATCCTAATTTGACAGAAATAAGACTCCTGCAGATTTTAGGAGATTTTTGTCAGTCTAGCTGTTGACAGAAAAACTTCAGAATTATATAATCTTACAGCAGACCTACCTCATATGTGACCCAAAGGTAAAGCTGTCTGTATTTAATGTCTGATATCCTAATGTTTTCTTACTAAAATCACTGATTTCCTCTTAAATAAAGAATTTTGCATTACGAAAGCTATATATTACAGGGTACAGCTAATATTGTTAATGTATTTTAAAATGTTTTTGCAAACTGCATTTATTCCATTATAAATAAAGACCCCGAACCCTGCAGTTTAATCTGTTCTGCTGTGGCATGCAAATTTAATATTTTACCAGGTTGGCTTGAAAAAACAAGATGCTCTATTCAGGAGAATACATCTCGAAAGCATTAGCTAAATAAAGGTTAAAACCAGCTTGTCTTGGTTGGATCATTTCTCCTGTATTTTTAGATTTTATTGAGGTAGCTTCCTTAAAGACCTGTCTCATTTCCCTGGTGTATTACCAGTGTCCTAAAACGCCCATTGCCCTTTTTTTTTCAAAGCCAGATTAACTGTTTTGCTGATATTAATAACTGAGAAAGAAGAGCAGCTATTTTGTATGTTAGTGAGTGCTGGAGATAGAGTGGTTTGTGATGGGTGACCACACACTCATTTGTATCTCACTTGTGATAGTGCTTTGGGAACAATGTACAGCTATCTTTCTGTGTATCTGGAAATAATTTTTACTTCCCAATTCATAGAACCATACAGGGGGAAAAAAATCAACCAAGACACACATAATTTGGCTGTTGGCAAAGGCATTGAAAATGGTAGCATTAATATTTTTTTGAAACATTGTGTAGGAAGTTTGAACTTGATGTATGAATCAAATATTGCATTTCCTATCACTCGGTGAGTTCCAGACCTCAAAGTAAGTGTCAGTGACACAAATTGGATGTGTTACCTTTTAAATCCCTGGATATGCTTGTCAGAATCTTGACAAAAAGGCAGCTCTTTATTTTGTTGGTACCTCTGCATTCCTGTTACCTGGTTCAGGTAAGATGCACCTCACTCATTTCCTCTTCACTCATTTTTATGATCAAAACATTCTCTTTTTTAACATACTGTAGTAAAGATAAGTTTCAGGTATTGCTGCACATGGAAGAGTGGGAACTGGAACTGCTCCACAGGCAGGACTGAGTACACAGCATAACCTGTCCAAGTTTGTCATGATGTTTCCTGTGTCCAGAGGAGGTTTGAGAAGGCAGACCCAGGCCATGGTGCTTGAAGGTGTTCATGTCTCCTCCTCTTTGTCTGTCTCAAGGTTTCTTAAAACAGTTTACTTGCTTACTATATATTAAGCACTGAACTTAATTTTAAGTAGTAATGGATCATGATGACTTAGTATTTGTTTCATTTCAGTTACCCATGGATGTATAGTCTCCACAATCAAACTGTTCCTTCCAGATGGAATGGAAGCTCGATTGCGATCAGAGTAAGAACATACATTCCCATGTACCAAAATTCAGCTACTGTATGATGAGCATTGGATGGATATTATGTTTAAAATCATCATGGGAGCAGTTTATTTTCCTGTGATCCTTGCAAAGCCAATAAATGAGTGCATCGATCTTTATGTAGGCATTATGAGAAAAAAACAACTCATTTGCTTCTTATTTTTAGTAATTAAGACAACTATGAAGAACAAAGTTCTCTAGAAGAAAAAAAAATTAGCATGTAGTTGGGCTTTTCTGACTGTACTTTACTCTGCTGAAATGGATATTAGAAACAGAAGAATCTAGAGAAAAAGAAAGCAAATAAGCAGATTCTCCTGCCCTCTTTCTTTATTTATGATTATTATTTTGGCTCTTTTAAAGGCACATAGACTCAACTAAAGTGGAGTTAATGGAATCTCAGATGAATATTGACAGTGTTTTCTGTGTATATGCCCATTTTTGAGAAATCTTCCAAGAGTAGTAGAAACCAAGAACTTTAACATTTTGTTTGCATTGAGTGCTAACCACAAATAGCATCATTTTAGTCATCTTTCATTATCAACGATTTTGTGAGGTTTATTGCTTATTTAAATATCCTTTTATCATTAGTATCCAGAAATACTTGTGTGAAGCTTTAGGGTCTTTGCTTGCTTGTGGGAAGATGAGTAAATTACTGTAGAAGATTTTCCATATCATTTCATGTCCAAATAAGAAATAGTAAAAATGTATGGTGTTATATTTTTAGCTTTGATGAAGATGTCCAAGTACAATATTTATTTTGTGTCCACTTTTTTTTTAGTGTTATCCATGCTCCATTACCAAGTCCTGTTGACAAGGTAATTCAGTAATTTGCTGGTTTATGCCTTATTCAGACATGTGCTATTTTTGTAATTTTTATTAAGATGAAAAAATAGTGATGTCTGTTCAGTAACATTTTGCTGCTTTCCACTGATGGTTTTTACCTAGTTTAATATTTTGAGTGACATTTAAGGTAGAGAAATAATGGAGTATTATAGTGTAAATTTGAAGGTAAGTTGACTTTTTACATTGTGCCACCTAAAACATGGCTTTGGAACAAAACCATTAAGGTTAAGATGGTTAATTACCAGGTACAGGCTGACAGAGTAACAGGTCTTGCATAGTTGAATACTTGATGTTCTGTGGGGCCCAAGAATAGCTCACAATTTGGTGTTAGGATAAGGTCTGTTTTCTTCATATCATGTCTTCTCTGGAGGAGAAGCTGCTCTGCACAGTCTGGAAAGCACTGTCATGGTCCCAAGGAAGGTTGAGACTAAACCTCTCTGCCTCTCTTCTGTGATTAAAAAAAGCATAAACAGTAACAGAAAAAGAAATGAAGCAAAATTATATTATTAGATAATCTGAAGTTTGCTTTTGTGATTAGATGTAAGTGAATTTTGCATTATTTGTGTTTAATGAAAAATCCAACACCATTCTGATTCTTACTTATCTTCTTTTTCAGGTTGCTGCTAACACTCCCAGTATGTATTCTCAGGAATTGTTTCAGCTTTCACAGTATCTACAAGTAAGTTTTCTTTTAAGGGCATTTAGTATGGCTGAATATTTTTGTTCAAAACACAAATCTTATCCTTTGGCTTCTATCTATTGGAAACTACCAAGGAAGGGACAGTGCTGGCAGCTTTTCTTCCCCACTGGCATCACCAGCCTTTCTGTGCCTGCTTCTGTGTCAGTTTAATAGGTGTGCTTTTCCCAAGATGTCATGTCACAAAGGAGTTAGACTGCTAAATGGCAGCATGTTAAACTGTGTGCTGATAGATAAAAGCAAACTCTTTAGAAAGGATGAAAAAAATCAAAGCTTTTTTGCTGGTAAGTTCTATCTAAGCTTAACTATGTTTAAGTTCTACTGATTTATTTTGCCTGGTTTTGTTTGATAATGGCAGTTTTTATTAGTTCATATCAATGCTTTTGAGATAGATACTATCTTTATATCTCTTTGCTGACATAGCAGGAAGGAGCTCATGCAGATGCTCTTTCTTTGGAAGCCAAATACATATTCACTCACCAATCTGTTCACTCGCCATATCCTGGAGTTAACAAAAACGCTCTTCTATCTTCCTGTCATAAACCAAAAATCACACAAAAATAGTAGTTCTTGCTTGGCATTTCTCTTATGTGACCTCATTTGAGGACGAGCAGCTCATTGCATGGAAGCTGCCAAGCTGTCTTTTGGTGTCTACATTTTTGTTACTCAAATTATTGACAAGACAAAGTGTCTAAGTCAGGAAGAATAAGAGTGTGTCCTCAGCATGTGCAGCACAGCATGAAAAATGAAGGGTTTAGGAACTTGAGGTTATAGGATAGCATTTTCTAATTAAACTCTCCAAATAGATTTGTGAATGGATAAAGTGGAATAGGTCTTGAACAAATTGACAGTGTTTTCTACTCACTTTTCCTTTTTTTATTGTACATTGGGATCTCTTCTGTTGCCTCTGATTTCCTGAGTTGTTCTAGCTGAACTGACTGGTGCCCTGCTCTCTTCACAGGAAGCCTTACATCGAGAACAAATGTTGGAACAGAAGCTGGCAACCCTTCAGCGACTACTTGCTGTCACACAAGAGGCTTCAGATACTAGTTGGCAGGTATCTGCAGGCATCCTTTCCTTATGGACTGAACTATGCACTGCCATAGAAATTTTAGCTGTTAATGAGGAGGAAAAGCAGCAGGAATAATCAAAACTTGAGATTCTCTAAAACTGTGCAAAAGAGAGTGTTTAATAAATGTAGTGGTTGTGTACCTTTGAAATAGCTATTAGCAATAAGTACTCCAGCAAAATTCCTATCTTTAAAGCAGTGCTCCACTGGCACTACATTAACTGTGTGATAATTCTAAGGTGATGCTTCTTTTCTTCTAGGCTTTAATAGATGAAGACAGGCTGCTATCAAGACTAGAGGTTATGGGAAATCAATTACAGGCTTGTTCAAAGGTAAGTAGTTCACTTAAAGTCAAATATTAGGAATTCTGAAAGGCAGCTCTTTCCAAGTGTTTTGGAAGTATCTAGTTGTAGGAAAGCATTTGGAATGTAAACTTTCCAAAATGAGCCTATGCAACTTTGGTAATGTGAGGAGCACAAAAACTGTACATCTGCTCTGTATTTCAAGGCATTTCAGTAACTGGCTGCTGTTTTCATTGCCCACGTCCTGTCTGATATTCAGAGTTACAAGTGTATGCTGCCCTGATTGTTGCATAGGCCACGTATGCCTGCTTTGGGTTTTAATTTTTATTTTATTTCTATTTCATCTCAATTATCTACATTGTAAGGACTTTTTCTGCAGGTCCTGTTTAGGATATTTCTTCTGGGACCTGGTTTGTTCAGTTCTATGTCTCCTAGGCTTGGCATTGTCTTAGCAGTGCCCAAAAAAAGCACCATAATGGGATCAAAACTCACCACTGAATGTGTGCTGCTATACATAATCTTCAAAAAATAACTTACTTATACCCAGTCATGTCAAGAATCTTTGATCACTGATTTGTACATAACATTTTCTCATCTGTCAGAAATTGCTAAACATTTTTTAATAGAACAGGTTTTATCACAATCTAATTATTTAATGAGCAAAACAGTAATTATTCTATTCTTGAATTACTTTATATGTGCAGAATCAAACAGAAGACAGTATACGAAAAGAGCTTATAGCATTACAGGAAGACAAACACAACTATGAGACAACAGCCAAAGAGTCCCTGAGGCGGGTCCTTCAGGAGAAAATTGAAGTGGTCAGAAAATTGTCTGAAGTGGAGGTACTGAAGTTTCATGCCTGGTCTTCTGGAAGTGCTGAAATAGTTGTAACTTCTGCTATTTAGACCCCTGCTTTGTTGCTGTAATATGTCAGCATCTGTTGTACTCTGACACTTGCAGGATATTAAGTAGTAGTGTTTATTTATCCTACTGGATAGGACTAAGATTGCTAAACTGTTAATGAGAAATTATTGTTTCAGCTCTTCCCTTTTCTCCCTCCTTTCCAAATTCATGGTACTGTCCTACAGAAGTTAATGTGTGTGGGACATACAGAGGGAAAATTACATACATGCATTAAAAAAGAATGCTGTAAGACCTTGTTTGAACTGCAGCATTTATGGAAACATACACCTAATTACTTGTACAAAGTATAATTTAAAAGGAGCTTTTATCATGAGCTGATACAGTTCAAGTGTTAGGCACTCTTTTGAAGCAAGATTTCTGCCCCTCTAATATCTTGCATTATTCTCTTTTCCTTTCTTTTCTTTTCCTTTATTATTATTTGCTATATTCCCTTGGTCAAGAAGTCTCATAAGACTAGTTGCTTAGTTCCAAGCTAAAAACATTTGGGAAAAATAGATCATCTGCAGTGTTTGGTAGTTCATTGTCTGTCAGTTGTTACTATTTATTGCATAATCATTCTGTCTTACAGCGGAGTTTAAGTAATACAGAAGATGAATGTACACATCTGAAAGAAATGAATGAGCGGACTCAGGAAGAATTAAGGGAATTAGCTAATAAGTACAATGGAGCTGTAAATGAAATTAAAGATCTCTCTGACAAGCTCAAGGTAATGACAATTTCATCTGACTGAGGATAGAACTATGATAAAATGAACAAATAAATACCATCATTTCTAATGCAGCAAACAAAAAAAGTTAAGAAACTGATTAAACAACATTTAACAATAGAAAGATTCATATCATCTACTTATTATCTAGGTTCAGTTTTAATGTAATTGAAACTGTCATCAGTTAAGTAACTTCCTAAAAAGGCTCCCTCCTCATTCACTTTGAAAGTTACCATACTTATGGGACTGAAATAAATTATAGTATAAAATGATGTGTAGTATAAAACTTAATATCCAGGTGCTTTTATTTGGACTAATAACTTTCAAGCTTATCATCAGAAAGGTAAGTGGAATAAAAGCTAGAATTAGAAATAAATTTGCATTTCGTGTTGCCTCTGTGCAGTTACAGTGAGCACAACTGGTCCACCACATTGTAATAATATGTCTCATCTTCCATCTTGCTATCAAGTTTGATATTAAACTAAATGTCTAAGTATAAGAATATTTAAAGTCCTTTATGCTGGAGAACAGAACAATCACTTTATGATACAGCCTGTTCTCCAAGAGTCTCCAATCTAGGTAAGGATGAATTGTGGAGGAGGAAGGTAGTGGTGTTACCTCTGGAGACCTGAGACAGTTTTTGCATTTATATTGGAAAAATACTGGAATTGGAACCTAGGTTCCTAGTTTAGTACCTCAGAGAATTTTTTCGTTCCAAATTATAGTGTTAAATTGATGGTCTTAAGGCAGTTGGTTTCCCAGTAATGGGTTGATCACTGATGATGATTATACCCAGAAGGATCAAAACTGAAACTTATTACCTTGTTTTGAGGGAGGAGTTGTTTAAAATTTATGTTCTTGAGATCCAGCAAGGAAAAAGATGTGGCTTTCAATCAAGGTGGTCTGTGCAGTGTACATTCAGTTCAGAAGGATTCTTGGGTTTTGATTGAATTGAGATGCTGGAGACTTTGAGCATTTCTTAGTTCTAGGGCCCTTTACTGTTGTTGTAAATTTTATATTGCTCAGTCAAAAAGTTAGTTAAGATATTCTGAGATTTTTGCAGTCTACTTGAAGTGAAACTTGTATAAAGGTAACAGAGTTTGCATTTTTTCAGTTTTCTTTATTTGATTAGCAAAGAAAATTACTTATGTACATTTAGTTACATAAAAATCAAGAAGATCTATTCTTCCACAGGTTAATTTTGATTTTTTTGGGGGGATTTTTGAAAATCTTTTTGAGCAGGTAGCAGAAGGAAGACAAGAAGAAATCCAACAAAAAGGGCTGGCTGAGAAAAAGGAATTGCAGCATAAAATAGATGAAATGGAAGAAAGAGAGCAAGAGCTTCAGGCCAAAATAGAAGCTTTGCAGGCTGATAATGACTTCACCAATGAGCGGCTGACTGCTTTACAAGGTTAGTCAATAGCGGGGAAAAAACTTGGATTATTTATTTTTCTTTTAATCTGTGAAATACCTTTTTCTTGGACTTCTGTTTACAGTACGGTTAGAACACCTTCAAGAGAAAACTCTTAAAGAACACAACAGCTTAGGTAGGTATGATCAATTTCTTGTTTCAAGCTGTTTTTCCGGTTTGCTGTTCCGTTCCTTTTGTTATGATAATCTTGTGGTCTCGGTGTCTGGCAGAAGAGTTCTGGTTCCCGGGGTTCTGGTTCCCGGGGTTCTGGTTCCCGGGGTTCTGGTTCCCGGTTACCCCAGTAGGAGCAATCCTGGACTCGTGGGTCGGTGTCGGGGCAGGGCCGGCAGAGGGCGCTGCTGCTGCGGGTGTTCGCTCCGGCCCGAGGCTTGGCGGGACCTTCGAGCCGCTGGATTTAAAACACTTTTATATAAAAATACACTTGTGTATGTATGTAATAGGCAGTAATTCTTTGGCGTTAATAAGCTCTTAGGCGTTTGAACAAACAACAACATGATCTGTAGCAGGAAACACATCAAATTTTGCCTCATTTGTCTGATTAGGTACTTGTGAGGAGGTGGTATGAAAAGGTACATTTCAAAATGCTGTGTTTATAAAGAAACAAAACCCAAAACGTTTTTCTTGGTTCCAAAAATAATGCCCTTTCTTAATCCTAGGCATACAAGTTGACGACTTCATACCTAAAATTAATGGGAGCACAGAGAAAGGTAGTGTATCTGAAGGCTACCTTTTGTTTTATGGTTGATGTTTGAAAATGAACAAATTCAAAATGTTCTCAAAAGTTTTGTGTGGAATTTTTTTCTCTTTGCAAATGAATTTCTCCACTCCTGACCAGCATTTTTTTTTTTTTTGCTTTTACTTCCAGTTACAGTATTTTTAGAAAGTTCTGTAAAATACAGCAAAACCACTTGGAGGTTGTCTTTTCTTGTTGGGTTGTTTTTTGGTCTGTGATGGGCTGTCACTGGAATCAGTAGGAGTCTACTGATTGAATGATGTCAGGATTGTGGCACAAGAAAGTGGAGAACTCATTGATTGTTTTTCCTTTTAATTTTCCCTTGCAACACATAGACATACAAGGTTTTTGTAGTAAAGTTGGGTATGCTAAGTAAAGTCAGCAAAACCTGGTTTTTTAATAACTTTAATATGAAAAACGTGAATATATAAAATTTATAAACAGTGGAAATTAACATTTTAAAACTCAGGAGTATCTTAATGTGAAACAGGTATTAATACAGATGGAACTAAGTGATAGGTTTTTTTAAGGCAAATTAGAGCCAAATATTTTAGCTCACGTGTCTTAAGACATGTGTCATAGCAAAGTTTTTTAAGTGAAATTGTCCAGTATCGCATATAGCAAAAAATATTCCAGTTATAATTCCAGGTTGTTTAATTGGCTGAGGTATACTTGTCCTCTCATGTTAATTTAAATTTTTTCCTTCATGTAGCTTGCTTCTACAATCTGAGGATGCTGGTAGCATTGGTTTGAAGGTTCAGGGACCTATATAGAAAACTCACGTTTTTAACCAATATTCACAGTGTTTAAGGATTCCTGTATTTATGTTCTTGAAACAGAATTTTAAAGCTCCATATGCATGTTTGTAAATTATGAGGTTCTTAACTAGGGATACCAATAACAAAATCAGAAATTAATCATGACAAAACCTCATGACTGGTCCTTGTTGGGAGCAGGAGGAGAGATCTATTAAACACCTACAGGACTGCACCAAAACCTCCCCTAAAGCTCAGAGCACTGGTTGCCCCTAAGTGTCTTAGCATTTGAGGCACTTGCCTGTGCTGCATACTGAGCTTAGCAAGCAGGACATTCCATGGTTGTTCCCACTTGGCTTCACTGCCATGAGATTTTATTTTTATATAGATTGATCCATCTTGCTGCTGCGTAATTTTAGGTTGATAATAGCTTAATATTTGATAGAATTGTAGATCTGCTTTTCTCTTTTTAAAACTAGAGCTAATTTGAAACATTTGGTAAAAGCTGTTGAGCTCTAACTTCAAATAGAAATTATTTTATAGAAGAATAATTTGTAACATACTAGATTTGGCGTTTTTTAAAGAAACATTTTTTGTTTGTTTTTAAATTGTTGGTAGGAATGTCATGTGAGATTTTTAAGTACTGATACCTTTTACAAGTCCAAATTTTAAAATTACCCATTTAAAAATCATTATGTGATTATAACAAATATGATATCAATGAAACACACTTTTTTGGTCAAAGGTGAAGAAGCAATGCCTTTGAAACTTATTTTGAGTTGTACAAGAGTCAATGTCATCTGAACTGATGCATGACAATTCCTCCATCCTATGAGTACCAGTGGAACATATGTTTAAATCTGGAGGTTTTAGGAAGCTGTTTGCCAGGTTATTTTTCTTGGAGTACAGACAACATATAACTGCTCATTCAAGTTCTTTCTGTGTGTTTATACAATCTGTCACCTTTTTTGTCATGCACATTCCATGCTATATCTTTATTTTGTATTTTAGCATAGTTTTTAATTATTCTGTCAGTAGTACATTTTTCTGCATCTCTGCCATACCTGATCCATCCCCATTTCTCTAGCATTTCACAGCTTGCTGCCTTGTGTTCCCTTCATGACAGGCTGTGCCTTTCTGCATCTTCCAGTCCCTTATGTAGCCCTTGTATGACAGATGGGCAGTTATTTGCTCTGCCGGATTTTGGATTTCCTTCTCATAAAAGCAGCAGGAAGCAGTTACTGCTGGGCTTTTTTTGTGGGGGGTTATTTGTTGTTTTGGGTTTTTTTGGTTATAGTTTATTTGTTTTGGTTTTTGGGGTATTCTGTTTTGGGAGGTGTTTGGATTTTTGTTTGGTTGGTTTGGTGGGTTTTTTGTTTGCTGGTTTTTTTGTTTGTTTGTTTTTGGTGGGGTATTTGAAGTTTTAATTTTTTTGTTTGTTTTGGTTCGATTTTTTTTTTTTCCCTGTGTAGTTTTGCATTATTTTAGAAGAGCTCAGAATTTTGGGTTTATAAAGTGGATTGAGTAACTTTGGTAATGAAAGAGGAAAACTATAAAACCCATGAATAATCAGTATGCTTTTAAACATTCCTTTTGTGTCTCTTTCTCTCCAAGTATGTGCACAGGCACACTACCTGGCCATGACAGTAAAAATAGTTCTGCTTTACTTTTTCTGTGGCTGTAGCAGATTGGACATAGAGAAAAGCTGGTGCAGAAAAGAGGAACTTGTTTGTACAGTAAGCCCCTGGTAAAAGTTCTGTAGAACTAAGTTGTTTCAAAAAGTGCTATTTTTGTCAGTGTTTTTTGCACCACACCTGGCTTTCATCTTTTAAGTTTTGTGAGCCATATATTACATAAAGCAAGATACAAGAAATTCGTACGCAGTCACTTAGAAAACCAGGTAAAAATGAAAATAAATAAAAAAGGAGATTTAAATATGGAAAATGAATTTTACAGCTGTGATGCTGTTTTTTAAAAGCTCTGTCCTTGTGAGTTAAAATGCAGTTTACTTTTTAGAGTGACTTTGAAATAAAGTAAAGCTTAGTATTGCAGTTGAGCTTCTGATGCCAGAGCTAATGATTGAACAATTGGATTAGAGTGTAAAACATTCTACAGCTTTGTACTAATGACCTTTTCCCACTGCTGGACTCTTGGTCAAAGGATTTTTGAAGTCATTCAGAAAGGAGGAGTTTGCACCTTGATGAGATGGAGGATTCTGATGGAGTTGGGAGCTGAATAAGAACTTGAGTAAACTTGGGAGTGGAGCTGAGTTTTAGGAGCTCTGCTGCAGAACTGTCTTTTCAAAGTGAAACTGTTTAAAAAGTGTAGACATATATTCAACACTTATAAAATAGAGGGTGTTAGATATGAAGACTCAACATGAAGATTAATGAAAACCTGTTTAAAGCTAATAAAAATGCTGAAGAATATAGGTTAAAAACATGTTTCTTTTGAAAATGCAGCTGAAGTCCTTCCTTCTGATCAGTTTAAAAGAGTAATCTTTTTCCTAGTACCATTCAGACATCATTTCAATTTTGTCTTGTCTGCTTGCATATTAACTCAATTTGATTCAAAAGTCCATTGTGAATACACTGACAAATACTGTTAACATGCCTTTCACATTTTTTGTTGCATCAATTTGAAAATGATAAGAAGATGTAAACTGAAGTGTTTCTTTCTCTACCAGAGCACTTTCTTTCAAAGAGTGGAGGGGACTGCACTTTTATTCATCAGTTCATAGAATGTCAGAGTGAGTACAAGAGTGTTCACATTTGCTTTAAAAACAACAGAAAACACATAAAAGGTGGATGAAACCAGAATCTGGCACTGCTATTTAATATTTCTGTCATAGCAGAAATTTTCTAAGCACAGAGTTGTGACATTGTGGTATTAAGCAGATGTGTGGTAAAAGCAGTAGTAGGATATCTTGGCACTTGCAAAGTCACATTGTGTCTTCTTTAAAGTTCATCCATTATTGTGCCCTGACCAACAAAAGAGTGGTGATATTGCCACATGGTGATTAAAACTGAGTATAATTTTTCACCTGTTAGAAATGAAGTTGAAACGTGTCATTTTAAGCCAACATCACAGGCAGCAGCAGGATAGAGAATGAGGAGGTGCCTTTTCACATATCTGTTGTTTATCTGATAATTAAAGGCCTTACACCTTCTCCAAATTAGTTGTAACAAAAGAACAAAAGGGAAAACAAGTCCATAGTTTCTATGTGGAAATCCAAGAGACTGTTTTAAGAAAAGCAGAAAATTGCAATACCAGTCTTTAGATAGATGTGTTATTCTGGAATGTGAAACGTATTTTTCAAAGCAAATGCTTTTGAAAATGAGTAATGAAACAGCACTGTCTGCACATCTATATTAAGGCAAAACTGAAGATGTTAATACTTTCTGCCTACTGAAAGAAAAATATCCTAATTATGCAGAGAAGCAAAATGCTATTAAACTTCAAGAAAACCTGCTTTTTTTTTACTTCAGAGTTTATAGAAATGATGTACCTAAAATTGATCAGAGAAGCCTTTAGAAGCAGAAATAAGACAGGATCATTTTTGACATTATGCCCATTGGACTCTTTCCTCTCAAATTTTCATGTGGAAGTGTAGCAGACTTTGATTTTACTGCTTGTGATCCAGATTGCAGTGCCATAAACCACATGATGTGATACTGCTAATGTTTGTCTAAGAAAATGTCAACTTTATTTATTTGAAAAACGTTTATTTAAAAAAATTGACTGGTAGCTGTCTTCTGTCAGGCTGCAGTATAAAATAATTCTAAATTTTGCAAAGATCTTGTATGAATCTTCTTTTTTCAGTACGTAAAAATGAAGTTAAATGCTTGAGTAAACATTTTTTTTGTCTAGAACATGAAGAACACACTGTGTGATGTTCAAATACAAATTGATTGCCTGTTTGCATTGTTTGGATATTAATTTAACCTATTTTGGCAAAACTTAGGTTAGTGTCACTTCTGCAAACTAAATGTGACTAGTCCTGTCACTGTTGAGAAGGAAAAGTGATCAAGGGTATCTAGTAAAATATTCTAAGATGTAAAAGGAGTATTAATAAGAGTAAAATTAAGATCAGTGGATTTGTGCCTACCCTTTCTCAAGACTTTGAAAACTACAGAGTGAAGACATTGCAGGGCCTCGACTGCTTCACTTTTTAAGGAATGAATGAGTTCAAAAGGGTTCAATATTTTGCATTTTTTGTGACAGTCTTAAGTTTTTACTCTCAAATCAATAAAAAATCCAAATCATTGACTCTTTTATTTCTTCTTGGACTGAAAGTCTGCCTTTTTCACTTTCAAATGTGTTTAGTCAGGCCTCACAATATCATGAGGTTAAAAACTGCAGACTGTAGGAACTATTCTTTTCCTTTGGTGTGTAAATGCTGCCCTTCAGTCCTACTCCTGTTCTTTGCTCCGTGTAGCATCAAGAGCTGGGGACTCCTGGGGAGAAAAATTACAGTTCCAGAGATTGTCAGGAAATCAAGTTCTAAATCACACAGAAAATAGTGAAGAACAATATCATAAAGACTGGCAATACAGAGGAAGAATATCTGGTTCATGCTGGGGTTTTGCCCAGAGATTTAAGTACTTAGAGAGGAGCAGGTTTATTACTTAAACAATAATGATATAATAAAAATCCCAGAAACCAGACAGTTTGTAAAATCCAGCTTCTGTAAATTTTTTTCATTTTTAAGCACAGTGAACTCACAATCTCATCCAGTAATGTGTCCTGATCTCTAACATCTGTCAAGTGTTATGAAATCTGGCTCTGAATGATCTGGGAAGTCTCTTACTTTCTGATCATTACATTCAGTTCACTTGTTGCTCATTCCATAGTTTTTTTTTTTGAGTAACCACTGGTCAAAATCAGTGATATCAAGAGCAGAAGTTATGGTGCTTCTTTTTGATCAGTACATAATATGCATTATTAGCAAAAATGTGATGATGTATAGACCAAAGTGAGATTTGCTGCCCTGTTAGCTTCCTCTCTTTCACTCCAGTCTAACCCTTCTTTATTTGTGTCCTTATTTTTCCCTTTGTGATTTTTTGCATTTAATTTTAAATGCAAGTCAACTTCTTTCTTTTCACCAAGCTAATTTTTTGCAAATTTATTAATAGTAGTTTTTGGATGGATTGAATGGATTGAATTATTTTTAACTTCTCCTTTGACCTGCAGGTGTCAAGTAAAGTTAAAGCTGTTTAGTATCACTGTTTTCAGATGGTTGGAAATTTGTGCCTTAATGGACAGGTTTTTTATTGGTTTTCAAACCTGGCCTACTTCAAAGACTATTTTGATGCCAAAATATAAATGTAGAGGGGCCATGTTACTTAAGTGATAATTGTAATGTTAACAGATCTTAGTTATTATATTGCACATAGTGTTAGGCAACCTAAATCTAAAATGGAGTTGTTAAATTGAAAAGATAGGAAATGCCTAAAAACCTAAAGGAAAGCTGATTTTAAGCTGCAAAAGGAAATATTAATTACCTTAAAGACAAACTGAAAGCTTAACTTCACAGCAGACTGTGTCAGTAAAAACATGAGTTATATGTACCTCTTTGCTTTGTGCTAAGTGGAGACTGGATAGCCTGAAAGCCAAAGTTCTTTTGTGCCAGAAATTAAAGCCCTAATTTATGTTGTGGTAGCCAAGACTGCATGTCTTGATTCAGGGAAAACATTAATTGATTTAAAAACAAATCAGGTTTATGAAGTTTCTGAAATAGTAAAATTAAAAAATACAGAGATTTGAAAAAGATATTTTTAAAAAGTCGTCTCTATCTTTGCTTTCTCATTGTTGTCTGGATTCTGCCATTTTTAGTGACTTTGGTGGTAACAGTGAAAAATAAGATTCTATGGAGTTTGGTGGTACCAACATCCAATTTTCTGTGTATTATCTAAATACCAGCATGTTGAAATAAACTATTTTTTTGTTGGCTTATGCCATATGTTAGGGATAGCATTCTTGAAACACAGAGAATGTTCACTTGTTCTGAAAGTTAGAAGAGGTGTCAGTCACCAAGTGCCAGGCACTGGCTGTGCCAGCTTTGGGTCTGGCTGGGCAGAGACTTGAGTGCTGCTGCTCAAGGTCTTGGCTGAAGAAACAGTGCAAAGGAGACATCTTCTGTACAAATGGTGAAATCAGTAATGGACACTAGAAAACAATTAGCCACCATGGAAAAAAAAAAAAAAACCAACAGCAAAAAAACCATACCTGCAGTTTCTTTTAGTCATGGAAATGGAGTGTAAAGAACTGCAGAAGTTTCAGTTTGGAAAACATCTGTTTCAAGAAGGGTTTTGTATTTTGTTTTGTATTGCAGTTACTGAATTGTGAAAGCTAAAAGATCCATCAATTCATAATGCTAAATTTTCCTCTGTAAGCTGATTACAGAAGCTTATTTTAGGCTAGCAGTCTAGCATGGCTGAGGTGTTACCCCTTCAGATCAAGCAGTTGAAAGTTACTTGTTTTTGTGTTCAGTGAGAATTCCTCAGCTTTTTTCTTGCTGCCTTCCCTTCCACCCCTCTTCTGGCCACAGCTGAGTCCTGGAATAATGTTTAGATTGTTTAGATGTACTTTATTTTAGAATGGAAGAGGACTCATGATATCACTCCAGCTCCTGACTTGTGGCTGCCAGTAACCTGATTCCCTGCTCAGTCTAGGCACAGTCGTTCTCACCAGCTCTGAGGAACTCCAGGCTGTTCTGAACTTGGATGATGACTGATCTCCTGCAGTTGCTTGAGACCTGAAGCCAGTCCTGAAAATCCAGTGTGCTGTTCCATATGTTTCTGAAGCAATATTAATAAAATGTTACACTAATGCAGGATAATATTTGTAGATGAAAGTAGGTGGAGGGAACATCTCTTTTAGACTCATTTATCTGTGTAGAGGAAGGAAGAGTTAAAGGACAACGTTTTGGCCATAAAACCCTTCTTCAGACTTCAGGGCTTTTTGTCTGAAACCTTGTCTACCATCTAGGGTTGTAAAAAATCTCCTGCCAGACCTTGTCCTGCATCTGTCCTTAGGTTGTCATAGTTACAGCAACATGCCATCAGAGGAATAGAGGGACAAGTTCATCTTCAGAGATTCTTGAAGCTGGAAATGCTGGCTAAAGTTTTTAATGGGTTTTTTTGATTGGTTAATTGGGTTGTCTTTTTGTTTTTAATTTGAAGAGGATTTACTGTTGTTCAGCTTCTTTAGTTTGAACTCTCTTGTTTGTGCTGTTGATGCAGCATTCTCTGTTTCTCAGTTACCTGTTGACAGCACGTGGAGTATCCAGCAAACTGCATTCCCTGCCTGCTTGTCAGGGATCTGACAGGGAGAGCGTGGAGGGGAGGCAGGGGCTTGGTATTTCAGAGGCTAACAGCTTTCAACATGAACTAAACTGCAAAATCTACTGCACAGAAATTGAGGATGTGATCTGTAAGATGGGACCCTCGATATTTCTGTGTTGGCATCACTTGTTAAGGAATGACAAATAATGAAAGCTCATCTGCAAAAAGAAATGAATTCTTAAATAGTTTTTCTCGTCTTTGATTAGTCCAATCCTATTCTTCCCTTACTATTCTTGTTTGCCTTCATGTCCTAGCAGGAGTTAGGATGAAGTTAGCAATTCAGTCTCAAATTCCACTTCTGAGACTTTTGCGTACTTCTCTAAATAGACTTTGTGTAAAAACTCCGTTTTTCATGAACTTGAATGTAATGCATTCCTAGTTTTTTTGAGGTTTGTGCAGCTCTCTTGAAAGGTTTAAAGAAAGAAAGGCTGTTTGTGTGTACCTTTCACAGGTTCTGTTAAAAGCAATTGAGATGTTGAAGGGATTTCTCTATTTGCTGTTCTACTGTGGTACATTTCTAGATTTCTGCTGTGTTGGGTGGATGTCTGTTTCATGCAACCAGCTCTTCGAATTCCTTTTTTGATAACTAAACTTGAGAAGTGTGTTAATTATTTATTGCTTCTGATTAAATTTTTTTCGAAGTACATAAAATTAATTTTTCTAAATTCTCATTGGTGAACTGCAGCATTATGTAAGTTAATAAGCAGAAATAATTATGCTCTGTGTCACAAAGTTCCACTAGGCTTGTGTGCTCTGTTTCATTATTCAGTGCCAGAATAAAGTTTTTGTTCAAGCCTGAGTAGGAAGTAATATTATCAGCTTTTAATTTGGTCATGGAATGTACTCTACGTAGATGCGTGCAGGGAAAATTTGAGCTTGGAAAGTAACACTTATTTTGTTTGGCAGACAAGATCATAGATGAAGGACATCTAACCAAAGTGGAAGAAACAAAGCTTTTGAAAGGTTAGACTTCTGGATTATTTAACTGTTTTTGAAGCATGCTTTTTCTGTCACTCAGTGCATGTTTTGTGTTTGTTCACCAGTTTGAGTTTTGATTGAATACACTTTTGAGGAGAAATTCAATAAAAGGGAGGAAAATTGTTTGCTGAACTCTATTCCAAGTACTATTGTAGGCTAAAAAGATTTAATAGAAACCATTTTTGATGATTGAGTGCATGAAATGCTAGTCTCACAATTGAGTTCTTACTTGAATATGCTTTTTTTTTAAAGTAATTTTTGTAAATTCAATTCAAGCTTTAGTGCCTGCATGAACTCTAAACAAGATTTTGGTTTTATTATAGGGCCACATAGAAATAATGTTTAGTGTAATTTTAAGTTTTAAATAAAAGCGTATTTTAATTTGACTATTTTATACCTTACACCCTCATAAATTTAAAATATTAACCTCCTAATCTGTCTTTTACAAGTAAAATATATCTGTTCCTCTCTAACTTTTCTCTAATGTATAAAGCAAGTTAAATTAAAGGAGCTAAGTCAAGGAACAGTCCATCCTTACGTTACAATGCCAAGGTCAGGATTGCTACCAAGTGTGCAGGTCAATATTTCTCAAGTGTGTAATAATGTAAGATTGTTTGGGCTTGCAGGCTCACTCCTCTCTTGCAGCTTTTTATTGATACCTGGATATTCTAGCTCAGTTCTTTACCCTCTGTCCTTCTGCCAAGTGTTGTTGTGTTGAATAAATGTTAGTTTGTTAAAAGTTCCAGTGTTTTAAAGGCATTTTAATTTATCTTCTCTTCCTTTAATGCATGGATTGCACCTTTAACTCCTTTCTGTATGTGAGGAAGCTATAGACAAGGTGCCATATTTGGCAAAAGAATGCATACAATAACTGTAACGTAACACTTGCATGCCCCTTCCATTGCAAAGCTCTGAGCTATTTTTAGTGTTTGGTAATATATTCTAACTCATCAAGTATGATGTCAACACATTTTAATATACTTTATCACTTTGGCTATATTTGTTCAGCTCAGTTTTATTATGGGAAATAGGAACAACTGCTGTGATATAATACAGTACAGGAAAGAGTTTTGTGCTTACGACTCTGCTTCAAGAATAGGAAGCAGGTTTATAATAATTTGTCTTCTGCTGTTTCACATGTAGAACTGGTATGCATCTTTCCTCTGGTGCCTCATCTTTTGTGCCTTCTTTCAGAGGGGGAGGACAGGAGTGAGGAAGAAGCTGATATACCAAGGGTGGGTGGGAGGGAAGTATATAAGGGGGTGCTGTGGGAGAGAGAATTAATTCAGTGGTTGGAACTGGCTCTGTTCCTCCCATTTTGCACAGAGCAGGAAAGCAGTATTTCCATGGATGCCCAGATATGGTAAAGTTAGTTGGATATGGATCTTGCTCAGCTTAGTGCTTCTGGATCGGCCACTAACAAAAGTGACATGGGTGAGGCTTTTAGGTTATACCTTTCTTAATAGGTTAGTTTTGGTTTAGTAATTATTACAGTTTTGGTAGCAATCCTGTGAGCTTGGTTTTATATGAGAGTGTAAAATGTTTTGGTTTGTAACACCTTTAGGTAGTAGTTTAAAAACTTTATTCCTAAAAATAAGAAAGATCCCTTTTTTAGCCAAGAACCATCCTCCCCCAAAGATTAAGTTTTTCACTACAGCAATCATTATGAATTTTGAAGTCTGCTAAAATGGGGGTTGTGTTTGGAATATCTGCCAGGTCTGAACCTCTAGTGTGCTTTAACTGTACGGGTGCTTTCCCCCTTCCTCTTCTCTAGTGATTTTGGTTACATTAGGATGGGAAGAGTCTTGCTCTTTATTAGCTGCTTTGTTTGTACTTGCTGCCTTCTGTTTCGTGTACAAGTGGATGTTAATCTAGCACTGGGTTATAGAAAACTTTTCGTTTCAGATTTAAAAAACTTGGGAGGTTTTTTTCTGTTAACCTGACTTTGTTCTGTCATGCTTATTTCCTCATGTAGCTGCACAGGTTGTGTCCAGTTTCCACTTTTTGTTTTAGAGGAAGTTAGTTCTGTGTATTCTCTCGTTATTTAATAAGATGTCTTATTATTCCCTTGGTTTTTAGTTATTTTCATACACTAACCCTGTTGTACAACACAATTTATTGATGTGCTTCTTCCGTCCCATGTGCTGATACTTCACTGTTGCATGCACGTTATCTATATGTGGTGAAATTGTGTTCACTGTGTTTTTCTCCATGGATGGTAGAAGTCTCTGTACTGGGAATGCTGTATTGACTCCTTTTCTTATAATATCTCTGCCTGGAGCTTGAGACTCAGAGGAAACCTCTGTTAACCTGCAGGTGGGCAGCAGTGCTGTCAAACAAGGCTCTCAATAGGCTGCCAAGAAAGATTTCATTTTGCATAACCTCACCTGCATGTTGGTGACAATTCCTTGCTGACAGACCTGCTGGGTTAGCCCACACCAGAGATACTGTGTCCTTTTTAATTTGAGCCATCAGAACTAAACCATAATTGTTATTTAAGAAAATATATTAAAATGTTTTTCAGTTACTTATAATATTTTGACTTGGAGTCAGGGATGATTCTGTGTGGGACAAAGATGCACTGGTGTAATTAATCTTCTTATCTTTTGAAAATATGTGGTCTCCACTAAAAATCTAGAAATGGGGAAAAAAACCCAAACAACAAAAAATCCAGCAAACCAAAAAACCCACAATGTGTGGCTTCCCTAAGCTGCATGTAATAAAGAGCTGAATTATATATGAACAGCTATTTCATGAAGGTAATTTTTTTTGTGGAAACAACATACACTGCTTCTCTTAATACAATTTAAACTGAAAATTCTTTCTAGAAACTAGTGTATTAATTTATATTGCTGTGATTCTTTAATGGTTCACACCATACTTACTTTGAACAGTGTGTATGTACAAGAACTTGTTGTTTTATTCATCCAAGTACTGAAGCACAGTTTTATTCTTAACAGCAGTTTCTTTCTGACTTGCTACAGTATCTGCATTGTTCTAGTTTTCTTTTCTTGTTTGTTTGCTGATTGAATCAGCTTTTCCACAGTTCCAGCTGGCAGGAACACAGCATTAACCCAAGTTCAAGCTGTGCACGAGGCAATTGCGTCCCTTATTAGAGGCTAGGCTGGGGTAATGACTCCAGGGATGCGGAATCCATTTTAGCCCAGACTTGCAAAGAAATAACCATCCAGCAGGTTTTAACTGTTTCTTCAACCGAGTTGTTTTCTATTGACATTTAGCAGTAGTTTGGTGTACAGGAGAAATGATGAACAAAGCATTTATTGATTGTAGTTGCTTTTCCTTGTCTCTTGCAGAGAACCAAGCGCGAGTCAAAGAATCGAACGATTTGTCTGACACCCTCAGCCCAAGCAAGGAAAAAAGCAGTGACGACACTACAGGTAAGAATTTAACTGACATTTCTGGAACCTCTAATTAGTTTAAATTAAATCTAGGTAATCATGAGCCTTTTCCTGAAGGAATAGAGTGTATTATGTAGAGTTAGAGACAAGCTTAGAGCAGTATTGTCTATTTTGCGGCTTCTTAATTTGACTCTTGTAAATTGAGAAGGACATAAAATCTTCTCTCCATGGCAAGAATGTGTCTATGAGAGCTGTCTGCAGTCTGCTTGCTCTCTCAAAGGTGTGGATTTTTTTTTTTAGATGCTCAAATGGATGACCAAGATCTAAATGAACCTATTGTCAAAGTAGCTCTTCTGAAAGGTAAACAAATTTACTTTTGCAAATTTAGATACATAATCTCTATATGTAATCTTTTCATCTAACTGGTTTTTATCAAAAGTGTGTTAAAATAGAATGCTGGAATTCAAAGATGGTGATTGTGTAGTATGGAAGAGTTCAATTTAAATATCAGTAATGACTCCTTTGGGTGATATAAAAGCACACTTTTGAGTGTTGCTATAGAAATAATTTGTGCATAAAGGTAACCTCTGTACTCACCAACGCTGTTCTAGGAATTGACATATTATAACTTTCTCATGAGAAGCAGAGTCAGTACACATTTAAGACTATACTGTGAAGAGGAAGGGTTCTTCCATCACTGACATTTTTTATTTTTACTTGTATAACTTCCATCACTGTCAGAAATGCTTCTGTTAGTTTGCAGCTGATGAGTTAATCAAAACAAGATAGTAGATTTTCTTTTTAACACAATCAGGGTTGGAAGTTTGTGTCATAACTGTGTTGGCAATTATTACTGAGGCTTAGCTTTGAGCTTCATTGCTATAAAAGTAAAATTTTTATTGGTTTTGCATTGTTACTTAGAAAGCTGATATTTACATGTTCATTAGCTGAAGAATTTTTTGGCACATTAATTAGTTGTTACATTTAGCCTACTGAAAATCATTTTATGCTTCTTTAACAATTAGACACTTGATAAGATCTTTAAAATTATGTTCTTATTGGAATCACAAGTAAAAGAATGTCACAGTTCTTTGTGATTCAGAAAGGAAGGAAACTATAACGGAATGTAGGAGACCTGTAAAAGAGCTTTTCTCTGCAATTGTTTACACTCCCCAATTTTACAATGGAAAGGCTTCCAAAAATTGCACAAATTACTTTTGCTGTTTGGCAACATGTATAAAATTGAGTTTGATATTTCCCAGCGGACATGAGTTCAGCAAAGCAGTTTGGAAAGGAGTGTTTGAGATACGGGCATGTTCCATTTGGGGTTCGCTCTAATATCTGCAACTAATAACAAGTATGTTCAGTGACCTTCTATGCTAGAAGGTAGAACTTGATCATGTTGTTTGTTGCCATTATAGTAGTCTTATTTTTGGTTATAAAACTGAGGTTGGCAGCAACTTTTCTCTCTTCCTCTTGAGGCTATTTATGGTCATTCCTATTTTGCTCTCACGAAATCATTAAAAAATATCTATGCAATGAATCATTTGCCCTTTTAATTTTTATGAAGAACCTATAAACCCACAGTTTTGTTTGAGTTTTTTTTCTGAGAGCTACTTCATGTGCCTGACTTTGCCCTAAAAAAGATCTTACTTGCCCCAGAAAGGTTTTTCAAGTGGACTTGTTATGTAGCCATATAATTAAGGAAGCATGAGAACGTTTTTGATCTGGCGGCTGTTTGGAATGCAGAAATGGCAGACTTGTTGAAATTTCCAAAATAAAGTTATGGAACAAGAAAACTATGAGACTTCTGATTGCTGTAGTTTCTTCCAAGTGCTTGCCATCAAAATTTTGGAGTGCATTCAGAATTTGATTCAAGTTTCTACAAGTCAGAATCTGGCAAGAAGGGGAAGGGGGGAAACTGTGACAGATTAGTTGACTTTGGTTTTTGCCCCACAAAGAAAATGACTTTATTAACCATTCATTCCAGTTCCCTGGACATTTTGGTTTAAACAGGTTGGTTGTGACTACCTATTGCAAAGTTAAGGGCAGGTAAATGTTAAACAGATGGAAAGGAGCAATAAATATCACTGGAAAATTGGTAATCTTGTTCTTACCAATGTCCCTGTATTTTTATAGTAATTACAAGACTGATCCATGGAATCTTAGTAGGAAATGTTTTCAGCTGAGTGTTTGCTGAATAGTGGCAATTTACATAAGAAATTTTGAAAATCAGCAGTGGTCTGTTACCTCAGAAAGTTTAGGAACCATTGTTTTATGTCAGAATAACCAGAAACTTTATTTTAAATACATGATACAGTTTCCTTCATGTGGATCTTATGAAGCAAAAAAAAAAATCTCAGGACTGTAACTGTTGTGCCTGACTTCACCAGAGTACCGTGTAAATTGTCTTCTGAATAACCTGGGAAATCCTGCAAAATTCTGAAAGTGACCTTTCAGAAGTGAGGCTTGAAGCAATTTCAGGCTGCTCATAAAGTTGCTTCCACAGGCCTGGCACACACAGATAAAGGATCAATTAAGGCCACAGCCCTATGTGTGCTTCTGTATTATCTCTGTTACCAAAAAAAAAAAATTTTAATTAAAATAGTTTAAAAAAAAAGTTTTTTAAACAATTTAAGTATTACCATTAGAGTTAACGTTAAGGGGAGCCTCACTGTACTTGTGTGGGAAACAAAGTGGTATTAATTGAGAACATTTCTTATAATGTGGCAGACAAATGGATCACAGATGAAAATTTTCCATGAGGTAGAAGAAATGCTGTATCTGACCTTTTCTTTTTTATTTAATTCTTTCTGGCACCTTGTAATTAATGGTAACTCCTTCTCCTTCTCTGAGGACAGTTAGTTGTGATGTGAATTTGCTTCCAAAGGGAACTGATTCTAAGCCTGATGATATTTAGTAGTTTTATTATTTGTAAATAGCGCAATCCTACTCACTGAAGAAGTACCTTTTAAAACTAGAATTAGCACAAGAATTGTATTTGCTTTGAACTGCAAGACATTGAATTTTCTGTTTGGGTAAGACTAAAAAGCTAATATTTTCTTGTGCTTATATTTCTTGGCTTTTGATTTAGAAGGATGTCAGGCACATGGAAATTCCCCTTTTGTGTTGATGTAGGAAAGAGTTTACCTTGACTGTGCCTTTGCTAAACAGATTATCCTGTCCCTTAAATTGAGCCTCTTGTCTCTTTTGAAGCAGTACTGTCTTTTATGATGTGTACTTTCATTGACTGGAAAACACTGCCACCATAAAGTTCATTTAGGGTGTCTCTTGTTGGATTTGGGACACTGCTTCTTCATCAGGCGTTATTTGAGCATAATTTGCCAACTTCCTCATGCATTTCTTTTGAAAAGTCTCATTAAGGAGGCTTGAAAGTCTAATTGCCCTAAATCTTTTTCCATGAGAAGCTAAGAACAAAACATGTTCAGTAAAGAGAAAGTTAGATTTAGAACTAATAAACTATAAAACAAAGTATTTGGATGAAATACGTAGTCCTCTCTCTTCTTTCTGCTCTCATAATTTTGTTCAGAAAAAATCTAAAAGCACGTGTGTGTTCTCAGCTCTGCTCAAACCCACCAGTTCATTACTGAGTACAGGAAAAACAGCCCCTTAGAGAGATGCAGTGTGACGACTTTAGCATGATTTGCTAAACAATTTTCTTAATTAAGAGAAAAAGAAAAAAATCTATAATTACTTTATTAACCTATACAGCTAAATATGAATGTCAAAAGTCTAATGATGAGCTAAATTATAGTTTGTTTTTATTTTTTTCCTTATTAATGAAAGACAAACCAAAGCAATATTTTTCCTAAGCCTTTATCTTGAATCCATATGGTCTCTAGTTGCACATGTTTATTGACCAGGTAACTGTGTCACCCTTTTCTATTCACCCTCTCCCATGATACACAGCTGGAATTCTTTCACCAATTTCCTTACTTTACCTGTCTCACCAAACTAGCTTTATATGAAGTTTTATCTCTCTACCTCTAGAGCTTATCAGTGCTGTTGGTGCCTACAAGAAAATAAGTTTGTGTACAGACACTGCTTAAGGAAAATCCAGTAAATGAGAGTTTGCTGGATGCTCTTCCTGGCTTTGCAGATGCCTGCAGGCTGGAGTGTTCCTGCATCTCATTTCTAGATGTGTGCCCGTTAGAGGACACTGCTCTTAGTAACAAATACTTAGTTTGCCTCTTTTAAATTCCTCCAAAACTTCAGCTGTGAAAGTATTTGTGACTGCAAGTCATCTCTTGTAAGTCCAAGAGGCATTTAATATGCATTTTAGCTAATACAAAACGTACAGGGAAGAGCAAATGCTTTTATTTAGAGTTTCAATAATGTGCCTAGATTTATGATGATATTAAAGATACACTTAATATTTTAAGATTTTCTTTTTTTTTGAAAATCAAGTGCAATATTTGTCTTAGTATTCACTAAGGCCACTGAATGAAAAAAGGAGGCTGGAATTTTCTTCTTTTTCTTAATCTTTTTCTTAATTTTGTTTTAGGAAATTTCCCTAAATTTTTTCTTTCCTTGTGAGTCTCCAGAGGGAGTGGGGGAGGTTGAGCCTGGTGATATGCTGGGTGGGTGGCAGTAGTGAAACATGGAATAGCAGCACTTGCCTGAGCCTGTGCACTGAGACAGGCTTAGAGCAGCTTCCTTTAAAAAGAGACAAGTTGTAAACACAGTCAAGGATTGTCTTAGGCTTGTTGTTCCTTCTTTTGTCAAGTCAGAGCTCCTTGCCAGTTTATACAGTGTTTTATAAAACTCTCTATTTCTTCCTTCTTAATTTCTGTTTCATATTGCATGTTATGTATAATGAATGTGTTAAAGTTTGTATATGTTTTACACTTTAAAAAGTATATTAATATTTTTGCTAATATTTGTCTAATCCAGTTTTGAGTTTACTTTAACTAACTTTGGAAGATTTGAGTAAAAAGTTGTCAATCATCACATGACAGTGCAAATTAAGCTGTTGCAGAAATTTATGATTCAAAGAAAATGTTCTTTTATCAGATGAATTGCAGGGTGCACAATCAGAGACTGGGGCTAAGCAAGAAATTCAGCAACTGCACAAGGAGCTGGTTGAAGCCCAAGAGCTAGCTAGGACAAGTAAACAAAAATGCTTTGAACTTCAAGGTGAGACCCAGATCAACTTGGTTCTGTAGGGTATTCATTACAATTGTATGTATCAGGTAGTTCAAGATAATCCAACATGTTTTCATAGTATTGAATACATACTTAAACTCTGTATATTTCATCCTTGTTTCAGTCAGATAAGGGATGTCGTTGTCTTCAGTGGTAGCACTGTTCAGTCATCCTATCAGCTATGTAGCTCTGTTGTTTTTGAGAGAAATAGTATAGTCCAGTTTAATTGCATATTGTTCAGTTTTCATTAGAGGTTATATTTACAGCCTTGGTTTTTTTGCCTTCTTCCCACACGAGTTTGCATTTAGCACACATGGAGTTTTCAGATCAGGCAATAGGTTATATCAATTTTGAATTAATTATAATACTACCACAATAATGGAATGATGTCTCAGTATTAACTTATATTAAACTACTTACACAGTTACTACCTTTGATAACTTCCTGAAGTAATATGTATGTTTAATCTTTTCATTTAAGGAGAGGTTGTGACTAAAATTAATTACACAGGTGAAATACATGTTACTAACAAAAACTCTTGGACACTTTTCACTTTATTTGTAGCTCTCTTGGAAGAAGAGAGAAAAGCATACCGAGTGCAAGTTGAAGAATCCAACAAGCAAATAAATGCTCTGCAAGGTAGGAATTTTTTCCCCCACTCTTTAGGGAAACTACGTAGTTTTGTCTGTTTCTGTGGCATTACAGAAAATAAAGGAAAATGTTTAGTTGACTGTATGTTTTAAATCTGATTTCTTTCACCATATCTTTGAATGTTTTTATGGAATATTTCCTTTCAATTCCTATGGTTCTAATAGTAAACTAGAAAATGTAAAAGATGTAACCTGTAATAGAAACCTCTTCTGCATTTCCCTTTAGTCTTTCTCAGCTTTGATGATCCAGGAATTCTTACTATGATTGCCTTCAGAGCACTCAGAAGCTTTAGGTGTTTTTGTGCTACTCAGTCTCTTCATTATAGGATCTCTTAAAGAATTTTTCATCTAGCTCCACATCCAGCATCAGAGCATGCAGTAAAGTTGCTGCAACAGAGACCCTGTCCACGCCTTTTTGAAAATTAATATAAACAATCACACTCTTCAGCCCAAAATGCATAGAGCAGGATGTAATCCCACGATTTCCATAACTTCTGAGTCACATGTTGTGTGTCACGTTAACTTCTCATCCATGCATGGGAGTGAGCTTGTTAATCAAGAGTTTGTCAGTCTGTCCAGCCTTAAGGTCAAAAAATGTTATATTATGTTGCAATTTCCTTAGAGCAAGCATTAGTTTGAAAAGCTACTCAGCCACTGATTATTACAAAACTCAGGAGCTTCATCCCTTGGGATCTTTATCAGCATATCATTTGCTTTGGACCCAAAAATGTCTGGTAGGCAGATGAGCAGATAGGCAGGTGGACTGACAGTCCTGACTTTCTTAGGAAGTCAAAATAGCCCTAGAAAATTATTTTCTGGGCAGTAGTTTTTTGGATAATCTGGTACATGTCACATACTAGTTACACTGAAAAACTTGTGTAATAACTCTGTTTTATGTGACTGTCAGCAAAGAATCTTTACATTTTCTGCCATTGCTCTCGTAAGAAAGAGAAGCTTAAAGAATGCTCATCTTCAGAATGAGAGGAGCAATTTAATTTTGAGTGTTATCTTGCTAATAATGAATATTCTCCAAGTAGTATATGCTGTAACAAAAATTAGAAAATATTTCTTAGTTAGTTCCATGCACAAAAAAAAATATTTTTTTTTCCTCCTAAAAAGAGAGAATGAAAGTAGAAACTTGAGAGCCAAACTTAATTGCAGGATTCCTCTTCTCAATTCAGTACTTTTGTGTTTTCTGGATCCTTTTCAAAAGAGGTCTTGCTAATGTTTCCTCCTCTCTTTGTTGTAGTTGGAAATGTTCTGATGTTCACTGTATGCTTTGCTGCTTCCCAAACTTTTAGGGTGTGACAGATCTCACAGTTAGGGAAAAGTTGTCAGGATTCTGTCTTGGCATCCCCTGTGAACTGCACAGCAGCTTCATGAATAACATATCTAGAGGATTTTCAGGGAATCAGTGTTTTAGGCCAGCCAGTGTTGTTGGCTTTGTTTGTGCTAGAGAAAGTACCAGAGAAAGAACTGAGGTCATGTCCCTACATGTCAGGTTCATTAGATGAACACATAGGTAGAACAAGGGAATTCAAGTAACTTGTTGTTCCTTATTTTAAAAAATGGAAGAAGCAAAGCATTCGGTTTGGATGAGGTAATGGCTTACGTAAATGAGAGATGTAATGGAAGTTTTCTTTCTAATTGTCCTCTCAAATTATATCCAATGCTTCAGAAACCATTCCCATATTGTTAGTAGTAACTTTCCTGTGTAAGTTATTTCTATAACTCCACCTAACTTAGAATTCGTGTGTGTCTTTGGATTTTCAGTCCAAGACTCTGCTTGTTTTCAGGCATGAAGGTCTAAAGGGAGAGTTGTTCATCAACAACATGCACAGGATAAAAAAAACCACATTTCTTTGAAATGCTGCCAGCACCAAGAAGCAGTAGTTTAGCTTGGCTTGATGAAGAAAATACTGTCAGGAGGATATGGTTTGCACTGCTTTGCTCAGGCACGTGCTGTATTAGCAAGCTGTAGTTCTTTCTGTTTTACTGTGTATTATTTTCGTGGGTTCAAGGCTTCTAAAATAAGGATACATGGAAAGGCAATTGTTGATGCATCATGTGTTGCCTGTCAGGTTGTTCTCATCCACTGCTTCATTTGCTTTCTGTTGGTATCAGCCTGTAGAAATTATTTTCAAACGAGGTCATAGTAAGCCTCATTTTGCTCATATGTATTTCAAAATCCATCATGCTGCAAATGAAACAGACTGTTTCATCTTACATGGTATTGCCATTAAATTAGTTTATTATTGTCTATAATAGCTCTTAGGTATTACAATATATAACTACCATATTTTTTCCCATTATGTCTTTTTCCTTCAAAGTGGGGAATTGAGCAATTCAGAGCTTCTTTAGTGTATTTAATGAGATAAATGTCTTGCTGGAGCCTGTTTAGAGGAGGGCATGAAAAAGGTGAATTTTTCTTCTTCATTGCACATCAACTAAGTTACATCAACCAAGTTTCTAGGCTGTACCAGTATATTAACTCTTTCTGTACTGCTGCATATCTAGCTACTGAAAAACATCAAGTGTATTTATCATGGAGGTGCAAGTCTCTTTTGAGTAGCTTTGATGCTCTATCAGTTTACAGCAAGACTCACTTACATTCTTCCTGTCATGTTCTATAATGGATTGAGGTGACAAAAATAAATGCAAGTAACCTAGGAAGGCTACTCAGCCTTGGTTATCCTCCCCATGCTTTTCACTGTCCTTGTTTTGCCCCTTGGTTCTGAAACATACAACTTTAAGTCTGTAATTCTGACCCTCTAAAGTACCTTTAGTACTTTAAAGTACTAGAGTACCATTAGGTTTTCAAGTGCTCTTAAGAATTTTACATTTTCTTCTCAGAGGAATTCTTCAGTAATTTAATAATTGATTGATTGCATGTTGAAATCGATGAAATACATTTTTTGTTAAAAAGTGAACTAGAACAGCAGCAAATTAAACACTTTACTCTCATCAGTGTTACAACTGCAATTCTCTTGTTCTTTCGTACTTCTCTTTCCTCTGTATTGTACTTTTGTTTAACTGTTTGCACTGGATTCCATTTGTGTATGTGTTCATAAAAAATGTGCTGAGAGATGTCTTTAGTAATGAAACAGTTGTAGATTGGAATAATTTATGAAGTTTGCTTCATGCAGAAATGTCAAGTACCCTCATGTATGACTGCTGCATGTTTACAGTAAGCTGTAAATGCTAAAGGACCTTCTTGCTCAGTATACATGATGCAGCTGTCCCTTTCAGTTTAAAATTAATCTTGTGCTTTGAAAAATGCTTTTTGCAAAGAAATAATGTGTATTTCCTCTACTGCATGTTGAGAACACAGTAGAAATTATTCTGTGTCTCAAATATTTATAGATATCACAAGCTAACTGCTGAACAGACAAACATTTCCAACGTAGCCTTGCAAATATTTGGCTTGGGACAGAAGCTTTCTTGCTTTCCTCTTGTCCCTGAAAGCTCCAATGTCCTTGTCCTCTTAATGCTTGTTTTGCTTCGAGTGATGTTGGATCTAAATCTTGTTTTTAGATTTTGGAAAGTTGCTTTGGTATCACACACACAGCACAGTCGTGTCTAAGAGAGCTTTGTCCAGACGAAATTTTTGTTTCTTTTGACTCTGTGTTACATGGCCCACATACTTGCCTCTTAAAGGGTACAGCATTTGACAGGATCAATAAATTTTTTCAATTGCATTAGGCTTCTTTAGTCCTGTTAAATATCAACGTGTTGAGAAAGGGAGGTAAAGTTTTTAGGTTTTTTGTAAACACAGTTTGAAAAAATATTAACGTGAATATCTGCTTTCCAGCTCAGTTGCAAAGGTTACAAGAAGAAATTGAGACTCTTCGCAAGGAAAAGGAGAATGAAATTTCAAGCACTCGAAATGAACTAGTCAGTGCTCAAAATGAGATTCTGTCACTTCAAAAAGTAGCAGAAAAAGCAGCATCAGAACGAGACACAGATATTTCTACATTGCAAACCGAGCTGCAGACGGTGCGAGCGGAGCTGGAACGGTGGAGGAAAGATGCCTCGGATTATGAAAAAGAAGTTGTCAATCTGCAAGCCAGTTTGCAGCTCAAATGCCAGCAGTGTGAGCAGCAGCAGCAGGAGGAGGCCTCTCGCCTGAAAGGTACTGATTTGGAAAGATGTCACAGAGCATGAGCATAACTACCAGAGATGCTGCTCACTGTGGTGAAGGCCAGTTACTCAAATCACTCTTCGTCTGTCCCTTTGTAGTCATTACTGTGTGTGTGTGTGTGTACACACACACGTGTATGTGTTTGTGTGTGTGTACCGAAGCTTGTGGTGTTAGAAAAGATGTTTTGCATGCTTCATTGAATAGCTATTGTCAATCATGCCTAAATTAACTTAGGTACTCTTTGATATCAGTAGACCAAGTGTAATTCCACTTAGAAAAGGTTCAAAATTCTTAGTTTGAGGGATTCATACTGCCAAAAATTTTCCAAGAGAACTTGTGTAACTTCTCTATAGTTTAAGCCTATTAAGTGGGAGCTCCTGACTTTTTAATTCTACTGAAGTTTAACCAAAACTTATTGCTTTAAACATTCTTTTCCTTGTAACAGAGGCATGATATCTAGTGATTCTCTTGCTATTATCAAGCCTTGGAAATTATTTTCTTCCAATATGCTTTTCTACAACTGTTTCTAAAGTACTAGAGTTGACCCATAAAAAGACTGTTTTCTACTCCTCTGTACCTTACAAAAAGCTTTAATGAAAAAAGTAACTTGTCTGGCAGTGGATCATAAACCTCATAACAGTAGAAGTTATTGTAATGTTTTACTGGTGCTCATGAGAGAATTCATGTGACATGATTACGAACAACTGTATTTGAAATTTACAACTGATGCCAGCTTTTCCTCCATTTATTAAAGGTGTTCCTTGAAGCAGTCATGAAATAATTTTATTTAATTGAATAAACTTATTCATTGCAGCTGAACTTGAAAAGTTGAAGGCCGAGTGGATTGCTCTGGAAGCTGAATGTGTTAAACTGAGGAAGGAAAATACTTCACTTGCATCTGAACTTCAGCGGCAAGAGAAGGAGCTTTCTAGGTAAGGGCACAATGATTTGTGTAGGAGGTACCACGGCAGTTGAAGAGTTTTGGTGGTGGTGGTTTTTCCTCCCAAACAAGATTCTGAATGTTAACGATGCACAGCTAGCTGTGGACATATGTTTAAAAGCAAGACCACGACCAAGCCTTTTGTGTCAGCCCTCTGTATAGGGAGAGATTAACACCTGTACTTCTATGATTGCTCTAAGCAGATATTTACATATCAAAAACAATGTATTCAGCTTTCAAAGGTGAAAAGTGCCTGTTTGTATAAATTTAAAATGCTTAAGGAATCAATTGGATTTTGTTTTTCAGCTCTCAGAAACAGAGTTTAGCACTAACCAGCGATATAAGTGTTCTTGAAATGTCTCGAAAGGAACTTGAAAATCAGATGGGATCTTTGAGAGAAAAACATCAACGGGATGCAGCCAGTCTAAAAACACAACTCAGTGAAGCTGAGAGTCAAGCAAAAGATTTTCAGAAAGAGGTAACATGAAATATTTCCATTTTGCAAGAATGTAATGCCCAATGACTGACCTTTTTAAACTAAAAGAAAAGGGCAAGTTTTCTAGTAAAGAATTTTTTTCATATGTTTATTGCAAGCAGTTTAAATGGTAGCTAAGAAAATATAAACTTGGAGTCAAATCTAAAAAGGAAGACTTCAGGTAAATATACATGTTTTTTTAGAACTTCCTAAACTTTACTTACATGCATTACTGTAGTGAAGTTACTTTTAAGATGTTCGGACAGGTAAATCATTATTCAGATTCTTCTGAACATCGTGGTCCAGAGTTTCTTTAGCTGTTGTGAGCCAAAGTTAATTCTTTTCTTTTTCACAGTCTCATCTTCCCAGTTAGATTTGAACTTGTTTATTTGGCAGTGGGACTACATATTCTTTACAGAGATCTCCTTTTATCTTAGTGGATTTGTAAGTGCAGAAGGAAGAGGCAGCATTGTGGGGATATATTTAATCTGCCTGGCCTCTAAAGACTGTCTGGAAGAAGGCTGTAGTCTCCAACACGTACTTGCTTCCTCTTATGAGCATTTTGAATGTTTCCTCAGTCACTGCTCTTAGTTTCTTTTGCAGTCCTTGTGTTTGCTCTGTGGTTAATTCATCCATGTCAGATTCCTTACAGTTCTCAGAATCTAAAAATCCCAGTTGTCTTAATCTGTTTTGTAATCAGATCAGTATTTGTAGAGATGCCTCATAGTCTAAATTCGTGGTGAATGCCAATACTGAAAGTCATTGGTTGTGTCCTTATTAAGCCCAGTCAGAAGGACTGCTAGAACAGAAAAAATAGAACGTGGGTTAGGAAAAGGAAAAGCTACCCATTCTGTAGGAACATGTCACATTCACCCAGTACTTGACCCACGCTGAGGATTATTGCATGACAGTAACAAGGCATAATATTTTTTTAAAGCCTACCTTGCTCTAGCGTTTGAATTTACTATGTGGGAAGAGGGTTTGATTTGCTTCATACAGAGTGTTGAACTTTGCATCTATTAAAGGGATGTAAGTATGTAAGCTGCAGCCTAGATGGAAGATCAGTATTCAAATGTAAAGGACTCCTTGCTCCCCTGTTTTTTGTTTCGTCCCTGTAGTTTTTACAGTCCTTTCCAATATGATCATGAATAATTGGTATCAGAGAATAATTAAGGCTTTGCATTTGATTTGTATTTCCTTGGGTTTAGTAGTCCTAGCCCTGCCAAGCTGGACAAAAAATTTAGAAAAAAAGGAAATCTAAATTCTACCCTGCTTTTATGACAAGAGAGTGCACTGATACAAGGCAAGTTATTCTGGGCAGATGAGAGAAAAGGGAGCTGTGTGCTAAGCAGATGTCAGCGTGTGCTGGGTGTCCAGGGATCCACAGATTGTTCTCTCTTTGTCTTTAGTATGAAAGAACACAGACTGTGCTCTCCGAGCTGAAGGCAAAGTATGAGGTGGCTGAACAACAAAACCAGTCACTCACAGAAGAGCTCAAACAATGTAAAGAAAACCTGAAGCTGCTACAAGAGAAAGGAAACAATGTAAGTCTGTACCAAATGTGTGGGGAAGTCAGGTTATGACACTGGCAGTCCTGTTGATTGAGGGAATATGGAAGAGTCAAATAGAAAAGGATGGACTTAAAAAAAAAAAAAAGCTGTTTACCATATTATGCAAAATTCCATTCTGGTTCTGCCTGTGCAGATTTGCAGATCATCACAGTTACAATTACACATGAAAATTAAATTTACAATTGCTTGACAGTTTTAAGTATGTCCTTAGATACCTGCTCTCTTGAAAACATGTGGCTTAAATACTAGTGAACCAGAACTAAGTAAAATTTTCTGATTCCAAAGAATGATACGGGGTAAAAGCTGGCAAACCTGTATCCAAATTAATTGAGTAAATCTTTGCAAACTGCCCTCATTTTATTAGTATTTATTAGAATGAGTGTTCCCTCCTTATTCTTGCTTATGCTTAACCATGGTTATTTCTGATGGGCTTATGCTTTAAACAGTACAGTTGAATTGTCCTTTCTATTCACTATTGAAATGTTTTTCAGTTTATTTGAGAGGTTGTATCATTAAAATCGAGTTCCCAGCTAGAGACAGCCTTTTATTTTACTGAGATTCTGAAATCTTCCAAACATTAAGGGTGTGGCAGACACATTATAAGGTGGTCATAGCCTTATTTTGGTCCCTTACCACCCTGGGTGGGCTGATTTTGTCTTCCTGTGCTGCCTCTGTGGCCAATGTAGGGTGAACAGCTCCTGTAAGTACAAAACAGGAGAATAATGAATACTCTGCAACAGGCTTCAGCAAACTGTTTCTCTGACTACAAAGGAAGTTTTATAGATCCCATCCTTTAAATCAGCTGGCTGCTGGATGTCTAAAGTTTGTATGACTATACTTACCATAATTAATTCCTGAATATAAATCTTGAACATCATGGAGCTATCAAAGATGTAAAGAAGTTAAAACCTTTCTCACTATTTTCAGTGGTGTTTTCAGGAATATGATTTCATAATTCTCTTGGAACCTGATTCTTGCTTAGAATTGTTCTGCAGTGCTCAGATAATCCTGATTTACTTGACTTAATTAAAGCAGAAGTCAAAAACAACCAGGCTAAAACTCCACCCCATTTTAATAGAAGAGATCACACTGAATAACTAATTGTGAATGTAAGATTTTCTGCACTGTTTAAAACATTAACTTAGAATCAAAATGATCAATGGAAAAAGAGGAATAGTAAAGGGTTGAAATACTGTGAAGGAAATTGGAGCACCTGATGAAAGTGGAAAAACTAGAAGGAAATTTTAGGGAGAATTAGAGGTGAGTATTTAAATGAAAGCAGAAACCACAGCAGTTGCCAGAGTCTGCTTGCAGAAGAGGAGTTAATTGTGACAGTTGAAACCCAGAGGTCAGGGTGTGATGAAGAGCATCCTCCATATAAGGGCAAACTCACTGCTCACCAAACATTACTCACAGTCAGTAATGTAAAACATTTCCATCTTGGGGATTGTTTCAAACATCATGGATACTGGGCTGAGTTCCAAGGTCAAATTTTTCAAGTCCCATTGCCCCCTTATGCTGGAATCATTATCTGCTACTTCATTTCTGAGGAAAGAAAGTGACTTCCCACTGTGGGATTTGTTCCTTTTTGCAGCCCACGTGTGTCTGAGTTTGCATATCTTCATATTCTAATAAAAGATGCACAGTTTTGTTGAAGCACATAGTTAAATGCTCCATGACAATAGGGAGATTTGTCATGTATTGATAAGTTTGTGATGGAGAAATCTAATAATTTGGAGGTGATCTCATTGAATGTGATGGATATTTATCGTTGGTTTCATTTGCCAAGAATGTGTATAACTTACAAAAAAAGTCTGTAAACTTGTTCAGTGAACCATCAAATGTTAGTAAAGACAAGGCTTCCGTACTCTATTTGGGATATCATTTAAATATTAAGTTTTAATATTTAAGTTTTACTTTTAAAAAAGATTGCAGTGTTGTGTTTTTGAAATGCTCAGCGGTGTGGTGTACTGCTTGTTTGCATGCTTGTACTCACTGGTTACTTCCTGGTGCACTTTACACAGCAGATTTGATGATGTGAATGGGTTCAGAACATCAGCTGCTCTGGTTGATTTAAACCTCTGGCACTCTTTTGAACACTGCTGTGATTATTTCTGCCAACAGGCTTTCAGTGGGAAGGTGGCACTGTGATTCGTGGCACCTGTGATACAAAAATAATCTTGCATGGAAAAGTCTACAGTAATTACACATAATTTTTCTGTTAAGTATTTGCCTTGATTGAAAAAAAATCATTGAACAAGACTAGAATACCTTCTAATATTCCTTTGTTTTGAACCATATTGGAGGTTCTATGAATAAGTGATTCCTACAAATTCGTAACAGGATGAGATTTTACTTATTAATCACCATGTTTTAGAGAAGTTAAACACGAATTTATCTTTTATTCATTTGACTGAACAAAATCAAGGTAGCTTCAGCACAAACAGGTTTAAAAATATTTGGCATGGCTTGACCTTAACCTCTGTGTGTCTTTGTGTGTGCACATAGAGTAGGATGCAGAGAAAGCAGATGTCTTCCAAGGACAGCTTAAAAAGCATTTAGGTCCATTTTTGCTTTTAATTTTACATACCACAGATAGTGGCTGTTCCATCCAGAATGTGCAGTAGCTTCCATGAATGCAACATAGCTGAGAAAAAGTGTGGATGGTTCAGAGGAGGCCATAAGCTGGATGAACCCTACAGTCTGGCCAGCTGTCGGTTTGGCCCAGCTGCAGCATTTGATCAATTTTCAGAATTGCATTTGGTCACAAAGCTGCTGACCTGGCAGAGATGCTGAGCTTTGTGGTATCTCTGATAGAAATGTGCTTCTCTGCTTTTTAGTAACTGAGTGTGGATTGTACAGTCATGTTACAATCTCACAGAAATGTCTGAACTACTGGGTTTGCCTGTGGACATAGCTGTAATTGATTCACTAATGGAGGAGAAAAGATTGTTTTTCTGGAGGCTGGTGATGGAAAATGGAAAAGGCTAACTAGCAAGGAATGAAGAAATAGCTGAGAAATCCAATATTTGATGCGAGTCCGTCTCTCAAGAAATCCAAATAGGATTTCTCTTAATGAGAAAAACTAAAACCAACTATAAATAAGATACAGGCAAATCAATTTAATATTTGTACTGTTTTCAAGTACTGAATTCCAATGTGACTAGAGATTTCTTGGAACATTTTCTGCTTACTTCCCTTTATTTTTCAACATCCCTGTTCATTTGAGTAGAATGGTGTACTAACTTTGTATACCAGATTAGATAATGCCGTAATGTGTTAGATGTCTTTAATACATTTCAATTAAAACAAAACTTACTGACTTATTTTCCCCTCTCTAAATCATCTTTACCTGATTGATTTATAGCACAAAGTGATTTTTAATATCCCTTCCCTTCTTTAGCCTTCCATATTACAACCCGTCCCAGCCGTATTCATCGGCCTAATCCTGGCTTTCCTGTATTGGTGTTACGGCCCATTGTGGTAGCGAAAGGTACAAGCACTACTGTTCAGTCAATGTATGTTTGTCCCTCTCACCTGTTTGTGCCATTTCTGTATCAAATAGTGCATGGTGGAATGCTCACAGGTATTTCTTTACCTGAAGCAAACCCTTCATTTAATATGCCATTCTGTTGACACTGACGAGCTGAGGAATCCACTAATCATTTAACAGCTGTGATTTCTTTAATTCTAACAATTAATTTTGTTCTAACTGGTGCTTGAACGTGCCTCTTCTAACTCGGTCTCAGTTTGTCTTTAGCAAATGGGCTGCCTTTTGCACAATGCTGCGATGCTAGGGGTTGTAAGAAAACTTAATTACTTAATTACTTTATTAACTGAAAAATGAAGAGTTTGCCTGTAATAATAAAACTCAACAAGCTTTGGTTCCTACCTATGGACTAAGAAATTCCTCTCTGGCTCTAAACACTTTAATTTTTCTTACTATTGCTGATGGAAAGATGGGAAAAAAACCAAGAAATAGGTGGTTGGTTTGTATTCTGAACTCTCAGCTTGCATTTTCTCTTGTCTCTCAGTGTGTCCTCCTCTTAAAATGCCATTGTTGTCATGCAATGTTGTGACAGTCTGTTAAGAATGGTGTTGTTAGGATCTGCTACAAACTACGTCACAGATCTGAATTTAAACGGTGAAAAGTTAAAGATGTGCATAAACCTCTGTCTAGCCTTGACTTGGCTTGAGCGATGTTTTAAACATCTCAAGCCTTGGCATGTTCAGTGGCAGATTTCTCTGAGGTGTGTACAGTAACAAACCTGGGAATTCGGAGCTGCCCCGAGTCCTGCAGATGATCCTCAGTCCCGAAGAGCTGTGGAGTTGCCTGTGCTAGAGGAACATGCTTTGCTGTGGTGCTCCAAGTCAGGACTAGCCTGCAGCAGGGCTCGTGGGTCACATTGTAGTGATGCCTATCAACAGGTACTCAGGACTTGCAGGAACCACGAGGTAAACTGATTAGTATGAATTAGAACAAATATGATATTGATTTCTTTTTTCTCTCCACACAGAGACAATGGCCTTGGATGCCTGTGATGGCAGCTTTGGTTGCTGTAACAGCCGTGGTGCTGTACCCAGGCCTAACCAGAGCTTCTCCATGAGAACTGTTGTTGAATCCATACACCGTCCTCCCTTTAGAAGCTGGCAACATTCATATACTGAGGGAAAACAGATTAATTCTCTTCCTTTTTACCTCTTAATACAGCACAGCTCTGCGTGAGAACAGCAGTAGGGTCATTTGCTTTAAATTGTATAAAATGTATCTGTCTATAAAGAGGGAATAAAATTGTGATTCATCATACTGTGAGCAATATTTTTGCTTACAACTTCATGCAAGTTTTAAATTAGTGTGTTGGGATTCTGAATACTATAATGGTGGCCTAAAGCAGGCTTCTTGGTACCAAATTATTTATAATGGCTAGGGTTGTGGACACTGACTTTAGAATCTGATTGCTAGACTTAAGTGGAAAATACTGATTTGGATATCCAAGCCAAGTAACCTTGCATATACTTGGGAAACAGATGCAGTGTGCTCAGTGCCTTTCAGTATGATCTATTTTTTTTTAAACTAGTGTATCATTTTACTTGCTGTTAGTCACTGAGCTGTTGGGAACAAGACTTAACTTCTCTTACCACGCCTTTCGAAGGAAGCATATTTTTCTTTCCTAAGGATTGCTTTATTAATGGGTTTTGGGAATAAACACAATTCATGTCCAGCCTTAAAGAGAGAGAGATACTGATGGTGAAGACCAGCCTAACGTATTTAGTGTGCGAGTGTAAGCATGTGTGTGTTCTTGAGTGAGCTAAAGTGTTTCTGGGAGCAAGTACTTGGTCATTCGATGGACATAGTGCATTGATTCAACTTACGTTAACTTTAGTTTGAATGTAATTTATTAAATTTCATATATTTAAAGAGATACGTTCTTTAAAAGTATGAATACCTTCTCACATATCACATGTATCAGTTTATTTTTTCAGTCATTTGATACTTTCTGACTTGAGCTGGAGAAGCTCTTTAGAATAAGCTTTTGTGGACGTAACTTTATTAAGAGAACTGCTACAGTACGTCTTTGATCAGCTGAGAGAAATCCAGATACATAAAATACTATAAAATTGGAATCACACCTGATGAAATATTGTCAGGTGAAGATGATTTTAATTTGGTAGTAAAATTTTGTGACTCCTTATCACATGGCTGTAAGTATGATGCAGTGGTCCCCATTACAAAGTTTATTTTCCTTATCTAAGTACTATAACTATTACTATTTGCTGACTTTTGGTGGGAATCACTGTAGTTAGTGCTGAATTAAATGTAGACAGTAGTTGTCTTGTTCAGCTCAACAGTTCTGTCAAAAAAGTTTATTAAAGACTTAATATGTTAAAGAATGGTAAAGTAAAATGGCTCTGCTACAGGAAACTTCAAAAGAGGGAGGTAATCTCAGCAATTCAATTGGCTTTAAAGAGTGTTATGGCAATCGACAGATAGTTTAAATATTTAAATAGAAATTTAGTATATAACTTACTTTGTGAGGTTTTAAGGGTCATTGTCCTTTAATTAAAGGTTCTATCTTAAGTTACGTGGGATTTGCTAATGGGAGGATTATTAGGTGGAGAAAATAGTCCACAAGTGACTTGTAGAAAATAACTATTGTCATTTAGTTCATTCTTTTCATCCTTTTCATCCTTTTCAGTTGCAGGAAGCCACCCAACCACAGAACACTCGTATGCCAGTGGTACTTAGTACCTCTTGTATATAGGTTATTGCAAATATTGTTCTGAAATGCTTAACTTCAGAATTACATTTTTTTAAGTAATTAATTGTTTTAAATCTATTTTGTAAAGATATAAAAATACAATAGAATTTCTGGAGTACAGATTAAACTATTTGCACTAACACACGTGATGTGCATGATTTAATAAAATAACTTTACTCTCCCTATGCATGTTTGAGTTGAATGTCATTTGAAAACAAGAGATTCATGCTAAGTTTCTTTTGCACTAGATATTGCCACAGTTACTAGGCACAATGTCTGCAGCATGTCCAGTAAGAGCAAAAGGCTTTTTTTTTACCTTCTGTTTCACATTTGTGCTGGTTTAAGTTTTGGTCTAGCTGATCCCTCTGTGTGGTTTTCAGAAGGAAGTGGAGTAGGAGAGAGTCGTGGAAGGCTTGGGAGCGTATTGCCATGGAGGAGGAGCAAGTGTTCAGAGCTGCAGAGTGCATGTGCCCGTGGCAGGGGTGCTGAGATGGGAGGAGCAGTGCCTGCAGGTCCTGGGCAACAGAGGAGAGCCCTACTGGGGAAAGGGAGCCTGATGCTGCCTCCTCACCTCTTCAGCATCTCCAACTCCCTTTGTCCCTGTCAGCTACTGTTTCCTTGGCAGTGGATTCCCTTCCCTCCTCCCTGCTGGTAGCGTGTCCTGGAGGTGTCAGGGAATGGAGCCTGGTGGAGCCGGGGGTCCCTCCCCGCTGGAAGCAGGGAAGGTACCAGGATCCCTGGGGGGGCCCTGCACCACACCAGTCCTGCCTGGGGCTTAATGTTGTCCTTGCATTAAAGACAAATGTTCTGTTTTCAGTAATCTTCAGTGCATCAGAGAGCTCAGTTTGAGGCCCAACATAGTTGTATTAAAGGAGAAGTATTTCTAATTTCATTACGTGCATGTATGCATATTTATATACACAGGTGCATAGTACACATTGCATGGGGGTTTGTGCTTACAAATATACCTGTGATTCCCTAATACAGTGCCTTTTCCAGGAGTTCTTGACATTTGCATGTTCAAAACGATGAGGAATGAGCTAAAAATGCACAGTTCACTCTTGTGAGAATCCCTGGAGAAGGGTTGGGTAACTGGGAAGCTGCTGTTCTTCAGTGCTTCGATACTAAAACACCAAGTGGAGTTATTTTGCAAGGACTCCTTGCACAAACCTTTCTGGTTTTTTATTGCTTTTTTTTTTTTTTTAATGGTAAATGTGTGTGCTCTTTTACATTCATGTTTAGGTTCTTTCTTTTGTAAGGCTTGATTAGCTAAGCCTTGGAGTTGCTATAACAAGCAGCTTTTCACACGTGTGAGATGCTCCACTTGTAAAACAAGTGCTCTGAGCTTGCACTGAAGTTTGAGGTTTTAAAAAGGTTCCTCATAGTAGCAAAGTTAGTCACAGAGTTGTTTTATCAGTTGCTAGTTCAATTTGGAAGATTTAGTATAAGTCTTAGAATATCTGAACACTTCTTCAGATTTGTCCTGGTGTCTTGAGTAAGGCACCTTTTTTAAATTCTAAAAGAATTTACCTACGTGGGGACTAAAATAGCAGGCCTTTTATTTAAAAATATAAATATGTGAAAAATACAGTGTGATTTTCCTGTTCCTTGTAGATGAATTAAATTCGTTCTTCCAGAGTCTTTGCCTCATCCCTTTTGCAGAATGTCTGGATTTTTTGGTGCTAAATGGAGAATTGTGAGCCTGCACAATATATTGCAAAAGTTCTCATAAAACAGTGACAATTAGTATCAGATGACTGATAGCTGAAGCAAAGGTAATCGATCACCTGTGCATGTATTTTTGGGGTATATTCCTAAGTTATTTTTCTAATCAAGTCTTCTGAAGTATGTTACCTGTTCCAGTTTTCTGTGTGCTTTATGTGAAATTTTGAATGTCTCCTGCCTTAATCCATAGGGTTCTGCCACTTGCAAGAATCATTTCTTCAGCTTGAGTCTTTTTTCCATGACAAATCCACTGCCAAATTCATTCCACCAGCAGCATCTGAGTGCTTTAAAACACCAGGTCACCACTATGGCTTTTGGGAAGCCACTGTCGTTTGCACTGGCTCTGCAAGTGGGGCTGGCCAGGTTTCACCAGGGGCCTTTTCTCTCCTCTGGCTGTTCATCCACCATTAGTGTTTCATTAGCAACTGTCTCAAAATTCTGAGTCTCCATTAATAATAGCAAGTGATCATATAACAGAATTAGAAGCCATATTCTTTCCTTCTCTCTTGCATATACCTCTGGGTCTGTTTGAAGGGTAATTGCTTCCTGCAAACAGCTGCATAGAATTCCCCAGATCCAGCTGATTTGCTCATCCCAGTCCTTCTTTGCACATGCTTATGAACACAGAATTCCTCTTTCTTCTCTAGTGGGGAATTGGACTGCAGTGTAGGGGATTATTTTCTGTTACTCCTGGGTTTTTACTTTGTACCAAGTTCTTGAAAGTGAGCAGAGATTTGTGCAACAGAGCCAAGTTCTTCTGCTTGGAAGAGAGAGGCTGCAGCCATTCCTGCTTAAAAGCTGGATGCTACCAGTGTCTGACTAAGGACTACCAGCAGTAGAAGGTAAACCAGGAATTGAAACACAGGTTTTTGAAGGGAACAGGCTCAAGTTCCTATTTGTAAAGGTAAGGGGAACTCATCACTAATCTGGATATCAGAGTCATAAAACTTCTGTCTGATTGCAGCAGCAGCAGAATGTCAAGAAGTTCAGCATTTGTTAGAAAAAAAGAATTCCTGCTTTAAGAACTTCTGATAAAATATCTGTCACCTCTGTAAGTAAGATATGTGAGCAACTACTGTTCCCTCCAAAAAAAAACCCCAAACCAATCCCCAGCCCTGTGTTTGAGTTCATCTTGCTTTGGCTTCCAAAAATTGAACTCCAATACATCCCTCTTGGAGGGTGTTTTGCTGCAAATGTTGTCTTGATCCAGGGATTTGACATACCATGATCATACCTTCCAATCTTACTTTATATGAATGGATTGAATTTTTAAGTCTTTTTCTTCATCCCTCTAGTTTTTGTTGTCGGCTTTTTAAACAATTTTAATTTTCCAAATGTTCTCTTTTAAAGAGTAGATGCCAAAATAGAATGTCCTTACAGTTATTACCTTACCAAGATCATATGAATAGACAATAAGCTTTATATCCTGCTCTGATATTTTTGTTTGATTGTCTACCAGAACTTTTTTTAGGGGATTCACTGACTTCTAGCTTCTAGATTTTAACCTTGTCAATCAAATTACTGTACTGCTCACATCACCCCAGTATGAGGTGCACCCTGTGGTATCTGACTTTGCAATACTGTTTGGTAAAAACCACTGTAGGCAGCAGGCCTAAGCAGCAGCCTGTTCCCATGACTGGTCAGCACAGCATTGAAGGGGTTTTTTTCAGGTTTTTGTTCAGGTTCTATAGGGATGACTCCTGAAGCTTTACTTTATTTAGATTATTGATCATACACTGTTGAACAGTAGTGAGAGAAAAACTGATCCCTGAAGTACAGTAGGGAAAACATTCATAGACTAATTCCTTCACATAGCTTTTACAAACTGACAGCTGTTCAGTAACCTGCATCATTAGTTAACAGTGATTGTAGTGTAGCCATCACTTTTTATTGTTATGTCATGATTTATGGAAGTCTTGGTTTAATAACACTAATAAACCAATTTTTTAAAAAAGCTTTGAAAGGGGGAATTTTATTTTCTAAATGCTTTGCCAGGTACTGATTATTCTACATTCTTGAGTTTTTTGCTGACTGCTTCCCATAGATTGTTCTAAGATTTGCTTACATCTTAGAGTGAAGCAAAGCCAGTCCTTTTCTGAGGATCAGGCATTTTACTCTCTTCCCTCAGCCCCATCATGTTTGCACATTACTGACACTTCCCTCTCCGAGCATTTCAAATGTGAGGTTGTTCACATGACTGAGTTTCTCAGTGTGCTCAGTGAGCATCATTCCCAGAGCTGGCTGTGTCAGCTCCAAGGCATTGAGGGATGTGGATGTGTGTCCGTGCTGTTCTGGGATGGCGCTTGCATGTGGTGGACCAGGACGTGGTCACTGGTGTTTGGCAGCCATGAGAGAGTGGGGATGTAATTGAGATTCTTGGGTAAATGCTTCTCAGCTGTGGGCATGGAGATGTTGGCAGGGAGAGAGAATTCCTGCCTTTTATCAAGTGAGACATTGAAAATGCCAATGTGCTGCCAAAGTGTGTCATCCCTTCATAGTGTCTGATGAACAAATCCGAAGCCTGGATTAAACTAAAAGCAATGTTTTATTACCTAATCATATTAGACAAAAGAGTGAAGTCATCAATTCATTTTGTTCTATTGGAATAAAATGTAACCAAAAGCTTATCTGTATTTATTTCAGTACCCGTTGTTGGGACATGGAATTTTTTTTTTTTTTTTTAAACACCGCACACACACACTATGGTAAAGTACTGCCTTCAGTATGGAATGAATTTGCTATTTTAATCTTTTCATGCTAGATCATTTATGAAGTTTATATTCTATTTATATTTCTTGTAAGGAGTTCTTGCTCTGGAAAATAATTTTATTGAGTATGTCATCAGTTTTGATGTGACAAAACTACTTCTTGTCTTGAATACAGTGGCTCTTACTTTAAAAATGTTCCAAATATGCAATATGTCTTTTGGGATGAATAAATGGTAAAAATTATGAGAATAAATTTACATCACAACAGAAAGCTGATTTGTATTGTACATAGTCTTTCCTTCAGCCTAACTCCAAATTTCAGCACTCCACAACTTCTGAACCTGCTACACTCTGCTTTACTGCTATAGAAGACAAGTTACTAATTAATGAATCCATTTACCTGCTTACTTTGTGCAAATGGGATTTGCAGCTACATGATCTTCCCTCTTCTGTGTGACATGGTAAACTGGGCTCCAACAGGGCTGAACCCAGGGAAAGAAGGGCTGGAGCACGGGGTAGGAATGCAGGCTTGGTTTGTGCAAGAGTTACATGGGTTTAGTGGTGAGACATCCTCAGGGGATCAGTCACTGGCCATCCTTTTAAGACCAACAATCCTACAGTCTTTTATCTCCACTGTAAATCAGAGAGAGTTCTGGAGCTCTGTTTCAGTGCTGACTCAAGAGAAGGACATTCAATGAGTCACTCACATAGTTTTCAGCAATTTTGAGGAAGGAAAGTCTCCTCCCTGTTTGGAGACTGTGTGGTTTGGATCCACCCCAGGGCGCAGCTTAAGTACACATGATTTTGCTCCAGGCAAGCAGTAAGTCCTGGTGTAAGACCCTGGTAACTCGTCTTTTCTATTTTTCATTTTAAAAAGTGAAGGTCAGAGTTAGCATTAAAACATTCTTCCAGATGCAGTAGATGGTTGGGAGGGGGGAAGGCAGCCTAAAGAGGTGATAAATGTATCTGCTGCTCTTCATGGGACATTGCTGGTAGCACTTGATATGTTACAAGTTTGTCTTGAATTCCTATCTCCCAGCACCAGTGCAGAGTGCTCTTCCTTAGACCCTAAATGAGTTTATTTCTGAGGAATGCTACAGGTAAAAGGTGGTGATAAAGTTTGCTCATTTTTAAAGGTCCAGTGTCAATATTCCAGGCTCAGTAGGTGTGATATTCAAGGCGTTTGGCGTTTCTGTTTAAGTGTAGCAGTTAGTGTAGCTGACTGGCAGTTTCTCTGTTGCAGAACCTGACAGGAATCCAAGTGTAGCTGGCCATTTTAGGAGACATTTATTGCTCTTTTTTTTTTTTTCCACTTCATAATTATTGCAGTGGCACGTAGGCAAAGACACAGCCTGCAGCAACTTCACAGTCATTTTTCAATTACACTTCCAGCCTTGGGTTGGCCAGGTGTTGGTGTGCCTGTGCTACATGTTGCAGCAATAGGACATCCTTCCCTTGCAGACTTCCCTGAACTGTAATTCTTCTTTAGAAGAATTATGTCCCAGCCAATAATAAATTATTAACAATCTCCCTTGCTGTTACTTTACATGATGGCAGTGAGAGTGCACCTTAGCATATCCATGTCCCTGTAAAGGAGGATGCTTAATAGAAAAATACCAAAAAAATTGTCTTATATGGCATGTCTCATTTGAAATCTAGAGAGTGGTAAAGAATTATTTACCCCACACTGATGTTTCTTCCAGTAACTGAAAAACAAATACTGGAATAATTCCATCTGAGTAAGCAATTCTGGGATGTTTCTTTGATGAGAACTGAATTGCTTTGTCAGATGTGTAGGATGTTGCCTCTGCTTGGAATGTGAGTCTGTGAGGTGTCCCTGCTACTGAATGACTGCCTTAGATGGGCAGGGAAATGTATCAGGAAAACCTTTATTGTAAAGTTTGTCAGGATGGAAGATGAGCCACAGTATTGGCAGAGATAATTCTGAGTTGAGGCACCTCAGTTTTGCTCATGTGCTTAAGAGTGGTTTTCATTTGGTTCATTTAATGCAAATTGTTTCCAGTTCCCATGAAATGCATTTCACTGGAGATTATTCAAACATGGTAAGTTTTCAGTTGTAAAATAGAGAACAATAATTGCACATTTAGTTGTATTCTGCAGCTGTGTGGCTTAATGTTTTAATTTCTTGGACTTAAGTAAGACCTCAGTGCACCACTGCTGGCTCAGACACTTCATCAGGAAACTGCTGTACTATTCTGTAGATTTTGAGCACGTTTTGGAGTTCTTCAGTCCTTTTGGTTGTGAAGATACTCTGAAAAGATAAAGTTCTAACTGTGTGGTGTGAAGGTTGCTTCCTGCAGCCTCTGAAGTGCAAGCTTGAGAAGCAGTGGGTTTGTCCTGATGGGTATTGCCATAGGTGTCCTGATCCAGGTGTGAGCAGCCATCTGCACTTGAGGAGAAAGAGGATGATGACTCAGGGCAGAGTCACATCCTGTTAACAGTGGCTGGGGACACCACCACTTCACTCTTCCTGCTTCTCACTAATGAAAGCTGAAAAGCCATTAAAAGAAGCCCCTTGAAGTGTAAGAAAGGCCAGTGCTTTCACAATCTGTGGCTGCCCAAGTCTTGCATGCAGGTATCTCACCTGTCCAAAAGCAGCTCAGGCTCAGCACTGTGTTTATGCAGCTCTCAGGCTCAGATGGGCCTCTTGGCATGGGTGGGACCCAGGCACACATCCTGGCCTTGCTTCCCTCCAGCTGAGAGCCTCGTGCTTTTCTCTGCAGTCCCAGGCTGAGGTGGTTTGCTGTCATGTGGGTTCTGCTTTACAGGTGATGATACCTGCTCCAGTGTCCAGAGGGAGAGAGAGCTGAACCCCAGCAGCTGGCAGCACCATCTGGGGAGGCTGTGAATGCCCATCAGTGTCTGCCTCTTGCATCTCAGTGTGCTGTGGGCTGCCTTGTGAGGTTGATTTTCAGCTGAAGTCCAGCACATCTGTTAACAGATGGATTCAGGTTGGATATTGGGAATAAATTCTTCCCTGTGAGGGTGATGAGGCCCTGGCACAGGATGTCCAGAGAAGCTGTGGGTGTCCCATCCCTGGGAGTATTTGAGGCCAGGCTGGATGGGGCTTTGAGCAACCTGGTGTCCCTGCCCATGGCAGGGGGTTGAAATGAAATGATCTTTAAGGTCCCTTTCAGTCCCCTGTGCAATGATTCTGGGACAGATCAGCTCAGCTGACAGAACAGGTGCTAGTTACACCAAAGTTGTGGCTTTGATCCCAGTATGGGCCATTCAGGAGTTGGACTTGATCCTTGTGGGTCCCTTCTGACTCAGAATGTTCTGTGATTAAGGATATTTATCCAGTTTCTGTTTTACAGTGCACGTTCAATGGACCAGCAAAGCTGTGTTTGGATGCTTTCCTGATGATGGAGCAGAAACAAGCTGGTGTAGCAGAAACTTGAAACTCCATTTATCTATATGTGCTGTTTTAGTGGGATGAAGCTTTATGCTTCTCAGTGCAGTTTTAATGGGATAGAAATTTAGATAAAGGAATTTTAAGCTTTTAAAATTCAGTGTGTTATAGGTGAAGTTGGAGTTGCAATTTGTGATGTGTACTGTGTGCACAGGTCTCTGCTGAGGTAACTTAGTTTGAAAGAGGATGTTTAAAAACCTTCCCCAAGTATGCTGGTTGCCTCCCAATAACTTTTAAACTGGCATTGAAGCTGGAGAGGATTTTTTCTTTTGTTTCTGTGCTGTATTGCAAAACTGACTTGTTTAAGCAAGGAGCTTCTACTAACAGCTTGAGATGTCAAATCACATTTCAAAACATGTTTTGTGGTGGAAAATACTTCCCCTACAGCCTTGTTGGAGGTGTCCTTGCTGGTAGTTGCTGCTTCTGTTTTTCCTCAAATATGTCAGGGTGGTTTTGCTGAAATAAATTATTTGTCATCCTCAGTCCATACAGGCCCTGCTAGCTGTGTTGTCTCTGAGCGTGTTGCCCCAGCAGCCCCATGCTGGATGTTTGGTTGTTTTGGTTTCCTGGACAATAAACTGGTGGCATGGGAAGCCTGACCTGGCCTGAATCAGCATGAGGGGTGGCAGGAGCCTGCAGGAGGAAATTCTGGGTGTCTCGAGAGGAAGGAAATGAGGGGAAAACAGCGAGTTTTGGGGAATGTTCCCACAAGGAAGGGAGAGGCATGGGATAGGGGGGCACATCAGGAAGGGAAGGGTCACATGGGTCTGGGAAGGATATTCCTGGTTTTTACCACAGAGGGAAAAAGTATTCTTCCAGCCTTGAAAGAGCATCCCCATCCTCTGCTGCCTGCCTCCCTGACCCGGTGTGGTGATGGAGAGCCCCAGCTGCTGCCAGGGCAGGGGAAGCTGCCCTGTGTATCCTTGGGAGCAGTGAGGGGAACGATGCTGTTTAGTGTTTAATGCACTGTGCAGGAGAGGGGCCCCACAGACAATATCTGCCTTCCTGCCCTATGCCTGAACCTCGTGGGAAGCCTGCTCCATTCTTGTCCCCTTCCTGGCATTGACCCGTGTGTCTGCTGTGACCTCAGGCTTCCTGTCACCCCTGCAGGGCCAGCGCCTTCCACCACCCCATGAGAGCCTGGTCCAGGGCCTTCCCTTGCCCTGAATGCAAAAGATTTCTCCTGCCTTTTGCAACAGGGAGGTGACCCGGAGCTGTGTTTGCAGCATGAAGCAGGTGAACAAAAACAGCTGCCAGAGGATTTTAAGTGGAGACACCCTCCTAGCCACTAAGGTGTCCAGGAAGCAAAGTCTGGGCAGTCGCAGCTGCAGGAAGCACGGTGGGATGGGATTTGATGGAGATCACGTTGCAGAATGCAGCTGCCATGGGGGCACAGTGCCCCTGCAGGGTGGGCAGAGCCCCTGGTGAAAGCAGCTCTGCTGGCCCAAGTGCCAGGACTTGTGCAGGGCACAGTGGAGGGTGCACCTGAGCCTGGCTGCATCAGGAGAAGGTAAGAGCTGGGAACATCTGTTCTGCTGTAGCAAGAGTGATGTTGGTGCCAGTCCCTGCGTGGTCTGAGTCTTGCCTTGGCTAAACTGTGTACTAGGAGTGAGATGCCTTTGATGCATCTGTTGCCTCATGTGTTGCCTCTTCCACAGAGCTTGGCTTGAGCCATCCCTATAGCTGAGAGACAAAGATCCTTTTAAAACTTAAAAGAATCTTTGTTCTAGTTTTGTTTTGTCTAATTCTCACTTATATATAATAATGTACATAATATATATGGAAAAAATTATCTTCACTTGAATGTTTTTTTATCTCTACACATGCCACAGTGCAGAATGCTTCATTGATACTTCCTACAATCCTGCAGACCCAGACAATGCAGTTCTCAGTACTGTTTCAATCTACATTTACTGACAAATAAAATAAAATTGTTAATTTTACCAGAAGCAGATGTCAACTTTCTAGACTCAAAGCAAAAATAACCACAAACTAACAAAGCCCCCAAAACAAAAGGAAAAAAACCCTTTAGACTCAGTGTGTGGCCTAAATGCAACCGTCCCTATGCCTGTGCTGCTAATTGGGCCCTGCCTGTCACCCTAATTAGCCCTTGGGCTTTGGGGCACTGCTGAGAAGGAGCAGCCCCATTACAGGGCATTGCAAGAGTTGTTACGTGATGTCTCTCTGTGGGAAGAAAAATTCAGTTCACACCCTGTAAGTCCAAACTATAAGGTAAAAATAATCCCTTTCTATTCTCTCCTAAACAGAACTGCTCCTGGAAAGCAGAAACAAACCCTAGTAATTGCTCTATGTCCCTGGAGTCCTTAACAGAGCATCTGCAGACATGACAGGAACAAGACGTGCTCCGGGATCCCTGCAGTTTTCCGCAATGGCAGAGATCAGTCCATGCGTTACTGTGTCAGTGCTCTGTGTGTGCTCAGTGCTGTGCCATTACAAAGAAGATGACTTTATTTTCCTGCCGCAAGGAGGTTGAAATCTTAACATCCTGAACATATGGAAGGAGAGTTTTCTTTGACTGTCAAAAATCTCATAAAATGTAAGCTGGGGGGAGAGGGGAGGCCACGTGCATGCTCAATGTTCAAGAAAAAGCTAAATGTGCTCAGTGTAATGGCAATATTTTTCAGTTGCAACTCTCCTGTGCAGAAGTTCAATCTCCCTGCTGTGGACAGAGTGAGAACAATGAGTGCTACATCACTTTTAACATGGCCAGTTTTCTAAGAACAAAAGAAATCTGTGTCAAGTATGTGATTTAGGTCACTTTTGCACTTTTTTTTTGCCTGTGCTTCTATTTATGCCCTGGCCAATTCATACCTCCTCAACCTTGTAAGAAAGTAGACATGGTTAATAACTTTAAGAGGAAAGAGACTGGCTTCCTAGATCTGATCTGAGCATCATAGCTTTTATTTATGTAAACATAAAGTGGCATCATCTTTTGTTGCAGAATGGGAGCCCTAAACAGTTACATGAGAGCAAATTTTAGGAAGTGTCCTTATGAGACAAGTATGATTCATCTTCAAGTGTGTATATTTAAGAAAGGTGCTGTATCCTGAGTCAGATAAGTTCTGTGAATCTGGCTTCACTCCAGTTCCAACTGTAATGTATTAGCAAAAATCAATCACTTTTTTTTTTCCTTTTAAACTGTTTGAAAATTGATGCTTGCAGCCTGCTGGGGAGTGTGAAGAGCAGCAGAGCTAGCTTTTTGTCCCCTTTCAGTTTTCTCAGAAATCTGCTTTTGAACTCCTCCAAAAGCCTTTTATAAGTGATGCCTGACCCATCCAGTGACGGTAAGGACTGGGATTGTTCCCGGGATTCAGTGTTAGTCATCCAGGGCATGGTGTTCAGGGTATTGCTGAACTGCCAGTAAAGCATTCTGTTTCCTACTGGGGAGTTTGCTGATGTCTGTTAGAAAATATCATCACAGCCAGGTTCAGTCTCTTCTCCACCACACAGTGTGGAGGAAATGTGCATCTTTTCTGGCCAGAGCTGAAAAAGCAAAACCATACACCACAGTATGGCTGAGTCGCTGCCAAGGGTGAACATCTGCTCCACAGCTTCTCATTCAGCCCTTAAAGAGTCCTGTGAGCAGCCAAGAGCACTGGCCTGGCTCTGGGACTGGGTTCTTGCATCTGTTTTGTACCTGAATGGGAAGTCACTCTCTCCAAAGAGGATGGTTGCAGATTGGCAGGCTCCACCTCTGTGCCAGCTGCACGTGTGCAGCAACACATGGACCTGCCTGCTGGAGAGAGAAAACCCTGGTTTCTCCTCACTTGGATTTTCTATGCCATATTCACTGAAAAGAATTGCTCCTGTAATGAATTACCGTGAGCAAAGTAGACAAAAGCTCCCCATTTCCTAGCACCTGCCTTGCTGCAGGGATATGTCTCTGTGCCTCTTCTTGCTGTCAGGAAGTGACTACATCTCTGCTGGTCAGGCAGGGACAGAAGGCTGAAAGTTTCTTTGGGTTGGTTGGTTGGTTGGTTTGTTTGTTTGTTTAAAAATTAGTAAGTGTTTAGCAAGCATTCATGATTGTTTCCAGTGAGTTTGCTTTCAAACTTGGCCTCATGCTGTGGGAAAGGCTGGGGTTAAGTGCTGTTGGCCGTTGGGAGGTGCCATGGCCCAGTGTCCTAAACCAGAGAACCTTCTGTCCTCTCTGAATGGTTTCCTCTGTGAATGAAGGCAAATGTTGCATTATACCAGGGGCAGAACAGTATTTCCCCAGCCTTCCTTGTGTAGTAGCTGTTGCCACTTTTCCTTGGCTTTAAGCCAGGGCTGGCTCAGCAAACCTTTGGGGCAGATTCCTGATTCTCTCATCTGGTGTTTGCCTCTTGCTGCTCCGCTGGCAGCGCTGCCAGGCTGGAGTGGAGGGGCGCTCCTGGAGCATCCAGCAGCCTTTCACTTGCTCTGATGCCTGAGTTTCACACTTAAACCTGAGGCAGACCACATCTGGAGGTGTTCTGTCTTCCCAGCTCTCTGTGGGGGCTTTGTGCTTTGTTTTGAGCTTACCAAGTGTCTTCACCCTCCTCTCTAAACAGCAGCTTTATAGAAGTAGGTGACCCCAGCTGGCGTGAGGGCAGAAGTGGGATGGTTTGGGGCATCTCACAAAAATGTATCAGCTCCTCACTGGGGCCAAATCAGTGGCCAAAGCAGATCCTCAGTGTGCCCCTCCCTGGTGTGGGTCTGCCCAGGGCTAAGTGTCCTGGTTGACATATTAGGGCCAGAAGCAGTTTTCAGTCCTGCTTCCAGGAAGGTGAGGAGATTTGGATCAGTTTTGGAGAAGCTGATCCTTGTTTGGAGAAGATTTTGGGTGCCACCGTCATGTGACAATTCTCAGGAGTATCCTTGAGATACCATTTATCCAGAAGATTTGCTATGCCTGGTAACTTTAGGGATGTGTGTTTCTTGCCTGGTCTTACTAAGATCCTGGGGAACCATCTGGAAATTTCATCCCTTGATTACTCCAGGATCTGGAAGACCTTTTGTAACTACTAATCCCAGAAACAGATTTTTCCTTCATCCTGTCTGTCAACACAGCCTTTAACTTATTTTTATGGGCTTCAGCACATGTTTGAAGCATCACTGCCTTAGGATACAATTTATTTTTGCTGGACTATCTCAGTGCTCCTTATATCTACTTACAGCACTTTCTGAGGAGTGGTTGTTTCATGGATATTTATTAGGATCTTCTGTGTCCTTCTGTATTTGCACACCTAGAACAGGAATCAGTGTGACTTAGCATGCCATGAGCATGAGATCCTAGGAAATTATGCTTTGTGTTGCTATCTATTTTGCTGCAAAAAAATTGAGTAATGCTTTCATTGGTAAGACATGGTAAATATTTCATAAAATATATTGATTCAATTAAAGCAAGAGGAGTAAAGCAAAAAGACTAATCTAAGGTAACTGGTGCCATGCTAGATTTTGATATTTTGCCCCTTTTTATTGTGTCTTGCCCTCTGGTTCTAGTTCACCCACCAAAATAACTTGTGGATGAAGTTTGCTGTATGTATCTTAACTGCTGTGTGGAGGGAGTGGGATATGGCAGGCAGGAATCCTGTGTGCAGGAAAAGCTCTTTAATGGAGTGCCGTCAGTGTTGGGGGAGTTTGGGAAGGTCTGTGCTCTCATCTTGCCTGGAAGCACGGCCCTGTGTTCCTGCAAGGCCCCAGGCAGAGGTTCAGAGAAGCTCCCTGGAGGAGCCTGCAGTGATGGAGAGGCAGGAGGAGTCTGTGTGTGTGCACAGACCCAGCGAGGGGCTCATGCCAGTCCTCAGGTTTGTTGTGTGTGCCTGTGTGTTAGGAGTGGGCCCTGGAGCACACTAGGTCAGGAGTGATGCAGGGAGAGCTGCCTCCTTTTTCTCTCTTGTTAAGGAAGAATTCTCAAAAAATGTTTTTACATTTCTTGGGAACAACAGAGAACTTGACCTAATTGCTGTTCTAAATGTATGCCCATGGCTTCTGAAAGGCCCAGCAGGATATAAAACCACCAGTTACCAGTTCTTATTTTTGACAGAACTTCAAAGTGTTTCCTTTTATGCAGTAATCTTAAAACTAGTCCAAGAAAACACTCACAGCATTACTTAGATATTCCAGTTGTGCCACCAATATGGAAACTTAAATTATTATATTTCCCACAGGCAAAGCTTCCATCGTTAGTTAAACTTGATGATCTTCCACTTGCTTGTAGGGAAGATACAACTTCCTTTCCATGGTCTGAAAAATGGTTGCAGCTCAAAGCTGAGCCAAGAGGTGATGATTGATGGACTAAAAAAATAGGTCCTTAACATAGTAACCAAAGTCCTATTTAGACTTTAAATGTTTTTTAATCATAGTCATACCCTTCTCTGGAAAAGAAGCTTCACATGGACCATCCAGTACTCATTTAATAAACACTTCGTTATTTTCCTGTTTGAGATTACAGTTCCCATCTTTATCACTTATGCATCATGGCCAGACTTTATCACTAGAGATAAAAGCTTGTATACTTCCAGTGATTTAAAGCAAAATTAGTCCCCAGTCCTACCCTCTAAGACTTAGTCACTTCTTGAAAGCTTTGTAGGCTGTGGTTCCCCTGCCTGTGCCAGTGTGGCCCTGTGTGATCTGGCAGTGTGTTTATTTTTTAGTGAGGCCATTGTCCAGGATTCACTCATGTGTGCTCAACAAGCCATGGCTGCTGTGCTCCAGAGGTTATAACTACATGATAGCAATACCTTATCAAATTGAGAGGGACGTGGGGTTTTTTTTTTGGTCGGGTTGTATTGGGGCTTTCTTGATAAGTGCAGTTATGAGGGCAGAGTCTGAGGTATTTATTTTTTCTGCTGGAGTGACCTCACGGTAGCACTTGACCTTGCAGTCAAGCCAAGGTTGGTTTGTCCCTTGGCCACTGGGCCCAGGACAGCCCCAGCAGATGCACCAGGTCCTGGTCAGGGGGAAATCCTGGAATGCCAAACAAGAGCCACCAGGACAAGCTGAGTCCCATCACACTCAAAGTGGTTTCAATGACTACAGGATGTGTGGTCAGAAATAAAGAGATTGCTCAAGAATCATTTAGATGTAGAGAAATCCTCCTGCTTAAGCAAATATCCTGCTGAGTTTCACCTGGAAAATAATTTAATGCGTAAAGCTGTATCTTTTCCAGATTATGAGGGATGAGATTTAAGAGAGAGGTGTCTAATTCTCCAAATTTGGAAAGCACGTGGGCCTCAAACTCTTTTCCCAGTTGGAAAATTTGCTGTTAAGAAAAGGAAATAGATTTTTATAAGCAATATTTAATTCAAGCATTTGGCTAATTCTCCTGCTGCAAAGCTTTTAGGTCACATTCTGATTCATTGATGTGGATCTGGAATTAAAGGGATTAGGAGAGGAAGTGGACTCTGAAGTTAGGAAAATTTTGGTTTCTTGTTCATTTTTTCCTACTCATCAAATGTATATTTGACCTATGTTTCTATTTTAAGTGTTGTAGGAAAACTTACTCCTACGTGTCTGCCTTTGCTCTTTTTCTGCCCATTGTCATCAGCTCTGCCATGGGTGTGTTCCATTTTACTGTTGCAGAAAGGGATCCTGATCATTCTGGACATGACATTGTTGTACAAATGCTGGGAATTTCTACATTTATTCCATTAGGTTAGAGAATGGAAAACGGGTGGTTTATTATTCTTATTACTCATTAAAAGTATGTGTTAAAACAGTGCCCTGATTCACAAAATGATGTTCTGCAGTAGCTCGGGGCCTGAGGGAAGCCATGGCCAGTACCTTCCTTTTGTTGCTACGTGTGTGTATTCACAGAAGTGTGTGTTGTGTTCAGGATTCCTACAGGGAGCACTTTGGGGATCCATCTGAACTTTTCACTGGCATTAAGGTCAGTCTCCCTCTGTCTGTCCTTGCCATTTCTCTGTTGTGTGTGTGACCCTCAGCTCCTGGTGTCCACAGTCCCACTCTCTCCCAACTTCCAAAACTTCCCATTTCCCCTTGTGAGTACTCTCATTCCTGGGTCTCAGAGACCTGGCAGCCATCAATCCGATGTAATTTACAGTATCCTGTAACACGATGAATGATGGTTGTGAGTGCTTTTTCCTTGCTGTGTTCATAAAGCAGCTACAAAGAGGCTATGGGAGGAGCCAGGTCTGCCTCCCACCCTGGCTCTGGTGCTGTGGAGCTATGGTGGATTTACTACTTTCATAAATGCAGCAAACAGCATTGCCAAAACCCAGTGGTTTATGTGGGGCCATCCATGTGTTCTGGAAGAAATAGCTCATCCTGGGAAAAAAGAATGACGGGAGGTTTCCCTCAATTTCCAGTAATTACTTTGAGAGTAATTATGTTGCTCAAAAGAAAGAGCTGCTGCTTGTCTTGTGAGAAAAAGGAGATAAGAACAAGGGGGTTAAATGTGACAACTCTTTAGGATACCAGCCCTGCCAGTGCTCTGGAGAGAGGAGAGCACAGTGGTGATGAGCCAGATTCTCCTTGGGGCCAGTAATTAGTGAGGTGGGAGATTCCCACTAGATTGAGGGTGTCCTGGGAGGTCTCTTGGAATAGGGAGAAAAGAAGGGGCTTGCCAAAGCAGAGGACCTTATCGTTTTTCTCCCAGTTTTCACCATGTAATTCATGCTTTGCTCTGTAAAGCACTGTGATATAGTTTGTATACATTATGTAAAATAAGTTGTATTCTATTATATTGAAGAAATACAAATCCAAAATAAAGACAAAGGATGGAGTAAAGTAGCTGTGTGGTAACTGGACCCCCAGTCCCCAATTGCACTGGTTGTCCCATTCCCTAAGACTGTGGTTGCAGGTCTCTGCCCTCCCTGGAATTATTTAGGTGTTTTCCACATGATGATACAATGTTAAATACAGACTGTCCCGGATGAAAAGGGGAGCACAGATCAAATTCTGTCGCACATGCTTTTCAAGACAGCCTGTCTCCACCATCCCCTGCTCTCCTGCTGTTTGTGGCATTTGCTGCCGTTCTGTCTCAGGAGTTTTAAAGAAACAATTTTAAACTGTGCTTCACTTTTTTGAAGCTGGGAAGGCTCTAATACATCTTCAGGCACAACTGGCGCGTGGGCCCTTTAGGAGTAGTGCTGTTGGTAATGGGACAACATGTAGCAATTTGTAATCTAGGGAAAGCAAAATCCAAATTCTATAGAGTTTGAGTTGGGGGGGAGGTGAGGATGTCTGTGAGCGCTTCAGATGGGCAACTTGCTATGGCAGAAATTGGAATCTGCCAAAAAATGCCGAGGGGAACCTTATATGGGAACAAAGAGGTGGTTGTGAGCTGCCCGGCAGCAGGACGAGATCCCCGAGGAGCCGCGTCCCGAGCAGTGCAGCCTCCTCTCCCGGGACAGGCAGGGAGGAAGAGCCGACAATCCCAGCGGCTGCTGAGCCCGTGCGGGACGGAGGAGTCGGATTTTGGCTCTGCCCAGGAGGTCAGCACTGGGGGCTCCCGGCACAAATCCTTCTGCTCTGTGGGAATTTCTCTCTTGAGCGACTGCTGCGCCTTTTTAACCCGAAGATTAATGGAAGGGGGCCGTGGAAAGGGCCGGAGTGCCGGAATTAGTTCATTAGTCTCCAAGCAAGCATGCAGCCGGTGAGTCACCGGCAGCGCTTCCTGCGCACTGATGCTCTGCCGGGAGCTCTCCCAGCGATCCGGCCCAGCCCTGCCAAGGCTGGGAACTCGCGGGACCAGATCTCCGCATGCTGCGACTGCGGGCTGTTAATGCTATAAAATAAAAACTAATCTAGATTAATTACGCTGCACATGTTAGTCATCTATAATCCTGCTCCTTGGCCTCTTTCCCTCCCAGCATAGCTCCCCATTGTTTTCTGTTCCTCTTTTAAGGTGTCCTTGACTTCCTTTGGGTTGCTCCATTTTTTCCAACGGCGGGGATGATAAAGGTGCCTGGTTGGCAGCAGTGCCTGCTCTGCCCGTTCACCTGGAGCAGTCCCATGTCTGTGTATGTGGAGGCTATCAGAGCTGTCATTCGGCTTGAAAGGGTCACCAGCAGTGACCTGTGATGGCAGTGAGGTGCTGCAGCACGGAAGGATGGGTGGCTGGAAGTGCTCCTGGTCATAGAATTATAGAACATCATGACTTGGAAGGGACTCATTGAGTCCAGCTCCTGGTGCTGCACAGGACGGCCTCAGGACACCAGAAATGATGCTCCTGCTAGGGGATGCACACAGGATGTATCTGTTTCCATGATGTTACAAAGGTTTGTTGCTACATCTGACAGAAATGGGTTGAAAATTAAATCCAGCCTTGCAGGGGACCAGCCTGTAGCTGCAACCAGTTCTTACTCTGAAATAGAGCATTGTGTCGAACCAGTTGTCTTCCTCACATGGAAGTGGTGGTGTTTATGTGTAAACTTCTGTGCAAATCTGGCTGCAGCACTCTGGAGTTAGACAGTCCCTCACTGCACTGCAAGGACCTGGAGGGAGAGCTGGAGAGCAGGGCCAAAATACCAGATTTTTCATTCCTAGGACACATCTCTCACCTGCACTGCTGACCAATGCCCCAAGCACAGGTTCAAGCCTGGAGGGCTGAGGGCATCCAGGTGCCCCTCCAGCTCATCCTGCAGCACAGGGATCCTGCACAGGTTGTTAAGCAGCAGGTCTGGGGGTTGAGCTTGGAGGGACCTGCAGCTGTCATGACTGAGCATCATTGCCGACCTGTGCAGGCACAGGGGGCTGGTGTCTGTCCCACTGCTCTGCTGGAGACTCTGGTGAATCTGGTAAATCTCTGCTCCAGCTCTGGTAAATCTATTGCTGCCATAGGTGCTGGGAAATGAAGAGGTGTCAGCTCAGCAGGGCAGCCTGTAGGATAAGGGCTGGTTGCTGCCTGGAGCCTGTGGCAGCATTCCCAATGACTTGGGTGGGAGAAGCACCAGGACCCTGATCCCCTGAGATGATAAAGATCTAAGACTTGCTAAATCTGGACAAAATAAGCTGTACTTTTGTTTTGCTCTGAGTTGTTTCATGCAAGAAGAGACTTTGAAATTATCTTAATACCTCGCAAAGGATTGTTGCACTTTCATGTGATGCCAGTAGGATCAGCATGCCAGTGGATGCTCCAGTGGGGTCCCAGGGTGCTGTGCCTGGAGGTTTCCAGCCCCCACAACAGCAGAGGTGGATTATGGGCAACATTCAGGTATTTTCCAAAATGTTCTGAACGATTTTTTGCTGCAGTCACTTCCAGTATGTGTTTTTAAATGTGGTGACCATTTGTTTTTTCTCCAGCCTTTGTTTTTCTTCCCTGTTCACCTATTTGAACACTGTTGCCAGAGGGAAAAGGATTCAGAGGATTCAACAACTGGCTGGAATTTTTTTCCTTTTATTCTTTGCCTTTTCTTTTTTTTTTATTACTGCATTTTTAAATGGTATTTTTCTAAGTGTGGACCTCATTTTCAAAACAAAGTGTTTTGAAACTAATTTTGCGAACAGCTGTTGCAAAGGACAGCCCAGGCCAGGGACCTTTCACATCTGTATCTCTGACGATGTCCCTGCAAAAGTGGTGTCAGCGTGGAGGGTTCTGGGGTAGGTGCAAGAGGGGCTCATGACCCCCACAGGGCAGTAAAACAGCAGTTTTGAATTCTTGTTCTGTCCCAGTGTCCCCTCAAGCTCCTCCACCAGCTCAGACAAGCCAGCACCACTCTTCCTCAAGAAAACATGCAATTTCTGAAGTGATTTAAATCCAGTGACTTGGGGAACCTGCATGTTGGTGAAACAGACCCTACCCACACCTGAACCCCTTCCTGCTGCACCTGCTCCCCACCATGTCCAGCCTTGGGACATTGTGGCATTTACCAGCAAAACCAACACATCTGTGGAGATGTTTTCAGTGGCAGTTTGTGCATCTGCTTTAGATTGCTTTAAATTACAGCAAGGGGCCAGCTATGTTTAAGTGGGCTCAGAGGTGAGACCAAAGAAATGAGGCTTAAAATTCAAAGCAATCCGACCTGCCCTGCCATGGTGTAATGGTCTGAGTAAGGCTCTGGCATGGAGCCATCTCCCTGCCTCCTGGGAGAGATGCTTTAAAAGCTCCTCACATGGGCAGTTCAAATGATGTACACATGGGGAAAAAGAAAATAGTGTTTAATTGAAACTCTGTACATGTATATATGTTTTTAGGATAAACAAAACAGATTGGGCAAATATTTACTTCTGCCCCTACTGCTACAAAGCAAACTTTCCCACAGCTTTTGACAGAGATAATCTGTTTTTTAGCCATGATGGTGAATTTGTAATGACAAGGTTTCATTCTGAATGCTTCAGAATTTCCTGATTGGTTCTCATGCAATTATTTTGATTAACAATGAGGTTTTCAGACCAACTTGAAAGGGTCTTGGAGCCTTAGGAAAAACCTGGCTCTTGATTATTCCTCTCACTGGGATTATTTTCTGCAGCTTTCTACCACTGGAATCAAGTTCTTTGGAAATCAAAGAAAACTACGTCTTAAAAATATTTCATATTTCCACCCCCCTCTGATAAGGGTTTCTTTAAGTTTAGAAAAATGCTTGTACCCCTGTCAAAAAAAAGAGAAAAGCATAGGATTGGAATAAGAATGAAATCCCAATGTAATTTTTAAATGAAAGTATGTATTTTTAATAAAAATAGATGAATGCTTTCGGTGGTCATTTCTGTGAGAAGGCAACATCTGAAAACAGAAACTGAGAAGTATTCAAGGCATTTCTGATTAAAAAAGAAATGAGATCTGATACTAGAAACCTCTGGATGTTTCTCTTTCATTTATAAACATAGGAGGGAGCTTAAGGAAACATCCATTTGTGCTGTTTACTCAGATTTCATTGTTCTGTTCTTATCACTTAGATTTTTTTACCCTTTTTTTAAGATGATGTGGAAATCTCATAGTGACTTTAGAGTGTGCACGCTAGCAGATCCCCTCCTCACTGCCTGTCTCTGTACTGCAGGTGAGGGCATCTTTCTGCAGATGGGAACAGTCTTCAGGAGTTCCCATTCCTGGCACAAAATGCCATCAGTGGCAAGTATCCTTAATTAAAAGCAATGTATAATGTGCTTGGGCCCAGTGCATCCTAGGCAGGGTCCAAAGCAGTGGGGACTGCACCTCCTTGAACTGTCCCCACAGCTGCCCACAGCACACTGGGCTCACGGGCAGGTGAGAAATGAGACCTGGCTCCTGCTCACAAGAGATGCACCTGCAATAACCCACCCTCTGTGTTTTCGGCTGGGAAGTTGCCAGCATTTAATGCAGCTGCTTACCTGGCACTGCTGGAGGGCTGGAGCTGCCTTTCCCCAGGGGAGGGCAGGGTCACAGCACGGTGCCCACCCGGGCACTGCCACCCCTCCCTGAACTGCCGGGGGAGATGGAAGGTTGATGTCAACCAGGTGAGCCTAAACATCTGCAGTGTAACACTGTGAGACGTCTGCTGCGACAGCTCTGGCATTCACCACGTCCTAGATTAATTTGTCACCTTATAATAATTTGAGTAGAATAGTGGATTTAAGTGTCATAGTGGCAGAACCCGGTGAGGATTGAGGGGGTGGTTTTGCTACAAGTTGAGAAGTCTGTAAATGGGGAAAAAAAACAAATCAGTTTTTGCTTTCTTTGAAAGTGAAGCTTTCTGAGTTCAAGCAGTTAAGCCCAACCAAACTGTCCAAGTAAAGCAAACACACCAGCTCAAGGTAAGTACGTGTAGCAGCATATTTTCTTTCACACCACCAAAAGTGGAAATATAAGCTGTGTGTCTGATGTCATCTCCATACAGATGGGTTTGAAATGCTGGCTCCCATCTGAAACATCATTACTTTTACAGTGAACTTTTAAAAACTCTATTATTGCTGCTAATATTATGTGTATGTATTTTAGAAGTAATTTCCCCGGACTCCAATAAAACGTTCTACCAGGGTTTTGTTCTCTAAACAATTTTAACCCGTATTTTTCCTTTTGGGGAGTACTTTTGGCCCCCAGGCAACACAGAAAAAAAAGTGCTGGCTAAGTAACACCAGATGCAGGAGAGACTGCTGGCCACTAGAGAGCTCCCAGATGAGAAGGCCTTACAGGTTGAAATACAAATATGTTTTGTAATGAAAGCAGAAACCCTCTTTTACTTTAGGGCACAGGGACCAGCCATGAAACACAGAAAGGTTTTTTGCTTAGGTTACAGGAAGAGGCATCATTATCCGTAATTACATTTTTCATACCTGAAATCAAAAGCCCCAAAGCCGTCCTCTCTCCAGAGCAAGGTTTGGAAAGTTATCTTAAATGTTGGTTTGTGCTGATCTCAGGAATGAATGGAAATCTGCTGCAGCCCCTTAAGGGTGTCTGCACAGGGATTGTGTGTCAGCCACCATCTCGTGCCCCATCAATGGTGCAGCCTCAGAGATGCCACGTGTCACCTGGAATTACAGCACTGCAGTCACAGCCTCCTGCTCTGCAGAAAAAGGGCAAGGGGGCACCTCTTCCCTCCCTCTCCCTCACTCAGGCTCCTATTACTGGGGACAAAAGTCACTCACAATGCCTGGGAGCTGAAGGGGTCTGCCCGTGGTATGTGCCGATGGTCCTTTGGGAATCACCTTTGAGACAGGAAGAGACTCTGCCAGGTGCACCCTTTCTGGAGGGACTGGCTGAGGGTCATGTTATTTATATTGGGCTAAAATGCACTGGATTGACTTAAGAGTCTCAGCAAAGCGTGTGGCTGGGCAGTTCACAAGTGAAGCCCAGCCACAGGGTGCAGGGTGGGTTACAGGAGCCTTGTGTTGGTCGTTTGCTGTGAGCACTTTGTCCCCAGTGGCAAGAACCCTTATGGGTTCCTGTGGTGCGTGGGCTGGTGCACTGCAAAGGACGCTGAGGTTGAGCAGCGGGGGGCAGCAGTTGGGCTCAGCATGGCAAGTGCCAGTGCACCTGGGCCAGCGAGCACAGTGCTCACAGGGCACTGCAACACCCCGGGTAGAAAATCTCCAACTCAGCTTGGACCTGCTCCCTTCCTGCTGGCCCCGTGAAATGCTCCTGACCCTGCCATGTGTGGCCTCTCCTGTGACATCCCGCAGCCTGCCCGCCTGGCACATCCTGCTTTGGAGGAGGATGGTAAGTTCACACCTGTCCCTTTCCTGTGTCTGCCACCACAGCTGGGCAAGAGGGCAGCCTGTGTGTGGCAGCAAGAGTGGGCTTTTGTACTGAGCCATGATTTTATGTCTGACAAATGGTGTTTGAAGAGGCAGATCTAGCTTAGTTTCTGGGGTGGGGACAGGAGCCTATAGCTTCCCATGTGCCATATCTGAACAGGCTGCAGAGAATAGTGAGGTGGCCGAGGGTGAGAGTGAGCCCACAGCCAGGGATGGGGGATGGGACTCAGTGCCTTGAAACCCAGAAAGCGTTTCCATTGCTCAACAGTCACACAGCAGAGGAGTGCAAGAGGAACATGGAGATCAGGGTTGACATCATCACGAAACCATTTTAAACATCTTGCTGGAAAAAACAGCAATTGGAGTTCCTGATGGCTGCCACTGCTGTGTCCTATACGTTTTGATAGTACCACATACAGGGTCTAAGGCTGGTGTGCAGAGAGCTGGAAACTCAGTGGGCTGCAAGGGCAAAGAAAAGACAACTTCTTACCCATGCTCTTACACAGGCATCCGGAGCTGGGCCACAAAACCCCATCACCAGGAAGCCCTCTCTGATCAAAGCAAGGAGAGACATGAGTGCCCAGCAATGGGCATGGCCAGGCTATGGCTGGCTGGGGTTTCCTGGCAGCAGGGAAGGGGCTGGGAATATTTGGGGCCCCTTCCCAGTGTGCCCTTTCAGATCTGGGTATCTCCTCTGCCAGAAGCAATTTCCACCCCTTCAATTTCCCAGGGGCTTGGTGAGAGAGAGCAAAAAGTGCTGTCAAAGGTTTTCCCCTTCCCTTCCAAAGTGTAAGCCCCTGGGATCCCCGGCAGGGATTTGGCAGCCACAGGAATGTGTGGGAATCCAGGAGACTTCAGGACAGGGCTTAGGCGTGTACATTGTTAAGAAAAATATCTCATCGAGGACTTCTTTGCATCACCCCCAAGTCTCAGAGCAAAACTGCCCCTGCCGACCCCCCATATCCTGGTTTCTCTCAGGTGCGTCCTTGTTCTCATCAGCCTGGAACAAGGGTGTGCCCAGAGTCCCTGGCCAGGGATGAGCTCAGTGCCGCAGTGTTCGCCGATATTGTGCCTTTCAGGGCGTGAAGGAGTTAAACTTTTCAGATGGAAAGCGAACTGAAGATCAGAGCCGCAGCCTGGTGACCTCCCGCTGCTGGGACAGCAGCAGCCCGCAGTTCCATCCATCCATCCATCCCCGCACCCATCGGCGGCGCGGCCGGAGGAGCAGCGGGCGGTAGGTGCGAGGGGCGGCGGGGCTGGGCAGGGCGGGACCCCGGCCATGGGGCTGCAGGGCACGGCAGGGAGTGAGGGTCCGGGCCGGAGTGCCCGGACAGCTGTGCCCGTGCTGCTTGCAGAAAAGGAGTTGTTCAAAGGGAGCTTGTCCCGACACTGCCTGGGGAATTGTGATTTCTTGCCTTTTGGGACACCGAGTCGGCAGATACCGAGAGTTCGGGAAAAGCGTAGTTTTGTAGCTGAACTCCCTGCATGAAGCGAGGGAGGACACTGTGGGTTTATTTCTCCCTGATGAGAAAGGAATGACAGCTGCATTGTTCAATCCTGTCCTCTGATGATGGTCAGAGATTTACCAATAAATGCAAAAAGCAGCTGATGTCAGTTTACAGGATTTAAACAATGAAAGATTTTTATATAAGTGGAAATTGTTTGGGTTTTTTTTCCCCCCTTGAACTGAAATCAATGTGGTCTGAGTAGTATCAGGCATAGCTTGTTGTGCTAAGTTTTCTCTCTGGCTCTTCAGTTTATGGAGCCATAGCAGACTCTGTGGTTCAAAGATAAAGTGTCAGTAATCTGAAAGTTTATTTTGCAGTAATAAAGTGGTATTGTTTTACCTAAGGATGCATAAACATTTCTCATATAATTTACATTGTAATGTAATCATTTTACATAATAGAATTATCTTATTCAGAAAGCATGGCTAAATCAAAAATCATAATAATTTCTGGTGAAGAAACAAGACTTACTTAACACAGTTAAAAGAAAAACAAGTAGAACCACAATCCTGTAAAACTAAAACCAAAGTAGTATTCTGTTCCCTTCACTGCAAGAATATTCTCAACTCTTATGGCATTTTACATTTTTCCTTAGAAAGAAATCAGAAGACGTATTTCCCTAAAATTTGAGTCTCTTTTTTAAACTAAAATCCTCTTGGGATGATGTTTGAAGGAGGTTGCCAGGCTGCTAAGTGGTAGTTTCTGCCCAGGCGAATGGAAGTGCAATCACCACATTTAAGTCAGAAAAGCTCAAATTGCTCTTTACTGGCCTCTCAGTCACTAGAACTTGATTCCCCCAAGGTACTTTCTGGCCAGAGATGAGGCTCTCCATGCAGGTCTTCTGGTAATTGCATTTGATTTATTCTTCCGTATCACGAAGAACAAGTCAGTGTTACTCTTTGGAAGTATGAACTCTTCCAAATGCTAACGTGTGGGGAGAAAGAAAGCAGCAATTTTTATTATCTTCTTAACAACAACACACAGGAATGTGCTTTGCAATGAGAGTGCAGCTTACGAGTTCCCCTGCCTCAGCTCCAGTCTTTCCAGAGGGTTGCTGGCACAGCCAGGAACCCCTCTGCTGACTGGCCAAGTTAAAAATCCGTCAGGAGAAGCAATAATCCTAGAGGGGGGAAAGGAGGCCATGGGATACATTAAGAAAGGAGCTTTGAAAAGTCATTAGTAGAAATGCAGCGGAGAGCCCCACTCCTGAGGGCACCCCAGAGACAGCCTGTGGCTGCAAAGTAAGATCCATGGGGGATCTGGAGCATTGCTTGTGGCCAGGCAGCACCTGATGTAGGTGACATCACATGGTTCCCTGGTGATTTGTCTCTTAGGACTTCTGGGAAGGGATGCTGGGTGCTTTGGCTTCTGTCATTGACTTAAGCCCTTCCACAATGGTGCAGGACATCCCTGTCTGCCCCCTCTCTATAATTGATGTCACAGAGAATATGTCCTAAGGCAGGTGGTAATTTGTCCCAGGGGAGCACAACCTGCCCAGGCTGGGGAGGTTTATTCAGCAGGGACTTGATACTACTCTCATTCAAGTAGATAATAAAACTGCCATTGAAGTTTTTCAATCACTGATGACTTTCTATGGACTCTCGATTACCACTGCAGCCATGCCCAGAGTGTGCGACTGTGCGGGGGGTGCACAGAGTAGAGAAGTCTGCTGTATCCTGTTTTTGTAAAGGGCTTTTCCTCTTAGTAGTTGTAGTGAAAACAAACATGTGGGAGAACAATGGGACTTTTTTTCTGTTTTCCTCTAGACTTTTAAATACAACAAAAACACGATTAGAATTAAATAAAGTGCATTAACAAAAAAGGGATTCCTATATGTTAATGAGGAAAATAAGCGTAACTATGTGAACATACAATCACAAGCACAAAGGTCATTTGCCTTCTTGATCTCAGCCTGTGTTTTTGCAGTTGAAAGCCTATTCATTAGATACCTGTGAAAACAGGGCACTGGTAAAGAACAATGCCTGTGCCATAAAGCTGTTATCTGTAGGAGGGTTCACACCCCAGAGAAACACCCTTGCATGCTGCTGGGCATTCTGCAGGCTTTGGAGTTGGCAACTCAGCAGGGACCAGAGGGGTGTCTGCAGAAAGGATTTCCTTTCTTCAGATAAACCCAGAGGTATTCTATTTGTTGTGTCTAAAATATTTTTCAATGAACAAAGATAATTCTAGCTGCTGTAAAAATGGAAGTAATATTAAGATGTTAATGCTTTCTAGGAGTAAAACTTGGCATCACTATTCATAGGATGAATGCTCCCAAGAAAACAGGAACTAGGATGAAATACAGTATGTAAGGTGGGACAACTGCCTTCAACTGTTCCTATTCAAATTACGTGTGTTTTAGAGAAAAATCTGACATTGATTCTTCCTTCCATATGAGAGGTGGAGGATGTACTGTAAGAGATAGTTAAGGGTCCGGTTAGCTATTCACGAGGTGAAGTTATTCCTGTTTGAACATATATTTCCCTACTGTGTGCTGCTTAGCTGCAGTTTTCTGCCATGAGTCACTTTTCCCCTGGGAAGTGGAAACCCCTGGCCTCTGACATTGCTCTCTCCATGCAGGTGGTGCAGCTCGTCACAACGTCTGGCCTTGACCTTCTCAGCAGCAGAGCAGGATCTCAAAGCCCTTCACTACAAGGTGGGTTTCCTGTGCCATAGTCATCACCCTCCTGCTGCTCTCCTTTTTCTTGTTGTCTTTTCTGAATAGCAAATATCATACTGGGATTCAGTTTTCAAGTGTGTTTATATGGAATGAGATTATTCATGCTCCTGACAGAGCAATACTCCAATACTCCTCCAATACTCTTCTGACAGAGTAACTTGCGCTTGACTTTTGAAAGATATCCTGGGCTCTCCAGGTATTACAGACTTAGTTTCACTTTATCACCAGTTTAATAAACTGGTTTCACTGGTTTATTGAAGAAGGGCTGCTTGTCGTTGTTGCTTGAAGTGCAGCTGTGTGTGGACACCAAGGTGGGGACACCTTCCAGACCCCATCCGTCAGTGGGTAGATGAGAAAGGCTGAGGAATATCGGTAGGGCCAGATTTCATCCCAGCGTGTTTTGTTTCTGTTGAGGTCAAAGTGCTTTGTGAAATCGATGTGAATTTGAAGGGATTATTTTAAGAGGGGGAGAAAAGGATAAGGTGCAGTAATATCGAAGTGCCACATTGAACATTATTTGGAGTGTAAGATTTTGGATTCTTTTTGAAACAACATATACTTTCAAGAACTGGTTTGCTTTTATTCAGTTCTTACACATAATACAAAGTCAAAAAGAACAGTTTAGAAGCCTCTGAAACCAAGGGGAGCAGCTTTTTTCCATCATTCTCCTGAGAACTGTATGCATCAGGGTTTTGGCTCCAAGTCATAGTGATGCTAAATTTAAAAATCCTTTCACAACAGGGCTCAACCTTTCTCACAACTCTCTTCATAAAAAGCTCAATGTTGAAGTGATAATGTTCGGAACAAAGAACACTTAGTATAAACATTTAGCTTGTACTAAATAAATAACACTTGGTCTTACAGTCACGTTACTGGTGACAGCTTGTACAGCCTGCACCCTTCTCCTGTAATTCGCCAGAACGAAGCAAATATACATTGCTGGGAAAAATTTCTTGACTTTTGTCAAAGAGCCCAACTGCTGTCAGCAAACATATTGTGGGAATATGAATCTGGAAACAAACAGATCATTAGAGGGTGAGTTAAGGTTTTGTGATTTAATTCTAAACATGTTGAGTGAGTGAACCAGAGATATGCAATGCCAGAAAAACTGCGCACCAAAAGGATTTTTTTCTTTAATGAAAGCTGGTATTTGTATTGAATACAAAGTACTTTGGGTGACAAAGATGGTTATGTATGGAAAATATGAAGTTTCGCTTGTTTTGGAGAATTATGAAGATCACTTGATTAGAAGTAAGGTTGTGCCAATACAAGTTTAACATTCTTTCCTTGTGGAAATTATTCATCCATTTAGAGAACTTTATTAAAGTACAATAATTTTCCAATTTAAAATGAGAATGTATACAGAGGTTCTCTGCTTGGACAGCAAGTAGTGATCTGGGCTTGTGCAGTCACATCTCAGGTTGGATATAATCCGTGTTTGCCCTGTTACAACTGTACCAAGGGTTGAGAGAATGAAACAACTTCCCCAATCAGAGCATCTTTTTTGGGAAAAACCCGAGCTGAGACTGTGGTACTGTCCAGCCTGCCGGAGCCACTTGGGTCAAGAACCATCAGGAAGGCAAGGAGCCAGAGGAGCTCTTTGGAGGTCTCCTGAGAGGACTTGTAAATCATCTGTGAATTCCTGAGAGGGCACAACTGTTCTCAGCCTTTTAGAGAAATGCAGTCATGTCGGGGCAGGAAAGAGGAAGGGAGCCCGGCCCCATTCTCCAGCATGAGACCCTGCATCCCTTGGGATGGACCTAGTGCCTGTGGCCAGGCTTGGGCCTTTTCTGGGCTTCCATTCTTGTGACACATCTCAAACCCTCCCCCGTGTCTGGACACATCACTGATGAACGGATATCCCCATCTGCCCCAGCCCCTGTTCTGCAGGGACAGCCACAAGGCGCCCTGTGTCCTTGTGTACTTTGGCAGAGGCTGGAGTTTTGCTCACCCAGGGAAAAGCTGCTTTGGTCTCTTCCCTTCCTGTAGCCAGACAGCTACTGTCTTGGCCTCACTGCCAGCCAAAAGGCAGCCTGAGCTGCTCTACTGTATTTGAGAGGAGAAGGCTATGGTGAGGGAGCAGCTGCACATCTCTACTTCAGAGTCTGCCAAAAAGCCCATGCAGACCTGGAAGACTTCAAAGCTGACTCCTCTGTCAGGCACCTATCCCTGGAGCACTTTCTTCAGACAATAGCAGCTCTGCCATTAATGGTTACCTGCACGATGTCAGTATAATATAAAGAGAATATCCTTTGAGATTGTCAGCCTTTTTGATTGTCCTTCTAGCACATCCAACTACATCCTGGATTTCCTCTAAAATTCAAGTATTTGCTTCCTGTGGTCTTCTTCGTATCCCATTGGCACCATTAACCTGAATACAAATGGGAAAGTATAAGACATTTCCTAGACTCTTTGACAAGATAGCAAAACACTTCTCTTTCTCAGGAGCAGAAAGATGTTTTTATTGGAGTAAATGCCCCTGCAAAATTGGCTGCAGCCCCATGAGCTTGTGGCCGAGGTTCTGAGGTGGCAATGGAGCTCAAACTTGGAGGTGGCTTCAGCTGCCCCTGCTGCAGAAGGATCCCTTCATGACCATGTGCCAGAGTCTTTCTCAGTGCCATCAACACACCTTCTCTTGCCTGGCCCTTCTACAGTGTGGTCAGGCTTCCAGTTATTTCAGTACTGTGTTTTATATGCTCTTAATTTTATAACAAGATAGAGGTTGACCAATACTTTCGGCTATTTCCTGCCTTCTTTCATAACACTGGTTCAAATAGTTATTAAATCAAAAACTCCAGCCAGCTCTTTGACTCCAGCCCGGCACTCAGGGTATGGTTATTAGGGATGCACAGGATGTACTGATACTCATCTCAGGGTGAAGAAACAGATTTTTGCTGCCCTTCTTTTCCCTCTAGGAGAGAGCACTGATGAAGGAGCAGGTTGCAAGAACATGAAAGCACTGCCTAGAAATTTTGGGCTGTTGCAAGAAGATACTAGACTATAATTTCAGAAAATTCTGAGGTTCAGAAGTGCTAATGGCCAGGATAATGTGTTATTTATTGCAAACAGGCATCTCCAGTGGCCTCAAAGGCCTGGATGTCTGACTGCCCTGCTACACGATCAAAACCCCTCTCATAGTCTCAGTCCCAAATTCAGTCTCCAAAGCCAAACAGTGATGGTATCACATTCGCTTTTCATTTCTGTGTGGGCACTGTGCCCATGCAGTTATAACACAGCTGAGCCTGATTTTCATATAGTTCATTGTTTACTTATGACTTACTATAAAGTTGAACTTTTCTTATTTATGAGCAGCCATGAAGATATGGGATTTCATCCACTGGGTGATGACTCATTCATTGGGTTGGACTCTTTAGCTCCTAATACATGACATATTTTGGACTATTGGATGAAAAACATTTATGCATGAGCCCAAATTAAATGAGGTGAATGGAAATAATTAGTTGTTTGTTTTTAAAATCATGTTTGTAGCTGGGTTTGTGCTGGTTCAGCTCCGGGCTCGTTCTAGCAATATGCACAAGGGCAGGATGAGTTGCTGTATGCTATGGTGGAGAGGTGATGAACAGCATTTCTGAGTCAGACGTCTAAACATAACAGGGGCGACTTCGCTTTGTTTCTCTTGCACAAGGAAACTTTGTGGTGATGGAGCATTTGATACTTTCTATGAACTTTAATGACTGCAACATTTCTTGTGCTGCTGCAAACAATTTGAGAAACTAATTTGTAAAATCACTCATAAAAATCTCATGTTCTTTCTTTAATAATAAAACTCCTCGGCTGGAAAAAGAAATAGAAATCCTCAGAAAGAGCAGCTCAGCAGGAGTGTACTTCAGTCGCTCTTGTCTCGGGCATGCTCTCCCCTCCTGTGGGTGCGTCATGCCCCGTGAGTTCAGCAGGAAGGATTCATGCACAGGCAGAAATATCGCCCCCGGTAACGCTCAACTACATAAGGAAAATGAAAAGTTTTTAAAACCTTTTCCCCCTCTTCCTGCCCCCAGCTCTGAGGGATGGGACTGGGACCATGGGAAATGTTGGAGTAACACTGTCGCAGTGAGCGGTTGTTAGGGCTTACAAGTTTTCACAGCCAGGAGCCCTGCCAGCAGAAATTTATGCCTCCATTTCAGCAGTAACGATGCTTCCCAGAGCTGTCAGCCGGCAGCGGGCTGGGAGGCAGCAGCGGGGCGTGTGGGGGACTCACCATGACATAACCACATTCCTGCAGCATGAGAAGATACTCCCAGGCCGCAGCAGGGGCAGCACAGCCCCTTCCCTGCTCCCACCCCACCACCGTGGTTCTCAAGGCCTGGGGAGTGCGGATGAGCCCATCGGCCACGCAGGCTCTGGGTTATTTGGGGGCAGAGTGGCTGGAAAGTTGCCTGTCGGAAAAGGATCTGGGGGTGCTGGTTACAGCAGCTGAACAGGAGCCAGCGTGTGCCCAGGTGGCCAAGAAGGCCAGTGGCATGCTGGCTGTATCAGCAATAGTGTGGCCAGCAGGACCAGGGCAGGGATTGTCCCCCTGTACTGGGCACTGTTGAGGCCACAGCTCCAATCCTGGGCTCAGTTTTGGGCCCCTCACTACACAAAAGACATTGAGGGGCTGCAGTGTGTCCAGAGAAAGGAAACAGGGCTGGGGAAGGGGCTGGAGCACAAGGCTCCTTGGGAGTGGCTGGGGGTGTTTAGCCTGGAGAAAAGGAGGCTTAGAGGGGACCTTCTCCCAGGTGTAACAAGTGACAGGACAAGAAGAAGCAGCCTCAAGTTGCACCAGGGGAGGTTTAGATTGGATATTAAGGAAAATTTCTTCACTAAAGGCACTGTCAAGCACTGGAATGGGCTGCCTAATGCAGTGGTGGAATCACCATCCCTGGAGGTGTTTAAAAGCCATGCAGTTGTGGCACTGAGGTACTTAAGTTACAGGTAGCTTGGCAGTGCCTGGTTAATGGTTGGACTTGGTATCTTAGAGGGATTTTCCAGCCTAAGCGATTCTATGGCTCTATTATTTCACCGCCGCGTTTTTGCTTTTGGTTTTGTCTTTTTTTTTCCTGTGGGGATTTTTATCAAATTAAACCAGTAAGGCGTTTCGCTGGGGCTTGTCCGGCGCGGGGAGCGGCGGGGCCGCCGTGAGGGCCAAGCGGGGCTCGGCGGCCGGCAGGGGGCAGCAGTGCCAAGGGCTCTGTGGGGCCGCTCGCCATGGGGGGCACGGAGCTGTGGGCACGGAGCGGCGGGCACGGAGCGGCGGGAATGGAGCCGGGCTGTGCCCGCACACACCCCCTGCCCGCTGCATCAGCGCTCCTAGGAGCTGTCAGAGCGGCTGGATCTGCCGGGAAGGGAAGCCGGTCTGGCCCCCCCTCAGACAACGAAGCCGTTCTCCAGTTGTGCTTGATCAGTTTGCAACTGCCTCATCACCCCCTGCCACTTCGCTACTGGAACTTTGCTGCTGTCAAGGAACCTGGGAGAAGATTTCTGCTTTGCAGAAGGAAAATTTGCAGTTGCTGTGAGAACCGCAGAAAACTCAGCGCACTGCTGCCAAGGCTGGGGAAGGAGCGGGAGGAAGGCTCCTTGGGGCCAAACCAGCCTGTCACAGGACAGGGAATGGCTCATCCGTCTGTATGGAGCTCCCAGGCTCTGGGCTGTGGCTGTGTCACAGTACCTGTGCCAGATGAGCACCAGCAGCACCAGTGTGTTAACAGCCAGACTGGGGCTTTTCCCATAGGATCGCAGTCTTTCACTGCGGAGTCTTCCCACCTCCTGGTCCCAGAGAGACAGAGATAACACAGGTGTGCTGGCAGGCTCAGCCCCATGCTTTAAGACACAGTCATACCACCTGCTTGCCAGCCAGCGATGGCTGTGCCAAACGAACTAAAGTCCATGCAGAACAGCGGAAGAGTTTCACATACAAAGTTCAACAAAGAGGATATATATCCAGAAGACAACTGCTCTGCAGAGAGCAGGAGAAGGAGACTTGTGGTGCACCTGGCCCTCCTAGGGCATATTGAAATCTGGGGACTCCCTAAAGGAGCTGCTGCCATCTCCCTTCCCAGGCTTGAGCCTCAGAGAAGTCAAAAGCAAACAAGGGCCCCCAGAGGCACCTGGGCGGCCACCATGCTGTGCCTGTGCAAATATTCAGTGCCTCTGAGAGGGCAGTGGTGATAACCCAGAGCTTTGCAGAGCTCCTGCAGCCCTGCACTGGTGACATCCTCACTGCCAGGCCCCTGAGGGGCTTCCACATAGCAAAACTGGCCCCAGCTGGATCGGATCACCCCCATCCTGCTGCAAACCATGTTATCACCAGGGCTGTAAAGATAAAACAATTTACCTGGGGCTGTTCTATCTATAACTCACTCTTCCCTCCCCCTTCTCTAAAACCACTATTGCAGCAATGAGGCAACTGGAACTAAGGTACAGCAACCACCCTCAAAAAAGATCCTCAAACCATGCCCCAACCCTGTTCCCCTTTTACATTTGGCTCTTGCTCACTCTGATTAGTAGGACTGGGCTTGCCAGAGCACTGGTTTTCCCCCTTTGTGTCATACCAGGCTCTTGGTTGGTGTTTTAACCTGTAGGGAAGTGACAATAGTTACAAATACAAGGTTCCTTGCTTGGAGTGCCATACCAGATGGCTGATGTGAAGTGCAGTGCCAGATGCTGCGGTGGCTGAATTGCCTTTGAAATGCACAGTTCCTTAATTGAAAAGTGTCTATTTTTACTTTTGGTCCTTTTCAGTTAGACAGCTTGTGACTGGGCCATTTCTCAATAGATCTCCCATTTCAGGACTGCCAGGCACACAAGGAGCAGAAGGTGCCAGCTGCCCAACTAGCACCACCAGTATCACCTTTCTAATGCCATCATCTCCCATTAGTATATCATTTAGTCCTTTTTTTGTTGTTTTTTTTTATTTTGAGCTGGTGATTTTGGGCCTGCTTCATAAAATCCAGGAATCATCGTTTTGAGAAAAGCAGGAACCTGGGAATTGCAAGTTTTGCCCTACAAGCCAAAGGTTAAGCCAGAGCAGAGTGAGGATCCCCCCATGGGAATCTCACATTTTTTAGGGAAAGTATACAGGCAGAAAAGATCCTAGGAATTGATAAGGCATTAACTGTGCCATGGGGTGAGTGATCTATTCAGCTTTCTTCCTGCCCTGTTTTCTCCCATCTGGGAACTCCAGTTTCTTTGGACAAACCCTTGCTGTGTTGTCCCCAGACACCTAGCCCCCTAGTTCATGCAGGGTACACACATCTCAGGGTTTTCCAAACTGCCACCTTCCTTCTGCCCACCCCGGGGTGGTTTCTTCCATTTGTTCCGGGACGCCGGCAACACCCTGCCTTTTTCCCCCTCCTGGTTCTTCTTGCACCCGCACACCCTCCTTTCCTCTTCTAGGGTGTTGCTGGGCAGAGCTCAGCTGCAGGACATTGTTACGGTGCAATATACTCACTAATAGCAGAACTGACTAACAGCTATGCAGGGGGAAGGGTGGCTTGAGGCTGGCCAGGTCCAAGTGCTTTTCTTCTGCCTTTTATTATTCCTAATTCTCACCCAAATCAATGTGATGCTGTCCACAGAGGCCTTTGCCATTCCTCCTGCTTCTGCAACATGTTTAAAACCTTAGATTTCTTTCAAGTAGAGGAATGCCCCCAAACACATGCCTCACACGTACAAGCATTTATGGAGGAAGTTAAATTCTCTAATTGCTTGGCTGGATCAATCCCTGCTGGATCAATCCCAGCACTGAGCTGAGCAGCAGAACAATGTACAGCCCTTGTGTCCTTATGCACCAGGCAAGGCTTATCAGCCATGTAGGGGCTAATAAAGCAGCTTTCAAATGAGTCAGGAGACTTAAGGCTTCTTTTATGCAAGATTTTTGTCTGGGAATATTTTTGTGAGAATGTTTAAAAAAGAGAAAGGAGCATGACTTCAATCTTTTGCAGAAAGCAAATCCACTTAAAAGTGCTGTTGGGGTTGGTTATTTGCCATCATGAGAACACTGCAGTGGGGACGGTGGAAATGAGCACCACACTGTCATGCCTTTCCTCTGAAATTGCTGGGATCTTGTGTTTTCACTCACTCTGCACACTGGCATTCTCACCTCACTGCTGCATCCTGGAGTGTGTGCCAGGAAAGCCAAAAAACTCCCCCTTTGGCTGGACATAGGTCAACAATTTTGTTTATGTCACACAGAAGAGTTTTGGTTTGTTTAAAAAATATACACTGTTCCCCTGGAAAGCGTTCCTTCCTATGCTACATCCAGCTGTCCCAAGGAGGAACTTGGCTACTCCTCTGAAGTCAAACAAAACTATTCATCTGTATCTCAGGTTACAACAGCTCCTGAAGAGTAACTGGGAAACACTTGGAATTCTGTGCAGTCCGTGAGCTCTGGCAGATGTGAGGTGCTTACTTCCAACTTTACACGGTCACTCCTTCAAACTCCAACTCACAGAGTAAAAGCACAAGAAAAGAAATTCAGACCCTGAGAAAAACGGGTGTATCATATTAGGAAGAGAACTCTGGTTACCCTGAGTGCAAACACAAGCAGTAAGTAAGATTGGAAGTAGGCAGAGAAAATGCCTAATGAGGCCCGTGCCTGCGGTATCTGCTAGGGGCAGGAAGCCCTGATTAGCTGCACACTGGAGCATTGTGTGGGTTTGTATAGGATCTGACTTCCCAGGTCACGAAATCAGATCCTGAGTTATTTTAAAAATGAGCTGCTATTTAAATTATTTTTCAACTTCATGTTTGATATGTCAAGTCACATTTATTTGGGTAAGCTGTGTTTCGCTCGGACACCCACAGCGCAGCCATCGCTGCATTCCTGGTGCTGGGGGGTGTTCTGGCTGACAGCAGGCACTGCCGTGGGGACATTTGCACTGCCAGGCATTGTCCTCTGGTACTGACACAACTTTGTCTGGATTTTGGAAAGAGAGATGCTTATTCATGGCTGCGAGTATGTGTTTTTTCATTTAAAATCAACTTCATAAATCCAAAGTAAAATTAAACGCCCTGCAGCAGTTTATCAGTCAGAAAAATAGATGAACCAAGAAAAAGATATGAACTTCATAACATTTCCATGGGAACAAGCAACAAGGGTATTTTGGACAAATGAATTAGGTGAATTCCTGCATGAGACACTCCCAGGGAATGCCCTGTCCTTGCTCTTCCAGTATGTGCTAGATGGATTTCAGTTTAGTTGTGTCCTCTGATTTCAGGATAACAAAAGCACAAGCAGCCTTGCTCTTGGGCTGTTTACAGCCTGTGTCAAAAACAGACCTTTAAATTCCAGCAGCAAGTCTCCCTGGGACCCAAGGCAAAAGCAGCACTACAAGTTCTTGCAAAACACTGTGTTTGCCAGATGGATGGCTGCTTTTGGCACCAGTTTCAGCTTCTGGATACAGATATAATGCAGCAAGACATATATATACACATATATAATGCAGCAAGAACTCTGTGTAGAAGAAAAACCATGTTCATCCAGACACAGAGAGATGAAAATTGCCCCAGACACAACTGCTATTAGAAGCAACTGTTGCCTGAATACTCTTTCCAAGTATAAATTTCAGTGCAAATTCTAGAACAAGTTATATTTTTCAGCATATTTCTAGAGATTTCTCTGCCTGAAGACATCCCTCTGACCGATTTGGACTGAACTGCTGCTGCAGGCTCTCATATTGCTGTCTTCCTTGGATAAGAGAGGAGGAAACAGAAGATGGAAAAACTCAGAACAAGTTGTATCAAAGGTCCTAGCCAATATCTGTATAATGCAGAACTTCTTTGCCTTCCATAGAGCTGCTGAATAAGGAAAATGCAATCCATATGATGCAATTCATTTGATTCATGCTTTGACTTGAACGGCTTGTCTGGGTTTGGCTTCACTTGGTAGAGATCATGGTAACAAAAGGAGAGGTATAATGACTACTTCATCAATTGAGAAGAAACACTTCTATTGTCTTTCAGAATCCAGTAAATAGGTAACGGGTGAAGAAAATGAGCAGTGTGTTTGGAAACCTTTGACACGGGAGGCTGGGAGGATCTGGCTGTGATGCTGAGCCAGGCTCCATGCTGCCAACTGCGCAGCAATGCCATTTATGGTCACTTAGTCATTAAATCTCTTCGAGTTACGGTGCCTGCGGCTTCTGAAAAGGCAAACCTTTAACTACTGTGAGCCTCAGCTGCTGGATCTTTAGTGTTACCGGCTGGGTGCTGGGTTAGTGGATGAGCTGCCCCGCGGGGATGTGAGGATTAGCATCTGAACACTGGTTTGAATGTGCTACGATTTATTTTATGGCATTTGTTATGCATGGCTTTTGTTTTAATGCACAATGCTGTCCTGTGTTTGGATAAGGCTATTATGTGGCAAAAAATTATAAATACTTAAAATCTCGTGATAAATTTCTAAAGCTACCTGGGTGCTATAGCCCATGGCCCAGTTATTCTTTTTCCAAGCCTTTGTCCTGGCAACTCATAAGTTTTGATGGCCCCAGGGTACAAACCTTCAGTATACTGCTGCTTTGACAGGAACCTGTGGAAAAAACTGAAGCATTCTGCTGGCTTTTCACCACACTTTTCTGCTGAGATATGATGCAAAATCACTTGTGTGGGGTTAGTTGTAGTGTGGGAGAAAAAAGTCATTGCTCCTTTTGTATTAGCAACACCACTGAAATCTTTAAAATGTGACATTTCTGTTGCACAGATCCTCAGAAAGGTGATAACTAAAGCACGACCTGCCAGGGACAGAGAAAAGTCCTTTTACCTTCAGACTCAGCTTGAATGCTCAGCCATGGCTGATTCCTGCTCTAAGCAAAGTGTGCAGATGTTGGATTAACAACTGAGATTAATTCCTGTTCTTGTACTCTTACAATCAAAGCAAGCTTTTGCTGAAAAATGCATCAAGCAGAGAGCATGTACAGTGTCCCAAATGGCTGGGATCTCTCATGTATGGCCCATGACTTGGAGGAATCCAATAACATATCATCACATGGGACTGTGATAAGTTGATTACCCTGAAATAGACCTGACTTCATTAGTCACGCCATCATGTGCTGTTCACTGATGTCAGTGAGGGCCCTGCCGCCGCTCCCCACACCCTTCTGCTTTTGCAAAACCCGGCTTCAACAGAATTTCCCTCAATGATACAGCCGGTGTTAGGACTGCCCTTTCTCTCTGCTGTTAGTATGCTCCAAAAAACTCATGGCAAGTGTCCACCATGGAGCCCCATGGTACCATTTCAGGGCTTTCAAGGATATGATAAATGAGATTAAATTTCTTTTAAGGATTGTCAGTGATCCCAAAAAGAGCAGAAACAGACCTGCAAAGGCCAGACAACTTTTATTTACCTTTACAGTTTCAAATGTGCTCCTAATTTTTTAAAAATCCTGCCAGCAAAGCAACTCCCTGTGAATTTGGAGAACTTAATGCCATATTCTGGTCTGAGAGACATTCTGGACTGACTTTTTGCTAAAAATAGAGCATGAATTGAATGATGAATTGCCCTTACAATTTATTCCATTTGTCAAGGCTGTATTTTCAAACACAAAATATTCTGAGCAGTTCCATGGTAGAACGATGAGTATGTGGCAGAGGAAGCCCTCTGCTGCTGAATTAAACAGGGTCTTTTTAAATTGAGCCTTGCAGTGAATTAGTATAGAGGAAGAGTATTTTTAAAACAGTGAAAAAAAATCATTGCTGTGTTTTCACAACCACCTAAAGAGAACCAAGAAAGCAATGACAGTGTTCTTCCTTCCTTGTATCTGCATCTAGCAAGTAAAGGAAGAACGGAATGGAAAGATCCTTGTCATACAGGACAAATCAGAAGAAAAAAGTATCCATCCCAGAGCATAGTATTGAAATCTCCCTCCCTTTCTGCCTATATACGTATATCCACCCAAATATCTACGCATATAAATATGCACATAAGGTTATTTCTGCAAGGCATACATTAGTTCATTTGCAATAATATACAGTACCAAGATGGTATTCCAGCAAGTACAGATTCATGGGTCAGCTTGTTTTTATTTCTCTGTCTCCTGATGAAACTTGAAACACAGATTCACTTGTGTTAAACTGTCTTCCAACTTCATTTCAAAGGAAATACAGTTTTCCAGGTCAAATGTGACCCCAAGAAGAATCTGATCACAGAGCAGTACAGAAGGACTCTCTCATCAGTAGATAAGACCGGCATTGATGCCCAGCCTTGCAGTTGCTGCCACAGCTGGATATCACGTTTGTGGCCAGGCAGGTGCCAGACAGGGCACCTCTCCTGATCTCAGCCACCCGTGCAGGCGATGGGGTGCTGTGCAGGCAGGGGCTACCCCTCTTTGCTTCCCATCAACCAGAAATCTTGATGAGACCATAGCTGTGAGAGTCATCTGTAACTGGGAAGAAAGGAAAGAAAGAAGATCTGTTCTTCAGAGCAGAAATTATTTTGCTTTTTTCATTTTCTTCCCATAAAGCAATCTTTGTTTCCCAATATTCGTGAAAGCAGTCAGGATGCAAAAGGCTGAATTCTGATCAAAAGCCCTGTGATGTGCAGGGAAGGGCACCTGTGACATGGGCTGCTGCATCCAGACCACCGGCACCCCACCAACCCTGCATGGTGCCAACAGCAACAGCCCTGATTGTGCCACTGCCCTTGTCCTGAGTCTAATGGGGTGAGCTGGGCTTGCATGTCTATGCCAGAGCTTTGCTGAGAGCTTCACATCTGGTTTTGTGCCTCAGTGCTTCTGATGCAATGGATGGATGGATGGAAGGAGTGCTGGAAAGCCACTCAAAGAAACCGCTGTCTTTATGTGTGCAGAATATGTCATTGCACAATATATCATTGGGATGCAAATTTTCTTTGCTGGGTCTATGGAAAAAATTATTTTTATTGAAAATTTTAGCAAAATATGGATGTGAAAAATAGAAGTCCTAATACTAATTTTATCTTTTTCCTGTGTAATTCCTATTCACTGCCTTTGTTACAGAAAAAACAATGGCTGAAGCTTCAACTTCCAGCATGGCACAGGCACAAAATGATATTAAAAAGTTTGCATTACTAGGTGTGGGACTGAAAAGGAAAGGAAATTAAAATATTATAAGCAATCAGCTAATCCGGATGTGGAATGGTTGCTAAGGAGTCTCAGCCCAGGCCAAAGTCAATAAGCAATTAGTATCTATTAAAAGATGAAGTATAGGATGATGGGAGAAAAGTCCTTGAGAAAAGGCTCAGCTCCATGTTTCCAGGCTGCCTTCCCCTGGGCTGGACAAGCCTGTGCTGACAGCAGAGAGCTGCTCGCAGAGGCACAACCTGCCCTGACTGCAGCATCTCTATGCCCTGTCACTGGCTTTGCTCTGTAAATGAAAGCTCTCACCTAATGTCAGTTTTTATTTGAATAATAAAAGCAGCTTCCTGCTGCTTGGCACAGTAATTTGAGGAACGAGCAGTGACTGCTGTGCCATGAGATACACCTCAACATTTCAGTATACTAAATGTGATCTCTGATTTCTTTGATAGTTTTAAAACAGGAGACAATGCTGATTAGTGAACAATGGAAGTTTAGACATAACTCCCACTTTACCTCACCTTCATATTTGCTTCTTTCTTAATTTATTATCAACAAATGCATCTAATATAAATTAGTCTGGGGGAAGGATCTTTTAAGTCACTGGAGAGAAACCATGGTGTGATGGTTTAGTGGAGGCATTAGAATAAGACCCTTGAAATAAAATAATTGGACATCTGTATTCTAATTTTCTAGCTGAGAATGACTATAGTAATTTAATTAAATAAGACTTTATTGATTGTGTTTTAATGGATTTGTTTTCTCTGACAGATACCTGCACCTTTCAGTGTGGCAGCCTTGATGTAAATAGGTAGACACGTACACACTTCACTTGAATCAGTGGAGCAGCTCCTGGTAGGAAAACCAAGACCATAAGTGCCTACTGGATTGGAGCCAAGGGTGGACGGGTGGGCACAGGCTTCCCTCGGGATAGGGACACGCAGGGACACCTCACCGCAGCTTTCAGGGACCCACTAAGTGCCATAAGATGTCTCGGCGACCTGCAAAAATTCAGTATGCAGCAAGACAGCTGGAGTAGTTCTATTGACTCTTCTGTCATCAAATGAGTCAGCAGCAAGTCAGAGTCTTGTAGGTCAGCAGGGAGTGGCGCGCCAGGAAATCAGTCACAAAAGTGGGGGGAAGCAAAGAACCCCCAAGAATTCGAACCATAATTGACTGCTTTTAGAAGTTTCTATTATTTTCAAATGGCCGACAAAATCGTATGTGCTGGCACAGAGGTTGCTGTCCCTTTGCCACACTGCATCTCGTGTGAGCACCCTCAGCCTCTCCCGGCGCGGGCTGTGCAGAATAGAATCCCCCCGGCCCAGAGCGCAGCTCTGCTGGGCACCCTGCACAGCTCTGCAGGCCCGGCGAGGGGTCATCCACCCGTGGCTGCATCCACCCGCGGCCGTCACACAGCTGGCGGCCTGACCTGTGTCCCCTGAGTGGGGCTGTGGTGGAGGTGCGCGGGTGGCTCGGGGGCTGCGCTCCTGTTCCTCCTGCGGGTTTCATTTGTCTGTGGGCCGAGGGGGCTGCACCCCGGGCGGGCAGTAGCGCCAGGCCAGCTGCCCTCCTGCCCCGGCCCCGCCCGACACCTCGGCCAGGTGAGCGTCGGCCCAGCGTGGACCCCGGTCCATCAGGGGCTCGGCCAGGCTAGCCCAGCCCAGCCCAGGCCGCCCCCGCGGGCCGGTGCGGCGGGGAGCGGGGTGGATGCGGCGGAGGGCGTGCCGCTCCCGGCGGATAAAGGCCGGGCGGCGGCGCGGGGCCGCGCAGAGCGGGCGGGTCGAGCAGCGGGGGAGGCAGCAGCAGCGGAGGCAGCGAGAGTGGGAAAAGGAGAGGGGCCGCTGTAGAGCACCGCGCCGTTCACTCTTTTCCCTCCCTCCCTCCCCGCAGGCGGCCGGGCGGGGCGCGGGCGGAGCGCAGCGGATCGAAGAGGCGGAGCGGGGCTGGCCATGAGCACGCAGGCGCGGGGTCAGGGCGCGCGGAGAGCGGCCGATCCCGACGGCGAGATGCCCGCCACCGAGAAGGACCTGGCGGAGGACGCGCCTTGGAAGCGGATCCAGCAGAACACCTTCACCCGCTGGTGCAACGAGCACCTGCGCTGCGTCAACAAGCGCATCGGCAACTTGCAGCATGACCTGAGCGACGGGCTGCGGTTGATCGCGCTGCTGGAGGTGCTCAGCCAGAAGCGCATGTACCGCAAGTACCACCAGCGGCCCACCTTCCGCCAGATGCAGCTGGAGAACGTCTCGGTGGCCCTCGAATTCCTGGAGCGAGAGAGCATCAAGCTGGTCTCCATCGGTGAGTGCGTCTCCGGCGGGCCGTTTTGTTATTTTCTCGTTTTATTGTGTTTTTTCCTGCGCTGGACCTTTGCCTGGCGGAGCTATGACGACGGGGCTCGGGGCACTGGGGGCTCCAGGCTCGCAAGCTGAGGAGCTTCAGCTGCTTCTATCTTTAAAGAGCTCTGTGTGCCGTGGGGCTGCCCCACAGCCCGGCTGCTGGGGCTGGCAGTGATCTCCTGTCCTCCTCAGTGTCTCTCTTGGTCACCACTTCATAGATGAAGCTTTGCTTTCAGGTCTTTCCTGAAGAAACCCCCTAGCTGGGGCGTGTTCTCTCCCTGTGCAGCCAGTTCCTCCAGGCACTGACCCCTCCAGCAGCCCGGCAGGAGTCTGCGGCTGGACGATGCCGCTCTGGCTGGGCGTACCTGGCCTCTGGCGGAGTGCTGGAGCCAGACTCACGGCGGTGCAGAAATAGCTGCAGCCGTAGATAGTATAGGAGAGTGGGGAGACTTTGCTCACCACAGCCCAGTAGATGATGCCAGTGTTCAGATGAGCATTGATGCTTGCCTAAGCACAGTTGCAGCTTTCGAAGAGGATTGCACTTTCTCTTCAATCTTTCTGCTGCGGTAGGTTACGGCAGAAAATGTTCAGGGAACCCTACTAAGCCCAGGCAATGGGTGATTTGAGCTACTGCCACCCAGGCTGCCATGAGATTTGCGCTGTACTGGAGCGTGCAGTTAGTTGATAGCTGGTAGTTTGGAAGGTGCTGGCATGCACGTCGGATTGCGGATGATCCCTCAGGAATGCATCCGTTTACCGTTTGGGGAATAGCTCAGGTGTGGCCACAGCTTAGTCTGTAAAGCAGTAATTTGAATGCCTGAGAGATCTCTGGGAAGGAATGTGAATGCCTTTTCTAGTTCTTTGCCGGATAACTATAACTACTGCTTCCTGATAACTTTGGCCTCGATGAATTGCACAGCTGAATTTGGGTGAGTGTAGCTCTCCTCAGCTGTCTAAAATGCTTGGCCAAGGTAAAAGCAGTTTCACTTCAAACGCTTTAACTACAATAGCAAGAAAATAGAAACTTCTCCAGTGTGAGGGAGACCTGGCCCTCTCTGGAAACCTGTAACTGGGTACCCTCTTCCTCCTCTCTACTAATGTGTAAAAGCAGCTTTGGACAAGAAGTGAGGACTCTTGGTCCCGAGTGGCTGATTGTTCTCCCTAGGCAGAACAGCTAATGTACTTGCAGCTGGGAATGAAGCTGGTGCTAATTATTTACTTAGAGCTGGATTCCCTTTGCACTCAGTGGGGTTCGAATTGCAGCTGCTGATTCCTGGGCTGAGCTTTTGCTAACATCAGAGCTCACCTTTCTGTGGCAGCTGCTGGACTAGCTTCAACACTAGGCCAGCACTCCCCTCCTATTGTATTGTTTTCCCTAGAAAAATGTTGTTGCTCCAGCTGCCTTCCTCTTTGTCTGTGGAACTTCCCGAGGGTGACGGGTTTGGGAGATCAAGGCTACTCCAGTCAGGTCTGGCTTTCAGTGACTTCCTTTCTAGAAATGCTGCTGCAGCAGCTCAGCTCCTTTACATGGTTAGGCTGAACTGCAGGGTGTCTGTAATCATTTAAGACACGTCTGTTTGTTTTATGGCTTACTTGAATTGTGTTGGCTATTAAAAAAAACAAATAAAATTTAAGAAACCCAAACCCTGAGAAAACTCGAAGCTTTGAGAGAATGGAATGACTATGACTGCTGATGCTTTTGCCATATCCCAGCCTCTGCCTGAAGGAGTGTACAGCTCCATCTGTGCTCTGCCACCTGAGCTGGAGCCAAGGAGTAGCACAGGAGCCCTACTGTACAGTCCTGGATAAACTGAGCCTGTCCTGAAAAAATGTTCTGAATGCCTTTTCCAAAAAAGACATTCTGAGTAAGCCTTGCAGTGCTCTGCTGGGTTGAAGGGCTGAAGCTGTCAGCACCTGTCCTGCAGGTGCAGTGTCCATTAGGTTTACTACCTGTTCCTGGTGTATTTTTCCCTGCAGATTCTGAAAAACTTGAGGCTTTCTTTTTGTTTCTGCTGTTTAGTCTCTTTTGTGTTGTTGAACAAAACCAGGGTCATTGCAGACCCTGGAGCTGAAGTGAAAAAAATAAACTAGTAAAGGTTCTAGGTGGAGGATCTTTATGACCAGGTTGGTCTTTAGGGCCAGCTCTGAGAAAACCTGACAGCTGCGCCTGCTGGATTTCTGGCATTCATAATGCCATCAGACCTCTGCTAAGTGGATGCAGTGCCTGTTCCAGTTATTATTTAACTTCCAGGAACATTTTGGAAGCCATGTGTTATGGCTCAGCTACTGCTGCTGTACTACAACCACATTTTAAAACCTTTTCAGTAGCAAGGTTTTGGCATTCAATGTTTGTCTATTTTAAATAAGTCTGCCTATACTCCGTGTTTGACCACACCCCTTTCTGGATGCACATTAGCAGCCCAGCCTCTCCTGCTGCTGTTACCCCTTGTTTAGTCTCTGCTCCAAGTCTTTTACTAGTTTCAAGGAGCTTTCCTTTTAGGTATGAAGTGTCTTCACTTCAATGTAAAATTGACTGCCTGTATGATCTACTGTAAGAAAGGCCATGAAGCACATAAGTGCTTTGTGCCATCCAGCAAGATGGGAGTGAATGTTTCGAAAAAGCTGCTGTGGGAGCAGGTGACTTCACAGAGCCTTCTGCTCAACATGAGGTGGTTGCCGTGCTTCTCAAGTGTTAACAAGTGTTAAGTCTAGCTTTTTTCCTTGTCTGCTAGACTGAGATAATTGCAAATTCCTGGGTGCTGAGTGGCATGCTGCATGACAGGCACTGGGAGTAGGATGCCAGGAATGTAGAGCACAAGGGCTTTGCTCTTGGCTAAAGGGGCTGATCGACTCTACAGATTACTTAGTGGAGAAGGGAGGGTGGTTGAAGCTAATTTGGCATGGAGTTTGTCCCTAGAAACCCTGGTAACTGGCAATAGGAGTCAACTGATGTACTTAGAAACAGAGGAGTTAGGTGGCTGAAGCATGGCAAATGATTTTGGGGTGACACCTGCCAGATTTCACCCAAGCTTGCAGCCGTCAGGTCCTAGGTGCATACTCTGCTGCTCAGTACCTGTGGGCAGTGTTCTCGTGGCTGCTGCTCATCCAGCAGCCTCATGTCACTGGTAGAGGGAGGATGGGTGCCAGGATGCCTTGTTGCATAAAACTGCAGTCTTGGGCTGCTACCGTCGGATTGAGCAAACTGAAAAATGTGGTTTCTCTGCCAGGTTGCACTTTCACCAGGTAAATGAGCTTGCCTCACAACGGCAGGATGTGAAGTGGCAATGCAAGATCTGCTGCAGTAGTATCCAGTGCTGCCCTTGGCTGCAGTTGTGTGATTTGTTTACAGCTTTGTCTCTGCGGTGGTCCTGTGTCCTGCTGCAGTGCCTGCGGGGCATTAAGCTATGCCAGGAAGGAGCTGGGCAAAGAGATGATGGAGTTATAATCATGGTGTGTTCGTACTTCCCTCATGGAGTTTGGTGGTGGCATATCCCAGCTGCAGGAGTACTGACCAAACCTAACCTGTACATTGGGTGGAGTTTTGGTTAATGACCAGGTACTTGATGTACACACTGTGGACTGTAGTGTGCTTAAGGTGAAAATACCTGTGAGTCTGAGGACCTTATAGAATTCTCATTTTAGGAAAATAGTTGAAAACCAAGTTTCTTCTCTATGTTGCTTATATGTTAGAGTGCCAAAGCAAACTGTACGTTTCTAGAGGGAAAACTAGTCTCTTGTAAAACAGTAAATGTGTTGTCCTGTAACGTTTAGAGGTAGGTCCTTGAAAACTGAAAAAATGTATTTTCAGCCTGTGTACATTTAAGTGTTCTTCTCTCTCCCTCAATGTTCTATTAAGACATCATAAGGAGGTAGTCAAAATACACTTGTATTTTGTCTGCCACTTATCTATGACTTCCCTGGATGCTGCTTTCTGGAAAATATCCAGTGTGTCTTGGAAGCAGATTTCTGCTTCTTGGAAATACGACAATTTCCTTCCCCTTGAAAATAATTTTTGATAGATGGACGGTAGACCTCTTTGCTGGAGGTGGCTTCAGCTTTGGAAGGTGCTTGGTCTCCCCAGGACCTTCTGTTTCAGTACTTGGACTGCTGGTCTAATGAAAAATTGCCTTTGCCAGAGCTATGACTTCCAAGTTACAGGAGACTTTTAAGGTAGCTTACACAGACTGTTCTTGCATTCTTTTACATACGAGCGGAAACTTGTAAAGTGATCAAACTTGGGTAAAATTACTTAGAGCCAGTTAGACTAATGTGCTAAACAGCTTTTTCATTTAAGGCCCTGAAGGCTATGCCAGCTATTCAAGATGGATTGAAATTTTAACTGCTCCATATTCTAATGCCACGTCCTGTATTGACTTACATGGGGATGTTTAAATCTAAATGGGTTAGGATAACTCTTTTCTAGCCTACAACTGTAACCTAAGAATGTGGTTAGCCTTGTGTGTGGTCATGCTGCTATGTTGCCAGCATTGTTCTGTGTCTGCTCCAAGCAATGGGAAGTAGAACAATGGCCTCTGAATCCCCTAGGCTGCAGAGGAATTCTGTTTTCTCTCTGCCGCTCAGAAAAAGACTTTGATGAGTGGCTAGTGTGGGTCCTGAACAAGGGCCTGCTAAGTTTAGACCACTAATCTGTGTTTAGCAAGCATACCAGAGTGAAAGTGTATTGCTGGTCATGCTGGAGTGAACAAACCTCTGCTGTACTGTGACGCTTAGCAGGTCCCTGCCACCAGCATCAGGTGGCCCTGTTTTCCTTTATTGCCTGGCATGATAGTGAGCTTATGAATATGTCACTTGACTCAGAGAGTAAAAAAGACACAGAGCTCAGTGAACTGGTGTTTGGCTTTGTCTGGTGTGATACCAGTGTGCTTGAAGAGCCTGTCACAGTGGCTCTTGCTTACAAAGCATTGGGCGTGACTCTGGCTGTTGGGGAGGTAGCCAGGCTTTCTGTAGGCAAACCGTAGGTACCTGTGGGGTTTTCTTGCTTTTTTTGGTGTCCTGTGATAGTACTGTGGGTCCTATTCTAGAGTACCACCCATGGTAGTGATGGTGGGTGGAAGTAGGAGAGGATGGGTAGCTGCAATCAACTTGGATATTGCAAGAAAAATGCAATCGGATATATACCAAATGTGTCTCTGCCAGAGGAAGTAAATGCTGTGTAGCTGAATGTTAACTGCTGTGGGAAGACTGGAACCCAAAATATACATAAAGACTAGAAGAAGGCACCACCTACCCTTGTTCGGAGATCTGAGCAGCGTGCTACAGCCTTCCCTTTCAGGCTGAATACCTGCTAATGGTCAAAGGTGATGGTGGACCACTGTGTCTTTCCTTGGTGTTTGGAGGAATAAGAGTAGCAGTTTCATGAAAATACTGTATCTGTGAGACTTGTGCTAGCTGCTTCTGTATCTTTTTTTGATTGTTCTTGTCTGTCTGTGTGTGGTAAAAGTGGATATTCACCCCACCCTCTTGCAACCCCCTGCCGGGTGGGATGAGTAGAGCTACCCTTGCTCTTCCTGGGAACTTGACCTCGGGTTCAGAGTTGAGTCAACTGAGCCCATTGCACAGAACCTCAAATCTAAGCAAGCTCTGCCTGCTTATTTGGATTTGTGCAATGAAACTCAAGTGAGTTTTCCCCCCTAGGTTCTGCTTCTGGGGACTTGGCGCAGATTTTCTTTCCCCACCAGGCAAAAGTTTGTGTGGTTGCACTCCTGCCTGTTTATGTTCCTCCTAAGGAAGAACTAGTGCTCTGTAATCTAACAGGGAGGACTTTCTTCGAGGTCATCATTAGGAGATAAATCCCAGTTCTGTACTCAAAAGCCTTGCAGTAAGTGTATGCTGTATCTTAACCAGATGGTTCTCTCAACTCTGATGTGGTCTCTAACTTGTCTGTCAGCCTCCCTTGACTCTGTCCCTCCTGCAACTAACCTTGAATTTTGAAGATGCCTACATAGTATCTGGTACATCACAGTGAGAATTGGATCTGTGATGGTCTTTGGGTTCACCTAATGGATTGCAAATCCTTGTATAAGTGCTATTCTGCTGTAAGCAGTTGAAGTCTAACATCTGTACTGAGATGTAATGCAACGTCTAGTTCCTGTTGTGCTTGTACATGGCAACTGGGATACAACCACTGCAAGAATAAACTGCATTTTTGTGTTAGTGAAAACAAGCTAGGCCACTTCAAACAGCAGCCATATGAAGCTTTGCCCAAGTTCCTGGGGAAGCAAGGGTTGCCTGGCACATCCTCCCTTGTGGTAAGGCAGCAGACACTGCCCTGGGCTGCCTGGGAGTGGGCAAAGGGTGGAGTAGCTGAATCCTGTCTCCCCTGGTGTGATGGGTTGAAGTTGTTTGAACCTCCTGCTGATATTGCTCTTGAAAGAAAACAGCCATGTCTCTCTCAAATGTCTGAGAAGAATGGCCACACAAGCAGCTGCACTGTCTGGTTACTATTGGGATGATTCCTCTGAGTCAGGTGATGGCCCTTTGCTGTTCCTTAAAACTTGGAGAAGTAGACAACTAAACTAATGGGAAGGAACCAGTAAATACAGAAGGCAGTCTCTTTAAGTTATACATTCAGCAGATACTCAAGAGTTAATTTGTCTGGGTCACTGAAATATAGCAAGTTTTACTGATCAAGCTGGTGAGTTGGTAGTGGCAGAGCTTTGACCATGGAGGCTGTGGCCTTGCAAAGGGACAAGCTGTTTTCATCTAACAGCAGCAGCAGGTTGCATGAACTCTCCTGTTACCCAGTAACAGCACAAAAATTGCTGTAGGCTGCAATGACATCATGGGCTGTGGCTCCTTCTCCCTTGCTTCAGGCCATGCTGTAAATCATGACGCATTTATTTGTCAGAGCATTGAATTACTCCGGCATGAGCTGGCCAGGCTGCGTGGCAGCGCAGTTCCCAAAGGATGAGTCCTCTGAGGGCAAGGTGGGCACAGACTGCCACAGTGACCCTCAGCCTGCCTGCTGAGAGGGGCAAATGGGCAGTGGCAGTCACAGCACACCCCACTACACGTTGCTGTAGTCAGTTTTGGCATGGTGTGGGTGCTGTGCTGAGCAGAGGCTGTCAGCTGCCCTCTGCTCTCCCCATGCTGCTGGGGTGGCTCTTGCTGCCTCCTGCTTGCCTGGGTGGGGCGCAGGCGTTTGCAGCACTGACCGTAGCGCTCTGCATGGCTGCTCCACTGCAGAGCAGCAGCTGAAAGCACTGGAGACAACTGCTAGCCCAGGCTGGTGTGCTTCCACCCGCTTTTTGTGCTGAAACCTGTGTGATGAGCTCTGGGCCGAGCTATTAAATGCTACTCTGAAACACCAACTCTTATCCTTTGCACTGGTGCTGAGCATGTCTGGTGTTGGTGCATGTGAGCTGGGGGCTGCCCCAGCCTGATCTGGGAGTAGGAAGCTGGTGGCTGCTCTCCCCTGCAGCTCACAGCCCACGGCAATGTCGGGCTACCCTGTATGCTTGTGACTGGTTTTGATTAGTTTTTGGCCTCTCTTGTAAGGAGACAATGTATTCTGTATTTCTGAGCCTATATTAAAATGCACCGTCGTAGTTGGTGGGCCCAAACTGAGCAACTGGTGGGCTATGTTGTGTACATGTCTGCTCTGGAGCCCTGCAGCAGAAGGCACAGCGTACAGAGCTGTGCTGAGCAAACAGCTGTGATATGTGCATTTGAAGGTTATCCAAACACAGAAGAGGAAATACTGTTCCCCTCGGCTAGATACTAACTTGCTCTATCAGTGTTTCCTTTAATTGGTGTAATTAACTGTTTTGCATTCCCTTTTCTCACAACAACCTTGCAGTAGTAGGTGCAGCAGTTTTAGTGGACTTTCCATAGGCAAATACTGGCAAGCCAGGCCCTGGAACTAGTTTGTCTCAGTGCTAAAACACTGATGGGTACGTCTTGGAAGTGAGTTTTACCTTTGTGCAGATCCTCCCTATGTTGTAAGGGGAGTGGTAGGAGCAGGTTTCCCTGGCCTCAGACTACAGGAGAAGAGAGCCTGACCTGGGGTATATGTGCAGGGTCCTGCATTTGTCTTTGCATCTTCCATGCTGGGAACTGACAGTGTATCTGTCATGGTGTGAGACACAGATCTTGATTTCTCTCTGCTTTTGATCCTTGCTACAGAACAGGAAATGCTGGCTTGCTAAACAAAATTGGTGTCTAACTGTCATCTTGGTGGTGCAAGGTATCATGTGTTGTTGCCTCATCATCACATCTAGACAGTGAATTTCTGCAGGGTTTCTCTGCAAAACTAGAAGTAATTCTGCTTGTTAGTCTCCCAAATAATCTAAAATCTAGGCATCTTTGAGCTTCCTCCTGGATGTTCCTAAAGGGCTGTTGTTTGCTGATGTCACTCTAGTTGCAGTGACTCTGAGCAGTTGTCACTTGTTCAGACATGGCTTATCAAATTCCCTTTTGGGGCACAAGTTGGTGTCAGAGAAGACTTAAAATATCGTCTGTGGGAAGACTTGGGATATTAATGGCGTTGTTTCAGTTTTGTTCCAGCTGTTGATTACCAATGTGGTTGCATGCAAATATCCTATAGCTCATGTAACTGCTAGAATAAGATCAATGATCTAATTAAAGTCAAATAGAAACAGCTTTCGTTGTCTCTGGGGATTATTTCTTTTGGTAACTCTTTTAGGCGTGTAGTAAAAATGCAGCTATAAAGAAGCAGAAGATGTGGGCTGGTGACTGCCAGGAAAATTTGTGGTGATACTTGAAAGGGCAGTGACTTCTGGTGCCACAGCCTGAGCTCACCAGTGCTGGATACTGCTACTGTCAGAAGTCAGGACAAAGACATGGAGGGTTTTAAACCAAGACTGCAGACCTTCTATAGTGGTGCCACCTTAATGTTCTCAGTATTTTTTGATTATGTATTCCTGTGCTATTTAGTGCCTGACTTATGTGAATTTTATGCTCTTAACAGAAGATGAAAGTGGGAAAGAAAGTGAATAAATGTGGGAAGAGGGAGGGAGGAAAATGGAGAGGGTGGTGTTGGTGAAATTGTTAATTGGGGGGGGGGGGGGGGTATAGTCTTCTAGTGGTCCAGGTTCTCTCCAAAAACATGAGTGAAGAAACACTGATTGCACTCAGCTCACAGCCACTGTACAATGGGGTGGCTCAGCACTGCCCTTGGTGCTGTCACACGGGATGATGTGTGACTGCTCAGTGAGCATTGCTGAGCGTGCTAATGACTTGCAGACATCTGCAGTTATAGACGCATGTGCTAGTCCTGGACAAGGGTATTGCAAAGGCCTTGTCCCAGAGAATTAATTGCATTGCCACTGGGATTCTCACTGGAGTATATCCCAATCTACTGCTTTCTGGAAGGAGGCAGTTTGGAGCTACCCTGCAAGGAGTCTTATGGAGAAGGTTTACTTGCTGTGAAAGCACCATGAGCAGCAGACTTGAGTGAGGAACTGCTAGTTCAAATACTAAACAGTGGCGATGTCTGGGATTTCTTGGGTGGAAAGCTCTGCTGAATGACTCTTGACTCAAACAGGGAAGCCCCCTGAAGTTAGTGGCAAAAGCGCTACTTCAACACTTCAGATTTTACTGTGGTTTAGCTCTGAGCTTGGTGTTTGAGTAAAGAAGTAGTTCTTCTGATATAGATAAACAACTGAAGAAAATGATGTCCTTTTGAAAGGTTTTAATTGCAAAGAGAAGAAATGAGCTGCTTCACACATAGTGCTGCAGCTATTGGTTGAAAATACTGCCTAAGGCAGAGGAAGTTCAAATATTTAAATCGACCAGCTTTATTACTTAAACATAGGCTTTAACAAGCTGCAGAATGTTTCTTACTCTACCTGTAACAAAAGTAACTCAGACTTCTGAAGCAGTACCTGGTTAGCAAGAGTATTTAAGCTCCAATGTAGAAGCTGAAAGAAACGGCCCAGACTTCCTCTGGGAGTAATATAAACACCTGTGGGGCTCTTGTTGTGTCTGGTTGGAGGTAATAGTATGCCAGTAAATATTTTTTTGTGAAATGGAGGAATTGCTAAAAAATGATGTTGTCTAATACGACATCAAATGTGGTAGGAACCTGGAAGAGTTATGGGAAATCAGACTAAGCAGTGTAACTTGTGAAGTTGCTGCAACTATTCCAGCTCTAGAAAAATTGTTCCTAGAGCCAGTGCTCTACATTTTTAGTGCTGTTTTAAAAATGTGAAATACAATAGGCTTGCAAATGTGAACAATGTGAGACTGCAGGTCAAAAATGTGATCTTGCAGCTGGTGAGACTTGGATAATTGCCTGCACCCTTCTTGGTGAGTATGTGTGTGATGGAGTCCTGTCCCTGAAGACTAGGGAGAGATCTGCAAGCTTGTGAAATTTGCAAAGACTTGTGTGAAGCCTTTAGTTGGAGTATTTGAAGTCCAGCCTCTGGAGAGGAAAGGTAGTATCCCTCTGAGCACTGGCTAGTTTGGAAACTCTGTTAGCAGCCAGAGCCTGTTATGGCTGAGCAGCTCCTGACTAAGTTGGACTAGGCTGGTGGTGTCAAATGAGCAGACCTGCCTCTGCCTTTTATTAGGAGAGTGAGAAGATGGCCCCTGAGCAGAGCCCTGGCATGGGACAGGACCCATGGTGCAGGAGGGTAGCTCTGGGGGCTGGCAAGCCCATGGCAGCTGGGGTTGAGATGGGGACTTGGACTACTGAGGGCCATGCAAAATCCACACGTTTGAAGCAAAGCTTTGTTGTGCAGGGAGTGAGTTTGAGTGGGAGGTGGGGGTATATGGTTTGCATGAGCGGGTGTCGCACAGCTGGGCCTAATGTGTGCTCAAGCTGTACCATTAATCCCAGATGGTCCTCTAGACCACCCGTTCAGACTGTGCCTCTGCAGATTCAGCACCGTGTTCCCGGCCATGAAAGCTCCTCTCAAAAGAGGTCTGTCTGATAGTGGTTGCCACAGTTGGATGAATTACCTGGGCCTCAAGCCAAGCATCTATTCCTGATGTTAGCGGCTTGTAGCTGAAACCGTATAAACACAGCGCTGTCGTGTGTGGGGTGTTAAACACACACGGCTCAAATCCACATGGTGCAGGGGAGAGCCTTGTGTGATGTGCAGATGGAAGTGTGTTTATGGCTGCATTGCACAAGCATACAGAAATGTATTCAAGCTTCATTGTTTTTCCAGAAAGAGGAAGAGAGCCTTTTTCCTTCAGGACTGAGCGTACAAAATGTTTTACTTAAAAATTGGCATTCCAGGAAGAAAGCAACCCCATTCCTTCTTGGAGAGGGCTAGTCATGGCTTCCAGTGGAGGAGGAGGAGGATAGGTGTCTGTATATGAAAGCTCATGGGGAATTAAATCTAGCTGGCTCACACACAGAAGCTTGAAGACATCTTTCTAATGGTCATGGAAAAGCAGCAGTGCCTTCCAGGCCACGTGTTTGTAGTGACTGTGTCCTGCACATCCTTGCTTAGTGTGCAGCTGCAGAAAGCAGCCTGGCTGTATGTCATCCCCTTCTGTTCCACACTCACATGGTGATGCTGTGGTGATGGCTGGAGCTTGAAGACACAGGATAAGGGCTTGTTTTGGGTGTTTCACATCACAGCAGTATAGAAGGGCGGTGGCCTGGTGAGACAGTTCTGGTGTTGGGGTGTGTGGGTGTTAGGCTACTTCTGGTGCTGTATGTTTGTGTTGAGTGAGTACTATGTCTGGATGTCAAAATGAACCGATGAAATTCAGATTTGGAGGGTAACTCTAAAGCGCCTGTTCCAATCTGCACTGAAGGTACAATTGCACATATCATAGTTTAAGCTCAGCCAGCAACTCCACCCCACACAGCTGCTCACTCACTTCCCTGCCATGGGATGGAGAGAGAATTGGAAGAGTAAAAGTGGGAAAGCTCGTGTATTGAGATGAAGACAGTTTAGTAAGCAAAATAAAACAAGGCATTCATTCACCACTTCCTATGGGCAGGAAGGTGTTCAGCCATCCATCACATGTAATGGTTACTGGGGAAGACAGGTGACATCACTCCAAATGTCCGTCCCTGCTTCCTTCTGGTTTTGTGCTGAGCATGACACAATATGGGGTATCCCTTGAGTCACTGGGGATCTGCTGTCCCCTTCCAATTTCTTGTGCATCCCCAGCCAACTCACTGTTGGGGTGAGAGACAGAAAATGCCTTGATTCTGTGTAAGCACTGCTCAGCAGTAACAAAAACATCCTTGTGTTATCAGCATGGTTTTCAGCACAAATACAAAACCTAGCCCCATTCCAGCTACTGTGAAGAAAATTCACTCTATCCCAGCCAAACTGAGCAGATCATGTTAGAGTTAATTACCTTTCCTGTTGCTTCTCAGGGAAATGGTTGGACAGAGAGAGCTTAATGACATGAGTTATTCCAGCTGTAAAGGGCTGCAGAGCATCTGTAACAAGGTACTGGGCTTATATGCTTCAGAACAAGCCTGTATAGAGCAGTGCTGTTAGGTGCTCAGAATCAGAGAGGATCAAAACTGAGACAAACCACAAATCTTTTGCAAAGCTAAAGTAACTGGTAGGTTACTTTCTGATGTGTTACTAACCCCAGACCACAAAATGTGCTCCAATCCACAGTACTTGGGTGCTGCAGTGTAGAGTGGAGATGGGGGTTGAGCTGTGCAGGGCTGCATGAATGGGGATTTCCTTTGAACAGCCCTGTGCACAGTGAATCACAGTCAGTGTAGCAATTCTGGTTTCAAATGGAAAAATTGAATCTTGGTGGATGTTGTGGCCAAGGATTTCCCCAAACAGTAATCACTTCTGATAATTTCAAATGTGTTGGTTTTGGCTTCACAAAGTCTTATCCCTTGCAGCTTTTGTGCCTGGCGTCTGCTACACAGAAGATGTTAGACAGCCCTATCTGAATAGGCTCATTTATCTCGGCAAGATTTTACATGCTGTTTCATATAACTATCTTGACCTACCCCCAGTGTGAATAAACACGTCGTTAGTAGCACAGAGGTCACTTTGGTGCCTGAAAACCTCTGCATTATTTGTTGATTCTTTGGTCTTGCTGAGGCATCCTTTTTTTTGTAGCCCTGTCTCGTGCAATTTTTTCATCTCCAGTGCCTGAGGTGCCTGAGGGTGGACCTTCCTGTTGTCCCCCTGCACTAAAGATTGGTAGCATTCATTCAGTAATGTGAGATACAGCACATTGCTAACAGCTTGTCACCTAATGCCTCTGCCAGCTCCTGGGAAGTCTTTGCAGGAACTAGACAGGTTTTTGACCTTGACGAGACCTGAAGTAACCTGTGAGATTTAAAATTATCTTCAGAGACAATTTGTAGCTTTGTTGTGTCACTTGCAGTATTCGAGCCCTACAGTTGTTTCTTTCAGTTCAGCCTTTCTGATTGAGGCTTGGCTTTCTAGTTGTGTATGCAGAAGTTGTGTTGTGAGGACATACGGTTTTTTTGTTTGCACATGTGAATGAAACAACCTTGAGCTGATCGGACTCCTAGAGAAGTTTCTTGTGAGGGGTGGACAGTTAGACATTTGCTAAATCTTAATGTCTTGCTGAAACTGAAACTCCTTTCCTGTTAATTGGCGAGTGGTGTTGCTGATTGGAGTGTAGCCGTCTGCTCTGATGGGCAGGTGAAGCCTTCCTGTGCCATGGCAGTAAATGTATTGACTCCTGGGTGTAGGATCATTCCCTTTTCTCTCCTGTCTCATGGCTGGAGGAGGGAGATGTAGTTTGTGTCATGTCACTCGGTTTCAAAAGTTGAGCCAAGTGTTTCTCGGCAGAGTGTGATAAAGGCAGGAGGATGCCTTCTTCTTCCTCCCTCCAGCATTTAACAGAAATCTAATTCTGGCATGTTCACTCCCCGCTGCAGGGACTTTCCTTCTCAAGTTATTCCGGGATGATTAATTAGCACTTGGGTGCTTTGTGTTGTGCTGTCCCCATGGTTTCCTGGAGCTTCCCTCTGAATCCGGGGCTGCTGGGGGTGAATGTCCATGTGTGCTCTCCTGAAGCCCTTCTCTGCAGCCCCATCCCATGCTGCCAGGTGCATGCAGGGGCTTTCCCAATCCACCTGCTGTCTGTGAGGTTGATGCAGTCGGTCTTGGCATGCTGCCAGCTGTGCTGTCCTGGAGGATGAGGTGCTACTGAGTCCACTTGAGCCCGTGGGGAGCAGGATTGTCCCACCAAAGCTTGGGCTCCCTTTGCATTGTGAAGCACGAAGGCTGACTGCTCTGCCACCCAGCTTCCACTCATTCCTCACTAGAAACGCGGATCTTTGCTATCCAAGGGGTTGAATGTCACTGGCTGGTTCGGTGGCGGCGCGGGACGCCTGCACTGTCTGTCCCCAGCGTAGGCATGTGGGAGCCGCGGTGTCCCGGCCGCTCCTGGGGCCGGTAGCAGCACCGAGGGGCGTTGGGATGAGCTCAGCAGCCGGGAATGTGCTTTGCTGGTGCAGGGGCCGTGCTCACAGGGCCCATTGTGGGGTGGTTTTGGCACGGATGCCATGGGCGGCGGCGTGCTGTGGCAGGCCCGGAGCTCGCTGTGCCGCTGCCATGCGTGGGGCGAGAGCTGCAGGTGGGGCACGGGGGTTCCAGGACCGGGGGAGCCCCTTTGTGGTGCCGGCTGTCCCCCGGGTGCTCAGCCGCGCCGGTTCTCGGGGCGAGCCGGGATTTTGGGGTCAGTGTGGCGCTGGCGCGCTGCCCCGCCAGGCTGGCGAGGGGCTCGCTGGCTGCGGACAAAGCGGCACTCATGGCAACTTGCTGCTCTACAAAGGCTGAACACTCAGACGCCTTCCTTTCTTCCCCCCGCCCCAAAAGGATCTCAGATCATGGGAGCAACATTCCTGTATGCTGTTCATCTGGGTATCTGTGCTGCAGTCCTGCAGAGAGTGGGGACCTGCTTGGCAGGGTGCAGCCGGCTCTGAAACAGCCACTGTGAGTGGCAGCTCTTATTGTTCGGTATTGCATCCTTGCTAATCCCGTGCCAGCAGTGCGGAGCCCGGGTGCTCCCAGGCAGTATTCACAGCAAGTATTGGATGTGCACTAACACCTGTCTGCAGCTCATCCTGGACATAAGATTTTATGTTTGGCTTCTCATATCCTAACTTGGGATATGGCACTTAAGGCAGCAGAAACCTAGGTGTGTTCAGACTGAAAGTATTAAGGCATTTGATCATAAGCCACCTCCAGTTTGACTTTTTTCCCCAACCACCTTAACAATTCCTAATTTTGAAATTCCTGACTTTTCCTTCAAGCCCCCTTGGGTGATTTCAGTTTCTCTTGGAGAAGCTAGGTTGGTTGCTGTTGCAGTTATACTGCTGGCTTAAACTTGCTTTGTGTTATGCTTTTCTCTTCTGGATGTGAGACATGAGTAGTCTCTGGGTACCTGTTAAGGAGTTGGGCAGAGCTATTTTAATCTGTATTTTGCTCCTGAGAGCTCCATTGGTTTGATTATTTTTATTCTTTACTGTATTAAAAGTCTGTGTGATATTTTTTTCTTGCCAAACCTACGCTAAAAGGACTGAATTTGAACTTATTTCAGTTGCCAGCTCCACCTCATGAGATCTTTTCTAGAGGCCCAACATGCACCAGTAGGCAGTACAGGGTGATGGATGCAACAGTGGCCTGAAGTTCTCTGACATAATTGCTTTCAAATCCAGTTGAAGAAAACACTTCAGTTTAAAATAGTTTAAAACCCTCTAAAGTGTAATGTTTAATATATAAAATCCGAAGATTTGTCTCACAAAGGAATCTTAGTACTTTTTTTTTTTTAAATAACCAGTCACCTTGGTAAACCTAGAAGAAAATGGTTCCTGTCCCTTGCAAAAAAAATAAAACCCCATATTCTTTTCTATCCTCCTGTCCATGCCCAGATCACCACTCAGTTGCTTCTTACAACCCTCAGTGAAAAGTCATTCCTCCTCTGGTAAACCTACCTTGTAAAAAGCTTAGTGGATCTCTGAGTGTACATGGTGTATTACTTAGACTTCCTGAAGATACACTTCCTCAGGTTATAAAATCCCCGAGGCTCATCAATGAAGCTGAGGAGTGGCTGTGCCTTGGCAGGGTGTGGGAGCTCAGCTGGGAGCCAGTGAACTGAAAGCCCAGGGAGATTCAGGTAAGCTGGGTGCTGAGGATCAGCTGTCCTGGAGGTCACAGCACTGCCTGCAAATCCTGCTGAGAAGGAGAGATGCAGTGAGACTGGAGCACGTGGAAGGCAGAGGCTGGTAGGTCACAGCTGGGTATCCACAAAACCAGCTCTGAGCAGTAGGAACAGCCTGTGCTTCATGGGGTGAGCAGCTGCATGCTGCAGGACACAAGCCGTGTACTGATCCTAAGGAGCTGGGATGTGGACCTGGACTTAAGGGACACTGGAGGAAATGGTTGCAGTATGTTCTCAAAGCACAGAGGAACTCCTGTAATTGATTTAAAGACATACTATCCCTACAGAGGATGTCGCTAATGTCTTTAGCAGGCACAGTAAGCCTGTGAACACATACTGTATACTTCAGCAAAGAATTTCCTTGGGCAGCTTGCTCAGCTCCATCTCATCTGCATACTTCTGTTTGGCATGTGGCTCTGCTCAGCCTGGTGTTTTCTCTGTTCCAGAAGATTAAGCCTTAATCATTGCTTAATTCTTCTGTCCCATAGCTACTATAGCTATTTAGCAATAGGTGAGAATAACTAGAGGTGGGGAAATACTCAGACACTTAAAGACACGAAGATCTAACATTCCTACAGTCGCTCCATAATTGAGATGAACTTTGTGTGTGCTATACAAAATGCCTTCCATGCCTGGAAATAAGGAGTAAGGGCTGTTGGTGAGACGACTTCTTTGTTTTGTATTGAGAACCATGGACTTGGTTTCTCTCTACATAAAATGCATAGAACAAAAGTTTAAATATGGAAGATATAAAAAATTAAGAGACCACTTTTTAGAGAAGGTAGATGCAAAGATCAGTGCTAGTTATGGTTTAACTTCTCAGTGTGAAAATCAACAGCAAGCTTCTGAGATGGCTCTGTGAGAGAGCAAACAAGATGTGTTGACTGCAGCCTCAGCCATGAAACTATTTTAAAAAAATAAAATTCACTACTCAAAAGCTGCTTTCTCAGTCCTTCATTTGTTTTTCAGTACTTTCACAGTCTGTACGACTAGCTTGATTTAATAAGGAAGTTGTCTGCTTTGGTAACTTGTTTCCACTAATTGTCCAGCAGAGAATGACTTGCAACTCTGCTGTAGGGCAGAGTTTAAGGAACATTGCCACAATTTGGGTGGTACTTATGCTTGATCTGAGTGCAGAGCAGACTTGCACATGAGCAGAGGATACTAGTCACAAACTTGTTTATAATGCTTTTTTTGTTTGGCTTCTTTTTTTTTTTCTTAATTGTAGAATTATAGACCTAATAAAGGTCATATTTTTCAAGCCTTGTGTTCCAAGTAGAATTTAGGGATTTCTACTGGATTAGATAAATGTGCAAGCTTCAAACCAGTGCCAGGTTTCAGTTCTGGCACTGTCTCCTGGGGCAGCTATAAGCACAAATGCAGAAGACCAAGCATTAGCAGTTTTCTACTTGTTAGGTTGGATTGGGAAGCTTTTGTGGCCCAAGCCATAAAAATGACACACATTTGTCTCAAAATGGTCACACTGCTGGCTCAGACAAGTCACACTGCCAGCTGAAGCCCTGGCACTTTGACATCTTCCTTTTTGCTTTTAAGAGTGTGATTTTAGGAGTCCAAGTGTAACATCATATTAGTCTTTTAGTATAGGCAAACAGTTATCAGTTTGAGCAGTTGAAAATTGGTTCCTTTTCAGGACTGAGACTGGTAGGATGTACTGCTGGCCTATGGAATTCCCATAATTCATTTTTTGGACTGGTTGCCACTTAGTTAATAGGATAATAAAAATGGAAGAATTAAAATCTAGACTCAGAGGTGTGATAGGGGAAGCAAATGAGCTCTGGTAGAGCCTGTTTTCCTCTTCACCCTACTAGGCAGCCACTTAATAGCTGACTAGGAAGCAGGATACTTCTACATAAAACTTAATGTTTTTAATGTTTTAGGCTATATATAGGTGCCTTTTTTTTTTTTTAAAGGAAAGTGCCTGCTTGCTTATTCAATACTGTTGTTGATTCTGCAGAACAGCTTAAGTCTGGCTGGCAGGTTTTCCCTAGCAGTCAGCATGTATGTCATGTCAAGATGCACCCTGACAGCAGGATCTGAGCAGTGGGCTGACAGCAGCCCTTCCCTGCAGACGGCTCCTGCCTGCCTGCAGCTGAATGGAGGCTGCATCTTGCTGATGGCTGCTGCTATTTTGTTGTTGTTGGATTGTCATCGGGTACTTCTAGAGGAGGAAAGCAAGTTGGAGATGGAGAGTTGAAGTTAAAATGCACATTGAACTGTGTAGGTGGGAAGGAAGGTTTATGTTAAACCCGAACTTGAATGTTTCTGTGGTTTTTGCTGCTTGCTAGTTCAGGACAGCGTGCCTAGCCATAAGAACTTGCAGACTGTCTGAAAGTGGTCACCTTACAGCATTCAAAGTTTTGGAGTCCATAGCAAAAGTGGCAGGAGAACTTGCATATCACACCCACAAAATTCTTAGTTCTAAAAATAATAAAAAACCCACAAACCCACCAAAACCAGCACAAAATTTTCTTTCCAAACCCTTCATCCATTGGCTCTTCTAGATGGTATCTCTAAAGTTGTCTGCTTCCAGTTGAGCTAAAGTCTTCCCAAGTACTAGTGTGAAGCAAGAAGAGCCTGTGGCATGGATTCCTGCTTCATGCCTGGGCTTCCCTTAAAAATATGCCCTTTGAAAGTAGAACTCCAGTGGCTGTCAGCAGGTATGAGTCAGCTGAGCAGGGACTTTGATCTCCAAAGCACACATCTCCTACTGGGAGCCAGGGAACAGTGCTCTCTGACACACCTTTATGGGCATCTTGCAGATGTTAATATAAGCGCTTGAATAAACATGAATAAAGCAAATTAAGCATATGACCATGCTTTCTCTAAGGAAGATTACATTAAGGCTATCTACAGTGATGCTGTAAAGAGTTGGTTCAGCCCTGCTAAATGATCTTGGCAGATGAGATCCAATAACTTGCTTTGTCCAAGCCACAGGAAGGCAGGGACCAGTGGCTGTCTCCTGCATGGAGAGGGCTCCTTTAATCTGCAGAAACATAGCTGCTGCTATGGAGTAAACATGCTCTCACAGCTGAAAGCAGGCAATTTGTTTCTGTCCACCTAACTCATTGAAGCTGAAAGCCAAATGTAGCTAGGGATAGTGGAGATGAATTGTCAGCAGGCCGGGCTCTTTCGTTCCGAAGTGCTGACCACAAGTGTGCATCTCTATGTTGTAAATTTACTATGAGTGCCAGTGGAGCAACTGAGAGACATGACTTTAAAGGCTCTGTAAAGCATTGATTGTGTGAGTAATAAGTATGCCTAAAAGTAATTTTTATTGTAGGAAAGCAGTGGTGGAAATCTGCTGTTTATGTAAGCTGTTTTCCAGCCTGAGGTGGCCAGAAAGGGTCTTGAAGCAGACAAGGGAATGGCGGGAATTCAGTGGCAAGCCAGCTGAGCTGGAGTACAAGCAGAGCCTGCAGTAATGATTGTTGGTGCTTAAGTGTCATTGCAATATATTATTTTTCCACTATCCCAACACCTTGGCAGTGTTACACTGACAGTGTGCACTCCGAGCTGGTGGGAGATGCTTGCAAATTTGATTGTAGTAAGAGTGTTCTCAGGGCCAGCTCTGTGCTCCCTGTACAGGACCTGAATGGATGTGTGTCTTCCTGGTTCCCACTTTCATCTTAAAGCCCAAGATGCCCTGAATATTTTTAGTCAATTAATGAAAAAGCACTAAAGCAGAGCCTCTTCTGGTGAGGCTGAGTGCTCAGGTGGAGCTAAGCTTTATAGCAGTGCATGGAAGCTAAGCCTGCTATGAGCTGGACTTTGGTCTTCTCTTGAACATGGTGGATTCTTTTATATAGCAGTAGAGATCGTGAGCCAGTTCTAGGAGTGGGGTGCCTGTGAGAAGGGCATGCGGGCAGCTCTGCTGGGTGCTGATAAGGTCTGTCCTGCCCAGTTCTTCTCCGTCCCTACTTCCCACCCCAAATGAAAGCAGACAAGCCCTCCTCCTTAGCTTGGAAAAAATTACATCATGAGATCCCTATGCGTGGCAGGAAGCTGGGAGGCTGTGAGAGCTTGCTAACAAAGTGCAGTCGTGGCAATGGCACCAACCCCGGAGAGGAAGAGCTGTACGGTTCCTGTCATGACCTTTTCCTGTCATCAGGGCAGCAGCCCTGTGCCCAGCCTCCCTGGATGAGGCTGGTGAGATGGGATATTCTTGCTCTTGCTGTGAAGCATGTACAGGCTGTTTTTCCCCAGGTCCAGGACCATAGCCCAGCTGTGCCTTTGGAGAGGGCAGTGGGGTACTGGGGCGAAGCTTTGAAGACACAATTGGTTGCTGCAGTAACCACAGTGCAAGCACATATAGATATTTTTTATGTGCTATAAATATAAAACGAGCCATTCTTTATCTCAAGTAATGTGTGTGTAGCATTGTACTCAAGGTGGTTCTGTCCTGCTGGCATTCCTCCCTGGAAATGCTGGATATCTTTCTGAAATGAGCTTCCTTGTAGCATACTAAATCATCACTGTGTCCGTTTAGTAAAAATGTCTGTGTTGATATAAGTCTGAAACTGAGGCTTGGAGGCATTTCTGGAGCAGAGCTGGGCTGGCCATTGGTGTGCTCCTGCGCCACAGTGTGACCTGGTGGTTGTGCCATGGAGTGGGATGAAGGAGCTGCTGGCACAGGGGGAGGGAAGGCACGGACCAGTTTGCAGCCCAGCTGGAAAGAGGACAGAAGCGGGTAGCTAGGGCTTGTTTAGTTGTTGCTAGGAGACCCACTGTTTATGTGATGTAGACTTTTACCTTGGAACCTGTAATTAAAATGCAGTAGGGCTTAATCACCCCATATCTTTTGCGTATCTCGGACTGTATGTGTAATCAGCAGCGAGCAGTCAAGTGGCAGACACGTATCGTAATCCTGTAAGATTAGTCAAAACTGGTGTTAAAAAATCTGATACGAATAAAATCTGAGTAGAAACCAGACACTAACTACCCAGAAAGTCTGAATGCCATTCAAGGTCTGAAGTTACAGTATTATCTCTTTAGGACATACTGCTCTATTGTGAAACCACGTAAATATTAACCACTTTGCCTGAGGATTAGGTTAAAGGGTGATTACTGTTCTTGGTCACTATTCTGTATAAGCACTTGTTTTGCAACACTTTTTGCATTGATAAGAGGGTGCTGTGTTGCTGCTGTGGTCTCTACAGCTGAAGAGGAGCAGGTAAGGCATGTCCAGTGAGTTTGGGCACAGGGAGGGTCACCTGGGAGGACTTTGCCTCCAAGACTTTAACACTCTGAATATGAACTGGAGAATGCAATCCAGTTACAGAGCACTTTTACTCTGCTAGGTAGTACTCTTCAAGACTCCTGTACAGTAATTCTGGTGGCATGAAAGGGAATTTATACAGCTGTAATTGTCTTTACTACAGTGTCTGCTGCAGGAGCTGGAGAGTAGACAAAAGCTTCCAGGTCACTTGTAACTTCTGTTCACTAAAAATGGATTTCTGTAATAGCTTGCACTTGAAATGGAGGAAAGAACTCCAAAAAGTGGTGCTGTCACTCTATTTGAATTTGTTATTCTGCTGTGCATAAGAGGAACTGTCAGGCTAAGCATCCTGAAATATTGCAGAAGAGCTCTGGTTTGGGTGAGCTTGTTTAAACTGGAGCTGTTAGCAGTAATACAACCTGAGTAACAACTACAAGCTCAAAGGGAGGGAAGTGTGAGAAACAAAGCCCACTCCTCAAAATTTTAAGTTTAATAAGGGAAAAATCAATAAAGCAAAAGTAACAGTGCTGATTATAGCAGACGGCATCCAATCTGTGACTCGCTAAAGTAACTTGCACGTGAATTCTCAAAAGTCCAAACTGGTGCAGAAAGGCATCCTGCCCCCACAGACATTGCTTATGAAAATCTGATCTAATTCCCAGCAGCCTTAAACTTATCTCCTTAGTGTGTCTTAAAGCAGAGCAGCAGCCTAGCCACTCTGGTGACAAATTTTTCTTAAGCTGGAGTATGATATGGAAAAGCCAAATCTTTTTGTAACTCTGCATTCTTTTCTGTAACTCTGAATTTGTAGTGTGAAGGGATGATGTCTTGTGTGATGGTGGAAAGGATCATCCATGGACCTCCACTGCCCGCTTTGCTGATCATACAGAGGCCTTGATATATTCACACCAATTCCAAACTCTGTATTTGCTTGTCTTCACTACATAGTAGCACTTTATTTTCTTCCCTACCATTTTTAAGGCAAATTTTTGATGTATATGGGAGACATGCATCATACATCAAGACCTTTCTGTATATAAATGCTGTTTCCTAAATGCTTTTTTTATCTATGTCCTGGAGTGTATCATGTCTATTGGGGTGCTGGTTTTTTGACCTCCATCACATGCTGTTTGGCTTTTTTCATAAGATACAAATGCCATTACAAAATACCAGGTGGCACTTATCGAAATCAAACTACCAGAGATCTTAAACTTCCACTTCTCCTAAGCTAAGATCATAAAGTTGAAGGGCAAGTGGCAACTGGAGAGCACTGAGTCCATTGGCTTGAGTGCTTTGACTCCTCTCTTTTCGTCCTGTCTAAGGTTTCCTGTGAGGAATGGTGTCTCTACCTGAACAAATGCCTGCAGTGGCCTGGGTCAGTTTTCTTGCCCTTGATTACCTGTGCATGAGTGCAGGCACACTGTTTTAAAAACATACCTCATTTCTTCAGAATGGCAAATAATCAGTTGTATGTCTTTTGTCTTCCAGATAGTAAAGCCATAGTTGATGGAAACCTGAAGCTGATCCTTGGCCTGATATGGACCCTTATCCTTCACTACTCCATTTCTATGCCAGTGTGGGAGGATGAAGGTGATGATGATGCAAAGAAGCAGACCCCTAAGCAGAGGCTGCTGGGCTGGATCCAGAACAAAATTCCTTATTTGCCAATCACAAATTTTAATCAGAACTGGCAGGATGGCAAAGCACTGGGTGCTCTTGTTGACAGCTGTGCTCCAGGTAAGTCCTTTGTTCTGATGGCCAGTGTTTTCCTTGCTTGTTATCCTCCTGACTGCTCTTCCTATGGGAGGAGGTTTTCACTGCTGGGCTTGAGACTGGAATGAGGCTTTCAAGCAAACCAAAAAGTCCAAAGAGACCAGCTGCAGGAAGCAGCAAGTTGTAAACTTCTTGGCCAAGAGAAATTCTGGCCTGTAGCAGAATGTGTGATTGCATTATGGGAGGCGCCACTCTAAGCTTTGTAGTGGGTGCAAGGGACAAAGGCACAAATGCTGGCTCCTAAATGGAAGAAAGTATTGTTCCCACGGCAAGTGCCAACAACCTTTCAACTTCAGGGTGCAGTGGGAGGCTTCATGTGTTCTCCTGAAATAGGATTGCAGAGGGAGCACAGAGCAGCCAGAAGCTGCACGCTAACTGAAACTTCAGTGTTTAGCAAGCTGAGACTGAGCTGCTTAAGGCAAATAATTTAACAGAGTGTGAAAAAGGCAAAACTTCCTCATCTTATAAAGCAGCTTTGCTAGTGGGTTGCTGGTGCTCATCTGATGCAATCTGGGCTGCTGTGGCAAGCAGTTGAAATTTTCTTCACCAAATATGCTGCAAGAAAAACAGTGAAACATAAAGGATGGTAGATATATTTGTGCTAAATTTAGAGTAGTATCTTGCACAAGTTACCCAGAGAGATGGTAGATGTCCCATCCCCCCTGGAAACATTCAAGGTCAAGTTGCACATCTTCTCTGTTGAAGGTGTCACTGCTCATTGCAGGGGAGTTGAGTCCAGATGACCTTTAAAGATTCCTTCCGGCCTAAACCTTTCTATGACTCTACACTTGATTGTTGTCTTAGAGTTGTTTCAGTGAGCAGCATGTGTTTGTCTTGTTTTGGTTACTTCTGCAAAGCTCTGAATGTCTTTCTGCAAAGCAGTATAATTCAAGGAGGTGTGGAGTTTATACTTGGTTTCTTCAGCTAGGGAAGCACCTTGGCAGATAACTCACAACAACTGAAATGTGCTTGCAGGTCTGTGCCCTGACTGGGAGACCTGGGACCCGAAGAAGCCTGTGGACAATGCTCGGGAAGCCATGCAGCAGGCAGATGACTGGCTGGGTGTGCCACAGGTAAGGCCACCAACACATGGCTGCCTTGGCCAGCTTTGGCCTTGTGGAGTTCAAATTGAGGAAAGCAGCTGAAGTTGCTGTTAACTCAGGTAGAGCTGCCTGAGAAAGGGTGCACTGTGATGAAACACTATTCCATTTCAGAGCTCTGGTTGTAAGATTTTGTGTAGGTGTCTCTGCTGAAGGCAGCTGCTGTTGCAGCATATAAGGTAGGAGGAAAGGGCCTATGTGGTGGTACCTGATCTGCTAGTCCATGGAGTGAGTTTATTTTGCTGCACTGAATTCCCCAGAAGGAAACCTTACTGGCTTAGGAAATCACCTGTGATGATAATGTTCAAACAGAGAGCCATGTATTTACAAACTGGATTATTTTCATTCTGATAAAGTTAGATGTAACCCAGAAGTCTCTGAAGCAGCTTGTGTTGTGGAAGCAGGAGAAGAGGCTGGTCACAAATGTTATTTTGCAAACCTTGCAGTTCAGAGCTGCAACATACAGGATTATGAATTACCAATTTTTTCAGTATCAGTTATCCCCACGTCACTTTTCAAGGGGAACATAACTAATGTTGTCTTGCCTTGATACCATTAAGCTTGTTGCAGTCTCCTGAGAACCCCTAGTAATCAAGGCACAAAAAGCCCCCAAACCACACTGGGACAATAATGAGCTTCTTGATTTTCTTGCCTGAGATAATAAATGATGTTGTATGTATCAAAGGGAAAATAAATGTGAGAAATCCCATTAGCATGTGGGAGTTTTGAAATCTAAGTCTGTCATAGTTCTGTTTCTGTGTTGACACACGGTAACCAAGCACTGGTACAATATACTTAATTGCACTGTCTTTCAGGTTATTACCCCTGAAGAAATTATCCACCCTGATGTGGATGAGCACTCTGTGATGACTTACCTGTCCCAGTTCCCCAAAGCCAAGCTGAAACCAGGAGCTCCTTTAAAACCCAAACTGAATCCAAAGAAAGCAAGGGCTTATGGCAGAGGTAAGGACTTGGTGAGCTGAAGCTGCACGAAGCAGTAACTCTTCAGAAAGCTGGGTGGGGTTTTCTGCTTATGTTGAACTTCAGACCTACTGTAACTAACTGACTTCAAAGTTTCACTTGTATACTCTTGGTGTGGTGCCTGGTTTCAGAAATACGTGGATATAGTCCAAAAGGCACTCCTAGTTCTAACATGTAAATTCCCCAGTCTGAACCTGTTCTGCAAGCTGCCAGCCTCCCATCCACAGCTGGAAGAAGTAGCATGCTATGGGGCTAAAACAACCTTGGTGTGGAATTCAGGCTAGCAGCATTGCTGCTGATGGGTGATGATCTAGGAGTGAATGCTTCTTGTGATAAATCACTCCTTAAAAGAAGAAAAACCTCATCACCTCACTGTCTTCTGAGCAGGCTCTCTGTAGAGACACTTTTCCATTTCCCAGGCTTGATGTGTGTTAGAGTGGGTAATTCTAAATTACTTACTTGAATTGATTGTTAGTGTTGAATATTTTGCATATGTACAAATGGGTTGGTAGCCCTTGAGACATTAAATAATGCTGAGCCGTTGTTGGAAAGGTCTTACTTACTGAAGGCTGAATTTGCTCATTGCTCATAGATACTTATGCAACTGCAGATCTATGTAGGCATTCTTGTTTTTAGCTGACCTTTTAAATTGGTAATTTCATATAACTATTGATGAGGTTCTATTCTAGATTGGTGCACAGTCGTGACTGAACAAGAAACAGAGTTTTACCTTTAATATGGTTGGTATGTTGGAAGACATCTCTTCAGCATTATGCCTGGCTCTCCATTCCATCTAAATTTTTTTTTTTTAATCTATGGGCTGCTGTTGGTTCTTCAAGATTTTTAGAATGAGTGCGTTTCAGAATTGGGTGTACAAGAGTGAAATGGAAAGAAACAAAACTTTCCTTTTTTTTCTGATCCTCTTATTTGCTTGAGATCTTTTAAAGTTGATATTCCATTAAAACTTAACTAGGGGAATAACGGGACTTGGACTTTATTTATGCATTTAAGAGCAGTTGCTACAGTCAGAGTGGGTTTAGCACCTATCCGGCTTGGGGTTTCTGTCCTTTGTTGGTGCCTTCCACAGCAAACCACAATACACAGACACATTTTTCAGGCCCCAAATGTATAAATGACTGATCAGCCTGACTCAATCTGTCAAGTCTGGCTTTAGTCATATTTTTATTCATTCAAAAACTGGAATTACTTTGTTGTCTGTTTTCATGTGTGTTCTGCTCTGGAGCCATTGTAACGGAAATTACTTTAGAGTGAGTGGCTCTTCTTGAAAGATTGATGTTTTCCTGAAGTTAATTGCCAAAACAAAGTCACTAAACATACTGACTGATAATTCTAACTGCTAAGATATGTCAGAACTGGAAAGTGACTCCAGCAGCAAGGGGCTCAGTCCTCGACTGAGCAGGGTCTTTTGGACAGGTGAGAAACAGGTTTTTGTGCTTCCAGAAAAAGATGACTGTCAAGTACAAAGTGAGTCAGTCTTAGCTCTTTTTATTGCCCTTTTGCATGTAAGTTCTTCATAACCTCTCAATAAGAGTCTTAGCTGTAGCACACCACCCTGAGCACCATGGGGGTTTGTGCTGAGGACAGCCATGTGTAGAGCTGGTGTGAAATGAGCCTGCAGAGGGGATGTACAGAGTTTTGCAGGTCATCAGTGGTGCACTAGGAGTTCTCATTTAACCATCCAAAGCAGACCACTGATAAGACAGTAAAATCTAGAAGATGAAGTGTTAGCTAAGAAAGTCTCGTAACTAATGATGTCCTGGCTGAAATTGTCTTCAGAGGAGGATAATCAATCCTTATCCTTGTGCTTGCAGAAGGTAGGATACTTAACTTGAATACCATATCCTAATGCTTGTGGGATGGACTGGAGAGACACAGAGCAAATTCATAACAGTTTCAGCTAGATGATAATCTAGGGTTTAGTTTGAAAGAATGAATATGTCAATTGTTAACACCTTATCAGAATGCTCAGATTTCCTAGCAAAAACATGATCTTCCTTGCATTACTCTCAAGTTACTGTTTTCTGAAGATAAACAAGTTCAGGAATTCTGTTGTTCACAACCACTTCCTTTATAATCTATCAGACATTGCACTTTCCACTAATTGTGCTGTGGAGCAGTAGTGCCCACGGTTTTATGAATCAGCCAAGGAGTAATTGCCTTGGATGGAAGGGTATATGTTTGGGCTAGTCTGGAATCAGCAACTTTGGGAAGTTCTTCCACCCACTCAGTCTGACACCACCATGACAGATGTCATGACCTGGGACTATGTACAGGGAGATGATGAAACCCTGCTGGTAAATGCATGCTGTAGCAGGTCCTATGCTGGGGAATAAGGAAGCTGATTAAAAGTTAAGTGGAAACCGCACCGAATAGCAAGATTTTAATGATTTTAAGAGGTTCCTCCATGTCATTTATACAGTGTACACTCTGGCCAGGTAGTCTGAGCAGATTTCAAAGAATAGTAAATCTGAGCAGTATCTGTATTGCTGAGTTTTGAAAATGGATTAAGATGGGGCAGTACAGGTAAAAATTGTCTTGCTTAAAGTAAGTCTTTCACTCTTGGCTCTAGGATAATGCCTTCACCTAAAGGTTTCCCAGAATTTCTCCCCTGCCTCTCTAGTCACCTGTCCTGTGGTGCAACACACTTAAACATTTAGCTGTGTGAAGCAGAGCAGCTCCTAAAGAGCAGCTAATGCACATATCCCACTTGCTGTCAGCATCAGCCTTGCACTTGACAGCAGCGGGGATGACCTGCACTATCTGTCAGGGTAAACTTGCTTTCACGTGAATCCAGATAGCAGCTGGGTTCTTGACTTGGTCAGAGACTGTAAGATGAGTTGAGCGCCAATGATTCAACCAATTTTAAAAAATGCTTGCATTTTTAAATTGTAGGAGAAGGCCTTATTGTGAGCATCATGCTCTGGGCAGAGGGTGTGACGTGCAGGAGTCTGGGGAAACTGATTCTGGTAGCTTGCAAGGGAGAATGGGGTGGACAGCCTTTGGGTAGCCTCCAAACTGTCATCCGGGTTTTGTGGCAGCAGCTAATGTGCTGTTCTGTATCTGTCTCACAGGGATTGAGCCTCATGGGAACATGGTGAAGCAGCCTGCCATCTTCACAGTGGACACCATCAGTGCTGGGCAGGGTGACCTGATGGTCTTCATAGAAGATCCAGAAGGAAACAGAGAGGAGGTATGTATGTTAAGTGTCTTGTATGGAGAAGTCAAATCAGTCTGAATGCTGTAGTTTTGGCAGTAACCTTCATCTTTTGTGAGTTCTTAACAAATAAGTAATCTGAAAAGAAAGTGCAAAATACCGTTTATCTAAAGTGCAAGAAGCCTCAAGCTTTTCTTCATAATTGCCTTGGAAAAAATTCACTACCTGCAACTAAGCAACACAGCTTCAGTGTCCAGTCATTGCAGAGCTTTAGCTTGACTGGCCAAGTACACTCTGACCTGCTTTTAGATAACATACATCACTAAATCACTTGTCTGCATTTACTCATTCTGCAAGAATGGCTAAAGCAACTATTTAGATCCCATGAATCATTTTGAGTTAAAATGCTGGTTTTAATGTTTATAGAAACTTCTCATCCAAGTGTTCCACTTGATCATGTTACAGCATTCCAGAAAAATACAGCTGTACATTGGACTTACTGTCTCCTCATTTTTGGCCTGCCTCAATAGAGCAATTAACAGCAAAGGAAAGGGCTTGGGAGGGGAGAAGGTAGCTTGCTTTCTCTCTTTTAAAGACAAAACGAATGGGATTTTTTTAATGTGAGGAGAGGGGCATAGCAAGGATCCCTGCTCTCACAGCAGCAAGTGTCTAACATTGCTGACTCTGGAAATAGATTGCAGTATCAGTAAAGAGTTCAGCTGGCGTGCATAGGCACAGCTTGACGATGGACGTGCTTTCTCTCCTAGGCGAAGATAACGCCGTCCAGTGACAAAAACAAGACCTACTCAGTACAGTATGTCCCAAGGGTTACTGGACCTCACAAGGTGGGTATTGTGTCAGTGACCAGTATTCTCTTGCTAGACATGCTACTCTGCTGGTTGTTAACATGAGCCCCTGGGGGCTCCCTGTTCACTGATGTCTAAAAGCCACTCCAGGCATCCTGAAGAGAAGTTAAATTGATGTGGCCTTAGTTCTCCATCTGGTCTTTGGGCTGCTCCCTTCTCAAGGGGGAAGGAAGTGTGTGTTGGGAGAAAGTGCATTTGTGTTTGGGTATCAAGTGCTACAGTTGGGCCACTTTGTGCAATTCATAAAGGCAGCTTCGTGGGTTGTCAGAGACGCAGATGAAAACAGCAGTTGTTTCTATAAGTTATCTCTTAAGGTTATCTTTTATCCTGAAAGATAAAATGCAACTTCTGTTGCCACTTTATTGCTGGCTGGAGATCTACCTTGTATTGGCACATTCTGATTCCAGTTTCCATGCTGCTGTGTCTGACTGTAATCAACAGAACTTTAAGAGGCTTGTGGGATGGATGGTCCCTCACCTCTGAGGGAGATCTTTGTGTTAGAAATGCAGATGCTTGACCCTGCTGTCTGTCTCTAGGTTTCAGTCCTGTTTGCTGGGCAGCACATCTCGAAGAGCCCATTTGAAGTGAATGTTGACAAAGCCCAGGGAGATGCAAGCAAAGTGACAGCAAAGGGACCAGGACTGGAGGCAGCAGGGAACATTGCCAATAAACCTACCTACTTTGACCTCTACACAGCAGGTAAGCAGGATGAGTGATGATGGAAATCCTGCAGTTTTCTCAAATGTGAGAACCTAAGGCCTTGGAGAAATAAAAAAGCTGAAAAGTGGATGAGGATTTGTAGCCGCATCAAGCTCATAGGTAAAATAACAGCCAGGCTGCTCAGAAGACTTCAGCTGAATATGAAATATTTGAAGTGCAGAGCTGAGCTGGGGCAAGAGGGTGCTAAGCCTGACCCAGAAATTTGCCATGAATTTTCTGGATGGCAGCAGTCAAGTTCCTGGCTGGTTTCTTTCTCCAACTCATTTTAAACTGGAATGTGACATGTTGAACATAAATGTGAAGGATAAACTGTGAGCAAACTGTAAACTGTGTGTTCTATATTTAGCTCTGCAGAAAGAACCTGCTGCAGTGCTACTTTGAGTTCATACTTCAATGATGAACTGGTTTCAACCTCTATTGTAATTATTAGAGGGCTACTATCTTCATTAGGGCATCTCCATCACATTATTTGTTACCTGCTATTAGGCCAATGCTGTAGCCTAAAGGAATGAGTCAATAAGATGCTACAAATGTTAATTCATTTAGAACAATGTGAAACTACTGAGGGCAGTTACTTGTAGCATTTAAACACCAAAATATGCTGAGCAGCATATTTGAAATTGCCTTCTGCCCGAGGGAGTTTAGGAATAAAATTAAATGTGGTTGTAGTGAGGGGAAGTATTATATTCAGCCTCTAATTGAGAGAGGGAGTGGGCTGAATCATGTAAAGACATGTCTGGCCTCTGAAAGTGTAGAGAAAACTGTTTTTGTTGTATGATGAATCGAATAAGATGTGAGAGGAGCAGGTGTCTGAACAAAAGTGAGTACATATAGTCCAGCAGAGAGGATCCTTGTCAGACCAGCATTCATTTGTCCAATCTCTTAATCTAAACCACTTCAAAACTTGGGAGATTGAACTGACTGGCAAAGCTGTGGACTGATATGTGATAAAGGTGCTACAGGGTGATATCCATAGGGTGACCAGGCTATATGTATATTCAGTACTATGTTGTGAAACCCTGAGACTGGAGCAGAAGAGCCCTGTCAGTTTGACTTCATGGAATGCCACCATGCTGTCTTGCCACTCCCTGCTCAAATCTTTGATTGCCGTCAGCAGAAGCTGAACGCAGAGTCTGTGCCTAGAATTGGCAGCAGAGGATGGCTGGCTGAGCCCAGACAGCTGGTGGTAGTCTGAAACAGGTTGCCTGTTGCTGCTGGGGAAGCCAAGGCTCAGCTGGGCTTGTTTCCTTTGCAGGTGCTGGTGTGGGTGATGTGATTGTGGAAGTGGAGGATCCTCAGGGGAGAAGCCTTGCTGAAGTTGTAGTGGAAGACAAAGGCAACCAAGTCTACCGCTGCACCTATAAACCCGTTCAAGCTGGTCCTCACATTGTCAAAGTGACTTTTGCTGGGGAGGCAATTCCCAAAACTCCTTGCACTGTTGTCGTTGGAGAGGGTATGTTTTTTAAAAATGCATATAAATGTAGATGGCCACTTTTCTCCTTGGATGTGATCACAGAATATGCTTGGATCATGCCTTTTATATTCTCTGTACCTTTCAACATCTTGGTCCTGTTTCAGTGGGTCACCTGAGTACTCTCAGGGTAAACCAGTGCTCTCTAACAGTAATATGGCTTTTGTTGCTAGTTTCCTTTCTGCCTAGACTTACAAATGTTAAGCTGACCTTTGAATTTTTTTGAGTAATTTATGCAGCTATGCAGTGTCTTGCTGTTTTCCACCCTTGTTCCTCAAATGACTATATTTACTGTTTTCTTCCTTAACGGACACCTAATTTGCTTTCTGTTCCATCCTTACGTGCTCCTATGCTTTTAGATCTCTGCTCATCTCTCCTGAGCTACCCTCCATTTGTGGAATTTTGGACTTCACTGCTAATGGCTTCATAGTTGGTAAGAGGTGTGCAGGATGCTCCGTGATGTTTGCTTTTTGTAAGCTTCTAGCTTGCAGCTTGTCCCAGCCAAAAGAATTTTTGGTTTTCTTGGGGTTGGGGAGGAAAGTTGCAAGTGAACTGAAGCTTTGTGTGACCCAGTCAGTGAAACTGGCTTAACCACAAGCTGCCTGACGCAGCTGTGTAAGTGCTCTGCAAGCTGTTCCCACTCCACGTCAGCCACACTCCTATGTTCCCACTGAGCTTTCAGAGCTGGCAAATGGCACACAATCCCTGCTCACACCGTCTGGTGTAGGACATGGGGCGATATTGGCTGCTGCAGGATGAGGAGAAAACCTGTAAGCCATTGTATAACGAGTGAAAATGTAGCAAGCTGCTTGGCAGACTTGTGCTCCTGCTGTAAGCACGGCGTGCTTGGGGAAAATGCGTGTTCGGTTTACAGTGCTGGGGAGCTGTGGTTGTTTGTAAGTCTCTTCAAACCTCTCAGGTCTCTGGCATGTAAAACCTCATGACAACTGGGATTGTGTAATGAAAACTATTCCTAAGTGTGTGTAATTTCTGTAGCCACTCTGCAGGCCCAGAGAAGTGCTTGGAGTAAAGAGGCCAAGAGAAACCTAAGCCATGTGTAACCCTCCTGCCTCACCTGCTTCAGTCTGCAGAGGCTTGGTGACTTTGCTTCTGTGAAAGTGTGAACTGTGACAAGCAGGAGGGGTTTGATGTGACATCTTTTAACGAAGCACAGGCAAATCTCAGCTTTGCTAATAGCAGTTATCCCAGTCATGTGCTTCTGAAAGACCAGCAGAATAATACTGTTCACTGGGACTTATGTGCAAAAGGGACCCTTCACCCCACACTGCAGTGGGCCTCAACGCAAAAGACATAAGGAAGGTTGTGTCTGTGGTAAACATCTCTGTGATAGCTGTGTAAAAGTCTTGTATTGATAACTGGCATTGAATTGGAAAGCAGCAGGGCTTCAGTGTTTGCAGTCATTCTAAAAAATGGTCTTGGAGGGGGTCAGTGTTGCCTGGCTGCACTGACTGCCCAGCTGCCTAAAAGCCAGGGGGCATAGACAGCAGCTGGGCAGACTCATGTCTGTCTGCCTGCCTTGATGCTATAACCTTGGGCTGAAAGCTAAGCTGTGGTTGCCCTGAGTCAACATTAAACTAAAGGTTGTCCCAGGCTGGCTAGGCTACCTGTATGTTGAGATCAGAGACAGTAGTAATGCCTGAAGTTGTCTTGCAGCCTGCAACCCCAACGCGTGTCGTGCCACTGGTCGAGGTCTGCAGCCCAAGGGCGTCCGTATCAGGGAGACGGCCGACTTCAAGGTGGATACGAGAGCAGCAGGGAGTGGAGATCTTGGAGTGACTATAAAGGGACCGAGTGAGTACTGGCATGAATCTGTGCTGTGCATGTGTTTTGGAGAAGGGGGAGGAGCAGAGCCTGGGAAAAGGAAGAGCAGGAAGGAGATGGTGTCCTGATGGAACTGATGGGGTCTGTATAAAAAGCCCGATTTCAGAAGGGTTTATTGGTACTTTGTGTACTTGGTGTCTCTTAGGGAGATTTTGGTCTGCAGGGCTGGGTAAGATGATATCTGGTTTTAGTTCTTTCCATTTTAATGCATCAGTTAGCAAAACTGAGGAAATCCATGCATCTGCCTGCTGTGGCCTCCAAACTTTATGGGTACTCACTGTATCTTCATCCAATCTGTGGAAGCAAGTCACACACCAGGATCTCTGGCAGGATGGAAGTCCTGCTCTCATAAAGCTGGGAATGGCTCAGACTAGTATTCCTGGTGGCAGTAGCTGCTTGGGCACACAAGCAGAGGAGGAAAGGAGCCCATAGGCTGACAGAGACCATCTGTAAGGATCCATCCCCAGATCCCTTGGTCCTGAGCTCTGGACGTGACCCTCTGCCTGGCGGGCTGGGAGGATGGGAGCACAGGGGCCGCTGGCTCATGTGGCTGCCAGCAGCAGTCCCTGTGTGGTACTCTGAGCTCTCCACCTCCCCCCACCTGGGGCAGCATTCAAAGGTGCATTGTATTGCCTTCACCTCCTCCACACACACACACAGAGCTCTGACTGTGTGGCTTTGTGAGGCTGGGGGGGAAAAAGAAACAGATGTATCAATGTAAATTTTAGCGTATTAAGCTTTTCTCCCTAAATTCTTCATCTTGAAGAAAATGAAAAGTAGGCATTCCCTGCATACTTGTGGTTACAAAGTCTGACAAATGTTAAGCTTTTTTGTTTTAACATATGACACGCATCATACTGCAGACTAAGAAAATAAAACACAAGGGAACTTATTAAGTCTGGTAACTTAAAATACTTTCTGCTGTATTTCTTCTGGAAGTGTTTGCTGTCTTTGTCCTAGAGGGCAGCTAGAACTAACTTCCCTTATAACCTGACCTTTTTTTTTTCTGGTAGAAGAAATTTATTCTTGCAAGCTAAAATAAATACTAGAAAACATGAACTTGTCTGAGTAATTGAAAGCAGGATGGAAACTGTTAAGTTCAATGCTGAACTGATCTTTCAACAGAGGGCTTGGAGGAGTTGGTGAAACAAAAAGGCTTTATGGATGGTATATATGCATTTGAATATTATCCAGCCACACCAGGGAAGTACGTTGTCACAATTACATGGGGCGGGCAGAACATCCCAAAAAGGTGAGTGAAAAATAGCTTTGTGGGCATTTTTGTGTCCTTCAGTTGGTTGTGCTGTTGGTGGGCCTTTAAAGCAGCGTTGACCTTTGAAGAAGTACTGGGGAGACAAGTTAGTGGGAAGTTGTTGTTATAACATTTATTTTTAACAGCCTATTTTCAGGCTGCAGCAACTTGACAAAGCTCTGAAGGGTGATTTGCATCAGCCTTTCTTAACGCAAAATCATGAGTAAAAAAACTAATAAAACGTGGTGGATCACGCAGTATGGACTTTGCTGTAAGATTTTGGAGGGATCTTTTATTTCAGTGTCCACAACTGTAGCAAGCAGAGCACGTATTTGACGCTCAAGATTTGTGGTGGAAAATGGTGATGGGTTGGATGACCTCCCTGCTAGAAAGACACTGCTGGGCACTGTGCTACTACATGGTAGCATCTATTAATTTGGAAAATCCAATGTAAAGCCTCATTAAAATGCCCAGGGAAAAACACAGATGGTGTATTTGTCCCTGTTTCTAATACCATGCTTTGTTTTTCTCTGGTAGCCCCTTTGAAGTTCAGGTGGGTCATGAAGCAGGTCCTCAGAAAGTGCGAGCCTGGGGGCCAGGACTGCATGAGGGAGTTGTGGGCAAGTCGGCCGACTTTGTGGTCGAGTCCATTGGCACCGAAGTTGGCTCTCTTGGTATGTTACTTGGCTTAGTTTCCCTGAAATATTTGTAGCTTGCAATGCTAGCAGCGAACTCATGAGAAACAATAGGTTTCCCAACAGTAAAAAAACCATGTCTGTAAGATGTTGTGGTCTAAACACAAACATCTATCAGAATGTCAAAGGCAAGTCCTAGAGACAGGAGTGTGTGTGATGGAGAGTGTTAATCTGTGGTTTTGTGGGATGATAGATTATCTCCTGTGTTGCTGAAGAAGAGTGACTGAGAGATCAGGCATGGTTAGGGCTAACAAAAAGCTATTTATGAAAGTGGTGTTAAATTACCACAAACCTAACAGAGGAACCTACTTGTTCGTTTTTCAGGCTTTGCAATAGAAGGCCCTTCTCAGGCTAAAATTGAGTGTGATGACAAGAACGATGGCTCATGTGATGTGAAGTATTGGCCCAAGGAGCCAGGTGAATATGCTGTGCACATCATGTGTGATGATGAGGACATAAAAGACAGCCCTTACATGGCCTTCATTCGACCAGCTTCAGGAGACTTCAACCCAGATAAGGTGAGGCATAGGAGTTCACTCATGGCCTAGCATGTCTGATGTAACTACAGTAGAGATGTTTCTAAAAGATTCTGGTAGCAGACTCTTAAGCTTACTCTGCTTAAAGCTCTGAATTTGCCAAGATATTACCCAGCCAGATATTCCCCAGCTTTTTCTAATAACACTGTTGTGGTTTTGATTAATGTAATGAAAACTTGCTGAAGTAGTATCGCATGCTTCAATGCTTCATGGGGTTTGTGGAGGGGGCAGGTCTTCATGCATAAATCACTCTAGTTTTGTTTCTCTTTCTCAACTGCAAACTAATACTCTTGAGTTGCACTTTTAGGTGAAAGCTTATGGCCCGGGCTTGGAGAGGACTGGCTGTATAGTGAACAATCCTGCTGAGTTCACAGTTGAAACCAAGGATGCTGGGAAAGCACCTCTGAAGATGTATGCACAGGTAAAAACCCAAAGGCAGCTCTGTGAAACTGCAGCAAAAGGGCTTTAATACTGTTTAGAAAAATGCCTTAAGTATTTCTACTCACACACCACTTAATTCTGGGCATGTGTAATTCAGTCAAAGCTCTGTGCTTTGATGTGTGTAATGTAGTCAGGCAACAGCTGAAGACAAAGTGACTGCTCTGAAGTATATGAAGTACATGGCTTTGTTTCCTTACTTGGAGTCTCCTCAGCAAAGCAAGGTGTAATTTCCTGGAGTTGTCATTTGGAAGCACTGAAGTGTCTCTGAGCCTGTGAATTTTCTATGTGTTGTAGGATGGTGTATGAATGAGCAAGTGTTAGATGAGGAAGACTTACAAGAGTGTAAATTGCATGTTTCTTCAGTATTTCTAAGCTGCAGTTCTGGAAAAAAAACCCAAAAACATGACACATTTTGGAACAGCCCAACATTTTTGAAGTACCTGAATCTTCTACTTGTATTACTGTTTTTAGGATGGAGAAGGAAACCCTATTGAGATCCAGATGAAGAGCAAGCCTGATGGTGTGTTTGCTTGCTCCTATGTGCCAGTTAAACCAATCAAACATACAATTTCTATTGTCTGGGGAGGAGCCAATGTGCCCAATAGCCCATTTAGGGTAAGTACAGAGATGAGTAGTTCTTAGTTCTAGCCAAATGGGACCTTGGCACTCACAACTACTTGCTAGTACAACTAGGATGATAAAACCCTTCTGTGAACTTCAAGGACGTGTGCCCCTCTGCTTCGTCTTTTTAGATTTCTATCCACTTGTATAAATCTTTTTGTTTTTACAAGCTCATGAGGTGGTCTCATATCAGCCCAGCTGCAGCCTGGGAGATTTGGGGCCACTCGTTTGCATCTGTTGTCCTATAGCTCCTCCCCAAGCAATGCTCTGACTTGGCTGTGATCTCAAGTGTGACAGAGATGTGTGATTCTGACCCTTGTGAATTTGTGTAGGTCCTTATAGGTCAAGGGAGTCATCCTCAGAAAGTCAAAGTGTTTGGACCTGGTGTGGAGAGAACTGGCCTGAAAGCAAGCGAGCCGACCCATTTCACTGTGGACTGCACGGATGCAGGAGAAGGTAAAAGCAGGCTGGGCTGTTCTGTGGTATCAGAATCACAGGTCATGCAAGGAGGGGATAATGTACTGTTCCATGCTGGATTTCCTTATTTAGTGGAAAAACCTTGGGGAGCAGAACATTGCAGTGAATTGTGATCTGATCTGTTACATTTGTTAACATGGCGACTCAGCTAGAAATGGGAATGGTCTGGCTGTTTGGCTGGCAATGTCTGTGCTGTCCAGTAGCAAAACCTCCACTTGATTTTCCTAGGTGATGTCAGTGTTGGAATTAAGTGTGATGCTCGTGTGGTCAGCAGTGAGGAAGAGGACATAGATTTTGACATCATCCACAATGCTAATGATACATTCACAGTGAAATACTCACCACCTGCTGCTGGGCGCTACACTATTAAAGTGCTTTTTGCAGGAGAGGTTTGTAATCTTTGTTTTGCAGCCTGATGTTTCAAGAATCTGTTTATCTGCTCTTTGATCACAATGCATTTGCCAGTTCACAACTGGCTCTTTCCACCTCAGCTCTCATGCACTTGGTTTGGTCACTGTTTCTGCAACGGTGTAAAAACAGAAACTTCTTTTGTAATACTTGCATGTATGCAAGTGAGAGGAGTTGGTTGGGGACACTAAAGTTTCTGTAATGTGTTGGGCTGGCCGAATGAGTATGTTCTTATTAGGGGCAGGCTGCCTTTAAAGTTAAAAAAAACCTAAGTGACTTTTCAGGGAAAATAGGGAAAAAAGGTTTTCCATAAAAATAAAAAACATAGGCAAACTTCCGGCTGTTAACTTTGCACTATGTGTTAAATTACTACTCAGGCCATGTTTAAGTGAGGTGAAATTTTACTCAAGATGCTGGAATTGGGCCAGAATTATCTTAAAATTATTATCTGTTTTATTTTGGCTAGTGAAGAGTGACCTGGAAATTTTTGGGGTTGTGTTTCTGTTGCAGGAAATTCCTGCCAGCCCCTTCAGAGTTAAAGTGGACCCTTCGCATGATGCCAGCAAAGTGAAAGCTGAAGGACCTGGCCTGAACAAAACTGGTGAGAGCTGGGTTCATGTAGTGTGACCAGTACTGGATCATGAGGAGCTGTTGCAGTATGGTCACAGCCTGGCTGAGCATTGCTGAGATGCAGCAGCAGGGTGGGGTGTCAGGCAGTTCCAAGCAATGCCTTTCCCTTGGCATTTTGCTTGACTGGGCTTTATTGGTACTGAATGCTTCTTTAGAAGAGTTCCTCTGTGTGAGCTGTGTGTAAATTAGAATTGACATTTTTCTTCAGGTGTGGAAAATGGCAAACCAACACACTTCACTGTGTTCACAAAGGGAGCTGGAAAAGCACCACTGGATGTGCAGTTCAGCAGCTCAGTGCCAGGAGAGGCAGTGATGGATCTGGATATCATTGACAACTATGACTATTCCCACACTATTAAGTACACGCCCATACAGCAGGTAGGTCCAAATCCTGTCAGTACAACAATGAACAACTCATGTTGCTGTAGTGTAATGACCTCCCCCCCCAGTACCTGTGCACAGAGGAAAAAGCAGAAAAAACTTGCCTGAGTATCCTGCTCCCCAGGGTCCGTAATGCCTGCAGCACAATGGGAATTGGAAAGCAGTAATGCAGTTTTTCTGGTGTAGTTATTGATAGCTTGCCATTATTTTCTTTCCTCTGGCAAAGAGAGGTACTGGCACAGTAGCACACAGCTCACATCGTCCTTCCATACCTTATCAGTTGAAGAAGAAAGGTGACAAAGCTTCCCAGACTCCACAATGGAGCTGAGTGCTGCCTCAGCTGCCACAGTCCCACAGAGTTGGGTTTGTAGTGTGCTGCCTTCAGCAAGCTGCTGGAGTGAAAACCAGAGCAGGGACAAAAAGAAGAGTTTGGGTGATGCTGCACTAGTTCCCAGTAGGCAAATGATGAAGTTGGTACCTCTCTAGCAACACTATTAAAGAGCAGAAAGTGGAAGCTCCTAATAACTAGAAGTATTTTTCCTTATACTGTACCTGTACGTTTGTAAACGGCCACTAAAAACTAGAATGCACAAATCTCTTATTTCTGAGAATGTAAGTGCTCTGGTGCTGAGATGAAAGTGTTTTGCTGCTCTTGTTCTCCTGAGCAACCAAATGCACACTAGGTCATCTGCCCCAGCTTCCTTGAATGGAGCTGTGTACAAGTGAACTGACAAGGAAGACTGCTGTATTATTTAGCTGATAATGCTGGCTGAGAATTCTTGGAAGCAACTCAGTTTGTTTTTTGATAAAGCAGTTGCATGATCTCAGGATGTGGCTGGCATGCCTGTTTGGAGAGGCTTTGGCTTATTTAGTCAGGGCTGGTATGCAGAAGGGAGCACTCCTCTATACGCCATGCATTCATGAGCAGTACCAGATTGCTGTGTTTAACCTGGAAATCACTGGTGAAAAAAGCCAGGATGCCCAAACCAGGCTTTCCACTTGGGTCTTCCATCTGGAGAAGTACCATGGGTCATGGAAGAGCTGTGGGCTTACAGGAGATGCTCGTGGATAGCAGTGACAGGAGAGCAATAGTTGAAAACAGAAGAAAATAGACTGCTCAGTAATTAATTAGAGTAGCCTCGTTGTCCCTCCATACTGTAGGTACCTAGGTCTTTCCTGGACCCTGTCCTCCTCAGGTTCCTAAGCAGTAGCTTATGAATGAGACTGATCTCTTCAGAGCAGGGGAAGGATGGTAGTTAAATTCCTGAGGGGCAGCGTCAGTTGCAGAGCAGCCTTGGTTTAATGCTATTTATTTGGCCTTATCTATCTCGTGGTGTTGCTACAGCTACCCATGTGTGTGTTTTCTAAAAACAACTAAAAATAATCATGGAAGCTATTCACTAGCTTGCATGAAACATCCATGATTATTTCACTTGGGAGCAGAACCAGCCAAGAATGAAAAGTAAGCAAACAGTGAATATAGCTAAAATATGGACTGCGGTAGGAGAGAATAAAAGGAACACACATCATGGGCTGGATCTTGCCGTGGCTGTGCAGCATTCCAGCCAAAATACACAAGAGCATTAATCTCTCTGACTTGTAGAGCTTAAACCCCTGGTATTTCAGATGCTGTAATAATACGGCTTCTTTGCAGTCTTAGCTTTGGCCTCTCCATGTGGTGGAAGGGGATACCTGGTCTGGAGCAGTGGGACATTCATTCAGCTGTTGGGGCTGAGCACTGGGATGGTGGGAGCCAGCCTGAGCTGGAGGCTTTGCCAGGCAGCTTGAATATAGTCTAATTAAATGTTGGAGACAACTGTCTTTTTTGTTCTTCCTATATTAAATAAAAACCTTTTAGTACTTTGAAGGAGTGCAGTGGCATGAGAACTTTAGTGGCCATAAACCAATAAATTTGGCTGTGGCCAAATAAAATAGATTAGTTGATGTGGTTATGTACTGCTTGGGTATTGGTGTGTCTGTGTGAAGTGAGGAACTGAGCTAACATGTAAATTCTCCAACTAGGGTCCAATGAAGGTTTCGGTAACTTACGGTGGTGATCCTATCCCTAAAAGCCCTTTCACGGTGGGCGTTGCTGCTCCTCTAGATCTAAGCAAAGTTAGAGTCAATGGACTTGAAAACAGTAAGTACCTGTGGGCTGGAAGTCTCTGAAGGGTCTCTGGAGTCTGGGTGACAGCCAACATGTCCTGCTGGAACAGGAGCAGGCAAAACAATCTCCTTTTTAACTTGCTACAGCTGGGGATCAACCAGCTCCAGCTTTATAACTTGACTACATTTATTTAGGTGGTCCTCTTGAGAACTGAATTTCAATTTGGATTTCTTTTTTTTTTTTCTTTTTTGCTAAGATTGTATAATAGTTTGGAGAAAACATATGTTTGGGGTTTAGTCCTTTGTGGTGAGTGGAGTTGGATGCTTCACCAGGCTGAGCACTCACTGAGAATTCTGTTTCCCTGAGGTCTAGATGGCTGTTCAGACATATCGAACTGTTACAATGCACAGTGTCAATCATACAGTCTTTTTGGTTTCCAAAAGTGGAAGAATTTAAGGCTGTGAAATATTGTTGCTTTCCTGAAACGAGCCTCTGATATTGTCAGACCATACCTCACAGTCTTGTTTTCCCCTTTAGCTTTGTAGTGTCAATTAACCAAAGCATTTGTTTTTTGTTTTTTTTCTTTTTGTTTGGCTTGGGAGGGCTTTTTGCCTGTGGAGGAATGCAGACTGGGGAGGCCTCTGCCAGTACCTGCTCCCTCAGTGATATGTACATGGGAGATTGCTTGGACCGTTGTTAAGTAATGTTAAGTAAGTAATGTAATATGGGCTTTGTCTTTTTCAGGAGTGGAAGTAGGGAAGGATCAGGAATTTGTAATTGACACCAAAGGAGCTGGTGGGCAAGGTAAACTGGAGGTTAATATTTCCAGTCCTATGAGGAAAGCTGTGCCATGTCTGGTGGAACCAGTTCTGGGTAAGGAGTGCAGCACTGCAAAATACATCCCACGGGAAGAAGGACTGTATGTGGTGGATGTGAGTTATGATGGCAACCCAATCCCTGGGAGTCCTTACACTGTGGAGGCCACATTACCTCCAGACCCCTCCAAGGTAAGAGAACAGTGTAGCCTGTAACAGCAACTGATACCTGGAAACTGAATCGTGGGCTATTGCATGAGACTTGGCTTGGTCTTGGCCAGAACATACCCATGAACATCCTTACTCAGAGTTCTCAGTGATTCCTTTTGCAGCCTCCATGACTTGTAGAATTTGTTCCTGTAACACTGTATTTGAAAAAAACATTGAACTAATCAAAAACATGGCAAGCATCCTGCATAGTGTGGCAAATTTAAGTATTGCTCCTAATTTAATAGCAGTTTGTCTGATAAACATCTCTGATGTATTAAGATGCTATTTTTCTAAGGAAATAGATTTCAAGGAAAACATGTATACAGCCATTTCCATCTTTTATTTCCCATGGCTGTATAAAACCAGCTATGGTGAGATTATTAATATCCTTGCCCAGAAATCTTTTTGGGGGAGAAGTACCAGCTTTACAGTAGAAATGGGCTGAGTGGCAAAGGAAACAGTGCCTTCTGTGTATTTTTAAGAGCCTGTTAATCGAGTCCCACACACAAGCTTGTCTAACTAGGAAGTCTTCTGGCAATAACATGGAAAAGGCTGTTTAGCTCAACTGCATATTCTCTTTCAGGTAAAAGCTCATGGTCCAGGTCTTCGAGGGGGCCTTGTTGGAAAACCAGCCCAATTTACAATAGATACCAAAGGGGCGGGAACTGGAGGTTTGGGTTTGACAGTAGAAGGCCCATGCGAAGCTAAAATTGAATGTTCGGACAATGGCGATGGAACCTGCTCTGTCTCCTACCTGCCTACGAAGCCTGGAGAATATTTTGTAAACATCCTCTTTGAAGAAGTTCACATTCCTGGTTCACCCTTTAAGGCAGATATAGAAATGCCATTTGATGTCTCTAAAGTCATTGCCACAGGCCCAGGTCTGGAGCGTGGTAAAGTGGGCGAGGCAGGGCTGCTGAATGTCGACTGCACGGAGGCGGGTCCCGGGGACCTGCGGGTGGACATGGTGTCAGATACCGGTTCCAAAGCCGAGGTCCAGATTGATGATAACAAAGACGGGACCTATGTCATTACCTACGTGCCACTCTTGGCTGGCATGTACACCATCAAGATGAGATACGGAGGAGAGCAAGTGCCTAAATTCCCAGCCCGGGTCAAAGTGGAGCCAGCTGTGGACACAAGCAGAGTTAAAGTGTTTGGGCCAGGAGTCGAAGGAAAAGGTGAGACTAAGTGTTGTTATTAGAATCTGTAGGACATGCAGTCCTTTCTGAGTATTCTGAGCGTTGAAAGTTGTAAAAGCCTTACGTGTTTCCATGGTGATCCTTGGACAGACAGGAGTCTCATGATCCCAAACAAGTTGTTTATCGTGCTGCTTCACCAAATGTTTTGTTGTTGGAATAAATGCACTTCTTGAAGTGACTCTTCAAAACATTTTCTGTAGATGTCTTCCGAGAAGCTACAACTGAGTTTACTGTGGATGCTCGACCTTTAACAAAGGCTGGTGGTGACCACATCAGGACACAGATCACGAGCCCATCTGGCTCCCCCACAGACTGCCTCATCCAAGACAACGCCGATGGAACATATTCAGTGGAGTACACGCCGTTTGAAAAGGGTAACCTCGGGGCTTGTTTTCTTTTACTTAAAAGGGGAAAACCAAGAGCCAGCAGCTCTTCTGCCGCTTTCATTTGGCAAACCCCTGAGGTCTGCCAGTAACTTGTTGGCCTCTTTGCAAGAGATCTGCCAGTAGAGGAGCTGATTCTGCAGGAAGTAGCTCTATTTTAACTTGAAGAACTGACTTTTACAGTAACTTGTCTTGAGAAGAACAGGGTAGTTGGAATCTCAGTTACAAAACACTAGTGAAGTCTTGTGAAATGCAAGAGGAAACTCTTACCCATATACTGACATTTAAGTCTGTAGCAGCTTGTAGAATTATGTTAAGTGGTGAGCATATTTAGGGAATTCAGGAGATGTTTCTCTCTTAACAGGTCCACACACAGTCAGCGTGACGTATGATGATGTGCCTGTGCCAAATAGTCCCTTCAGAGTGAATGTTGCAGAGGGCTGCCATCCATCACGTGTGAAGGCAGAAGGACCTGGACTTATAGAAGCCTTCACAAATCAGCCAAATGCCTTTTCAGTTGTCACCAGGTGATGGGGCCTGTTTGATCTTGAAGGAATATCTGAGGGGGGGAGGAGTGTAGTGATGTGTGCAATGCAGGATGCTAAACTCAGTACAAATATTTATAAAAAGGGCCAAGCTGTATCCAGCTGATGACTGTGTGTGCTACCTCAGCTACTCTGTTTTGCAAACATTTGACAGTAGGGATTGATAGTTACTGAGGAGAATATTCTAGGAAAATTTGAGTGAGGTAGTGCTGAACAGCTTTGCCTGCCAGCACATGCTGAAGCCTGAACATGGGAAGTCAGGATACTACATTTCCAAAAAGGAGGAAAAGCAGCCAGAGCATGTGGAGACTACAAAGCTGCTTTAGAAGCAGGTGATTCTAACAATGTGTGTTTCTGTCTTGCAGAGGGGCAGGAATTGGTGGCCTTGGAATAACTGTTGAAGGACCTTCAGAATCTAAAATTAGCTGTAAAGATAACAAAGATGGGAGCTGCAGTGCCGAGTATGTTCCTTATGTTCCAGGAGATTATGATGTTAACATCACGTATGGGGGAGAGCATATTCCTGGTAAGAGCTCCTTCTCAGTGGCCTTCAGAAAAGGGAAGAAGTCAAACTATGAACTCAGAGTTCTTAGTTGACTGCACCTCGCTTGTGCTATGGGATGTTGATGTGATTTTAATTTTCTGCTTTTCCTCAGAATTCAGGCAGAAAAGGCAGTGGCATTTGCTCAGATGGGTACAGATGAGTGGAACAGGAAGGGGGACACTAACCTTTGACAAATAACTGGTATTATACAGAAGTGGTGTGTAATACTTCAGGTCATGAAAATAGCCCTTTGATATGTGGATGCATTAAAGATCCTGTTCTGCAATAAGAGGAGATGTTTCCTGTTGTTCCCTTTCTCTTTGTTGACATACTGAACTTAGTAAGATATAAGGAAATGTGTCGCCTCCATGAAGCTTTATTCACACTTCTGGTTTCTTTCATGTTTGTTTTTTTTCTTGAGGTGTGAGAAGCAGATGGGGCACAACAGAATTGTTGTCAACAATTCTGTAAAAATGTAGAAGCACCATCATTACATTTCTGGCTTTTGCAGAAGCTGAGGGATAGTGTGGAGGCTGTGGGGTTGTCATTCCTGCCTGCAGTAGAGGGATAGTAATAAAAAAACCCAAGGAAAAGTATAGAAAAAAGATCTTCTGTTCTCTGTAACTATTAACCTTGTGGTGTTTACCACTTACTATGTCAACTTCCAGGCAGTCCTTTCAAGGTTCCTGTGAAGGATGTTGTGGATCCCAGCAAGGTGAAGATAGCAGGACCAGGTCTGGGTACAGCTGTTCGAGCCAAAATCCCCCAGTCCTTCACTGTGGACACCAGCAAGGCAGGAATAGCACCTCTTGAAGTGGTGGTGACAGGACCCAGAGGTAAGAACCAAAGGATTTCATCTGGCTGTGCCCATATCTGTGTTTGGGCAGGTAATGTGGTCCTGGCCCTGCTGGCAATGGTGGCGATGCCACTTGAATGAGTATTTCCCTCTGGTCCTGTTCATCTGTCATGTGCCCCTTGGCAGCTGACCCACATGTCATGCTGTGAAAGGAGAGCTGTGTCCTAGGTAGTGCTGCTTTGGACAGTGTCTTTGATGGCTTTAGCCTAATCGCCTAATCTTCAGGGCTGGGAAGAGTGATGTGAGTAACCATCACCAGTGAACAATTGTGTGTTAAGTTTTAGCCATCAAAAAGTAGATCCAAAATCTAACATGTGAACAGTGTCTTGGGAAACCTGTGTCAGTGGATTGCAGGAGTCTCTGAATCATGGTGAAACTGCTCAGTGGTCCTCAAGTGATAGCATTAATGGTGTTTGCATTAACCTAGAAAGCTGTGTCTCAGTGGCACAGTATCTTGGCAGTGAGTACCTGTTGACTGCAAGTCTCACCTTGCTGGAAGGTGAGAGCTGCCTCCCCACAGGAGTGTCAGGTCTTGCTATGCAGGTGCCTCGCAGGTAACACTTCTTTAATTCTAGCGGATGAGACGGATTCCCAGGGATGGCGCTCCCCATTGAAAGCAATTTCGGATTTCTTTAAAGGTGGTCCAAAGGGTGACACTGAGACAGGTTTGAACTCTCACTAACTACTGGCAGTTTTGGTTCTTGAAAATCCGGTTGGCAACAGCAAGAATCATCTGCAGGAGGGAGTGGGAACCAACGATGTTGCTTTTAGGCTGTGCATGGCAACTATATACATTTCTTTTGTGCTTGCTTTACTACTAATCCTTTCTGTGGTTTAAAGCCAAGTTGTAATTGTAGACTGCTTTGTGTGTTGATCTGAACTGATATATCACATAATCTGTTGTAGATTTAGCTTAATGCAAATTGAAATAATTGATCCTGCTTTCTTAGATCTTTGGCAGCTTGCAGGGTGTTCTTGCCTAGGCAGCAAGCCTGCCTTTCTAAACACTTGATTGTGAAAGACTCAGCTGGTGAGTGCTGCACACCAACTGGCTTTAGAGCTCAATTCTGTGCAGTGAATCCCAGTAATAATAAGTAATCTTGTAAATGACAGCGCAGATGATGATAAGCATTACTGATTTTCTATCTTGAAAGATCTTCAATGCACTTTTAGCAATTTCTCTTGACCTAGACTGTACTGAAAAGCAGATCTTTCTCCAGTGTTTTTATGCATGCTTTTGTTTACAGCAAGAAGATGGGAGCCCAGAGAGCAGTGGATAAAAAAATCTATCTCGAGTCAATGGCTTTGAATATAAAATAAGGGAAACTGATCATTGATTCATGCCTGTTGCTTTCATTAAAAAAAAAAATTGACATTTGTTGCTAGCTGTAAATGAGCAGTGCATCTTGCAGCTTTGTGCAGCAAATGACTATATTTTAGTAGCATAGCCAAGAAAATCATATGTTGTCTTTTTAGGAGTTGTGGGACCTGTTAATGTGGTGGACAATGGCGATGGCACCCACACGGTGGTGTACACCCCTATGCAGGAGGGACCCTACATGATCACTGTCAAATATGCTGATGAAGAGATTCCTCGAAGGTAAGGTGATAAGAGAAACTTTGGAGAACTGAAGATCTAACAATGCAATTGTCTTCTCCTAGCACATGGTCACCATTTAAGGACTGGCTGTGGTCCTTTCTACTTAACCATGGCAGCTCCTTGCATGGCTTCAGGGTTCAGTGGTGTTTTGAGCCTGCTGCAGCAGACAGCATAAGAGGACTGTATCCACAGATTCCTCAGTGTGTACTGCAGCAACTATCAACCATTGACTTGGGAGGAGGGGAAATAATGGGTTGCTCTTTAAGTCCCTTCAAGGTGAAGGTGCTTCCTACGTACGATGCCAGTAAAGTGACAGCGAGTGGACCAGGGCTCAGTTCCTATGGCATTCTGGCCAGCCTGCCTGTGGAGTTTGCTGTGGATGCTAAGGATGCTGGGCAGGGACTTCTGGCTGTACAGATCACGGTAAGTAACAAAACCAAGCAGGACAGGAAATGTATTTTCTAGGTAGGCATAAGTCTGTCCTTTCACAAGTGTTCATAGCTTTATCCTAACATACCCAGTGTCCTGGAGACAGGGCTGCTGACTGGATCCTAAGGTCTGGTACAGGAAAGTCTTGTGCTCTGCATTTGTGAAGCTCTTGAGACTGCTTTTGTTAAACTTCTGTCTTAAAGTCATCAGATATGCTCTATTTGGCTCTTGCCTAACCTTACACTCTGCAAATTCCCAAAATGAGATAAGTAATTTCTTGTAAGATTATGAAAATACTGGCATTTGAAATGGAGGGAGTCTTCTAGCAGTGTTCAGCAAGGCCATGAGATAATGACCACTCTGAGCATCACGTTATGATAAATTATGAAAATGCCAGAAATCATAAGCAGCTTAAGGAGATACTGCAGGAAAGTTTTGGTTTATCTTTGTTACTACTCTTTGCGAAGTTTCTGGTGCCTGGACTCTGTGGCCTCAGTGAAAAGGTGTCTGGTTAGTGGACCATAAAGCACATAGCTGAGCTCTGGCATGCCTAGGTCATGGTTTGCCTGGTTGTACTTGCCCTTCTGCATTCTTGCTCCTGTCCTGTCTCAATGCCTGCTCAGGTGCACCAAAGCAGTTGCCATTAATTCTGGCATGCAAGTGTGCTCTTAAAGGATCCAAAATGCTTATCAGAGCTCCCAGCCTGGCTGGGGCTTTGAAGATCAAATTCCACAAGTCTTGTATGGTAGAAATGCATTGGTGATCCTTCTGGCAGCATTTTTTTGCTTCTTATTCTGAGCTGTTGAACGTCAAATGTTTCACAACCTTTCCTGAAAGAAGTAAGCTGTTTCATGCTGTCCCTAAAATCTCAAGTCCTTTGCAGTTCATACTGTATGGCAGGCAATGTTAAGTCATAAAATACAAAATGGAATCAACACGTGATTGCCTGTAAGCAGGCTTGGAAGACTTTCTAAAATGCTTTCAGCTTTGCAGCTGACAAGAAATGGTAGTTGAAGGGGCTGCAAAAACCTGCTTTTAACTGTGGACTTTGCAGTGTGCCAAAAGCTGGATGCTTCATGCAGTAGGGTTGACAGACTCTAGTAATGCTTCCCCCTGCCCTCTGACCTTTTAGGGGGCAGCTGCCCAAGGCTGCCCAGCGCTAACTCAGGACAGAGCTGCACAGTGTGACTGCCTATTTGTGCCTGAAGGACCTGTAAAGTGTTCTTCATTTCCAACAGCAGTGTGACAGTGAAGCCTGAACTTCTTACGATTAATATACAGTTCATTAAAGTGGCTTGCTGCTCATAAACATCCTCATTTCAACCAAAGAGTAGTTAATGATAGCAAGGATTATTTTATAGTGGTCTGATACCTTTTTGCTCCTAATACTCTATTTTTGTTACTAGTCTTTGAGCAAAATATCTTTAAACTTCAAAAAGCTGCAGGTCTGTATCTGTTTGAGACCAGCTAAGTATGGCTGTGAACAGATATGATCCCCAGCTAAGGAAATTCAAAACCTTCACAGTGCTTAAACCTTTTGGTTTGCATTCCTCAGGACCAAGAGGGCAAACCCAAGAGAGTGGACATTCATGACAACAAGGATGGCACTTACACGGTCACCTATGTCCCTGACAAAACAGGCCGCTATACGATTGGTGTTAAGTATGGTGGAGATGATATCCCGGCCTCTCCCTATCGCATCCGGGCATCTCCAGCTGGGGATGCCAGCAAGTGTTTGGCCACAGGTGAGTGTTTGACTCCTCTCTTTGCTGTTGTTTGTTCTGGGTGTAAAGCTGCCTTCTGAGCACGGTACACTGCGTGTGGTGGATGTAGAAGACATGCTTGAGACTTGTGTAGCCTGGCTGCTCTTACAGAAAGGGTGTTCCTAAAGATAAAAAAGTGTCCACCCTGTGGGTGAGCAGGGATCTCTTGCAGTCTTAGCAAAATCTGTCAGACTGCCTGGGCTGTTAAAAACAGCCAGATGAAACTGTCTGATTCTTATTTTGGCATCAATAAATCTAGCTCAGAACTTCAGTGAGGTTGATTTAAAAATAGCACATATGCGTGTGTCCACTGCATCATGCTCAGTAAGCATTGCAAGAAGCTTTTCATTGCAAGCTACAACAGAATTAATTCTGAGGATATAAATAGCTGGTCATCTGCTTCTATATTAGCCAAGCCCATTCAGGCTGGGTATTAGTGGAGGTTTCTACTGCTTTTCTGTCTGGTCAAGATTGGCCTGGGTTTGAACAGGCTTTTGGGAAGGAGAGAACCTAAAGATAAGATATTACTATGACTCAAAAAAATCATTGCCTTGGTATAGGGGCTCCAGATTTTTTACTGTAGGAGCACACAGGTTTTAAGGACAGGTGTTCATAACTTGGTTTTGGGCTGGTCACCATGGCGTGCTCCCACCTCCCAGGAGGCTGTGGCAGGGAGCAAAAGTGAAGGAACTAGTTACAAGAATACCACTGAACATTACGTCCCTTGATTGTAGAATAAATAAATAAAGTAGGCAAGGCCAAATGGAACAGGGAAACCTAATCTGTTGTTGTAGACTTGTGAGAGCGTGTGGGCATTGTGCTGGACCTGGGCATAGTGCAGTTAGAGTGCACTGAAGCCTGTCCATGAGCTGGCTGCTTTCAAGTTGTTTTAACCAGAAATACGTTCCTGACACAATGGAAGAAAAAAGAGATACCCTCTTTGCCTCAAAATTTGTTTAAAAGATGCCTTAATGGGTAGATCTGATACTCTTCCAAGTAACTCAAGTCACTAACTATTCAAAGTAACTGAGATGGAGATTACTGCCAGATGCCAGCTAAAATTTCCCATTTCCAAGAAGTGCTTCTGATTCAGTGCTGTAAAGCTGAAATACAATCACTGTAGGAGTAAGTGCTGGAATACTGCCAAGGTATTAAACCAGCAGGTTCATTGCCACTTGAAAATGAGCCATTTACCTGGTAACAAGTGAGGGTCAGAAGCAAGAGTATTAAATATGTACTACTGCAAATAAGACATAATAGTTCTCATTTAAACACAGTGTTCTTCAAGCTAGAACTGATTGCTACAATTTTGGCATTATTGCATGATGTTCTTTTTTTAGAATGTGTGGCAGAACAGTGGAAAATCGTTTGTGGATAATGGTGGAGAAAATGTGGCCATGGTTGCTACTGTGCCCTTTTATAGCTGCTTACACAGGGTGGTTTATGTTAAAGCAGTGCAGCAGAGTTGCTGGCAGAAGAAAGTGCCTTTGGCTCTGCTTAAAGGACTAGGAAGATAAGAGTATGGGTTAAGGCATTGCTTTCTTCTAACTTAGCTTTTTTCCTCCCTGTTCCCATCCAGCCTCTCTGATTGCATAGAAGGAGGACTGGTAGCCAGCACTTGCATACCACTGTGCTGACCAATTTTACAAATGTCCCTTGTTGTACATCTCTGCTCCCAGTATCACATCAGTAGCTCCCTGGGGCCAGTGTCTTGAGTGTCTTGGTGCCATGCTCCCCAGGCACCTCACAGGCAGTCTGCCTGGGAAAACTGTCCTGTGAACTCTTTCTGTAATGAAAATTGCCTTGTAGGTCCTGGAATTGCACCCACTGTGAAGACTGGTGAGGAGGTTGGCTTTGTGGTAGACGCCAAATCAGCAGGGAAGGGAAAAGTGACGTGTACCGTCCTCACGCCAGATGGGACAGAAGCTGAAGCAGATGTTGTTGAAAATGAGGACGGGACTTACGATATCTTCTACACCGCTGCCAAACCAGGAACCTATGTGATTTATGTCCGCTTTGGTGGGGTGGACATTCCCAACAGTCCTTTCACTGTCATGGTAAGCCAGTTCTGCTCGAGAAGTACCTCCCACTCAGATTCCTGCTGCCATGTTTTATTCAGCAGTAGGTTAACTCTGTGTGTAAATGTTTGTTCAGATATTTATTAGGCTAGTAGGAGCTAATGAATCCTTGTTCCTTGCAGAGCTTATTTTGGGCAGGCAATATGGTTAAGTGAAGTGGGATAGAAACCATCAGAGGATGAAGACTTGGCTTTTCTGAAGAAATTTGTTTTTCATTTCCTGACCATGTAGTTCTTTTTCTAAATGATGTAAGGGTTGTAATCAGCTTCTACAACTAATTATGTTGGCCATTGTCAGATACAGTGCTCTGCATTCTCTGTCTCTCACTTTTTTATTAAGTTGATCGCAAAATAAGGAACGGTCTGCTGACAGATCCCAGGGAAGCAGACTGTTAGCTCATACTTTAAAATGATTTGTAAGTGCTAGTTAAACTGTTTCAGCCAAATTCCCCCTCCTTCTAATTATCTTCCTTCCAATGTGCTGTACTCCACATTTAGCAAACAATACCCCAGCCCCCTGGGAGGCAGACTAGGTGCCTCTCAGGGGTCACAGAAACCCATCTTGTGAAGACCATCCCTCTGTGTTGGCAAAACAATTCCTAGACTTGTAATCTCCGCCCAAGCAGCCTCTGGTGCATCTCGGACCCTGAAATCACAGGACTGTACTTGTACTGAGTCCAGATAGAGCTCACAGGCGAGTCCCTGGGGCCAGCAACTCTGGCTCTTCCTACCTGTCAGCCTGGCAGATTGCTACGGGTGTCTGAAGATTTCCTTGAGAGAGATGACTTTCTTGGTCACTGCTCAAGGTTCACCACAGGAAATGCCTCTCGAGGTCAGGGAGCCCAATCCTGACCAGCAAAAATTCCCACTTCCTAGCTGACTGATGCAGTATGTGTTTGACTTGGGTGTCTCAGCTGGGGACAGAGAATCCTGAAACAGCAGCATTTCTGTTTTGCATTGGTTTTCTTAGTGGACTCCATCCATGCAGAAGTTTCGAGTGGGTTATTTCATTAGGGTGGTTTGTAGTGGTGTATAAATGGACAGGAGGGGCAGAGATGGCTGAGCCTGGGGGAGCTGCCTGCATGGGTGTCAGTCCCAGCCAGTCGTGTTGGCTTCATGGGAGAGATGGGAATTTGCAAGTCATGCTCTTGGCATGCCTGATGAGAAGAGCGGCTGCACCAGGGGAAAACACACTGGGCGTCTTGACAACGCAGTCGCAGCTATGAATCAGAAGAATGGCTTTGCTGCTATGGTTGGACGTGGGCTGGGTCATTCACCCAGGAGCATGAGCCAGAGCAGCGTTCCCACAGCAGCCGGCTCCCCTGCCTCCCAGCTGGCATGTCAGGCTGCTCAGGGACTCTCATCTTAGGTTTAAACCTTTGCCTTCCCTCACTGCATCAGTCCCATAAGAAAGCAACTCTGATATTCAATTCCACCAGTGTTCAGGCACAGCTTTCTGCTTCCCTCCCAAGCATCCAACAACAGCAGGTACTGTCCCTTTGCTCTGCCACTGGTGGCTTAGCCCAGTGCCTGTGGATAAGGGCGGTTTCCCAGCTTCCCTGACTGGATCCGGGTCTTTGCTATGGCAAGAGGACTGGGAGGGCTATGCAGTGGGAGGAAGGTGTTCAACTAGAAGGAGCAGTGTGCTCTGAACTGTGGAAGGTGGGAATTCCTCCGTGCCAGAATAACATCTAGTAACAACTAACCTGCCTCTACCCTGCCCAGGCTGTAGATGCAGATGATGTCGCCGCACAGTCGCAGGAGCCAGTGGGCGCTTCCCCCCCCGGATTCCGCCCTTGGGTACACAATTTTTTACATTTTTCAGCTCCTCATCTGTGTTCCATTTCAGATGACAGCCTGCTTCTTGGGACTGCTTGATCGCTCTGGTCATTGTGTTCATTCTTTCTGTTTCATCAATTGTTCTTGGGATCCAGACCTTGTTTTTTCTTTGCTGCTTGAAGGGAGTCTCCAAATAAACTCATGTAAACATGAAGAGGATCACTGCACCCACAGCTTCCACTTCTGAAATGTCTGCTGTTGGCAAAAGCACCCTGAGTGCACTGCTTTGTTTTCCCAGTAAAATCACAGTGTCTTGAGTTCAGAGTCGCATTGTGAAACTTGTTTCTTTTGTCTATTTTGTGTTGCAATCATTCTACCCCGTCTAAAAATCACTTTCTCTTCCAGGCCTTAAGCAACTAAATCCTTTCAGATGGAGCCACTTTGGGTCTTGCGTGCAGTACATTGTCTTCCATCCCTTTGTGTTCCATTTTTATCTCTTACTTTTTTCCAGCATGTCTTCCATCCGCACCATGTTTGATTTGCTCTGCTCTGCGGTGTGGTGTTGTAAAGGAGAGCTCTGGTTGAGCCCAGTCCTTGGCTGGCTGCAATAATCACCGCACACTGTCTTCTGCTTGTGCTTTCAGTGGAATTGCTCAGTGCTCATTTGGCTCTACCAGCCTATTTGAAGTGACCCATCTTTTTGCTTGCTTTAGGTTACAGAAGAAGCTTATGTCCCTGTTGGAGACATGAATGGCATGGGATTCAGGCCCTTTGATATGGTTATCCCATTTGCTGTAAGGAAAGGAGAAATAACAGGTACCCGGAGTGCCTCTCAGGGAGATTTATGCTTTTTGTTGGTGTATTTATCCTTTTGCAGCTAACAGACTGGGTGGTCTAGACCACAGTGTGTGTGGGAGGTCTGTATCCTGCCAGCAATGTAGCTGTTTAATTTCACATTGAGTGGCACCCCCTAAGGATGAGTAGGACATACCCCTCCAATGGTTTGAGTTAAGTGAAGGGATTCTTGGTGTTGCTGTGGCCTTCAGTGCTAGGCTGTGAGCTACTGCACTGTCGGGCCTGTTGATGCTTTTTCCCTGCTGGAGCAGCTACATGCATCCTTGATAAGCTCCATTATTTCTTTTCTGCAGATGCTATAAAGCAATTAATTCTGCATTCCTGTTATATACCTTCTCCAAAGCAGGTGACCCCTCTTCCACAGGTCTGGCAGCTGAGAGCATTGCTCCAGTAGCACCCTGGTTGCACTAAGCTCCAGCACACAAGGCCTGTGTCCCCTCTGCCCTCTAGCTCAGCAATCCCACCCTAAGCCCTGGGCTGTCCCAGCTTGAAGGAAAAGTCAATCTTTCATTTTCAAAAGTGCAGCAGAAGAGGGATCAACTTGCTACGAGGTAGATTAGTGTTTTTATGCAGCTTGCTGTGAAAAGCTCCATGGCTGCAGCAAACAGCTCTGCCTGTAGAGTTTGTAAGGTCACAGGACCGTTTGCCAGATGTCTACCACTGCCTTGTATTCATGTAGCTTAAGTAGAAAACATGTCTGGTTAGTGTTCCCATTAGTCTCCTATTTGTGCCTGTGGGTAAGGAATTTAACAATTTAAAATGCTCTTTTAAAAGGGCTAGACAATTCTCTGTGGGTGGGAGAGGGGAAGCAGGCAGCTTCTCCTTCTATAACTCCCATGGTGGCCTTTTGTAGGGGAAGTACACATGCCCTCTGGAAAGACGGATACACCAGATATTGTGGATAACAAAGATGGAACAGTAACAGTGAAATATGCTCCTACTGAGGTTGGGCTGCATGAAATGCACATAAAATACATGGGAAATCACATCCCAGGTAAGTCTTGACAAAGCAAGTGATGCAAATGTGAGTGCAGAGTCCTGCTGATGCATCTGCTCCCTGGTGAGGTTCTATAGCTAAATCATATGTGCTGTGGAAAGATCTGCCCAGGATATTTTACCATTCAGTGGCCCTTTCTCTGCAAGTAGTCCAGAGAGAACTAAAGCAAAGGAGTAAGTGCCAGCACATATGAACTTCCATAGTGGTTTAATAGTACCAGCCAGGCTTAAAATGGATGTTGGTTTTGGGAAACTAGCTTTTGTGGCATTTTATTATGAAGAAGAAACATACAATTTTCTAACTGCCAGTTTTTGGGGTTGAAATTTACTGCCATAGTGCTCAACAAAACTACTGGTTACAGTCTGTGTTTATCCTTAAAACTGCATTGGCAAAAAATTCTCAAAACTGTGGGGAGAACTGATTGGCTAAAATACTATAGTTACTCTTTCTGTCTGATTGCAATAAAATAAAACACACATGCATATTATGCTGTAATCTTTCTTTCTTCCTGGCTGCTTCTTAACAAGCAGAAACCACTGCCTTTCATTCTGTTTCTCCTCTCTTCCCCTTGCTTCACCAGCTCCCCAGTGGAAGCAGTGCCTCGCCTGGAGGCTGTGGCTGCCCTTCAGTTCTCCGGGCATGCTGGCTTTGGGGGGCTGGGCAGAAAGGGGCAGACCTGTAGAAGGATGTGTAGACATGAGACAAAATACCTTCAGCACTGCCTGAGAGGGACTGCTGGTTCTGTTTGTACAGAAACACAGCAAAACTTAAGCTGAAGTAGGGAGCTCAGTGGTGTGATGCATGGTGCTGCTTCAGTCTCTTCAGCACATTATGGACCCCATAGGTGCTGACCTGTCTGATGTATTGGTTCGTTAAGACCATTACCCTGTGCTGGGATAGAAAGATGATGTGCCATAATATTTTTCTTGAAGGTTGTCATGAATCAAATTTTTTACTGTCTCAGCTGCAAAATCTAACTTTGGACTGAAGAGCTATCTGTGCCTTTTTTTGAAACCATTATTGGTTGTTGGTGACTGTACTTTTTGTTCTTGTGCACCAGCTTAGCTAATCTGAGGCTGGCAAATACATTTTTTGGATACCCTTCAAATTTGCTAGTTCAGGTTCATTGAGTCAGACAATGTGCTGTGCTAGTTCCTAATTCTGTGCTACCAAAATTCAGAATCAGTGCCTGAACTGAAAGCCTGCTTCTGAGTCATGTTCTGATGTAATGTGCTAAAAATAAACCTGCAATGAACAAGACCCTTTACACCATCATTTAAGCTTATCTCTGGTAACTAGAGTAACACTTAGTCTTCCGTTACTGAATGTGGCACCAATTGTGAAAAATTGTCTTTTGAGGATGGGAACAGAGGCTTATTTGGTTTTTAAGTGCATTACAGTCACAATAAGGTTTTTCAGATACCATGTAATGTGAAGGGCATTCAAGAACATAGGTATCAGTTCTTGTGGTCCAGACCACTCATCCTTAAAAGTGCATCTTTGTGGTTCTTTTCCCCTTTAGAGAGCCCTCTGCAGTTCTATGTCAATTACCCCAACAGTGGCAGTGTGTCTGCTTATGGGCCTGGCCTCATTTATGGAGTTGCAAATAAACCAGCAACTTTCACCATTGTCACAGAAGATGCAGGAGAGGGTAAGTCAGTTCTTTAAACACATCCTACCCTAAACAAGGAACTTCTTGGTTCATTATAATGCACATTGGCTTTAATTTACATTCATCTGTTCAACTATGAATCTCTGATGTGACACAAATGACTTATGCAAATATCAGGCTGTAACTTGCAGTAAAAACTGGTTTAATACCTTCCTGAGAGCATTAGATGTACCCTATGGTACAGGGTGCAAATTATTTGTTTAATTAAAAATATAATTAAAAATAAACTGAAAGCTGCTTAAATCTAGTGGATGATGACTGGGTGTGGAATCACTGTTTGGTAAATCTAAAGTCTGAATAGAACTGTGGCCTTGATGGTTTGGTCTGAGCTAGTTTTGCTGCTGTCCTTTGAAAATAGGCATTTAAGCTCCATTTTCAGTACCAGGTACTGGATATTTCTCTTTGGACCTGGTCTTCACAGAGGTTTACAGAAGTGCCACTCTACTCTTTCCCTAGGTGGGCTGGATTTGGCTATTGAAGGACCTTCAAAAGCAGAGATCAGTTGCATTGATAACAAAGATGGGACATGCACAGTCACGTACCTGCCTACTCTACCTGGGAACTACAGCATCCTGGTCAAATACAATGATAAACACATTCCAGGCAGTCCATTCACAGCCAAGATCACAGGTATAAAGTTTAAACTTCTGGAAGCACTTCATATTAAAAATTAACCCCTGATAGCATGGGGAACCTGGTTTGTGGCAGGAATTTGAAGTCCTCTGACTCGTTCTGCACTTAACCTTGTAATGTTTTGTGACTCATTTTTATTTACGTATTCAGATGATAACAGAAGACGGTCTCAGGTTAAGCTTGGTTCTGCTGCTGACTTCATGTTAGACATCAATGAGACTGATCTCAGTCTCCTAACAGCCAGCATTAAAGCCCCATCGGGTCGTGATGAGCCTTGTCTTCTGAAGAGGCTGCCCAATAACCACATTGGTAAGCTCTGAGAGATAATGATGATAGCCTTTACTCCAGTTTGCTTTGCTGTGTAAAATGACTGACTTCTGTGCTCCTTCCCAGAAGAGCATTGTCCAACCAAGTAGTTGATAGTGTTTGCCACAGTTGTCCAAAGACAGAAGAGTATGAAGAATGGCCTCTTGTCTTAGCTTGCATGTGGCATGCCAGGTTGCAATTGAAGTGGGTTTTGTCAGCATGTATGAATGGCCTTGTGGTCCACTTGAGAGCAACACTAAAATATGAATAAAGAGATTGCTCTTCCAGTACTTCATTTCTTGGTGTGATTAACGCATTTAAATCAAATATAACGTGAATAAAAACTGAATAAATGTCTCACATTTCTCTGCTTTGTAGGCATCTCGTTCATTCCACGGGAAGTAGGAGAACATCTGGTTAGCATCAAGAAAAATGGGAGCCATGTACCAAACAGCCCTGTAACAATCATGGTGGTCCAGTCTGAGATTGGGGATGCCAGACGGGCAAGAGTTTTTGGACGTGGCTTGGTAGAAGGACGAACCTTTGAAATGTGTGACTTCATTGTAGACACAAGAGATGCTGGTTAGTTCCCTCCCAAAGGCACCATGAGATGCTATGAGATATATATTGTCTCTACATGAGAGCACTGCCTCCCTCAGCATGCAACCACCAGGTCATAAGCTGCAAAGCAGCAGCTGCCATTAAACATAGTCATTGTTGTCAATTATTAACCACAGACAGTGCTATTAACTTAGAATATGCCTTGTAAGGTCCTGGCTCATAACCAACAGGGACTGTCACTGGGGTGGTGCTTGCTCTGATATCATTTGGTATATCAAGAAGGAAATGAGGAAGATGCTTATTTTCCTGTTGGTTTAATGTGGAGCCTTGGATAACTTTTAGCTTGGTAGATAGCTTTTCAACATTATTGAAATAAAAGGGATATAATCTGAGAATTTTAGGAGCTGAATGCATGCTGTGCCTCTGACTGATCAGGAGTATAGAAATGCATTAAAGCATCATGCAACTCCCGTGTGCCCATTATGATACAAACCTACCAACTAGTGCCTGCTATGGGTTTGGACTATTTTATGTCAGATTTAGAGTAGACCTTTGGAAATCTGAGGCTAACTTATCTATATTGTAGGTTATGGTGGGATCTCACTGGCAGTTGAAGGACCCAGCAAGGTAGAGATCCAAACTGAAGATCTAGAAGATGGAACTTGCAAAGTGTCCTATTTTCCAACTGTACCTGGTGTGTACATTGTGTCCACTAAATTTGCAGACGAACATATTCCAGGTAAGCAGAAGTATTGGGCAAACACTTGTTTTGATTAGTACAACAGAAGTCTTATCTGGCTGACCAGTGCTCTGGAACTGTGGGTGGGCTGTGTGATCTGGTTTGGACCATAAGCCCCAAAGATTGGAGGAGGTTCTCCCCAGGTAGCAAGCATCCAAAACTGTTCTGGTTACATGGATGTATTTGACTTGGGTCTGGTTGTTAGTTGGGTATAAAAATTCCCCTATGATCCCCTGCAAGTCAGAGGAAGCTTTCATTTCTGCCCTCAATGGCATGTGTAATAAGCAGATGAGGAATGACTGCTGTGATACTTACAGGCAGCCCATTTAGTGTGAAGATAAGTGGTGAAGGAAGAGTTAAGGAGAGCATCACACGAACAAGACGGGCTCCTTCTGTTGCAACAGTAGGAAGCATATGTGATCTGAACCTAAAAATCCCAGGTAAGCAAAAACATCCTTACCCCCAGAACCACAACTTGTTCTTATATAGCATGGAGTACTTTAAGCAGGGAAAATATAAACTTCAGTTTTGTAAAGACATCCTCATATTAACATAGCTTAGGGAAGAAACACTGGTAATGTCTTTTCAAACAGTTAAAAATAAGCATAATGATGATCAACACATGGAGAAATAAATACTGTTGAGGCCTTAATTTAATTTATTCTGTGTATAGCAGGCTGGAGAATGGGCTGCATAGCTCACTCCAGCTCCAGGGTTTTAAGATCATTTTGGCTGTCGAATGTTTGTACTGCTGTCTGGAAACTGTGACTCATGTAGGCCAGGCTTAGCTGGCTGCACTTATCCAGACACTTCATCTGCCTCTGTAGCACCTGGGAAGCTGCAGCTGGCCAGGTTTTCTGCTCAGAAGCACACAGGTAGCTGAGCATGCAATGGGCATATGTGCTCTTCTGTTATTTGTACTGGGTAATAACTTGAGCTCTGGTCCTGCTTCCAAAACACTTTGTCACATTCTAATCTTCATTTTTCTATTCTCTTCTTGCTAGAAATTGATTGTGCTGATATGACAGCTCAGGTGACCAGTCCCTCTGGGAGAAACTTCGATGCTGAAATCGTGGAGTGTGACAAAAACACCTACTGTGTCCGCTTTGTGCCACAAGAAATGGGAGTCCACACTGTGGATGTCAAATACAAAGGGCAGCCGGTGCCAGGCAGCCCCTTCCAGTTCACTGTGGGGCCACTGGGTGAGGGAGGAGCCCATAAAGTGAGAGCTGGAGGCCCGGGGCTGGAGCGTGGAGAGACAGGTGTTCCAGGTGAGTCCTCTGTGCTCAGTGGGTTCCAGAATCTGCTGTGTGCAGGTCTGCAGTGCAGTGTTTGGTCTAACAGGAACTGCTGGAGAAACTGATCAGCAATATCTCCTAGGATGACGGGATGAGCTACCGTTCTTCAAATACGCTCAAGTGTGGAACTTTACAGTCTGTTAGGAGGGAGCTGCAACCCTGCAGCAGCAAACTTAACTCTTGTGTGTGCTCTTTTGTGCTTCAACAGCTGAGTTCAGCATATGGACACGGGAAGCTGGAGCTGGAGGACTGTCTATTGCTGTAGAAGGCCCAAGTAAAGCAGAAATCACCTTTGATGACCATAAAGATGGATCTTGTGGTGCATCATACATAGTTCAAGAGCCAGGTATGTACTGAGACAAAATCACATGGAAACAACACTGATTGTGACTTTCAAAGAAACTAACTCAATGCTTCTCTTCTCTCTGCAGGCAACTATGAGGTGTCTATAAAGTTCAATGATGAGCACATTCCTGAAAGCCCCTACCTGGTTCCTGTCATCGCCCCCTCCGATGATGCTCGCAGGCTCACTGTCACTAGTCTTCAGGTGAGACATAAGGAAACATCTCTACAACATACCACAGAGACTGATTTCGTCCTTGTTCTCCAAAACCAAAATGGTTGTCCTTTCTTCTTAGTAATAGCCTTGTCTTGCTTGGTGCTTGTTTTCAAGCTCAGCTTGCAACCAGAGAGATTTTTGGCAGCTGGCCCCTGGGTAACTTTGGCTAGTCAAAGGCAGAAGGCTCAATAGAGTGTGTTACAAGTGCTAACACTTGGGAATTAGGAATAAGAGGCTCCATAAATAGCACTGGAAGAGCTAAGACATGTTTCCCATGCCATTAGCTACGGGAAGGACAAGGAGAACTGAAATTTAGAGGTGAACTGCCAGTGATCATGCTGGTACCAAGTTCCTCATTTGGTACATGCATGAAGAGCTGTGTTTGCATGGGTGAGGTAGTGCAGGGCTGCATGGCTGGGACATCACTGCAGCCTGGCCAGGCAGACAGAGCTGGCCCCACCGTGAGGTCACGATGCAGATTTGCTCTGGCTGATGCCACAAAACCACAGAGTCACAGCTCAGATGATTCATGAAAGGTAGTGAATCTCAGAGTGAATCACAGCTTTGTAGCTGGTCTGGGCTCATCTGGTAACATCACCATATAATTTGTGTATGTGTGTGGTTAGAGACATTAAAATACAAGTAACATTAAAGGCCTGACTGAAATCTCCAAAGCCAGAAGTTTGGATGTGAGACTGAGAATCTGTGTCTAAATATACTGTACCTCAGTCCTCCTTGAGTGATGATTAGTACTTCAGTTAAGGCTTTTTTTGTTTATGTCCCAGCTATGGTCCCCAGGAGTTTGCCTGGGCTGCAGGAATTCTCCACCTGGGCTGTGTAAATGAACCATGATAGCCTGATCCAATAGTATCTCTTCTAACCAGGAGTTACAAGGGCGTTAATTAGTCACTGTGGTATTGATGTTTGCCTTGTGTTTCATTTAAAGACTCTTTGACAGGAATACTCACTTCAGTTAAGTCCTGGAGAGGCAGATAAAGCTGAGTATTCTGTAATGGAGTCCATTGTGCAGCATCAGCTTCCACTAAACCCACATCAGGGACTTGTTTATACATTGTACCTCAGTTCTACTCAGTTGCATTTATTTCCCTCTTCAGGATTTAGTTGAAAACAAAATGAGGTAAAGTATGTTAAATGTGAGAGATTACTGCTGGATAGTTGCATAGGCTGTGCTGGTCGAGAACCAGTGGCTCAAATGTGGAGCTGCCTCGCCTTCCACCAATGGCCTGACAGCACCACAACATCTGGTTTTGTGTTTTAAATTACTTTCTCATGTTTGAGATGTCTACTGGTGGCGTTCTAAATGCAGCCTCTTGTGGCAGATATAAACATGCATATTACTCTTTCAGACATTTGGATTATCAGAGGCTTTTCCCTGAATGAATCTGGAATGAATGAATGGGCTGAAAATGGATCTATAGCTTAAGCATCCTTTAAATCAAGTGCCTGAATACTGAGGACTGACCTCAGTGATAATGGGTGACTAGTATTGTAAACTTGCCTGTCTTTGACGTGGTGCAATCGTTTGGCTTCCAAAAACAGTCTGTTACGATGGGGAAAGTCAGCCTAGCCAATGTGGGGGACTCCTGAATCAGCCACCCCCTAAGAGGGAGAGAGCGTCTGATTTGAGAGTTAATGCAAGTCACAACTTTATGCCTTTTGTTAAAATCTAAAAAACCGTCATGCTGAAATGGTTATTTCCCTGCCACAAATCTTGTGCTGTCTGAAACAAAAGTTTGAATTTGATAATCTGACTGTTGCATTCTCAGGAGTCTGGATTAAAAGTTAATCAGCCAGCATCCTTTGCTATAAGGCTGAACGGGGCAAAGGGCAAGATCGATGCTAAAGTCCACAGCCCCTCCGGAGCTGTCGAAGAGTGCCATGTATCTGAGCTGGAGCCAGGTGAGCACAGCTTCATGATGATCAAAACCATTGCATGACCTCCAAAGCTGCCAAATAGGGAATTAAGTTCCTTTGGCTTACAAATAATGTGTCCCAGAGATGAGCATGTTGCTTGGAAAATGACTTTTTGGTGTCAAGAGCTGTTCAATCAGAGTTATATCCATGTTTTTCCATGAACTGACTGAGCCCCAACTTGTGTAAGATAGAGGTATTCAAGTCTTGGCTTGGCAGTGAAGGTACAGTGACATGAGTAATAAATTAAATATGATGTGGTTGTTGAATTTAACTAAGGAAGAAGTTTATTTCTCAAAGCTATGCTTCAATCTTTGACTAATAGTTTATTTTTAACTCACACTCACTCCTTCACATGAAATGTCAAGGAAGCTGTCTATAAGCAAACACTACAGAAAGCTCAACACCTGTTTCAGCAATGAGCTTTTCTTTTTCACTTGAAGTCTGTATGAGTTATGGTCTGTACTATGAACAAACAGCAGCTGTCCAGCTGGGGGAGATCAGTCCCGCCTCTGAGTTAACACACAATCAAAAATGTGAAATATCAGCAAATTGCTAAATGACTTCATTAGATAAAGGTGTGGTGTCAGAGCAGCACACTCTGCTTGCTGCTAAGATTTGGCTTGCTCTGACCAGCTGCTTTTCTTCTACACACGGCTCCCTCAGCTGCCGACAGATTGGGCCTGGGATTCAGTTTCATGTTTAGTGCATGAGTGAGGCAAATAACTCTCAGACTAGATGACAGCTGAGATCAAGTCCTAATGAACAAGGTGAAAACACAAGCTGTAAAACCTTCTGTGATAAATACAGCATTTTCCTGATTAAATACAAGTTTAGCAGCTCGTGTAGCTGAGCTCACTTAAACTGGGACCAAAATACGTCAAAGGCTTTCAGAAGCTGGGATTGCTGATGAGCTCTGTGTTGTGTTTAATTGGTGGTTTATGGCTGGGTTGTTGTCTGTGCTGTGTCAGAAGAGCCCCTGGTCTGTTGCAGATAAATACGCCGTTCGGTTCATCCCGCACGAGAACGGCATCCACTCCATCGATGTGAAGTTCAACGGGAGCCGCGTGGTGGGCAGCCCTTTCAAAGTGCGCGTGGGCGAGCCTGGCCAGGCGGGCAACCCTGCCCTTGTCACCGCCTACGGATCCGGCCTGGAGAGCGGCACCACGGGTAACCCTTCTCCTGCTTGGACACATACAGAGCCTGTTCCTAGGCGTACTTTTGCACTACTTCACCTGCTAAGGCAGCTGAACTAACCCACACTCTCTGCAGCCCTGAGTGCAGGCTAATTTTGCTTTCTAGCATGCTCATAACCATCACTCACAAGTCCGCAGCCTATACTGAGCCTTAACAAACTTAAAACTTCTGTAAATCAGCAAAGGCAACACGCATTCACTGAACTGCTGGTTAGCAGCTGGGCTACAGCTCTGCTGGTTAGCTTAACTCCACGTCGGTGGTCCCTCGAGCTCCAGAGATGCTCTGGCTGCCTTCCACACATGAACACGACGTCTGAGTTGGCTGTCTAGAGATGAAGGAATCTTGTTTAACTTGTGTTAATTAAATGGGTTTTAGGGTGTACCGTTATATTCCCTTTGGTGCTTTCACCTCCAAGAAATCTCAAGTGAAATACAGTAGGATATGTAAACCCTAGGGAGGAGGTGGGTTGTTCTGTTGGTAGTGTGCTGTGCATGCTCCAGATGCAGTGTGAACAGTTTCTTCTTGGAAATCTGGCACCTCGATGTTTGCTGTGGCTGCCTCATCTGATTGTTCTCAACTGAAGAATGTAGGGCTTAGGGTTTGTTTTTTTATTTCTGTGATTTGTGGCCTTAGTAAGTATGAAAACATTCCAGGATATGCACTTTGATTTATTTGTGTTCTTGCTCAGGCCACACACACAGGTAAATAGCAGCATAAAATGATTATTTTTCTCTCCTTTTGTTGTGTAAGGGAGTAGCTAGTTCATTTTGTCCTATCCACTGCTGTCTCCTGTGGACTCCCATTTCATACTTTTTTTCTCCCTGTGAAAAAAAAAAAATACTGCAGTTATTCAGACAAAGCTTCTGCTGTTCTGGAGGAACCAAGCAGTTGGTTTTGGAAACATGCAGATACACTCTATAAAATAAAGATGTAGCTTGAGCTCCTTTAATAGGTGGAAACAAAAGCACTCATTAATACCAGCCAGTGATGCATCAGGGACAGGGGAATATTTCTTCATCTATAAAGGTGCTTGGGGTTGTTTTTAATCTAAATAGACTGTTTAATTTCAGCAAAGCTGCTCTGTGCCCCGTTGTTGAATCCTGGCCACTGCCAAAAGTGCAGTGCCCTGGGAGCTGCTGAGCAGCGTTGCAGAACAATGACCCAGTGTAGGGGTTTCAGTGGCTGAGCACCTGAACCGTCCCCCTGGGAGGGCTGAGCGTCTGCAGCCTCCAACAATGCGAGCCTTCATCTGGGGCACAGGAAAAGCTGTGCCTCTGGAGCAAGAGCTCTTAGCGAGGAGAGTTGCTGTGGAGCTTGCTGGCTTTGAGAATGAACTTCTGTCCAGTTGAGCAGGGCATTGCGGGTGATGCCTGACTCCCGGGCCGGTGGTGTCAGGGGGAAGAGCAATCCTCTGGGAGAGCTGGGCTCTTCCAGCATTGCGACACAGCAACCTCTTTTGTGGGGAGGCTAGAAACTTCTCCCGAGTTTATTCCCACATCTTCATGCTTCCATCGCAACAGTAAACTTTCCCATGGCCGTCCTGGTTTTGAGTGTGCCTGAGCACTTTATTCCTCCTCAACAGTGTCTCATGTAACAGCCCAAAGATCATAAATATTTGAGGCCAGAGTCTGACAGTAAATTATTTGGGGGCTGAAAGCCTTACTTAATTTTTTCTTGTGTTGCTGGCATTGTGTCATTGGCTTAGTATTAGCAGCAATAATTCAGCTGTGTTAACCAGATGCTGTAATTAAACAAGCTTTTGTTTCCACAAACTGCTTGGAGTGCTGTTGCCGAGAAGTTCAAACACCCATCTCCTCCAGGCCATCTCCTGCCCCTTGTCTCTCCTGCTTTATTGTGGGCTCGTCACTGCTGATTTGCAGTCCAGGCAGCGAGACAGCTCTGAGCTCTCCCAAACTTAGCCATGCTGGAGCTGTGTGGGTGTGGACTCTGATGCCCAGCAGAAAACCTCTTGTTTTTTCTCTAAGCCCGTTTTTTGATACCAAATTGCTTCCATTTGAGTCCTGAAGGGCTCTCATGACCCCTTCTCCCACACAGTCACATAACCTAACTGGAGGAGGGAGCAGGATGAAGCTGGGGAGGCTGCCAGGGGTGCAGAGCTCCATTTGGGGCAAGGCTGCTGGGGTGGATGTGGTGACCCTCCCTGCCTGCAGCCCTGGGCTGTCTGATCTTGTGCTGAATTACCTCTTGTTTAATGCCTGAGGTTGCGTGTGTAACATCGGGTGTGAGGAAGAGTGTGTCTCACTGTGCTACATCTTTCTAGGACTGCAGTCGGAGTTTTTCATTAACACGACCAAGGCTGGTCCAGGTACCCTCTCTGTTACAATTGAAGGGCCATCAAAGGTGAAAATGGACTGCCAGGAAACTCCAGAAGGTTACAAAGTCATGTACACACCCATGGCTCCAGGAAACTATTTAATTGGAGTTAAATATGGTGGACCTAACCACATAGTGGGCAGCCCTTTCAAGGCAAAGGTTACAGGTAAAAAGCTAACTAGTATTTACTCTGTGCCTGAAGCAGGTTATGTCATTCAGCAAAACATCCTCCCGACACAATGTGGTGTTCTGGTCTAGATGCCCATGAGAAAAACCATGAGAAGCAAAACATTTCTCCCCATCACCTCCAAAGCCTAGATGAGGGGTCTCAGGAGCAGCTACAAAAGCAGTAGTCAGGGAACTTAGCAGCTTGACTCAGCAAAGGGCCATAAAACAACTTTATGGGGTGATATTAAATCCTGATCTAGTGCCTAGGGTCTTGCATGAGTTGTAGAGAAATATGACTTATTTACCCATTTCCCCCCCACCCTCAAAGCCTGAAACCTGCTCACCTGTAGCATGTACTGCCTCTCTTGGAATCATTTTGGTGAAGGTATCACCTAGCCAAAGGTCAGTAATGTCTGGGAGGCTCCTAGGTGAAGTGAGGAAGAGTGGTTTAGGAAGCTTGTTCTCTCTCCAGCACTGTGCTTAAGCACAGACTGAAGCTCATCTCTACTCCTCCCCCTGAGTTTGTGAACCCTCTTGTGGTGCCCATAGTGTGGTGATGTTGTTGGGAGAGGGTGGCAGGGACTGCGCTCCCCCAGGCTGGGACATGCTCTGCTTTCAAAATGGGTTATCGCAAAATTGCACCTGCTTTTCTGCCAACTCATTTTTGGCATTTGGTGATTGGAGCACAATTAACTCTTCTTAAGCAACCCGCTTTGCTTATAATGAATCCTGAAGTTCCTGTGGTCCTTCAGCCACTTGAGGGCTCTGGGATGGGATTGTTGCCAGCACTGCTGGAAGATGTCAGCTTAAATACCAAAGTAGGAAATTACTCCTCTCCAAAAATGCCTTTGGATGCAGAATGCATGCTAGTCATTAGGAGGGTTTCGAAACCTTGTGAATGCCTTTCAGATGGGGCAAATCTGAATGTCAGAAACCTTTTCTGTTTCCAGGGCAGCGACTGGTTAGTCCAGGCAGTGCCAACGAAACCTCTTCCATCCTCGTAGAGTCGGTGACAAGGTCATCGACTGAAACTTGCTATAGTGCCATTCCCAAATCCACCTCAGATGCCAGCAAAGTGGTTTCCCGGGGAGCAGGACTCTCAAAGGCTTTTGTGGGTCAGAAAAGCTCCTTCTCTGTGGACTGCAGCAAAGCAGGTAAGGATACAGGTACCAGGTGGATGTTCAGGGTCGGTGGTTTAGCTGGGCCTTTTTTCCCTAAACCAGATTGGAGAGTTAAAATTCAGAGCTTGAGGTTATGATCTGGTACTAAAGAAAAATTCTAAATACTATACTGTGCTCACCAAGTCAGTCCTAATAATACAGAGGCCGTAAAGATGCTAGCTCCTCTCCTGGCTTCGTCTGAGCCAGGTGCACCTGAAAGAACCACAGGGTTATGGCATGAGAACAAACAGGTTGCTGTACTTAAGCAACCCTTGTGGTGCATTGTAGCATGTAATGCACGGTGTTCCTGTAACCTTGTGATGCTCATCATCATCTGGGAACTCTGGTGGGTGGATTAGAGGCCAGCTGTGTCCACTGGCCCCTGCTATTAACTTCTGATGAAGTACTTGTAAAGCAATACCAGCTTGTTTTCACAAGCAGCTTTGATGGCTCCTGTGCTCTGCTTGGTGGTAACCTGTCAGGTCTGGCATACAGCACAGATAAACCTTTGCCTCTATGAGGTTGAAAGCTTTTTAATGTAAAATTCCTTCTTATACCGAATTAATCCGAGGTATGGCTCAGCTACCACTCTGTGAATTAAAATAACAAAATCCATGTGTTACAGAGCCAATATATTATGGTACAACCACACTGCCTTGTTTAAGCTCAGGGGTATTAACAGTTGTGTGTTTTGCTGTAGGTTCCAACATGCTGTTAGTTGGTGTCCATGGACCTACAATACCATGTGAAGAGGTGTCCATCAAGCATTTGGGCAGCCATCAGTACAACGTCACTTACGTCGTCAAGGAAAGGGGGGACTATGTCCTGGCAGTGAAGTGGGGTGACGAGCACATTCCTGGGAGTCCCTTCCACGTCACTGTTCCATAATGGCGCTCTCAGTGTCTCTGTGTGTGCAGTTCAGATGTAGAGTTGTACTGGGTGCAGTCGTGTTGCAAAATGCAGTTTCTAGATACACACGGCTCACATTTCATTAGTCAGACATAAACTCTAACTGTTTTTACAAGCATTTCACTTCTATCCTACTTACCAACCTAATGTCAATTTATTTAATATCTCCTCAAATTGTACCTTTGTAGTACTGTCCGGGTCACTGTTAATGTTTGGAGAATCATGTGGATGAATAGACACTAATTTCCCTTGCGGATGTTAAAGATTTTAGGTGTTAATTGAAAACTGGAATTTGTCTTTGTAATTGGGTATCTTAACTACTGATTTTATTTGACTGGAGACTTTACATTTTAGTTATGGTATATGACTTGGGCTGTCCCCAGTTCAAATTCTTTTCTGTAAAGAAATGAGGTAAAACTGGTACTATAATAGGTGCCTTTGTATACTTGATCAATTTTAATACTCAACATTATAAAAAGCTATTATAAGTAGCATTACCACTCAAATTTAAAATGTTTCTGAAAATGCTTTGCTAATGGTTTACATTTAGAAAAAGTTTATCTTTTATAGCAAACCAAAAGCAGACTGAAAATTACTTCCTGTAAGCTTTCAACCTCTCTATATTAATGCTTTGTAACTCTAGAGACAGATAGCTTTTTGGCCATGATGCTAGTAATGCGGTTTTAAACGAGCTTGGGATGCTGGTGATGTTTCTGTAACTTTACAGGTAACACCCCCACACACACTTTTTGATTTAAGAACAAGCCCTGGGTTGGTTGGATTAAGTAAAACGCCTGAATTTGCCAAGCCAGGCATGGCTGTCACCTGTGTGACCCAGAGTCACTGCAGTCCAGAGCACCATGGTGTGTTGAGAAGATGACCACTGGTTTCCCTGGAGGCTGAAGGCCAGGTCAGTGCCTGAGACAGGGCAAAGAAGCCATCCTGGGAATGGGACCCACATCTGCAGTGGGACACAGTGTGGGTCTGTGAAGTTACCAGTAATAGCAATACCAATAATAGCAATATCAATGAACAAACCCCTCTTTGCTGCAAGGTGTTTTATTGTATCTGAGTCCAAGGACATGTCTGAAGCAATGTCTCTTCTCTTCTGAAATCCCCTTCATGCTGCAACGAACATTGCTGCTGAGGGTTAGGGAGTGGAAACTTCCTTGTAACTTGTCTGTTTGTCCCGGATTACTCCATACTACTTCCCAGGTGCATATCTGAATTGCTGTCAGCTGCTGGGGCTTTAGTAAACTCTCCTGATGAGCTCAGACTCTGCAGTTTGGAGAAGGTAGGATTTGTTGAAAACTTGTTAACATGTCACTGTCCCTCGGGAGAAGTTCATGCTTACGGTTCTGTAATTATGTGTGGATGTACTACTCTCCAGCACAGTTACTGGGAAAAAGAGGAAGGTTGGGGGTTTTTTTTACTGTGCTTTTTTTGTGCCTTAATGTGAAATGCTCACTACATTGTAAACTAGAAAGTAAAAACAAAATAAACTGGAATAAAATGCAGGATTGTAAAATTGTATCTTATAACTTATTAAATAGAAATGTTTGCTTCATTAAAATGTGCATGTTAAAAACAACATCGGATTCTTTTCATATGTAGTCAGTAAAGTTCAGACTGAACCTACACCACACAGCAGCTTCAGGCAGACCAAACAGCCTATGGGCTGTGCAGGTAGCCCTGAAAATTTGGGCAGAACCTCAACACCATTAATTTTTTTCCCCTGAAGTCTCTTTTTTCCCCCTTAAAACAAAATGGCAAAAATTTAAGCCATATGGCATAAATGTGCAGGGTGCAGTGGGCACAGTGTGGGTGGAGCATTACACAGCTGTGCTGGTTACCCCTGTGCAGAGCCCAGGCACGGGGCAGTGCTGTGTCCCCTGAGCTGCCATCTGGGCTGTGCTCCCAGAGCCCTCCCGGCCCCCCTGCTCCCCCGGGATCCCTGGGGTTGTTTGCAGAAGGTGTCTCCCTACACCTGGGGCCAGCACCTCCAGGCTCACAGCCATGGAAACCAGCAGATGTTTTCCCAAACACTCTCCTGCTGAAAGCTCCGGTGAAACCTGAGATGCAGTGGCTGCCAAGGACTTTCCTGCCCCAGGCTTATCAGATGATTTCCTTTTTATAGTTAACTGCGTTTCATTAGCCTTGTGGTAGGTATGTCATCGTGAGCCTCCTATTCAATGTTTTTAAGCAAAACAAACCTGGATACGGCTGTTGGTGTGAGTAAATCTTGAGAGCATTCACCTGTGTGACTCCTACGTCCCAGTCCCCGCTTGTGCTTATCTGGCTTTCTCTTGCCGGTTGCCCCTTGTCTTGCTTTAATTATGCTGGCTGAAATTAGCAGGAGTTGTCTGTGAAGTTGATGGACCCTGGTTGCTACTGTGGCTGCAGTTCCCTTCAGTAAAAACTGAGCTCTTCTTCAAGTGACCAACTCTGCCTGGCCTGGGCACTCATAGCTGAGGAGTGGCCACAAAAATGAGCTAAGGCCAGCAAGCGCCCAGTGGTGGTGATGAGAAGAGCTTCTTGGCAGGGTTCATTTTGAGCAACAACATTCAGCTACCTCCAGCAGCTCTGTCAGCTGAGGACTGACTGAGTTGGGCACAGATCAGTGCTTTGGGGACGTTCTGCTCTGCTTTTGGCACCTTGACAAAGGTTTCTTAGCCGTGGCTACCTTAGCAGTCAGCTGTGGGGCTGGGGTGTGGTGTGCGGGTTACTGGTGTCCCAGTGCCTCCTGCTGGGCAGACTTGCAATGCTACAAAATGTACTTTCTTCAGTACAGAAAGGACTGACCTCAGTTTTTTGCCTTCAGGTGTGGAAGTGCTTTTCTACCAGTTTGATCGAACTTAAGTTCTTTTTCTTTGTTTATAGTTTCTCTCCTTGGTGGTAGTTTATAGTAGGATTTGGCCACTTAGTACCTGTGAGTCTCACAGGGAACTTCATCCCTCCTGAGCTGTCCTGTGGGCACTGCACTCGATGTGGCAGTGCTCTGGTAGGCAGCTGGAGCTGCCACGTGGGAACACAGGCTGGGACACATGGCACATCTGGGAGCTTCACTGGCTGTTTGGGTGGGAGGTGGCAGGTAACTCCCTGCAGTACAGCAGTTACATGGGATGGGAACTCCAGAGCATTCCAGCCCCCCGCCTGGTATTGGTGGGATGTATTTGTACATCTCAGTGGCAAAGAGAAGGGGTCTTTGGGGATGCTGTCCTGGAGCTCCTCACAACTCACACACTCAAGCCTGTTCTCATCCTGCAGCTCAAGTCTGCCCTGCAACTGTCTGGCTGTGCTTGTTCCTGCCCTACCATGCATGGGATCTCACTGGGTGCCCACTGGCCTCCTTTGGTTTGGGGAGCTGTTGGAGTTCCCTCTTCAGGCCCCTCTGGCTGTCCAGGGCCTTGGCTCTGTTTTTCTGATGGCCATCTCTGCAGCCAGCATGGCAAATACCTCATATACTGGGGTGTAGCATGCAAAACTGAGAATTGCATTTTGCCATGTGCAGTTGTATCTCTAATAAGTTAAATATATACATTTAAATTATTTTAATAACTTTAACTGTTTTAAATAATAGTATTTAAATTATTAAACATATACTATTTATTTTAATACTTCAAATTATTTAATCTTTAATTAATATTTAAATATTTATATAATTAATCCTTCAATCATTCTATATATATGTGTGTGTGTATATATGTATATATATGTAAAGATGTTCCAGTATACTTAATTTTTTTTCTGTCCTTGTTGCTTCAGTAATCAGTCTCCAGGCCTGGGCCTGTACAGAGCACTTTGTGTGTCCAAGCTGGATCTCCCTTCACCCCCAAAAAGCCCTGACCTGCTCTGACATCACTGGGCACATTGACAATGTAGGTGCTGGGGCTGTTGCTTAGCAGGGCTCTGGGTTTGGTCAGATTATGCAAACCCTGTAATTACTTTTCCCACTAATTGTCTGTTGAAAGTGAGATTGTGAAATTTCTAATCCAGAAACTGCTTTTTTTTCTCTACTTACTTTTAGCTTCTGCCTTTGTTTTAAACTTGATTATTTTTTCTAATTAATTTTTTTACTCCACATTGAAATGTACTTGCAGTGTAGACAATGCACTTTTTTCACCTGAAAGAAAAAGGGAACAAACTATGTATAAATCACATGGAAAGGCCTATCCAAAGTGGTTACAGACATCACTTGACAGAAACTGGGATGGAGTTGCATGAAACTTAATTCAGGGAATGGCACAATACTTTTTTACACAGTGTTTTTCATTTGTTTGAGGAAAGACTTTCCAAACCATTTGTTGTTACAGCAGCTGGCTGTGCCATGCTCTCCCATGAGCCAAATGGAATTGGTTGCCCAGGTTGTCCTCTGCCAGGTCAGAGCCAGCTCTGGCACCCAAGGAACGGGGCCTTGCAAAGCTGCTGGCAGCATCCCCAGGTGTTTATCTGTGCTTTGTGCCAGCTGACTTGGAGGATCTTCTAGTTCTTATTTTTTTCCTTATTTATGACATCTCCTGTCCACATCTAGAGCAGCAGAAAGGAGTGTTTGGAATTTTGCTGCCGACAGCAGCAGTGCAGAACATGCACTGGAGCACCCAGCCTTGCTGGAACTGAACCCACTGGGTACCTGAACATCTCAGCATCAAACTCTCAAACTCCTCTAAACAAATGTTTGGTTTTAAAAGTAATTTTTCCTTGTGTTAGAATAACTGAGAGATATTCCCATCCCAGGTGCCATATCTTCACAGCTCCATCTGAGCTGGAAAAGCAGCAGGGAGGGCTACAGCATTTTTTTTCCTCCACAGCCTTCAGTAATGGTTAATATTCTCAGGTCCCTTCCACTGAAGGTTATCAAAACAGCCCTGCTGCCAGGCCCCCCTCTTGTGTGGGGCTGTTTCCCCAGGGCCTCCTGAGAAAAGGCTTTTAAATGGCTTTTCAGAATTTCTCAGACTTTCAGAGTTAATTTTCATAGCTGTGAATTTATATTGCATGCTTAGAAGAAATATTGTCACTAAATCAGGTTGGATTTATAGCTCCTGTCGCTGTTAATTTCACTGAGATTTAAAGCACATTCTTTAAATGACATGAATGAAAGGCTAGTATACATGATTTTTTTAAAAAAAATTAATAGGAAAATATGATCTAGCAGGACCTAGAGGTATGTTTGACAGCTCTTTCCTGTGCTGAGCTGCCTTTCTGCAGGACCTTGGTACTGCAAATATTTACATCCCTGCTGAGCTGGAAGCCTGAGTCCTTTGGGCCCCATGGAGGAGCTGGCCTTGCCAGGGTGGGTATTTCCTTCTGACAGTGATGTCCAGCCAGATTGTTTTGTTTGGGGGGTGGGATTTTGCATCTGGCTTCCCCAGAAGTGGCTGGGGTCAGGCTCTCCTCCCAACAGAGAGGCACAGAAAGCCTTCATATCTCAATGCCAGCATTTGCAGAGCTTTTCAGGGAAGGTTTTTTGTTACTTTGCCAATATGGAAATTAATTCTTATAAATCTGCCTTCTCTCTACCAGAAAATTTCCCCTGCCAACAGTGACAGCAGAGACTCTATATTTAAAATGACACACAAAGAATTTAACCTTGTTTTTCATACTGGCTGGAAAACCATCCTGCAGAGAAAGGGCACTTGTGGTTTTATACCAGGTGGGACTGCAGAGGTTGTGTCCCTGGGCCCTCAGGATGATGGAGAAGAACATGGGCTAAACCCAGCTCAGGAAGGTTAAGGTTGGATGTTAGGAAAATGTTTCTCACCCAGAGGGTGGATGAACACAGGAACAGGCTCCTCATGCAAGTGCTCGTGGCCGCACGCCTGTCACAGTTCACAAAACTTTGGACAACATTCTCAGGCACACGATGTGAATGTTGGGGTGGTTATGTGCAGGATCAGGAGTTGGATTCAATTATTTTTGTGTGTCTCTTTCAACTCAGGATATTCTATGATTCTGTGGTTGCAGAAAGAATCTCTGATCCAAATTGATTGCAGTTTCCCTGGCACTGGAAAAGGAGTTGGTGGCATCTGTTACAGAGAGGGGATGGTGGCACTGGTGCCAGAACAGCCTCACATCTTTCCTAAAACCAGCAAAGTGCAGAAGCAGAGTCACTAGAAGACATCCCGAGGGGCTGGGCAGGCAGGAAGGGCTGTGGTCACTGCTGGACCAAGCCAGCTGCCCTTGTGCAGGTATGGCAGGGACACCAAGGGCTCCCAGGGGTGGATGTGTCCTGTAACCTGCCAGCACCTGGGCCTGGGAGCAGCTGCTGCCTCAGGAGGGTCATCACAGCATGATTCCCACTTAAATAACTGTGGGCAATGAATAACCAGACCTCGAGCCAACCAAGTGCTGTCTTTTTATTGCAAAACTCATTTAGAAACCCAGTGGGGCCAGGGCCTCCTGGGGGTCAGCCATGGGCTGTCTGCAGTGAGTGAAGAAATGGTGAAATCCATTTTCCTTTCCTTGAGTTTGCTGCCCGTGCTGGGGGGGCTGGGTGTGAATTCCACAGGGATCCCCAGACAGCTGGGATGTGCAGAGTGCCACTAGAGGGGATCCCAGGACAGCCGGCACATGCGGCAATGCCACCAGAGGGGGCCCTGATAATGGCTCGTAGGTGCCTGGCTCCGCTGGGGCAGGAGCCTGCAGCCGGGAAAAACGCGTTATTCTGGGCAAGGAGCTGATGGGAGCTCTCAGGTGTTTTTAGCGATACGTGGATGGAGCGGGGAAAAGTGATTTCTAAATTGTTTTTCTTTTGAGTTGGGGCAGGAGAAAGATGAGTGCTGCCCTCACCTCCTGCTCTCCATCCCCCAGGCTTTCTTGGCAGAGAAAAGGCCCCGCAGGAACACTGAGCTCTGGGATGCTGAAAGAAGTTCCCCAGAGTGCCACAAGAGCATTCATGCCCCAGGAAGCCCCTGCTCCACCCGTGGTCCTTTTCCATGGCAGATGCTTGGTCAGGAGTGGCCAGCTCCAGCCTGGGACTGCTCCCCACATTCCCTTCAGAGGCTGAGGGAGCCATGGAACAGCCGAGCTTGGGCCAGCTGCTGGTGTCTGCTGGTACACCTACACTGCTGCTATCACACTGGGAGGCTCTTTGATATTTCTGCCTTTGATTCTGCTGTCAGTGCTGCCAGCCCTGCTGTGTGACACAGCCCTTCTGGGGGCTGCAGCTCAGTCGGTTGCTGCACGTATTTATGTGCCCAAACATCTGTACATGTGAACATCTGGTCTGGGGCACAAGTTTTATGAGAAGTAGCTGGGGCAGGTGGGGGTGTTTAGCCTGCCGAAGAGGAGGCTCAGGGGGCACCTTATCACTCTACAGCAGCTGGCAGGAGAGTGTAGCCTGATCTTTTGGTATTTTCTCCCGGGTAACAAGTGACAGGATGAGCAAACAACCTCAAGGTGCACCAGGGGAGGTTTAGATTGGACATTAGGTACAGACCCCAAAAGAGGAAGGCAGGTGGCTCCCTGTGGGGTTTTGTACCAGCTCTGCTGTGTCCTTATTTCTGCCAGTAGCTAAGAGTCAAAAGGAGGTAGGCAGAGCCTTGCTGGGGGCCAAAGGGTCTCACCCTGTGTTGCAGGCAGAGAGGAGGTGTCAGGGCTGTGGCTTAGTGGGGAGCAGTGCCAAGGCCAGCAAGAGGACAGGAGCCCTCTTCAGGTGAAGGTGGATGGACAAACCTATCCAGCAGAGATGACTGAAGAGAAGAGGCAGTCCAGCTTTGGTCTGCTGCTGTGGGTTCCTGGGGGCTTCCCTGCCAGGTGACTTACACCCCCAGGGCAGTAAAAACTTTCCTGTGTGGGTTTCTGTGGGGTGAGGGGCAGAGAGACATTCTGTAGGCTGGGGAAGTGTCTCTCTATGGGGCTTGGGTCTGTGGGAAGGGAGGATGCCTCCAGTAGCATGCATTGGAGAAGGGTTAGGGTTAGGTTCCCAAGGACCCCAAGCTGAGGGATTGGAGGTCTAAGCACTTTTTGTTCAGCTGAACCCTCTACTCTGTTCTCGCCTGATCAGGGCTGCTGGGGAGGAAACAATTTTCTGCTTCTGAAGAGCCTCTTTGTTTCTCTCCCAGCCATGATCTGAGATCTGGCTTGCATGAGACAAAGTCTCTCCAGGAATTTTGGATTGCCAGTGAAAAACTTCTGTTTGATCATAAATAAAGCTCAAGAAGCCTTATTCATCAAAAAGAGAAACTTTGTTCTGGCTGCAGAATATATTGAGGCTCCTGCAGGCTGGAAAATCTTAAAAACCCCTTTGCAGTTGGGACAGCTGGGTAATGATCCCCAGGGGGGGGGAATTTAGAGATGACACGAACTGTTAAATATTTTAGGATGTAATTATAATATTGTCTAATGAATATCTAGAGAGACAGACTGTGCTGACAGCAGGAGTTTGGGACACCTCCCAGCCTCTATCAAACATACAATATGAGTGCAGATGCTGTCTCTGCCCTGAATCCACAAAACTGTGTCCCAGCTCTCCATGGAGGAACACCACTTTGCAATAAGACGTCCTTCTGTTAGTCAGAAGCTCAGCATCTCTACAGGATAAACCCTTCTTCCCCAAGGTTTAAGTGCTGAGCAGGAATCCATTTGGTATGGGATATCCTCGAGTCAGGGGGTGTCAGCTGGTGTGGCTGCATCTCCTCCCGATTTCTTGTGCATCCCCAGCCAACTCACTGGTGGGGTGAGAGATAGAAAATGCCTTGATTCTGTGTAACTGCTGCACAGCAGCAACAGAAACATCCCTGTGTTATCAACACAGTTTTCAGCACAAATCCAAGATGCAGCTCCATACAAATTCTGTGAAGAAAATTCCCTCTATCCCAGCCAAACCCAGCACACTGTTCTGAAGCCACTGACATCACTCCCAAAGTTGCTCTCTGGTCACATCTTTTATTTTGAAGTGCTGGATAAAGGGTTATACCAAATATTGCAAATAAGGATAAATATCTCCAGTAAAACTTAGTTGTAATTACATATTTTTCATGACCGAATGTGTCCATTATTGTCTAGAGGATGATTTCTTCCTGTGTGCACTGCTCCTTTCTGAAAGCCAGGAGACAGAAAGTGCTTACATAGAAGCAAGATGTGAGGCCAGAGACTCGGACTAATTTCAGCCTTCACTATAACCATCACTGATGTCAGCCAGACAGTGGCATCTCTATAAAAATCCCAATGTAAATATTTGTTCTAAATCAGGCTTTTTCCTTTGTGTTGACTGCAGTGTGAGGGAGCATACGAAATGCTGTATCATTTCAAGTTTAATTGCTACTAAAAGCTGGAGGATTTGTTGTCTGCCTTGCACACAACCTCCTGGGATAATTTTCTCTTGATTTAGTTTCTTTCCTCAAATTCTTCTCCCTGAACACTGGGTTTCACAAAGGCCGAACTGTTTTCCTCCCCACAAAGCCTCTCTCACTCACCAGCCCTCCCTGCCCCTTCAGCAGGCAACCTGGGGTGCATTGATGGAGATGAATATTTGTCTCTACTAACAGTTGGATTATTCCCACTCTCCAGATGCCATCTGTGTGACAGGGTTTGGTTTGCACTAAATACAGCCTGTGGGCTGAGCTAGGAAAACAGATTGCTGCACCATTACATTAAATAATCACCATTAAAGTCTGGTTCATTAGAGGACTTTGGGCTGCCATGGAGATTTTTTTTGGAGGGGGGATGCAGTTCACTTCCATATCAGGATGCTGAACTCAAATTTTGATGTGAATTTTATGACACTCTGTTGGCAGCAGTGTCACCTGGGATCCCTAGGACGTCTCACCTGATGCCTGCAGGTGGGCAGAGGTGAGAACCATCAGCTTCTTGCTGCCCTGAGCTGGGACAGTGCAGAACAGGGGCTCTCACTGCCTGTCCCTCTGTCTTTTCTTTCTGTCTTTCCCAAACCCCTGGATGCTGTGACCAATTTAAACCCCTCCCTCACAGAGAAATACTCTAAATTCAGCAATATTCTACATTGCAAACCACCAGGTATAGCCTCATGTCTACTGGTTGCAGCTCTGAAGTATAAACACCACAGATGATGCAAAAATGTCCTTTTAATCCTTCTGCCCCTGTAGAGGAATGGCAGAGCTCCAGACCCCATGGGAACATGTGGAGCTCCCTGCCCTTCAGATATTGCAGGTAAAGCATACAGAAATATTTTAGCCCTGCAGTAGCTTCTTACATTTGTGACCAGTACAGCAAGTACAGTGTGCTGCTTCTAGCTGATTTATTTCTGTATACAATGAAGAAAAAACAGTATGGAGGCTTAATTTGCCTTCTCACTCAAAATATTTGAACTTTAAAGAAATATTTGGAGCTTTTTACCCATTAAATTGGGTAAAAATATTGTAAGTAATTGCACTTGCTGTGAATATTTCTACACCAGCCTTCTACAAGATCTGTTGGCATCTGTGTATTTCCATGCCATGAATGAGGACCTGGCATGCTCAAGATCTCGATCTGTGGCTCTTCTTTGGTCTCTTCTTCCTTGAAAACTTTGATCTCAGCCAGTTGAAAAAGCCACCTTTTGCTTTTAACTCGAATTCTACTGGGAAATGGTCGCTCACTCCCAGAGCCTGCAAGACAATAGCACAAAGGGTTGGGAGCCACCCTCAGTCTCTCCAAGCCCTGCCTGGATGTGCAGTGCTTGGATGTGGGGAGGTGGCACACGAGCAGTGCATCAGTTTGGGAGTGATGGTCACCAGTGACCTGGTTTTACAGGCAGGGTGTGTTCAGCACTGCCTGGACACTCTGGGCTCCCATGTTAGCCCTTCCTGCTGCTGCAGAGACTGTGCTGTGCCTACCTGCTCCTCACTCATCTGGAATTCCTCCTGGAAATCAAAGATGTTGGCAGAGTGTGGCTCCACAGCCTGGATGAGCTTCTGTCCACTGACCACAATCCTGCAAGGAGCAAGGGAGTGGGGCGCTGTGATGGGGTGCCCGTGGCAGCCACACTGCCCTGAGCTGGTCACAGCTATGTGTGGTTTGTCCTGACCCATGGACTGCCCACCCAGAGATGTCAGATCCTTTAGGTGCCTCCTTGGCAGCGAGGCACATAAATATCTTGATGTGCACTGGCCTTGGAAGCCAGTATTGAATGACTTCTGTCTAAACCCACCCAACAATGCTGCAAATTTCAAAGCTTTGCTTTGGATACAAAAATGACAGGACAATGATTGGAGTACCAGAGAAGTCCTGCTCAGACCCAGAAACTCATCCTTCAAGAAGACTCTGGGCTCTAATAGCTGATGTATTCTTGTCCCTGCCAAGGGAACTGCAGTGGCAGCAGCACTTGCCACATGTCCAGGGCAAACCGAGGTGTCACAGAACCTTGTTGTACATTTGTCAATCCAAATTACAAACATAAGAGCAAAAGCCATGGTGCAAAGCTGGCATGGAGAGGGCAGCAGCACCTGCTGCCAGGTGTTTGCAGGGCTCCCTGCAGATGAGAAGTGCTGCTGGCTGTCCTGTCCTGTCATCCATCCCCACCTGAGCCACAGCAATGAGTGGTTCTGTGTAAATCCTGCCCAGCCTGGTCTGCAAAGGCCTTTGTGCTCCTGATTAGAAGCATTTGGATCACATTTCCCCTGGACACTGTTTTATCTCTGATGGACATTTGTTTCCTCTGTTGGTCGCTGACACCTTTTGATACAATTTTTCTCTCAGAGAGTTATAACCAGTGGGTCGTTTGGCAGTGAGCCCTTTACCTGTCATATGGGCATCTGGTGCTGTTCTTCACAGTTGTGTCATTTTTGTCACCAATTAGCCAGAGGAATTCAGAATAAGTCCTCAGACGGATGTTCTTCCACTGCTTTTGGGGAACATAGCTACAGCCAGCATTGAAGTCCCCCATGAAGACAAAGTTCTGGAAGGTAGGAAGGTTTCCAAATGTAACCATGAGTACAGCTTTTCTAAAGAAGACCAATGAGGATTTTTATGGTTCATGGATGCAGTAGGGTTTCTGCTTTCTGCTGGGCACATCAGGGCATGCTATAATAGTTTTATTAGGTGGTCAAGTTTACTGTGTAAAATGTAGAGAACTCAATGAAAATACACCAAAGAGATACCTGGGGCACATTATCAATGAGTTTAAGGTTTTCAGCTCTGAATAGTGAATAACATGGCCAGTGACTCAGTACCAAAGTCCCATTAGTGACACGGATGTGGCAACCAACCTCGGTTTTCCAGCGCTGTTTGACATCTAAATACACGTCATAGAGCTCATCAATCTCCCTCACTGCTGTGCCTGGTGTGGTGTGCAGAGGGATAACAGCAAACTCACTGACAGCTTCAAAACAAGGCAGAAGAACAGGAAAAATGTAATTGTTAAACAGAGAATGAGTCACAAAAAACCAGAGACTGACTTGTAAGCTAGGGTTTTTTCTGAGGAAAAAAACTGCTCTGAGTGTGGACCAGGGTGATCTCTGTGGTTGCATGGTGGCCCCTCCAGGGACTCAGCTGGGCCTGAGGAGCTGTGCCAGTGCAGGTAAATCCTGATCCAGCACCCACGCAGTAAGTGCTCCCAGGCTGTGCCAGCAGCATGGAATGCATCCCCCAGCCCACTGCCCATGGCAGCAGCAGAGGCTTTCCCAGCAGGGCATGTGCAGGGCTGTGGCATTTCCCAGAGGCAGCAGCCCTGAAGGGAAAATGCTGCTCTTGTAAGGAAAGACAGTGTGGGGTGGGGATGCAGCCTCTGGAGCCTGCCCTGTGATGTGCTCGGGTTCAGGCAGTGCTGCTGTGCTGACTCACAGTGGGACAATGATGGGACTTGTTTCTGAAACACCTCACCAGTTTTGGGAGACTGCCACCAGATGGCAAAGGGCTCTCTGGAGAAGACATCCTCATCCCCAGGCTGGGTGTCAGGGTACTGGTAGGTTTGTTTCACTGATACCTGCTTTTGCCTGCAGCAGAAAGAACAAGAGATGTCACACTCGTGGCTCACTGAGACATGTCCAACACTGACTCCATGTCTGACCTGGATCCCGGGCCACAGTCTGGGATGGATACACACACACACTGGGGTGATCCCCACATCCAGGCACAGCCCAGCCCACCTGCACAGCCTGCCCCTCTCCAGCTCCCTCCCAGCAAAGCCAGCACCATGTCCAGCCCATCTCCGGGGGCTGTGCCCCAGAGGGCAAGGGGAAGGGCTGGCTTGTTGGCAAAGGGGGCTCACCCACCTGTAGATGAAGGCATACTGCTCCTTGTAGCTGTTCCTTCCCAGCCTCTCACTGACCATGCACCTGTACTCCTCCTCTGGCTCCTTCAGCTGGCTGCGAGGAAAGTGATGCCCCTGAGTTAATTTCTGCACTCACAGGGAGCTGACAGCGAGACCATTCTGCCTGTGCCCAGGGGTTTGGGTATTGCCTGCCTGACCTCAGAGGCAGGTGGGTACAGACACTAAACCCTTCTCAGGAGCTGGACCCCTGCTCTATCCCTTGCTCTTCACTCCACCCTCTCCCTGCTCATTGCAGTCTCTGTCTCTCCTTCAGCTGGGTATCATGTCCAGCCAGCTGAACATTGCTGTTTCCTCTGGATATCTGGATTGTCTAGGCAAGCATTCCCTAATCTAAGGCAGTTCTGGGCTCTGCAGGAAGGTGGCTGTCCTGCTGCAGCCTGGTGCCAGCCAGATGAGGGCATTTCTCTTTACTTTTTTTCTCCTTCGAGAACTTCTCCGTAGCAAATTTAATTTGACTTGGTTATATCGATTTTAAAATGTATTCTACAGTGGTCTGGAACTGCCTTTGCTCCTGTCCCTCAGGGAGACTGCCAGAGTCTGGTCCTTCCTTGACACTGAGACAGAGCCCAGACCCTTAGATTCTGTCCCAGGGAAGTGGCCCACAGCAGAGCACAGGCTCTTGCCAAGCAGTTTTCCCAGTATTTTTCCATTTGCCCAAGGCCACCCTACCTGGTGAGCTTCTCCACCAGGAGAGGACAAACACGGTTCTTGCTGTCCTTTATTTCCATCAGCAGCATGATGTCACAGCGGGAAATGATCTGCAAGGGGAGGGAGCAGGAGGAAGTTTGCACATGCCTGATTTTAGGGGATTAGGAAGGGCTTAGAAAGAAGTGGTTACAGGCATGGGGGAAGTCCTTTGTGAAAGAAGTGGCTGCAGCCTGGGACCGTGGGAAGGGAGCAGGGGCTGGAACGAAGCTTTTCTGCTTTCAGAGCAGCTGCACTCCCCAGCAGGAACTGGGAGAGGGAACCAGGGAGCAGAATAGTTTCAAATTTAATGGAAAAACTTTGGCACCTCACCCTGAAAAGGAAGCGTGGAGAGGAAGGGGCTTTTGCCACTCCTGTGAGCCTGATGCCACCATCCCCACCAGTACTGGGGTGCTGCCTCTGCCCTGCCCCACTCCTTACCCATGGCAAGCATTCACCTCTCTCAGCTTGTTGCACACTCCTCTGAAACAGCCCCTAAAGCCCAAACACCCTGTCTGAACACAGGTCCCGACACCAGGGGAATGCACACCTCAGAGGGACTGAAGGCTCAGCTCCCACAGCTTCTGCTGGGATTCCTCGTGGGAAAGTCCAGCTCACCCAAAGCCCAACATTCCCAGGGGCTTTCCTCTGCTCCTGGTTTCACTGTTCTTTATACTTTGTGGGTGATTTTTGTCAGGAAAAAAGCTCCTCTTTACGCCCTGAAACTTATCCACAATTATCTAAGTGACCCCAAAATTTAGTATATATTGTCCACAGTGATTATAGTCCAGGAAGAACGGTCTGGGAATGCAAAGCCAAGCAAACCACTCTTCTCTGGCAGTTTGCAATAAAAGGAATACAACCCAGCTATATGGCCATTCCTCACTTGTGCCATTCTGCACACACAGCCACCTCAAAACACCAAGCCCCACGTCCTCCCTCACTGTGGCATCTTGGAGGGCATTTGCAAAGCTACAAGTCTAAAAGGTATTTCTTTTTAAAACCAGGGTTATTTTCAGCTTTTGCAGAGGCAACCTGATGGTGAGGGTTTGCTTACAGAAACTGGCAATTGGATTTTTAAAGTTTCTACCGGACTCTAATATGACTGATGCCATTTGCTGTCCTGAGAATAGGTTTAATTAGACAAGAATATTTGAGAATAGCTAGCACATAAGGAAGATAAATAAAGTATCACAGAACAAGGCTTTGTGGATTGAAAGTTAAAATTATTTTTACTGTGCATTGAGGTTTTTCTCCTTTCGTAACTCAATTTTCAAATGAAACAGCAAATATTTTTTCTGTTATATTCCCATGAAGGCTAAAATAACAACATACATTCTGTTCAACCACAGACTGATTTTTCCTTTAAGAGTACAAATTAAAAAAATAATTAGCTCTTTTTAAAAAACTTGATACTTAACTGTGAAAGACAAAAAAAGTGCACAATTGTGCATTTAAGAAACCCCGGAAAACTCGGCTCTATCTCATCCAGACAAACGAACGTACCTTTACCACAGCATCGATGACTTCAGGTCTGGCTATTTTAGTTTCTCCAAAAGACCTCACATTGAAGGAGCAGATTTTTAGGCTCAGAGATGGGTTGAAATGGAAGAGTGAAAGTAAGAAGAAGACCAGCATCTTCACAGACTTGGGCAAAATGAGTTGCTGCGAGCGTGCCTGTAAATATGTATGTGTGTGTGTTTATGTATCCGTCCCTCTAGGGCTGGTTGGGAGGTCAAACTGAGCAGTCAGCTGTGTCAGTCATGAAGAGGAATCACCATTTCCTCCTTTCCCTCACTTTCATCTCCCAGCACAAAGCAGCATGGAGAATTTGAACATCTGCCTGAGGGGAAAACAGGCTCTTCTGAGCCAGGCTCTGAATCCTGGCAGAACAACAGCTCCACCAGAACCAGCATCCCTCCTCACAGGGAGACACCAGCTGTGGGATGCTCGCCATGACTGGGCACCAGCTGGGACCTCTGGGCTGTGCTAGACTGGGACCAGGCTCCTTGAGCCATTCCAGGCCAGCAGTAAAGACCAGGAGGTGGATGGGGTGGATGCAACAGAGGGAAGACTGGGATTTCTGTAGTACACCAGAAACCTATTGGAAGGGACTGCCAGGCAGCCACAGTAAGATACATGATGTGCCAGCACTGCCCTTCAAACTCCTGGGCAAGTGTCCCCAGCACAGGATTCTTGGTTTGTGCATGTGAGTCTGGCTGGTGCTGTGTGCTGGAAGGAGACACACGAGTTTGGCTGAAACACCTGAGTGAGGATGCTGCAGGCTTGGTCCCCTGAGGTGGCTTTTGCAGGGAAACCACCCCCCTACCCCCTTAATCCTCCACCACGTGTCAGCCTTCAGCCAGAGACATTTGTTGGTCCTCAATCCAGTTATAAAGGCAGGAGGTGTAACAAGAGTTCAAGCTAAATGACATTTAAGTGTCTTGATTTTTTCTCCTTGTGCTTACAGGGTGCTTTCATATCCTCCTTCCTTTCTCTAGGGACACCCTGCACCCTGCTGCCTGAGCAAATCCAGAGGCACGAGGACATGGCTGCCAACACTGAACCAACTGCACAGGCTCAGATGGAGACAGCACAAAGACCAGCACATGGCAAGGCTCTCAAAACATGGCACAGCTGAAAGCAGTGGGATCTAGGCTTGCTGGGGAGGCAAGTTCTCCAGGGAATGTGCTGCAAGTGTTGGAATAGGCACCACAAATCCCTTTTGGCATTATTGGAATTTGGAGCACTGGCTGCCAGCAAGGGACGTGTCACGACATTACTCCATTGTTTGCCAACCAACAGAGCTACCTGGGGAGTGGGCAGGTGATCCTCCAAACTAACAGGGCTTAGGCAATGCTCCCTCTGCTCTGGGTCTCCATTGAGCTGATCCCAGGCAGGACAGGCTCTGGAAGAAACTAATAAAGAGAGAGGAGAAGGAAAGTGACAGCCTTGGAGGGGTGTAAATCTCCAGCTTAACCTTGATAAAAGTGCAGCCTGAGCCAAGCACTTGCAACAGCAGCTGCAGCTTCAGGGTCAGAGTCATCAAAACCCAGAGCTGTCCCCAAAATCAGGATTGTTTTGGCTACCCTGGCATCGAAGACCAAGTGTTTGTGGTGGTGCCCATGAAGCTCTGACCCTGAACCATGGCTGTCAGTGCTGTGTTTATCTTCAGGGCTCCTGGCTTATCAGTTCCCCCTTTCTCCTCCAGTTACCCCAGGCATTATCAGGGGGACAAACAGTAGCCAGTCAACCTGTAGGGGGTGACACAGGGAGCTCATGTTCCTTTCTGCAGCATTTTACTCCCTGTTTACTGCACTGTCTGTGAATGTCCTCTTTGCTCCTTATCAGATCATGAAACATGCTTGATGTGAGTGCATGAACACTGACAGTTCAGGGCTGCCCTACTCTTGCACAAGAGTAAAACCAACACAGCTCTTGTCCCCACTTGGAATGATGCCAGGGAGCTGAGCAGCACCTGTGGAACATTCATTAGTAAATCCCCTCCTCAGCCTCTCCCTGGTCCCAGGGTACTAGAAGCAGCTGAGGGTAAGGCAGAAAGTAATTTGGGCAAGAGCTCTGAACAGGGACAAGGTTCTGCCCAGGGCCCCTTGGTGAAGCTTTGCTGGCAGCCTGTCCTGGGTGCATGGGGGCTGTGGCTGGTGTGTCACTACCTCTGGAGCAGCAACTCAGCCCTCCCTCTTCTTCACACCCCCCAGAAGGTGCAGTGGGATGGATGGGGTGAGATGTGTCCCTGTGTCACATCCCTGCTCAGGCTCCCCATGAGACAGGGGTGTGAGAGTCCTGCAGCCATGTAGGAGTTTCTCCTCTCCCTTCAGGCACAGCTGCTTCCTTTTGCCTGCAGCCCCGGCTGCCTTGGGAACCTACAAAATTGTTTTTGTTGGCAGAGATGGACTGAGAGGATCTCTGAGGTTTCCTGTGCCTCCCTGGGAGGGCTGGAGGGAGACACTGCTGGGTCAGCCCACATCCCCTTCTGCTCTGGCAGAGGAAGCCTATTCTGGGCTGGAAGGGCAGCAATGACTCACGGGATGCTCCATGAGGGGGGAGCACCCAGGGGGTGCTTGGGGCTTGGCTGAAGCTTCATTTCTCCTCTGTAGGAAAGACGTGGTGTCTGTGTGCTGCTCAGGGGTTTGGCACTGCTGGGGACACCAGTGCTGCTGTGCCCTTTCAACAAGGGCTGCAAAGACTGGCCTGGTCTGCCTGAGCCCCAGTCTTTTGGGGTGTCCCTGCTACCCCATTTCACGTCCCCATTAGCCTGTTTTCCCAAAGAGGAGATTGGCTCCAGGGAAGCAGGGGCAGCATGGGCAGAGGTGATGTTGGGTGTGAGGGGCAGTGTGGGGACCAGCATGCCCAGGCTGGTGCTCCCCAGGTGCCACCACAGCTCTGTTTTCTGGACAAGGGGCCTCCCCTTCCCCATAATAGGCTTTAAAGTGTTGCACATTTCTTAACTTCTACCATTTCTATACAAATTGCTGCTCTGTCAACATCTGCTACAACAGGAGTTGGTCCAGGAAGGGCCAGCCCCAATGATGCCATCACCATAAAAGTAGGTTCCTTTGGACAAATGAAATTACCTTTGGGCTCTTGGTGACCTCATCACAACCATCAGGCAGAGTATTTTATCACAGGCTCCTGGACTTTCAAGTTAATAAGTAACAAAGCGCTTGAGCCATTTTGTATTGCTCAAGTTCATAGCTGGGCTGCAGACCATATTGGTCATTTGGGAAGTAAGTGGTTTCAGTGTCAATATAATGGCAATAGTTGTCCTGGTGTGACTCTCTGGGATTTCAGTGCAATGCAGGGTAAAAGTATTTGGTGGGCAAGATATGTGGAATGTTCTGAATCAAATCTTTGATACTCAATTTTTATTGATAATTCTGGAAGGTAAGTGTTCTACTTAATTACTGTCAAGGCACAATTCCTTTGCGGGTCCAGGACTCTGATAGGGTTTTCTTTCTCAACTTAATATGTCAGTATTGTTCAGCTAGTGGTTTGAAGCGTGACAGCCTGTTCACTACCAGGCAGTCCAAGGAAAATGCCTCATGATGTTCTCAGTTTCTTGAAGGAGGCTGCTTAGCTGAGCTGTAGGAGAGCAGGAGGTAATCTGAAATACAAGCTTTGATGCATGACAACAAGATGAGGCTTTGAAGTTAATCCTCTATAAAGATATTGCAGCCACCAATAAGGTTTTGTGCCAATAAGTACACCCATATTGTTAGCAGTTAAAGATGTAATTAAAATGCATATAATATATGCATTAACTTTGAGTAGCTGTTATTAGGCAAGTAGTCACATTGCTTTATAATGTTTTAAAAGGCAGGAGCATTGTTCCTGTGTTTGTCCCAGGCTGTGCAATGAAGCCCCTGAAGAATGCCAGGGTGGCTGCTCGAGGTGGTGCCCAGAGGAGTTATTTACCCCTGAGCTCACCCAGAGCTGCTGTTTGCAAACTGAGGTGAGCAGAGATCTTCTCCCTGTCCTGGGGGGGGTGAATTTTGGAAGCTCTGTGTTGTTAAAGTGGCACTGCTCAGGGCACAGCAAGGCGCTCCTCAGCAGCAGCTCCCATGGTGGGCTCTGGGCACGGCTCTCTCCCATGCCCACAGTGCCCTGGGCATTGCTCATGGATCGTGCCACAGGGAAATAGATGGGGACAAGTCACCCTGGCAAGATTATTCACCCAGCCAAGGCAGCGAGCAGTCATTTGTGATTGCAAACAGCTTCATAATTTGCCCTGGGGATCCATCACCCAGCAGGAGAAAATAACATAGGAACCTTTCACCTAGTGGAGCAATGCTGCTTCTTGGCTTGACTAGGCAGAAGCCAGAGTTCTCCACAGCCATCCTGGACTGAGTCCAGCCAGAACTTCCACCTTCCTATGGAAAACAAGGCTGTTTACATGAAAATCTCGTGTCCTGGTTTCTGGGGCCATGCGACAGCTAATTCCTAATATTTTTAATGTTTTTTTTTATCGTGTGGTTGCTCTGATTTAGAGATACATTTTGTTTCTCACTGGATCATAAGTCATTGTTGTGGCCATTGTCTGTGATGCTCACAGGATCAAATCTGTGCTCCAGTGCTGGTGGGAAGCTCAGCTCCTGACACTGGCATTAGGAATGAGTAATTTTGAGCTGAGGGTTGGCATAGCCAGCGCTGGGTTCTGAAATGCCAGCAGCCCCAGAAGGTGACACAGGGGTGACTCAGTCCTCACCGGCTGCCACAGCTGTGTGATGAGTTGTCTGTGGGCTGAGAAAAGAAACAAAACTCATGGGGCAGGTCAGTGCAGGCACTGGCTTTTAATTTGGGCTTGTCACATTGTGATCACCCCAAACACGGCCTTGCAGGGTCCTAAAGAGGTGCCCACTGAGGCTCTGGGACTTCCTCTGAAGCCTGAGGCTCATCTGTTCTCTGTGGGCACAGGGAGCCCAGCCGTGCCCTGCACTGTCCCCATTGTCCCCCCCTGTGCCATCTCCTCCTCTGTGCTGAGACACAGGAGCAGCCTCAGCCCCTGCCTGGCCAAGTGATCAGGGCACTGCAGAGCCTCCCTCAGCAGGGCTGGACCTGTTGAAGCTGTGGCTGGATCACAGGAGCCCATCACCACCAAAAGAGGCTCTCAATGACTCTTCCCTGTGGCTGCACACTGGGCTTGCACGAGCTCAGCTCATGCCGTGTTTCCACACAAAACCACCGCAGGTCTCTGCTTCAGTTTCTCTATCTGAAGTGCCATCATTTGCTGTGTCTGTATCCAGGGGCATTCCTCCCTGGAATAGCCATGGGTTGGGTAATCCATCCCTTGGTGGGTCAGCACTGCCCTACAGGTGTCCCTCGGGAGCCTGGGGCCCTGCATGACAAAGCTGAACAAACAATTCTGATTGCAAAAAATGTTGGAAGGCTTGTGAAATACCTCCCATTCCACTTAGGTCACCTTAGTGGAAGCTCAGCTTTGTTTAGCCCAGCTTGACTGAGAAAGAAAACCCAAAACAGGCTGAGCCTCAACTTCACCAGGCCACCTAAACCCTCTGATTTTTGGTTATAAATCTCTCCTGAAAGTTCATGTTATCAAAAGCTTAAGGTTATTGTAGTGAACTCTGACCTGGAAAGCACTTTACCCCAATTACCTCACCTTCCCCAGCCTGTCAGACCAAAGGGACATCCTTTATCAGATCACAGGTGGGGTGAGGATTCGACCCAGTTTGCATTTACCCAGGAGCTGAACTAATTTCCAATTTAATTAAGTTTTCTCATAATTTTTAGGCATATTTTAAAGGTACACAGCAGCCTAATACATGACCCGGGGAGAATGAAAGTAAATTTGCTTATAGGAAAAGGATTCAGTTGGCAATTTTAAGAAAATTCTGAGCAGATTTTAAAATGCAAGCTGAAATGAAGCTCCTGAGAGCAATGTCAGCTGTTGGGAAGGTAAAAGATTTGTAACTTAAGTGACAACACTTAATTTTACATCTAAAATAGGATTTTTATAAGTGGGATGCTCTGATTTTAACCTCTGTGTCCTTTCCATGGGAACCTGCCTTATCACAGCCCTCTCCAGACCAGGAAACAGCTGTCCCCCAGCCCAAGCTTGCTCCCATGCAAGGGGGCTGTGAAGTTTCTCTGTGGGGGGGTAGCACCGCACTCTCCTTTGTAGTTCTGTGGCAATTGCATTGCATCCCCGTAACATCCCTGTTGTATCCACCCTTGCGTCTCATTGTTGTAATCCTGTCGCTGTCATATCACATTCCCTTTTTTATCCTGGTTGCATCCCCATGGCAATCCCATTGTGAGAGTTCTGTAGCCTCATTGGATCCTTCTTGGCTCCCTGCTGTGTGTCCCTTGCAATACTGTCTTTTTTGTCTCCCGTGACGAGGCTGTTTGCAATCCTAAAAAGTGACTGCACGCTGCCTTGGCGGGGTGAATCATCTTCCCAGGGCTGGGGTAAACCAAAGCCCTAACCCTGGTGTAACTGCCCACCCCCTGCAGCCCACTGACACCCCTCCCTTACACCCCCACTAAAGTCACATTGCATCCCCCTGTTGCCACTCTATGTCCCCTCTTGTACTCTCGCATTGTCTCCCTAGCATCCGTGTTGTGCCTTATACACCGCTTGCACTTCCGCTTCAGCCCAGTTGCATCCCCTGCTTTAATCCCACCGAATTTCCACCACAGCTCCACTGAATCCCCCCGTTGCATCCCCCTTTCCACCCTTGTTGCAATCCCCATGGATTCCTTTTGCATCTTCATTGCATTCCCCCTTGCATATCCACTGCCATCCCCCTGCATCCCCCCATTGTAGGCTTTTTGCACTCCTTGAATCCCCCGTCGCTTAGGCAGGGCAGCCCTATCTCATCCCCGTTTATCTCGCACCCCGTTTAAGCCCCGCTGTGTCCCGCCTATCCCCCGCATCCCGCCCCGCGGAGCCGCATCCCCGCCTCTGCTGCGCCCCGCGGAGCCGCACGGCGCGGGGGGAGAGCGCAGCGGAGCCGCCGCGTTCCGCTCCCGGCGCTGCCAGCACGGCCCGGCACGGCCCGGATCACATCGGCACGGTGAGAGGCGGGGGGGCGGGATGCGGGGCTGACGGTGACAATGACAGGACCGGGGGGAAGGGAGCGGAGCGGGGGCCGTCCTGGCGTCCGAGTCTCCCCGGTCCCAGCTGTGGTATCGCTACGAGTGGGCAGAAGATCGCGAGCAAAGACGAAACCCGAGATGAACGTTAAAATATATATTCAAAGGTTTACTTAATTTGCCTTTAATTTCTCTCTCTCCCCCAACCATTAATCATTTGGTGGCGAGGGGGGTGGAATAAGATGATTTTTAAGGTCCCTTCCAAACCAAACCATTTCATGACCGTGAAGGATTCTATGGTCTCAGCTGCTGCTGTTCGGAGGATGCTGTCATTTTGCGGGAGGAGGATGCTTTGGGGAAAGGGGGGGTGTACTGTGTGCTGCGAGAAGGGGCCGGGATGTGGCCCCCGGATACCCCAACCTCATCCTTGCCCAACTCTTTCCTACCCCCTCCCCAGGAGACGGCCGAGTCCGAGCGCACTCGTGACATGCGATTGTGCCGTGCAGGCTCTGCTGCGTGCGTGTGCGGCAGGATGAGGATGGCGACGGGGGCCGGAAGGAGGTTGGGCACGTTATGAATTTCTAAACCAGCACAGCCGTGCTTGGGTCATGCTTTTCATCCACCTTGTCCCCAGGCCGTCTGGCAGTGATGCTGATAGATGGTCCCTGCATATTTTCCCAGCCTGGGATACAGCAGCAGGGTCAGGGACCAGCCCAGACTCTCTGGCTCTTGTTGGAACCGTGTTGCACTGATACAAAAGGCTCAGAGATGAATGTTTTGTGAAACGCTGCTGCAGAAATCATGATGACATTTCTGGCATCTATAAATAAATTAAGATGAAAGGGCACATTTCCTACTCAGCTCACTGGAGGACAGATTAAGATTGAGAGCTGGCTGACTAACAGACAGAGATCTTTCAAATATTAATAGATATTAAATTACTATTTCACTGTGATTAGCACCTAAAGGATCCCATAGCAAAGTACACCACTGGGGAATCGTAACAGTGGTTATGTCATCGTTTATAGTCAATATTATTTTTCAGGCTGCAGATGATGCAAGGGTGAGGGAGTTTCCAGGGGAAAGGACTAGCTTGCATGCTTTGGGTTTTTCTTTTCACATGGTTAGTGATGTGAGTCAGGGCTTCTGAGGGCGCCACCTCAGTCACTGAGGTCCCTTATTTCTCAAAGTCCCCTATTTCTGCAGTGGAATCTTAAAATCGGTTGATGTTTTTTCTTTAACAGATCTTAAAAAAAATAACATATGCCTAAATGTGCTGCTTAGCTCTCAGCTATTCAGTGATCAGTGAGACATGGACTGTGCTGGGTGCAGGTGGGCTGAGCAAAACCCTGGGTGCAATAGCAGTTGTGCAGCGCAGCCCTGATGAGCACAGCCCGACAGCCTTTGTGCCTGAAAGTTGGCAGTGCTGGCATACATGTGATTCCTGTTCTGAGAAATCCCTGCCTGGCCTTCCTCAGGGCTGCCCAGTGCATCAGCTGACAGTTTCCTCTTCCAGCCCAAGGCCTTTCTGCCTTGGGGTGGGTTTTGTGCTGCTGCTGCCACTCTTGTGGAGCTTGGAAAAAAATTCAAGATACACCAGAGCTGCATTCCTGTGTCTTCCCCAGCCTCCCTGGAGTCACACACTGAGCTTGAAAGAGGAAATATGCCTTTGTGTCATGGCCTTGGGAGTGCCCCAACATGCTGTCCTCTGTAATGACCCAGAGACCCCTTCGACCTGTTGGCCTCTCTCTTTGCAATGTTGAGACACTCACTTGAATCTGACACAGGGGAGGAAGTAGCAAACAAATAGAGATGTGGAGTCTCCCCTTAGCATCTGTCCTGGGACCATCCCATTACTTGGGGTGCCTTATTTTGGAGATCCTCCCAGGTGGGATGCAGGCTGTGGTGGTTAGTGCTTGTTGCCAGTATGGGAACCATACTGGGAACCAGTGCTCCTGGTTTGGCATCCCATGCCCTGACATGTGTGCAGTGTGCTTGGTGTTATCATCGCCATGATCACACATCATTTATCAGAGTTGCCTAATTGATGTTTGCAAGTTAATTTATGAAGTGTATGGGGATCCTTCTGAGAAGCAGTAGCAACACTTGAGACCACTTGCTGTGACTCTTGGTCAGAGGGCACCTCAGAATGATGGATGAAATGTGGAGTGAAGAATTGTGGCTGTTACCAGAAGACTTGTTTTATTTTTAAACCCACAGCAGTTCAAAAAGCTACTCTCTAGCTGGTAGCAAAGGACTATGCCAGGGCCTGGGGTGATGGTGCCAGGTCTCAGTGCAGCAGGGAGGGTCATGATTCCCTGATGGGCAAAGCACCAAAGTGGCATTGCCACTGTGGGTGTTCCCACGAGGCTTTGGGGAGCCAGTGTCCCTTGAGCACTGATGAGTGCAGGGTGGCTCCATTGGGCAGGGGCTGCTGGGGACTGTGGTGATGATGGCTGTCCCTGACTGCACAGCTGAGCCTGCTGACATTTTCCTCCACCGGAGGAAATCAGTGACGGTGCTGTGCCCACGCAGAAGGAGGTTGGAAGCTCCATGGGGCTCCCCGAGCATCCTCCCCCCCAGGCACTCTTGGCCAGCGGGACCCTGAGCGGGGCTTGCCGGGTGAGTGTGGCCAGCCCTGGGGCTCACGTGGGGAGCGGTGGTGGCTTCCATGGCCCTGCCAAAATGCTGCGGTGTGATGGGGACAGCAGCCTCCGACTGCCCCCGGACCTGCGGCCGCGGCAAGAGCAGCTCCCAGGGGTTTTCTGGCTTGAAGCAGCCCCCAGAACTCACTCCCGCGTGGCTCCGGGATCATCCCCCTTGACTTTCACAGCCAAAATCTGCCAGCGAGTTCAGGCCAGCGTTTTGCTGCCACCCCAGCAATTTCCTGCGGCTGCGCTCCGCTTCAGCCTGTCTCACACAGGGAAGGCTCCGGAGGGGGGGGCACGGAGAGCGCTTGGAAAAGAACCTTTAAGACAAAGAGGAAGGGGATGACAAGCAGCTTAGCTGGCTTTGTTCTAATAGCAGTAATCACCTGAAGGGCGAGCATGAGCCCGCGGCGCTGGGTGCGCTCAGCCCTGCCCTGTGCCGCTGGGCTCGGCTCTCCCCGCCGCTCCCGCTCCTCCCGATGGCCGCTTGCACTTTGCTCCTGCTTGGAACAAGTGCACTCAGCGGGCTTTATTGTACAAAATATCATATTTACATAAACAGGGGAGAGGTCGGTCCGAAGGTGAATATGAGACGTCTTGAATGGAAGCTGATGGTTTAAATACCCCCAACTCACCGGGCCGCCGAGCAGGGTGACGGCTGGACTGCGATTTTGACCTTGTTTTTTCTTCCTCTTCTGATTGTTTTCAGACACTGCCGCTGCCCACAGCTAAGGGGAGGAGGGGAACTCTGCAAGGTAAGCCGGGCTTTTTAAAGGCTTTCTCCTGGTTTAGCTTTCTAAAAGTAGTGTGGAGGTGGAGGCAGAGGTGGTGACCGGGAAGCACAGGGGCTTCCACCATCCCGCTTTTTGCTTCCCGCGGCCTTCTCTCGTTACGGGTCACTAATGGGAACAATGGCGATTTGCCATGCTTAATTTCTGCCCTGTTTAAGTGACATAGCAAAAGGCAGAGAGCGCTCTGGGGTGCGCTCCCTAGCAGCCCTGCTCGTGTGAATAAGTTTTATCTGTTGCATAAAGTGTTTATCTATGAACAAGCCATGTTGAGATCAAGGATCTTTCTACACAATGTTAATTAAATGAATAACGACGTGTTGAGGTTTGAAGACGGAAATGAGGTTTAGCTTTGTTAAGGAGGTGCCTGGTGGAACTATTTGCATTATTTCTCAAATTTCAGTTATTCCTATTTTCCCTGGGGGAAGATGGCAAATCTGGCTGATGCTTCAGAGGTTCTGTAAACCTTTTCTTTGGGTTGCATGTAACGTGGGGGTCCAACGTGATCCAGTGTGACGGCGTCTGGGGGCGGGAGGCTGTAACTGTGGTGATTGCATTCCTGTTTCATGGCATCACATACCACACACACCACTGGCAGTCTTGCAGGAAGCTGGAAACAATCTGACTGTCCTGACACGGAGAAATGTGGAGGTTGTGATGGGGGGTGAGTGGTTGGTGGGAGAGCAGGCACTGAGGATGTTTCGCTTTACAAATGTGGGACAAACGTGCTGGTGCTGAGGAAAGAGGGAGCAATGAGTTGGTTAGCAGAGGGAATTAGAGATGTGTGTGTGGCAGCATTTAATCTCTTAATGAGAAAAATATATCCCAGCTTCCTGTGGTAGGGAGAGTTCAGGAGCAAGCATGACATTGTGCAAGAGCTTGCCCTTGCTCCCAGTGCCCTCCACCTGCAGTCCCTGAGACTTGTCTGAGGGATGCTTCGGAGCAGGGATGGGGACCTGTTATCCACAGCAAAACGTGAGGCAGAAGTGAGGATGTGGGGGTGGGGATAAATTAGCTTCTGATAAGGGCTGGACACCAAAGAGTGCCCTGCCAAGTTGTTTCCTTCTGTTCCCGAGGCCATTAATAGGCTCTGCTTCCTTGATTAGCTGGTGTCTGTGCAGAGCAGTAATGAGAGCTGGGCTCAACCCATCCGTTCTAGGTCAGTGGTAGTGTGCTGGGGATTTGGGATCAGGCAGGGGGAGAGAAGGGAGACAGAGCTGGATGCCTGCCTCCAAAAAGAAGCATGGAGCCTGCCTGAAGCTGGCCCTGCCTGCACCCCTTAGGGGAAAGGCTGACTGCACTCCTGGTGGGGGGAAAGGCTGCCTGTACCCCTCGGGGGACTGTGTGTCCTGTGTCTGCAAAGTGTCTCAAGGGCCATGTCACCTCAGACATGTTCTGTGCCTCTCAGGGGCCTCATTGCTTGTTTGAGGTGTGCTCTCCTCAGAGGACAACACTGCAGTAATTAGATCCATTAAGGAGCCAGAAAAAATAGGTGGCTTTTAAAACTGAAGGAGACTTTGCTGTGCTCCTGAGTGATATCTGCCTCTTGCAGAGCTGCTTTCCTCCTCATCTGGCAGCAGAGTTCTCGTTTAGCAATGATTTGTCATAATTTCTGGTGGTTAACCTCAGAACTTTCCCTAAATGCAGGCAGGTGAGGCTGAGCAGTGAAGAGCAATATGGACCTGGATATGCTGAACATGTTTGTCATCGCTGGTGGCACCTTGGCCATCCCCATCCTGGCCTTTGTGGCCTCATTCCTCCTCTGGCCCTCGGCGCTCATCCGCATCTACTACTGGTGAGTGCATGAGCCCCTCTTCTGTCAGTGTGGTGAGGATGGAACCTGTACCCCCCCCACAGGTCACAGTGCTGTGAACAGGGCTGGGTGTTCCTGCCCCTCACTGCAATAACAGCAGGGGACTTGAGGTCCTCCAGGGCCATGCCAGCTGTGTGCAGCTGTAAACATGTCTGGGAGAAGAAAATGGCATTTTCGCTGCTGAGGCCTATGTGTGTCTTGCTGTCCCAGGGATTTGACTGTGCCAAGGGACAGGCTGCCATTGCAGTGCCAGCTTGCAAGATCTCTCCAAACCTCTTTGGGTTGTTTTCCCCAAGGACCAGACTGAGACTGAGGAAAGCACTGCCAGTGCAGCCTGGCCTGGCAGCTGTGGCAGTCTGGTGGTCTCCCACCTCATCACTGTGGCTGTGGTGTGGTGTGGGTGTCTCTGGGCTCACATGCTCCATCCCAGCTGACAGCCTGCTCAGCAGGCAGAGACTTTTCCCTGTTATGGATGAGGCTTTTCTCATCTTCACTTTTTCTTCTGGAGTGGAGCATCAGAGAAGATGGAGGGATGTTCTTCCTTATCCCCTTGAATCTTGTCCTTTCTGATACCAGGAGGCAAGCACTAAATCCTTCAGTCCTCCTTTGCCCCTGGAAATCAGTGATAAGCCCACTGGCAGCTTTCCTCTCTGGGTTTGTTGCAGGGAAAAGCTGGAATAACTCCCTTCAGAAGTCGGGGCAGAGTCTCATCCCCCAGTGTGGAGCAGGCAGCAGCAGACAGATAGCACAGGCAGAGCAGGCAGTGTGTCACACTACCCACGTGCTTCTGGTAGATGGTGGCTTCTGCAGTTCAGCTCAGGGGTGTTTCCAAATCCAGGTGACCTCCTGTGATAGGAAGCTGTTTGCCCACCTCAGCACTCAGGTGCAACAATGGGATGAAGCCTGTTTCTAAAGGCATTTTATTCACAGCCTTTTATTCATAGCATCTGAGAGAGGAGGGAGCACGGGATGAAAACCCCAGTGATGGGATCATCAGTCTGCAAAGGGGAGCAGGCAGTGTCACAGCCTTCTGCTGCCTCATGGATGTCTGGGTGGTTCTGGGTTTGGCAGTCAAAGTGGCTTGTTTCTCTGGATGTATGAGCGGCTGGTGGAAATCAGGGAGGACCCTGATGGACTGAGGTGCTGAGAAGGATCCCTGGAAAGCACTGTTGAGTGAGTGTGGGCAGGGTGAAGCCTTCAGCAGCCACAGGCAGGGGTGGCAGGACAGGGCAAAGGAGGTGCAAGATCTGATGCTGGGAGTTTGGAGGAGCCAGGTGGAGTGGAAGGCAGAGAATGCCCTGTTGCTTGTGTTCTTTTGGGGCTGCAGATAAGGAGCTGAGTGAAAATGCATTCTGGGCAGGTTGGTCTGTGTGTGGGCAGAGGTCAGAAGGATTGTCTTCTTTTGAAGGGTGTGGTCCCCCCATCTCTCTCTCTTTCAGCATTTCTGGCAGTATGGGCTTCTTGCAGGAGTAATTGCAATGCACTGTGTGTCATGGGCACCTCTTTTGTTAGGGACAGTGGACAGGAAGTGTGGGTTTGCCCTTACTCTTCCTTTCCTATTGGCTTCTTTCCAAGTTGGATTTTTTTGGGAGGTGAAATTACTGTGTTTCTCCATCAGCAGAGGCAGGAGAGGTGCAAGGCAGCATGCCATGCAGCCCTCCTCTTTCAGCCCTTCTTCCATAGTTCCCTGGCCCCTCCTTCTCCTCACTGCCACTCTGTGTGTCCTCAGCTGGTGCAGTCAAGGGTCATGCTGGGCCCCCCTCACCCATGGCCCTGCTGCTTTCCCTGCCACTAATGCGCCTTCCTGCCTGGCAGGATATCCAGGACTGCCCCACTGACCCCAGCCCTGGAACTGCTCCGCCTGTGCTGCCACAGGGGTTAATCAGTTTAGCTGCTGCCACTAAGTGAGTTAACACCTTGTGAGGGATCAGTTCAGCTTTGCACAGATTATTTTGCCTTCTACTGAATTGATCCATTAGGATCAGTTGCTAAAAATGTTATCATCTTGCCCATCAGTAGTTCACAGCAGTGCCTTTGAGGCAAGGAACTCTTAAGACACTTATTAGGGAGAAATTCACCTCTCCTTGTAGGACCAGCACGGGGCTGAGATGCTGCTTAAGTCCCACTAACTCCCTCAAAAAAGGGATTATGCTAAAAGAGGATTTCACTATGCATAAGCTTTGAGTAGGCAGAGAGGTAGGACAGTCCAGAAGGGTTGGTGACCTTGCTCTTGTGTCTTAAATAAACTCTGATACGGCATATAAAAGTACTTGTCAGTGTCTTGGCCACCAGCAGTAGCCAGGTAGTTGTCCTGACAAGGGTTATATCTGAGAACAGGGGAAATGCAGACAAAGCAAGCCCATTCTCAGCCTTGGGCTGCACGTACACATCATGTGTCCAAAGTGTCACTGATAATCTCTGTCCAGGTCCTTCTGGCCAGCAGTTTTGCTGCATCCTCTGAGCAGGCTGCAAGCATATGCTAGCAGGAGCTGTCTGCCTCTGCTTTCAGAGGAACAGCCTTGGCGTTAGCCTTCTGTCTATCTTCTGGGGTGCTAAACTCAGTGTAAGGATGGTCCACGCCAGTCCTTTGTGTGTGTATAAATACATTTTCAAAGGCTATCTAGTTGGTTCATGGGAATTGGGTTTCTGTGGTGCTCTAGGGTGACATACTTGTTTTTAGCTGGGAACTGATGTGCTTGTCTGTGGGCTGAGGTACTCCCATTGATGCAGGACTGTGTCCAAATAACCCTGTGACAGATCCACCTTATCCACCTGGGAGAACTGTCTCCCTTGGCCTGCCCATCCTGTCTGCTGCCTTGCCACGTGTGCTGCCCCTCTGTCTTGAGTCTGTGTCCTCATACCAGCCTTTGGGTATTTTCTCTTTTACCATTGTTATTTTGGCCCGTTTCCACTGCTAAATGAGTTATTTAGGATTTTTTTTTTAAGTTCTTATCAGACAGAGTGTCTCCACAAACCATCTGCAGTGCAGCCAGCAGCTAGCACTACACCTGTCCAGGGACCAGCTGCACAGAGTACCAATAGCCCCATTATGGCACCAGTGAGAGCCCAACCTAATTTACCTGAGTAAGCCAATGAATATGTGGCTGCCTTCAGACTTGTCACCTGGCTTATATCATGGCTGGACCCTGCTCTTGTCTTTCTCACTGGTGTTTTCTCCTTATTTCCAGGTACTGGCGCCGAGCCTTGGGCATGCAGGTCAGATATGCAAACTACGATGACTATCAGTTTTGTTATTCCTATAGAGGAAGACCCGGATACCGACCGTCCATCCTGATGTTACATGGGTTCTCAGCCCACAAAGACATGTGGCTGTCCATAGTCAAGGTGGGATTCCATTTCTGTCATGTTACTCCTTACTGAGAATTGATGGTCCTGGGCTTGGGGGCAGTTGAGGGGCCCAATGCTGGCAAGCATGGGATAGGATGACTGCTGTAACATGCTGGGAACACTCTGCTTAGTTTCATGCCCATTGCTTGTTGCATCCCTTCACCCCTATAACATGCAGAGCTGCAGGGGAAGTACAGTTGTTGTCTCCATGGGGAGCAAGTCTTGGCCATGCAATCTCATCATGTCATCCTTGGTACATGAGATGACTTATTCTGGTGCATGAGCAACCAGGGCTGCCAGGAGGAGAGTGACCCCCCCTGCTCCCACACGGGCTCCCCACTTGCTATCCCTGGGCTTTGCAGCAGTTTCCCTGCACTGTAACCACCCCTGGTTTGTTTCTTCAGTTCCTGCCAAAGAACCTGCACTTGATATGTGTGGACATGCCTGGGCACGAGGGCACAACCCGCTCGGACTTGGATGATTACTCCATTAGTGGGCAAGCTAAGAGAATACACCAGGTAAAGCTCCACCATCACATCACCTCTGCAGAGGGATGGGGGGCTGTGAGGGATGTGGGCATGCAAGAGACATGGGGACGTGAGGGATGCCAAGCCCTGTCAGTCTGCCTTGTGTGGCTCCCTCCCTCCCTGCCCAGGCAGCCAGAGACAGCAGCCTCAAGCTCTTGAGTTGAACTTCTCTAATGACCTGACCCCATGCTGTTGTTTCCTCTCTCCTAACAACGCTTCTTCTGCTCCCTGCCAGTTCGTGGAGTGCATCAAGCTGAACAAAAAGCCTTTTCATCTGGTTGGCACTTCCATGGGGGGAAATGTTGCTGGCGTCTACGCTGCTCAGTACCCAGAAGATATTTGCAGCCTGACCCTCATCTGTCCTGCAGGTGGGCAAGGCAGGGGAGGTGAGACAGAGAGAGGGCAAGCAGAAGCCAGTGCAAAAGCCCAGGGCAGTGCTGGAGGCAGCGTATATGTGTGGTGCAAAGCATTTAGAAATAATTTGTATTTACACTCTGGAAATCTCTGGCAAGGCACCAGAGAAAATCACAGCTTTGTGCTGACTGCTCTTCTCCAGGGGTTTGGTGTTTGCCCCACTGTGCTTTGGTTAGAGTCAGGACTAGGACAAACAGGACAATGTGTGCTCTGGAGGAAAATGCCTTTTCCCTTGGGATGGCAGGCATTTTACACGACATGTCTGCAGCTTCTCAGTTCAGGAGAGGGAATCAAGACTGCAACAGGAATGGCCTCCTCATTCTGGCCTCCTGAAAGCCCTGGTGTGCTGAAGGCCTGGGGCTCTGAGAGCTGGAGAGCTCTGACCTCCCACCTTTGGGTGCCTTGAGTGGAAAGAGCACTTCAGGGCTGAGCACAGGTCAGCAGGGTGTCCCCTCCATCCCCAGCATCCCCTGGACAGGGGGCTCAGGTAAGCCTGGCCATGACATGCTGCAGGAGGCAGAGCGGGCAGGGACCTTCTCTGCCAGGGAGGCTTTGCTGCATCCCAGTTGTCATAGCAGCTCCTTTCCCCTCCCACACAAGGAAAGCAGCTTCCAAATAAGCACTAAGGAATGGAACAAAGCAAATGTTACCTAGCTACCAGGCTCTGGGGGCGTCGGGTTCCCACTCCCTTCTGGGAGAGGTGCCGACTGCCTCTCTGGCTGTTTCTGCATGTGAAACCTCTGTGTGGGGGCTGCAGAAAGGTTTAGGATTAAATTGCTGGGGAATTTTTCCTAAGTGGTGCATGCAGATGGGGCTGCTGAAATTTTCTGTCCAATCCTGTGCAGTGGCAGCCTGGGCACTTGTGTTGGCATCTGATGACCACTTAAAAACAAGCACTATAACTTTGCAGAAGTAGTCATGCATGTCTACACTTTGTGCCATGCCAGCCTATGGGGTTGATGGTGCCAAGCCCTCGAACAGGAGGGAGGCTGGGTGTCTCTGAGTGCATATTGAAGTGTCTGCATGTACAGATGTTTTCTTCCCCTTTTTATAAATTTTTTTTAAAGAGCAAGCAAGCAGGAAGCCAGAGGCAGGGATGAGGGAGGTCAGTACAAGGATTTTTTTTTTGTTTGGGCTGTTTGAGGGGATCTCATCTGGGTTTCAGTTTGTTCAACCCTTCTCATTTCACCCAGGCCTGCCAAGTACCACTGACAGCAAGTTCATTAAGCAGCTCCGGGAGCTGCAAGAGTCCAAACGCATTGACAGGATCCCTTTAATCCCCTCCACACCCGAGGAGATGGCAGACATGCTGAAGCTTTGCTCCTACGTTCGCTTCAAGGTGCCACAGCAGGTGAGAAGCTGACACTGCTTGGTGTGGTGGCTGGGAAAAGGGGGCTTGGAGGTGGAGGGCAGGTTTGCTTCTCCCTGAGCCTCCGTGGTGCAATGGGGCAATGCTAGGAGGAGAATTAGAGCTGCCAACCCTGCCATCACTCAGGTGAGACACACCCAGCCCCACTCCCAGCATTTTTCCAGCACTTTCCCTTCAAATCCTCTTTTCCAAGCTCTTTCTGGCAGTCCCTGCTGAAATTCCTCCTCCCATGAAGTTTTTGGCAGCAGGCTAGGATGTAAAAGGTTTTTTTAGTAAATATGGCTGACAGGAAACATTAAATAGCTAAAGCAGCTGTTGTCTGATGTGGAGGAGGATTGTTTGCTGCTTTTTAAGTAGAAGTGATGGAAATGTTAATTGCGTCATTGTCAGGCAAAAGGATCTTGGTGAGGGGCTGGCTACTAAACTAGTTTTTCTTAGGAAGTCTGGAGTGAGTAGATTGGAGAATAAGAAAAAATGTAAGGTAATGCCAAAACCTTTTGTGTTTTTGGCAAAAGAATACAAGAAGGAAGAAAAGTGAAGTCATGGCTGGGGTGGCTGCTGGCCAGGGGCAGAAATCGGGTCTGCATCACAAAAGACAATGTTATTAGTTGCTGAAATACATGTTGCTTAAGCGTGGTTTCAACAGCCCCACATGCTTAGGAAGAAGCTCATGCTGGGGCCAGACTCGCTGGGGAGACAAGGGCTGCTCTTGATGGCTCTTGGGCATGCTCAGCCCTGTGCAGGGCATGGGTCCTGTCCAGCAGCTCTGCTCTGCTCTCCCTGCAGATCCTCCAGGGCCTCGTTGACGTTCGCATCCCACACAATGAATTTTACCGAAAACGTAAGTGCACGGTGCAGCCTCCTCACTGGCTTTCCAGCAGGATCCCCGGGGTGTGGGGACAAGTTGTTCCCAGCCCTTGAGTCCCCAGCACATAGGTGGGCCCCAGCATCCCCGTGCTGTCTTGCTGAGGGTGGGAGGGAGCAATATCATTAACAGATCTGGGGACACACCTTGGTCACTGGTAGCAATGCACTGCCATCCCCACTGGTGACGGGGTTGCTGCTGCACCCTCGCCCTTCCATCTGAGCTAACAAGTACCTATGAGGAGATGGTTTGGCTGAGAGCCCCTCTGAGGGCTTGGTGGCAGAGCAAGGACAGCCCATCATCTCTGCATGGGTGTCCCAGTGCGGGGATACTAGCAGGACTAGCCCACAGGGCCCCGTTTGAGAACGGGAGGCAAAACATCTCCCTTAGGACTGACTTTCCTCTTGCCCCGCTAGTGTTTTTAGAAATCGTGGATGAAAAGTCCAGGCACTCTCTCCATGAGAACATGAGCAAGATCAAAGCACCGACACAGGTCATCTGGGGAAAGCAGGACCAGGTAGGCAGCCCCCTGCACATCCCTCACACACCTGTCTGTATCTCTACCTGTGCCCACCCACGGGGCACAGTGGGGGCTGTGCTACTGAGCTGTGCACTGCCCTGCAGGGAGCTGGGTCTGAGTCCCCAGTGGGTTAGACACAGCATCAGCAGGGTGATGGGCAGAAAGCTGACAGCCAGCTTTCCAGAGGGAGGAGAGGGCAGTGCCGGGCTGGGGAGTGCTAGGGGGCAGGTGGGGAGAGGGCGCCAGCACCGAAGTAGGCAAGGGCTGGGAAGAAGAATAAAATATCAGCAAAGAGGGTTGTCCTGGCAACTGGGAAAAGACAGGCTGGTTGTGGGCAGGCTTTGAGGCAAAATCTTAGGGTTTGTTTCAAAGGCAGGAGTGGGAGGGAAGATGTGGGAGGAAGCAAGCTGCAGGCATGCAGAGGGCTCTATAAATGCAAAGATGCAAGTGTTTGCTTGCAATGATGCCTTTGCATTGAGACAGCAAGCCAAAGCATACAAGAGAGCTCCCTGCTGCATGCTGAGACTGGCACCGTGCAGCCTCCCTGCCCTGTGCCCAGGCAGGGTGCTGGCATCACAAGGACTGTGTCTGTATCCCTGCTGCACATCTTGGTTGGACCCCAGCAGGGTTTCTGCAGTGTCCAGCAAACCCCATCTCTGACTGTTTTCTCCCCCGCTGTCCAGGTCTTGGATGTGTCTGGTGCCAGTGTTTTAGCAGGTGCTATTCCAGACTGCCATGTGTACATCCTGGAGAACTGTGGGCACTCAGTGGTGGTGGAGCGGCCCCGCAAGACAGCCAACCTCATCCTGGAGTTCCTGGCGCTGCTGCACAGCATAGACAGCAACAAGAAGCAGGCATGAGCATGGCAGGCAGCCAAGTGCCCGTGCCAGGTTAAATTGTAAAGTACTGCAGCTTTGATACGTTCTCAGGGATCTCGTACGAATTGGGGTGAATGTGCCAAAGTCCCTGAGGAAGGCAGAATCACAGATACCTAAACCTATAGCACCACTGGCACAGCAACCTGGGGTCACTGAGCAGCCTCCATAGATGCAGGAACAGAAGCAGAGTTATCTCCCTTTTCTACTTAGAGGTAAGGTAGAAATGAGCTGAAACCACCCAGTGCTCATCACACAGCCACCCATCTTACCTGGGTTACCAGCACGTAGTTGTTCATGATATTTACATAAACTATTTATGAAATGTAGGAAGATATCTGAAATCCTGGACTGAGATAGAGACTTACAATATTTTTACTACTTTGAGTCCATCGTGTTGCATGCTGCTGTGCTGTAAGAGAACCCCCAAGTGCTCCAGGCGTCTGCTTGAGTGCTCTTTGTGTAGCTCCTTATCTCATGATTTATGCAGAAAACGACAGAAAACTTCATGTGTGGAAGTCCAATGACTGTATGTGCAAAAATGTTTACACTCTGAGTGGGTTTTTCTAAATCTCTGAATAGCTCCTGTGTATTTGTAATGCCTTAACATTGCCCAGGGTGTGGTGTCTGTGCAGAACCTTGCCCAGGGTTGGTTCTACCTGAGGGTGAACACAGCCAGTGACAATGGGGTGCAGGCAGTAGCTTTGCCACCGCTGTGGACCTGGGGCAATGGGAACTGCCCAGGGTGATTTGGCCCCTGAGCCCGAGTCAGCAATAAGCCCATGGCCAGGGTGTGATTCAGCCACCTTGGGTGAACTCTTGTCTCAGCTCCTCTATCACATCGTGCTGCTGAACACCTGGATGTAAATAATGATTTTCTTAATGAATTCTGTGAATTCTGCAAAAGCCAATGCCACCGGGACAGGCGTGAGGGGTGGGAGGGGGCTGTGTGTGTGACCAGCACAGGGAATGGTGAGGAGGAGTCAGCTCACCCACGAGGTGCTGGGCCCTGGTGGGGAAAGGTACAATGTACTTCTGCATCCCCTCCATGATTACAGCTCTTGACCAGGGGAAGCTATAGGTAGAAACAGGTGGTACAGGCAAGCTGCACTTTACAGCCTGCAAGGTGATGGTCAGGGATGGATCCTGCACCTCTCCAGGTGTGGTCCCTCACTGCCCGTCCCAGGGACAGAGCCCTGGTCCCGGTCTCAGGCAGGACCAGTGGTGCTGGAGGACAAAGCAGCGTGTGATGCCTCAAAGGCAAAGCAGCAGGTGGCTGTCACCCCTCAGCCACCCCCAGCCCTCCTCAGGGGGTGACAGTGGGTGCTGTTAGAGTGTCCCCCTCCATCCCCAACTGGGAACACAGGCTTGTGGTGCTGACAGCTTCCTGAGCTACCCAGATCTGTACATAAATCTGAAACTCACTGTCAGCTTCTTGGCTCTTTTTAAGAGAAGAAACATTGTTCTTTTAGAAAAATAGAGATTTGCTGTTAATTGCTTGGTTATTGTTTCTACTACAGGAGTTGGTTAAAAAACCAAAATTGCTGATAGCTTCATGTGGTAAAAGCCAGAAAAACTTGTTTGGTATCTATATGGTTTCTCCTGCCACAGATTGCTGTATGCAAAGGATTTATATGGCTATTAAAATCTAGTGATTTAAAGAGTTCATGGTGCAGTGACTGTTTTTTTCCTTTGAAGAAGGTGGCTGTGGTGTGGGTTGATACAGGGGTCTTGCTCTGCTGCTTCTTTCCTCCCCACATTTCTGGGAGATGCAGGTTTTGGTTCAAGGAATATTTTGTAATGGAAAGAGAGACCTTGAAGACCTGGAAGCCTCAAGTCTCATTTCTTCAATGACAATACACATTTTCATTTTTTTCATTTTATTAGGAGGAGGTGGCACCAAACACTCAAGAAGGAAAATAAAACCTCAAGGGACAAGGGAATTAGGTTTTAAGCATTAAGATTCCTCTTAAAACCCTTGCAAGCATGTTAAATACCAATTTCATCTATTATTGCAAATCTTACTAAATTCATACACTGTTCAAAGAGTAGCATTACATCAATTTACAGGCAAAAGTATTTGCATTTCTCCTTTCCCCAGAAAGCTCTTGAGGTTCAGCAGCTGCATTATTTGCCAGAGGATCTGCAGGGAGTGCTGAGGAGCATCTTCCTGGCTTCTGATCCCCCTGCCACTGCTCCACTGCTGCAGTGATGCATCATCAAGGTGACCCTATTAATGATCACAGCACAGAGGTGTAAGGGGGCTTCTCCCCCAGAGGTAGGGGCTGAGGTTGGGTTGGGTCAGGGCATCTGCATCACATGTTGCAGCCTCTTGTAGTTCAGTAATAAAACCCTCAGGTCCGTATTGGAGGGGGCCCAGACTGGCCCCACAGCAGCTGAGGGCTGTAAGCTGCCTGCACCTGCAAACACACCTGGCTGCTGCTCCCATTAACCCTCATTTCCTGTTGGGAGCCAGAAAAGCCCCACACCAAAGAAAGCTCACTCTCTTGGTTTTGGCTGCTGTTCTCTTGGCACTGAGCCCCCAGTGAGCCCTGATCACCATCCAGGTAGGCTTATCCACTCTAGGCTGGTTATGGGAAAGGGCAGAGGCTTCAGCTCCTCCTGGTAGTTTTTTGTGTCTTGAGGGCAGAACTGATGGAATGATGAAGAAACTCTTGGATCCTAGTTGTGGCAAGCCCAGGGAACCTGCACATAGCCTGAGCAGCCTGGCATGTCAGGAGGGAGGGGGTGTAGTTTTGATTTGTTGTCCCATGTGTAAATATTGCTTTCCTTGTGCCCATGTGGCTAAACCTGGTCTGTACTGGGGCTGGACTGGGTCATGAGGCTCATGGAGGTAAAGGTTCAGCAAAAGCTAAGTGAGGAGTAGGCCCTTGGTTGTTGTGGGTCTTGATAAATCTGTTGTACTGTATCCTGAAAAAAAGGCTCCAAAACAAAATAGGGCTGGCTTGAAATATATCTAATACTGCCTTTGAGCAAGCTGCTCTTCTGAGCATCCAAGTCTGTGGTGGTGCCTGGTCCTGGAGTGTCACTGGGAGCAGGAGGGACAGAGCTGGTGGCAAACAAGTACCTGCATACTTGGTGCGTGTCCAGTTGATGCTGAAAGGGAAAATGTGATGGCCTTGAAACATGGACCTTCAGCGAAACCTGTGCTGGGTCCTGTTCCACACAGCTGCAGAGAGATGCTTGTCTGCAGTGCAAAAGCATCTTTCTCCCTTTTTTCCCCAGTAAAGGAGATTAATTAACATTTTCTGCCTTGTGGGAGGGTTTCATCGGCACAGGGCTGCACAGAGCATCCTCTGAAGGGAAGAGTGGTGCTCAGGGGGTCTGTCACTATGGTTTGGATGCTGTTGTGGGTGTTCCCCACTCTGGCAGGCACCATTCAGCTAAACCTTCCCCTGACCCAGTATGTGTCACAGTCCTCTTAGACACATTATTTTTCCCCTGGAAGCCTGGATGAGAGTGTCCTGGAGCATGGCTCCCCTCACCCACTATAGGGGGCACGGCAGTCCCAAACCCTGTCCCTGCAGTGATGGAGGCACGTGTTTCCTGTGCTGTCTGTGGTGTGACACGACGAGGGTCCCCTGCCAGGACCCTCCAGCTGAGACTTGCAGCGAATGCAAGAAAAAGCACACAGGGTCTGGCAGGGGTTTCGGATTTGGTTGTTTTTCCTTCTGGGAGGCCGTTTTCCGAGCAGGAGCCTCTTGGGGGCGGTTTGGGATCGTTCATTAAACACTCTCTGAGCCGCTGGTATCCGTGACTTGTCCCTGCTGTCGCCGGCCCGACAGCGCTGCCTGTCTGCTGCCACTGCCCGCAGCTCCAGGAGAGCAAACCTCCGTTTGCCTTTCATATGGAGGAGACAGGCTCCCAGGCTGATGTGAGCCTTGCTAAGGATGTTTTACTATATCCTGGAAAGAGGCTCCAAAACACAACAGGGCTGGCTTGAAAAAAAATCTCATACTGAGCAAGCTGCTTTGCTGCTGAGCATCCAGGACCGTGGTGGGAGCAAATAGCCACGAGCAGAGTGCTGTGACAGGGTGACTCTGGTGGCTGCCAGGAGTCAGGCACACAGCAGACAGTGCCATCTCACCCCCCTCAGAACCCCACTCTTTCCCAGAAACCTCCGTTTTGCTCACACCCACACCCTGGTGTGCTGCTCTATTGATTTTATTTGTTTTGTTGTGTTGTGTTCCGGGAAAGCTGCACAGGAGTGCTGGGTGAGTGAGCAGGTTCCTGGCAGCATTTTCTGGGATTTGTGCTTCCCATGGGTTTGCAGAGCGTTCCTTGGCCTAGGCTCCGGCTCACCTCTGTGCAGGTGACCTGCATTCCTGGGTGGATAATGCAAAGTCCTCTCAAGGGACAGGAACATTTACTCCTGCACATCTCTCCTGCGGGGGAGGCTTCACCCAAGTCTGCTATGGCCTCTTCCTTTGCCACTCAAGTATGCCCAGGAGAGCTTGAGTACCAGATCAGTGTCTGTCTGTGCACTGAAGGAGCAGCCTATGCTGCTCCAAAGCCATTTCACGGGATAGTAGTAATGTAGAGCTGGGAGAAATCTTCAGAGACCATCCCTAGATCAACTTCTTCATCAGCCCTGAATGTTCCCACTCGTCTTGGACACTCCACCACAGCTCCCCAGGAGCTGATGGGCTTAGAGGGCATCCTAATGAATAGCCTGAAACTGTGTTGAAATTTAAGATTATTACTTCTCCTGTTCCCAGGAGGGAATGTTCACAGATCCCTGCAGCTCCCTCTTTCATGTTCACAGATCTCCTGTGTCCAAAATAAAATCCTGCAGGCTTTGCCAGCTGGATTTGATTCCTGTACCTGGAGGGATAATGCAGGCAGCTGGGCACAAGATCTGGGCTTACACTTTGCTGGGGTCAAACAGCGGGTATCTTGTTGACAGTGTTTTAAGGGCAAACACCTCAGCCAGTTTGGTTTAAAATAAATAAATAACCCCTCCACCACCCCAAATGAGGTGGCTCAGCCTATGAGTCACACTTTCCTGCAACCTTGATCCCCAACCTGCTTTTGCACACTGGTTATTAATACCTGGAAGCAGAATACTGCATAAGCCTTTCCAAAACTACATCCTCCTTTGCCCACCCCTTTTTTGTCTATTTGCCAAGATCATCTGCATTCTAACACAGCCCTCCAGCACCATCCCCTTGGGGCAGTCTCAGCTGAGCCATTGATGGAGCTGTGGAGAATCTCCCACTGTCTTCTCCCCCTTCCACAGGGAACCATGGGTAACTAATGAAAAGAATTTTGCTGCATGTTTTGCAGCCATCTTGTGTGTTGAGTTAATATTGAGTTTATTTTTCCAGTGGGAATGACAAAGTCTTGCTGAGCAAAAACCCTAATAAAAAATACAGTCCTTGCTGTTCTTTCTGCTTCCGGGGCCTGTTGCCTTATTGCGAAAGAAAATGGGTTTGGAGTAACATGACTAATTCTCGTTATTGACCACCCTGACCATTTCTAGGTGCTTTGTACATCCGTTCCCAAGCTGTTCAGGGATGCCATGGGGACCAGATCCAATGCCTGGAATATATTTGCCTTAACGTAAACAACCCTTGGTGGTGTCCATGAGGTTGGGAAATATTTGGAATTCCGCCTTTGACCCTGTAGGCAGGAGCGGTCAATGGCTTGTTTGCAGATCCAGGTGAAGGCTGGAGGACACGGGGCTGCTTGAGACCATGGATATTGAGAATGGGGACCTCACAGATGCTTTTGTGCACAGGGGTCCCCATCCTCGACACCTGTGCCGTCCCAAATGCCACCATCCCAGCTCCCCAGCAGTTGTGGCGAGGTGGCACCAGGTGGCAGCAAGGGACCAGCATGGGGAGCTGCTGCAGCGCTCCGAGGGGAGCAGAGAGAGCTGCAATGCTGTACCCCCTGCTCCAAACGGCACCCAGATAGGGTCCAGCTTTGCTTGGGGCTGATATCCAGGCAGGATCTGGTCTCTCTCTGTGGGAGCTGGGTCCTGCATGTGTCCCTAAGCCATGTGTTACCCGTCCAAGGGCAAAGCCCAGCATTCCTGTCCCATGCTTGGGACTTTGTGATCTTGGGGTCAAATTCTCTCCTTCCATAAGACGAGCAGACTTTGAAGTTTAAGGCCAAGTCACCCCTGTAAGGAGTTAAATAATTAACCTGTTTTGCAAGAGCGTCAATTTGGCCTGCAAGCAAACCCCCCTGTGCTCCTGGGGATGCTGTCACCAGCTCACAAATGTTGTTCTTGGGTCCTGGCTCAGAGGGGGGGTAATGTGAAAGAAGAAAACTAGGTGGTGCTGGGCCAGGCTACCACTGTTGGGAGTAGTGTCAGTTCATGCATCCCATTCTAGGGGGCTGGAGGAGGTGGGGGTGATGTATGTACGCCCTTTGTCCCTGGAGAAAGGATGTCAGGCCTCCCATCCCACACAGCTCAGGAGAGCCTTTGCAGCATTCTTCTCTCTTCCTTGCATCTCTCTTCAGAATCCACTCCCCTGCCAGCAGCTCCTATCTGAGCAACCAGAGAGCTACGACCAGGAGGGCTCCTGCAATTTTCCCTGCAGTGCTCAACAGCTACTAACCTGGATTCAGTTGGTGGGAGACACACCTGTCCTGGTTACCTGGCAGAGTTCTCTGTCTCAGTGCCTGATTTTGCTTTAGCTGTGTTTGAAGCCCGAGCAGGCAGCTCTGGGTGGAGGCAAGTGCAGCGCCAGCACACAGAAATGGGATCAACAGCTTCTTCCTGTTGTGCAACTGCTGCACAGCCCACGTAGAGAATTTTTGGGAGATTTGTCAGGGCTTTTGTTTTTTCAGTGAAATATTTATTTGCTTGTTTTGGGTCTTGCTTTCACAAACAAGGAATTTAAATAGTACAGGCTGGGGGGGGGGGGGGGGGCAGGCACCTTGCTAAGCCTGCCCCAAAGTGCTGTGTCTTGCTCAGTGTGTCCACCCCAGCTTCCCTCACCTGCCCTGGCTTCCCGTGAGCACAACTCCCCAGTCCCACTGGTTCTGGAGCTGGGATTCTGGTTCAGAATTTACAGTTTTACCTGGCAGCCAGCACGTGTTTCTGCTCTTACGTAATAGTTCAGCTCAGGGTATGAATGAGCCCGCTCATCCATCCTCTACACACACAGGCCCCTCGGCTTTGGGTACCAACACCCCTGCTCCAGAACTTGTGCTGGAGACAAGGGACACCTGATCTCATCCCACGTGTGTAGAGTCCTGTGTGAGCCCTGCCCATGGTTTCAGGCTCCTGGCCAGACACGACTGAGATGTGAGCTCTACTCTGCTCTGGAACATGCCAAATGCTACTTCCCTACTCCCCTCTTCCAGTTTGGTCCCCTTGTCACTGGTCCTGGGGTGAAGCTGGAGACAGGAGTAAGGCACACCACAGTGCTCTAACCAGGATCTTTCTAGCAAGACCCATATTTACTGGATTTCAGGCATTTTTCTCTGTGTGTACCCATGATTTCACTGTGTTTCTGCTTGTGGTTCCCAGAGCAGGCACAGGGATGAAGGTGTAGGCATTGAAGTTCCCAAGGTGAAGCTGTTTGTGATGTGCAGAGGGAAAGCAGGGAAAAGTTGCAAAACCCAGGGGCCAGGGCAAGAAATTACATGCTGTCCATGGTCCAGAGGGCATCAGGGCATAGACAGCATTTGGAAAAACAGCTCCTGGAGAGGCTGCTAATGCTGGCAGGAGCCTGGCATCCTGGCCCTTGAGGGATGAAGCCTTTGGCACATGTGCCATCCCTGGGCTGGGGTGCTCTGTCACCAGTGGGGTGCAGGGAAACCCTCTCTCCATCCCCATGTGCTGGGCACCAAGAGCTGGTGACATCAGCAGCTGCAGAGAGTGACCCGTGTGTGGCTGGCACTGAGGGGCTGTGAGATGGGGCAGGTGCTCTCCTTGGCCTCTTGCTCTTGGGTGGGTGCCATGGGAAAGGAGTGCTCTCCTCTCACTGCTTCCAGCCCTTCCCACCATGCCATTCCCACCAGTGAACGGCAGCTCCTGGGAGGTGCCCGCGGCTGGATCAGATGAGGCAGTGAATCGCTGCCTGCAAAAAGCTTTTTTGTGCTGTTATTTAGGTCATCACTAGGGTCCCCAGGAGCTAGGTGACTGTGCCCTCGTGCTGAGCACGCCACAAACCAAACACTTGTCACTTGACTTCATCACAGCCCTGGGACGCTGCTCTCTCTGGGTTTGCTTTTAATTGAGTGAGCAAGGTGCCTGCCAAAGATCAGCTCAGGGTCAGTCCCAGATCTCCCGGGTGCAATCCAGTGCCAGGCAGGGAAGCAGGGAGCCTGATATCTTGTCCTGATGACCGAGGGAGGCTGGCGGGCAAAAGGCCACCAAGGGCTGACAGGCAGTGTGCCCAGGCACCACCCTCCTGCCTGCTCAGGGCTGCACAGGCGGGACCATGTATTTGAAAGTCCTTGTGTCAGCACTGGGGCTGTGAGTCGCTCCTATAAACAGGAAGGTTATTGACTGTGCCAGTGGGCTCAGCTGGAATTATTCATGTTGCTTCAAGAGACTGAGGGATCCCTAGGAAAGGGAGCAAAGTACTGCAGGGGCATCAGCCAGCTCTTGGGATGGGAACATCACACTGTAGCCCTGGGAAGTGCCAACCTCTCAATAGTGGTGCTGGGAGGGACTGAGAGAGTGGCAGGACTTTGCACAGTCCTATCTGTGTCTTTCCCATTATAAAGAACACAGCAAGATTTCTGGATAAGAGCTGCCATAAATCAAAAGCGGAACCACAACCAGGATCTCTCCTGGGATTTGCCCTTGAGTCCCAGGTTGCAGAGATGGATGTGACACTGGTGTTCCTCTGCAGCATGTTTGTGGTCAAAGCTTGGGCCCACCATAGTCACACCTCTCCCTGTGCTGAGGAGCACTGGTGTCCTGTCCCCTTCCCTTTGTGGAGGGACAAAGACTGGTGGGTGGTGAGAGCAGGGACTCCCTGTTTCCCTCCCAAATACCAGCAGCAATGAGGTTCTCAGAGTTCTTTTGGGGAAATTAGAAGCAGTTTATGTAAGATTTAGTCATCGGGGGTGGAGATCAGTCTCCTGGGACCACTGCTGCAGCTAGAGTGACTCTTCCAGCTTTGTCACCAGTGGGAGCTGGTTCCCCGTTTCCAGGCTCTGCACCACCTCCCATCCTTACTGATCACCATATCCTTCAGCAATCTGCCCCAAAGTAGTTCCAGGTCCCATGTCAGAGCTGATAACGCCCAAGACCTGGTGCTGGACATCCATCCTCCTGCAGTCCTGCCAGCGTGCCTTCAGCATGACCAAATTTTGACCATTAAACCTCTCCAAGCACTTGCAAAGCAATTCTGTTGCTACAGGCTGGGCTGACTGGCACCATGTAACGTTACAATTGCCCAGAAATTGCCTTTTTGAAACTTTATTTGCAACTGCCCACTGCTTTACCCTGTCTCAGCTGTAGGGCTGGTGGCATATGAGACGGGTCACCACTGCCTGAGGCACTTGTTGCTGAAATCCTTTCAGATGTGGCCAAACCCAGTCACATCATCACCTCTGCATAATCAGAAAGTAAATAAAAAATCTAAAAGCAAATATAAGATACAGGCATTACAGGCACTGGCACCCTGTGGGATGAGTCTGGCCTGATCTGTGGCATCCTCTCCCTTCCCCCAGACCCTGTCCTGTTGGGACCCTGTGCCCCCAGGGTTCAAGCAGAGACCTGAAGCAAAGGGAATATGAAGCCATAGAGAAGCTGTCTGCCCCCCCCCAGCTATGGTATCACAGGGGCATTTTAGAAGGGAACATGGTGACTCCATGAGCTTTCCCAATGGAAAAGGCCTCCCTTGCTGTTGTTTTGGTTTCTTCTGGTGGCTCTCTCTGTTAAATGCTGCCTTACAGGATGAGTTGGTATTTTTGATATTTTTAGATGCCTCTCAGCCCAGTGTCAGGACTCTGTAATTAAAGGAACTCTTTTGGCAGTTGGACATTGCCAAGCTGGAGGTCTTGGTTTGAAACCTCCTTCCCAGAAGTATGTGCAGTGTTAATGTACTGTAATGTAATGTCATCCTCCCAGTGAGAGCATGGCCGTGCCGGGAGGGACAGGATCCCTTCGGGCACCTGCCCACCCTGTCAGGAGGGATGGAGGGGCTTGAGTGGCGGTGAGACCTGAGGTTCTGGAGTCCCTGTATTGCTGCTCCCTGGATGAAGGTGGCAGGCAGGGTGGCACGATGGAGACGAGGGCATCAAGGCCTCTCTGTGCCCTCGTTGTATCCAGAGTGTGTCCCTTCTCCAACCCTGCCATTGGGGTCACTTGTCCCAGAACTTGGCTGTGCCTCCACAGGTTGGGTAGCGCCTGTCTGAGCCAGCAAAGCCTATTTCCCTTCACAAGCTGATAGATAAACCTAAAAATAACCTTGTTATCTTCCACTTGATCCAAATTAGCATCAGTCCCAGCTATAAATAGCCATGCATATGTCGAGGTGGGTTGCAGGGTGTGGAGCACGGTGGGGTCACTGTCCCCTGTCAGGGGCTGACCCTGCTGCAAGGAGGGGCCTCTGCACCAGGCTTCAAAGCTGCTGCTTTGGCCCCACCACGCCGGCCATGCTGAGAAGGGCTGTGCCCTCAAGGTAGCTGTATGCCAATAGGTGCAGAGGCTCTGTCCCGTTGCGAAACAAGTCCCAGAAATAGCTGGGTAAACACTACCCCATATACCCTCTCTGACATGAGGCCTTGCCCAACATGTTGCCCGAAAATCCTCTGGCACCATTACAGCTGCAGGGCCTGGCCCAGAGTTGCTGTGTGGGTCCTACCCAGCCTCCTCCTGCCCATGGTCATACCCACACTGATGTGCTGTGCCATGCTGTGCCACCCAGGGCTTGCTGCAGCCCCTGTGGTGCTCCATGGCCACCAAGGGTGGGCTCCTAGAACCCCATAATTTGATACTTTCACCCCAGAATTTGCTGCTCCCCTGTGCCAATCTTCCCCATCCCCAGGGAGCTGTGTGTTCTCCCAGCTGCAAATGCAGAGGATCTTTGAAATGAAGGCAGTAAAACTGTCAGAGGGGAACATGGTAGGGCTGGGTCAGTCAATGAAGAGGGTGAGCAACTAATGGAGTATTTGGAATAGGAACCTATGCTGTTCCCTCTAGGTTAGGAAGAAATTGTTACACTAGTTAATATCTTGGTTTACCCAATTGGAACAGCGAAACTGGGACAAATCCCTTCTTTTGCATCTTCATGTATCTGCTGGGAATGGGTGCTGTCTCCTCACAGCATGGCCATGTGTCCTCATACACATCACTGGGCAGTGATGTCAAGCTGGTATATTTTACACCAACTCCAAGGTGTGGTTTCCTCTGGCCTGGCTGAGTGAAGCCTGATGGCTGTGGCAGCCACATGTCTGCCCACCTGTCTCTCTCCCTAGATGTTCCAGACTGGGAAATGCCTGAGATGGCATGCTGGGTGAGAGAAATGATGCAGTGATCTGCAGTGTGCCAGGGGGAGCCTGGCCCTTTTCCTGCCACCAGCAGGCACATGCAGCAGCAATGCAGGAGGGACAGAGCAGCCTGGGACTGCAGCAGCTGCTGTGCCACTGGCCAGTAGGTTTGGAAACCAGAGCTGTAGGTGCTGCTGTTGTAGTGATAGTACAGCTTGGGGGTGTTTTGGGGCTCAGGTTCACAAGCAGCCCTTTGCAGAAGGGCTGGGCCTTTGCTGGCTTTGCAGAAGTGGCAGGGCAGGGAGCCCACGGTGTCCCCAGTGCTGGACCCTGGCCAGTGCCCTTGCGCTTCTCTCTGAGCACTGAAATTAACTACCAACATCAAAGAGGACCGGGTTAGAAAAGAGAGGAGAGGTTTTGTTTACTTGAATCAAAAATAATTTGTGGCAATGCATCTTCTTCCAAGGCAAACACTGCAGGAGCCTGTCCGTGCTAATTTGGGAAGCTGAAAGGGAGTTAAATAAAAACATGGACGTCTGACAGGGAAACAACTGGTCTCGTGCGCTAAAATAGAGCCAGGGACGCCAGTGAGCTGGGGCTGGAGGAGCTGGGACAGGACTGGGAGGGAGGGAGGGGTGAGATCCAGGGCAGCAGGAGGGAGGAAACTCGCTGTGCTCCAACATTGTGAAATAACAGATAATTCACTCTGTGCTGAGCCTCGCGCCAGCAGCCAGGTCCAACCTGCATCCTGGGTGGGCAGGCCTGGGGTGCTTGCAGGGAGGGGATCAGCTTGTGTGCTGTACAGGGGGTTTGTATGTCTGTGTGTCTGCTCGCTGTGCTTGGGACCCAAATGGGCCATGTGGGGAGACACACAGACCCCCCCCCCCAAAACTGATGTGTATGACCAGAACTGCAGGAAGAGAAGTGTTACCTCCTACCACTCTCATGGTACCTAAATGGCTGTTGCTGTCCCCAGCACAGATGTTGGCACCGGTAACGTGTCACCACCCTGGGTAGCAGTAACTTGGGGGTCGGCATACCCTGGGGACCCCCTTGCAAAGGCTGCAGGAGGATGTGGGGTGGTGATGCCCCTGGTCTGGCAGCAGAGACGCTGTGGGAGGGGGTGCAGGATATCCCCTTCAGCTGTGTTTCTGCTGCAAGTTTTGCATGCCCAGGCAGGCAGGGAAGCCCTGAGCTGGGCAGTGCTGCTGCGTGCTGCGGAGCAGGCAGGAGGTGGAGGAGGTGGCTCCAGCTCCCCGTGTGCCAGGTGAGGTGGCAGAACCTGTCACCTCCGATTGATGCTGAACGTCACCACAAGGCTGCTGAAAGGCCCCTGGCGTGTCACCGTGCTGCTGGCACCCGCCCACGGAGGTGTGACCGCAGGGAGCCGGATACAAACCCAGCTGCTTTAATGAGCCTGCGATGTGTTTGGGCAGCGGGGAGGAATGTGCGACATCCGTGCCCGCGGTGGGAACAGCACGTGCTGTCTTGGGCTGCAATCCTGTTCTGGCAAGTTTCTGTATGCTTTAAGGGGCACCTGGGAAATGCCCCCAGTGTCAGCTCTGCCAGGAGCTGAGGGACTCCCCAGTGCTGCAAAACACTGACAGAAACCTCTGCAGTGTGTTGAAGAGGATGGGACCCAGTGGAGCCTGCTGGGGCAGGACACGGATGGGGAACCAGCCTGCAGGTTTTCTGGGCTGCTTCTGTGTGGCTGCTGGGACATTCTCCATTAGGTATGGTGCTCGATCTTGCTCAGCTCCAGCCCCATTGCTGCTTTCCTGTGGTCAAAAGCAACTAAAATTTTGACTCTATGGTCAGCACTTAATAACATGATGGTCAGCAGGACAAAATAACTTTGCATGGTGGTACCAGCCCCAAGGGCTACAGACGCCCCATGTCATCAAGCACTAGAAATTGTTTCTGAGTTAGTGGTGGAGCTGAGCCTTGGCTGTGCCGGGACAGCGACAGGGGTCCCTGGTGAAAGGGTTTTGAGGTACAGAGGATGTCTTGGGAAGGGGTGAACTTCAGCCCTGTGTTTACCAGCAGAAATGTGCTGCCCTGACAATCAGGACCTGTCAATCAGACCTTACCAGCTCAGGATTTTTTATATTGGCATGGTTTGGCTTCACATCCTCACCTGCTTTCTGTGGAGTGGGGAATGTCCCACCTCTCAGAAAGGGATTAATAGCTTGTCTGTATTTTTAGCCGGTATAGTCTGAAATTATCTGAAACTGGAGCAAAGGGGAATGTGGCACCAGAGTGGTCACAACCTCAAGAGTTGCTGGTTGAGCTGCACCCTGGTGAGCATCCAGCTGGATCTGCAGGAGCAGATACCAAGGAATACAGGAGCACGTACAACACCCAAAGCAAACAGAGCTACCCACAAGCCCCAGATCTGCACCTCTGCTAATGACAGGGCTGGATGGCTCTGGGGGCGGCTGGCACAGGTCTTCAAAGAAAGCACATGTACATCTGGCCATGTAGCTTCTTAAAATAACCAGATAGCAAGTCTGTTTAATGCAAGGAGCGTAAAACCAAGGCAATTTCTCATTTTCTTTTTGTCACAGTCCTGAAGTAGAGGGCTGCAAGAGAATTGTGCAGACATATCAGCCAAGCTGCAGCAGTGCCTCACCAGTCTCATCCTAGACAGACATTTTTCAAGGCTGGCTGTGCCTGTGTTTCCCCAGCCTACTCCTCTGGGGTGAATATAGGCTGATGTCATTGTTTGTAATATGACACATGGGCATTTTCCCCAAGGGCATTTCTTTGAGAAATTGGACTGAGGAATGACCTTCCACTAAGTACAGTTAATTGTTAACAGGAGCAGGGACTTGAGGGGTGCCAGCCCTGATGCATAGAGGTGGGGCAGGGGGAAGGAGGGAGCCTGGGTAATTCAGCATTCTCTTCCCATCCAGGTAAATTTGCAACATTTTCCAAAAATAAGTGACTCAGCCTTACCTGGCTGCCCAGGACAGAGGACTCTGGAGCAGGTGAGTTCCTGTGAGAAGCCATTGGCTGACTCCAGCATCAGATGACTGTGGAGGGGGAGCATTGCAGGGATTTTTCCTGGAAAATCATTACATGTTTGACTCAAGTTGCCCTGAGAGATGCAAGCACAGCCTGGTCCCTACTGAGCTGCACAGCAGGGAGATGATGTCACATCTGTTGGGATCACGAGCCTGTGTGGGACACTATTGCCTCCCTCTGCATCAGCACAGTGGGATGTCTCATAAACCACAATGAAATGGTCCCTGCTTAGCTCGAGGCATGCAGGACCCCATGCTAGGAGGAGCTCTGAGTGTGCTGGGACAGAGGGTTTGGGTTTTGCTCTGTGCGTCACCAGCCCAGGGGGGTGACTTCTCTGTTGTTTCTCCCCAGAACATGGGTGGTTGACAGTCAGTTTTGTCTTTTCCCCCTCCCTGCTGTGCCCTGGGTGCTGTGAGGGTGGTGGTTTATGTCCTGGGGGCCCAGGCAGTGGGCCTTGCTCCTCTAAGGATTTCTTCCCTTGCAGTTTCTGCAGAGGTCTGAAGGCTTTGAATTGCTGAAACCAGCACAGTTGAATCCAGAACTTGCTCCTGCCCAGCTGTGTATACACACAGAGAATATTGGTGTGGGGGCATGGCAGTTGCCTCCTCTACCCTGCAAGAGCCCTTGCCACTGCACTGAGAAAGGTTTATTTCCTCAGGCATATTATAACCCATTAATCAGGTAATGGACACTGTGGGTTGAGGTTTGGGTTTCACCCACTGTAGTGTCAAACGGAGGTCAGGCTCTTAGCTCATCCCCTGCCCTCATTTAAGGGCTGTGCTGTCTGTGGCTGTTATGAGGGCAGAAGAGCATCTCTGCTGCCTGCCCTGTGCTTGGCACAGGCAGGTGTTAGGGGCTGGGACTGGCATGCATGGTATGGATGTTTGTGGTGCAGCTGCTCCTTAGAGTCTCCAGGACATCCTCCAGCATTCCAGTTCGAGGCATGGGGGACTGTACATAGGTTGGGGTGACTGCAGCATCAGCCCATGCTTGGAGTGTTCCCATTTTTGCCAGATGAGAGAGGTGGCACATGCTGTTAGCTGGCACAGCAGCAGGATGACAGCGCTGGCTGCCCACATCCCAGCATGCCTACAGCTATTTTTACAGCCGAGAAACTTTGCATTCCCAATGCCATGGGTTAGCAAAAGTTCTGGTATCAACTACAGCATCTTCCTCATGATCTGGAAAGGTGCAAGGATCTAAGAGCTGGTGCTCACTAGTTCTTGGGGACCATTAGTTCTTGGGGGTGATGTGCAGCCAGACTTTACCCTGGGACGCAACCTGGTGAAATCCATGCACAGCCACCCCAGCCTGGAGGGAGGAGATCCATCTACCCCGTGAATGCTCATTGCATTGCTGCCCGTGTATCCACACATCCTGCAGCTCTCCTCATTTTAACGTGTTTTTCTCATTTGCTATACTGTTATTTTGTCCTGAAAGAACTTCAGGAGATTGCTTTGTGTCCACCCTGCTGGGAGGAGCAGAGGGGGGCTCTGCTCTCCTTGCTCCCTGGTGTAAGGAGGCCTTTCTTTACCCCTTTTGTTTTAGCACTTTGATGTCATTGTAATTTATTTTTGCAGCAGAGTTGTTTTCATGATAAAATGGAAATGTTTCTCATGGGTGGCTTTGGAATGAAAGGCTGAGTGAGGAGGCTAAAAATAGCACATGTGAGCCTCTGGCTGCATGAGTGACTGGGCTGGGCAGGGGCTGCTTGCTGAGCTGTGAGGGGACCTGGTCCCCAGGGCTGTGTCCAAGGAGACCCTTGCCAATGGTTAACCTTGCTTCACTGGAGCACATGGCTGGTTCACTGGCCAAGCTCAGGATTGCTTTTCTGTGGAGCTAACCTTGGTTGTGCTGCATAAGGGGCAGACATCCCCTCTCCCCAAATGGGGTCCTCCTATGAGGTCCCCTCTCCTTGTGTGAGCTCTTGATGGCTGGATGAGGACACAGAATCCCCAAAGGAACATTGCAAATGGCATGGGTGCACAAGGCAGGGCTAGTCAGGGGATGCTGAAGTCCCCAGCTTCTCCCCACCTCAAGAAGGGAGAAAGTCAGGAGCTGATGGGCAGAATGAAGCTAAAGAACCATAATTGAATAGCTGGGGCTTCACAGCCCCTGCCTCTCTCCTCACGGGTGCATCGAGGGCTGCTTCTGTGGGAGATGGATGTGTCCTGAGCAGTATGTGGCTGTCAGCCTTTATCCACTGGAAGTAATGCTGCTGGGGAGAGCTCTCCCAGTAATGTCTCTCATTACACGAACTGACTGCCCCGCTAGGAGGAAAGTTCATTGCTGTTTACTCTGTTGACTCATCTTCCCTTTCATCTTCTCTCTCAGATGCAGCTTATTATATGGTGCTATAAATAGGGTTTGCTCCTGATTACATGTGCCCAGCTCTTCCCGTTTCTTGCCCAGGCATGATGTCAGCACAGAGCCTCCCGGCACGGTTGTGTAACATTTCGTTATGGCTCTGGGAATGGGAGTGGGTGGGTGAGCTTGTCTGGGGCTGTCTCCTCCTTTTATTCTTGATGGCAGTAGCTCCGAGGGTGCCTCTGACCAAATCTCATCACAACACCCCATTCTGCTGCTCACTCACATCTCTTCTGTCCTCCAAGAGCTGACCCCAAAATCCCAGTGCTGTGTGCCAGGCCCCACTGCCTGGCTCCCACTGTCCTGGAACTGCAGAGCAGAACTGTTCAGGCTGTGACCTTGCTCCACAGTAGCTGAGAGCAGCTGGGCAGCACAGCAGATCCCTGTCCTGATGGACAGAGACAATGCAGTCACTTTGTGTCCCACGCTTCCGTTGCATTTTAGCAGAATCCAGCAGATTTCTCCAGCGTGGTTTCAGAGCCTTGTAAATGTGTCATAGATGGCAGGAAAACACACCATCATAGGAGCTTTTTTGTTGTGTAGGTGCACCAAGTCACCCTGCAGCCATCTCTGACGAGGAGGTGCCAGGCTGGCTGGCCTGGCACAGCAACACTCCCAGGAAGAGTCAGCACATTGCTCAAAGGCGTTTGATATAAATAGACGGGCTCAAACCGAAAGCTGTAATCATGTATGTGCCAGCACGAGACAGGAATGGGTAAACACAGGTGGCTGCTGTGTCCGCCAAATGCTGCTCAATGACACCACCAGCATCTCACAAGAGTGGCCCAGTGACATAAATATCCTCAGCATGGCTGTGAGGTGGGGAGCAGGATGAGCAAAGCCTCCAGTTCCGATAGGATGGCAGAATCAGCAGAGATTATGGGGCCTTTGGCCTCTTTGTCCTCCATACAAACTGACACTTGGGAAGTTAAGGACATTGAAAATGATGGCAGGGATTGAGCTGACCTTGACAGTGAGCACTGTGTTGCCAGGGATGTCTGCTTGGTAACTAACAGTCTGTGTAGGTTTGGGGGCTGGTGGTGCAGCTCCCAGCCGGAGGCTCAATTTATTGAGAAATTACTTTCAGCTGCATGCAGGCGGGGTTAAATTGCAGCTGATATTTACAGCATTCAAATTAACACAGTGATCTTCCGGGTTGGGAAACCTTGAGCACTGATTCCTTTGTCGAACAGAAATGTTGGCAAGCTGGTGGCTTTGCCCTGCTCTGGTCTTGCCACAGAGAGCATGGACCAGCCAGTCTTGTTTCCCAGTGCTGTCCTTGAGGGATACCAGTTCCTGTGGGTTTTTGATGCCAGTCACAGTGGATGAAAGTTCTGGGGTGTGCTGCCAGGTTTTTAAGGCCAGGAAGAACAATGATCTCCATTAAGTAGATGTGTTCCATAATAGGGACTATTGTGACTCTTGCATTCCTTGGTCACCATTTGGGTGGTTAATTACCCTTACTCTTAAGTAAACAGATAATTGTGCCTTATTGAAGGGTGGATGTTGAAGAGACAAAAGAAAGGGTATGGGCTCTGCTTATCACAATTGCAGTAGCTCCTTATGGATCTGCCATGTAGGATGAGGGCAGATGGCTGATATACCAAGAATGGTGCTGCATCTCCTGGCCATGGGAAGCTGAAGCTCTGCCTTGAACCTCCTATGATACTTTGAGGAGCCTGTCTCTACGGATCTGGGGTGATTTTTGATGAATTTGCATGACTCAGTAATAGGGAATTGATCACTTGCCAGCAGGGCTGGCGTCACCAGCCAGCGTGAGAGAAATTTGATGGGAGTAATCAGCATTTATTGAGGTGATGGCACTGGAAGGAAAGCGCCCTGGTCAGGGCCCTGGGGAAGAGGCTGGGACTGGAGAGCCTGGGTTTCCCAGCAGATTTAGGCAGCAGGATCTGGGCAGCCTCGAGCTGGTAGAAGCAGAAAACCTGATTGCCCTTATGACTGCTGTGCTATTGTTCCTAGTTTTGTTTTGCATTGATGGTCATAGACTTACTGTTTTTAACTGAGATGCTGGAAAGTGCTCCAGTGATAAGGAGCCTATCAGGGCAGGGATGTGTAAGCTCATGCTGTGATGTCCCCACTTCGCCTTTTCCAAAGCCGTCAGTGATAAGGAAGGCAGGAAAATGAAGAACCACAAATTCACACTTTGAAGAACTTCTCTGTTCACCTAAAATAAGGGGCAAAAGCGGCTGAGTGTGTTTTCCCATCTTCCCCAGGGCATCCTACAAGAGTGAGGATGCCTTGGAGCTGCCCAAGTAGAGATGCAGGATTTGGGACTCTGCAGAGGGTTAAGGAAAACTCTCCTGGATAGGTACCTGCAAGTGACACAGGTGCTCTGTCTGTGATGTTGACTGGCTGTGGATTGCTTCTGTGGTACCAACCATGGCAGGGTGGCACAAGCTGTGCTCCAAAAGCCTGGAGATAGGGCAAATAGGACTGGAGCTGCTCTGAGAGGGCTGCAGCCCTGGCTGAGCCACATGAACTCTGTCCCTGTGGGGTGACAGTGATAAGAGGTGACAACAATCCCTGCCAGTTGTCAGCAGAGGTGTGCCACAGGCTTCACGACCAAGGATGAAGTTAGCCTCTTGTCAACTTCCCAAGGATGGGAAAGCCAGTGCCAGCCCCTTTAGCTCCCTATGGCTCCTAGCACGTGTGCACACCACCAGCCTTGTGCTTCCCCACTGGCACACAGCCAAGCTGCTTGCAATGAGGGAACGAAAACACAGCAGCCAGGAGGATTTTGCAGGCTCTTTCATTAACCTTGGCCCAGATACAGTTTGGTTTAATAATCCCTGTACAGATTGCCCAGATCAGGGCAGCATTTGCCTCATCTCTGAGATGAGAGGCAGAGAAAATCATCAGGAATTTTTTTTTCAGAAAACTTCATCATCTCCATGACCCATCTGACAGATTGGCCTAGGAAGGGGGGTAGCTGCCCTGCTCCATGCCAGACACAGCTCACATTCCAGCACGGCTGCTGCGCTCACTCAGCTTATGAAGCCTGCCCTACTTTGGAGCAGCCCACAGCATCTTTGATTTTGAGGTCAGTGACAGCTGCTGGCAAGCCTGCACGCCCTTACACCGTGTTTACTTTTTAAGCAGCTCAGTATAAATTCAGAACTAACAGCTTCCTTGGGCTGCTTTAACTGTTTCAGTATTCCTGCAGAGGAATTGGGATGGGGCTCACAGCCTTCACATGGCTGTGGTTTTGTACTGGATGAGGCTTCAGTTCTTCTGCTTAATTCTGAGTTTGATTATTGAGTCCTCACTAATAACTGAAGAGGAGACTGGGAGGACTTCATCATGATCTACAGCTTCCTCTTGAGGGGAAGCAGAGGGGCAGGCACTGATCTCTTCTCATGATGACCAATGACAGAACACAAGGGAATGGCAGGGAACTGTGTCAGGTGGGGTTTAGGTTGGATATTAGGAAAAGGTTCTTCACCCAGAGGGTGGTCGGGCACTGGAACAGGCTCCCCAGGAAAGTGATAATGGCACCAAAGCTGCCAGAGATCACAAAGTGCCCAGTGCTCTCAGGCATATGGTCTGACTTTCTGGAGTTGTCCTGTGCAGGATCAGGAGTTGGACTCAATGATCTTTGTGGGCCCTTTTCTCAGGGATATTCTATTATTCTATGAATTTGTGATAATTGCTTTATGCGCACACATAATCTGTAATCTCCTGTTACCTCTTTTCCTTTGGGAGATGGAGAGGATCTTGGCAATTCTCTGATGACCTTCTATAGCCTCTCCCCTTTGAGGAATGCTGAGCTTTTCTGGTGAGGTGTTTGCTGCATGCTGCTGACAATGCACCCCCTGCCAGCCCTTCCCTGGGCAGAGTACACCAAGATATACCCTCCAGTCCTTCTCCATTGGCCCACCCCTCCTGCTGCCTCACTGGGAGAGCCTTAGCCCCGTGGTGACAGGCAGCTGGAGAGCAGCAGGAGACCAGCAAGATGTCATCTCTGTTCTGGGAGAACATGCTGTTCCCTTCTATGAATGACTCGGGAGGAAGGAATTTAACTCAGAATTTCCTCCTTAAGAACTCCAGCCTTTGTTCTGGCCAGATGCTTCTGAGAGAAGGATTTTGGCCAGCTGGAATGCAGGAGGAGGGCAGAGGATGACTTTAGGGACATGATGCCCCTGGGTAAGGGGGCTGAAAGCTTGGATCCCCTTATTTCTTAATTTCTGCTAATGGCTCTGGCACAGATTTCTGTAGCTGGCTACCAGTGAAGATCTGGGAGTTCAGGGAGATGGAGGAGGAGAGAGGTTAAAACCCGTTGTGGCTCAGGCAGCCCCTGCAGGGCCCCAGAGGTGCTGGTACACATGGAGACAGCATCAGCATTCCTGGGAAGGCACACCAAGCATTTACAGCCTCTCTGGCATGCCGAGGGCTAGGAGGAGAGCACCAGCCCCTCCTTGCTGCCCCAGGCCTGTAACACTTGCCCTGGGCAAGCTGCCCACAGCTGTCTACCCAGTGGCTGCAGGGACACCGGTGTCCTCTTTACAAAGAGGTGCCGGGTAGAGCTTCCTCTTCACCACGTGGCTGCTTGTGCCACCTGACTGAGTCACCCTTCCATGTGGCTGGTCAGCACGTGAACTGCTCTTGCCCAAAAGCAAGAGCCAGTTGCCAGGCAGGAAATCATGGCTTCCCTGTCATAGCAGCTCTCTCCTTTACTTGCTCCAGAGCCATGATGTTCTTGTTTTGGGTCGGCAGTGGTCTGGGTTCTGTGAACAGCTGACATAATTAGCACTTTTGGTGCCACTTGCTCATCATGGGCATTGAAACCCTTTGCAAATTTCTCTATAAGAAGTAGGTCAGCATGAACGCTGTCTTTGGAAAGAGGAGAAGCACAGAGGATTAATTAACTTGCTTGGCATTGCACAGCTAGGCAATGGCAGTACTGTCAGAAAGCATCCCCTGGTCCCGAGGGAAGAGGGGGCTCTTGCAGCAGGGTGCTCCTCTTCCCTGCTGGACACGATCGAGAGGCTCCATCCAGCAGCTGCCTTGTGCAGCCTGGCTGTCTGCTGGCTGAGTGATAAAGCTCCCATCTTTACAACCTTACAGCTCACTGTTGCTGATGACTGAATGTTTGCAGCCGCTGCCTGTTTCAAAGCAGCAGATGCTGGCAGTGATGTAACCAGGTACTAAAAATAGCCTGAGGAAGAGTTCCTGAAGCAGCATGAGAAGCTGCAGGGAATGGGTAGATGAGAGGACTGAATTCACAAGAAATTACATTCCCAATCAGTGCTGATTCAGTTTATCCACTTGGCATTGCCTGGAGTGCTGCTGCTGCAGGGATGATGGGCCAGCAACACTTGCTGCTGCCAGGTCCCTGAGACCTGAGGACTTGATGGAGCATGTTCATTCCAGCTGGGAGACAGCTCCACTCATCCCCATCCTTCCAGCTCTCATGCGGGTCTTCTGGTTTACATTCTTATCCATGGAGAGCTGGTGGGGAAAGCTGCTGGAGAAGACCATAGCTGGGTGGCAGGGAAGGACTGAGAGCCTTCAGCAAGGACAGGAGAGTGCAAGTCACAGCCATGGACACACACGTTACAGCATTTTTTTGGGACTGGTCTGCTAGTGAGTGAAGCAATCTGCTTGGGAAGCCCCCATGAACTAACGGTGGAATCTGCAGTAGTTCAGCCCATTCCTCCATAATGCCCATCACATGGAGCTGAGCTTCCCTCCATGGCCATGGTCCCAAGTAGTCCTGGAGCTCACAGCCACTGCCAGCCGGCCCTGCAGTCCTGTGCACTCTGCCTTCAGCACCATCAGCTCTTCAGGGGGAACAAATCCATTGAAGGGAAGGATTTTGCTCTTCCATGACTAAAGAGATTTAGATTTATTTTCATATGAGCTAGACATCCTTGCTTAGGACATCTTGGCACAGTTTTCCCCTTCAAGGTGGGATGAAAATGCTTATCTGCAAAGCTAGAAGGTACATGGGGTTATGTTCTGACTTCAACAGCATCATCTCTCCTTGATGGCTGCAGTAATGTGCATGACTGCATAGGGGGAAACCAAAAGGAGGAGCAGGCAAGGGGAAGGAACAGGAGGAAACCCACATTCAAGCTCCTCCACATGAGATAAAATGCGAGAGCAGTGGGGGGACTGACTCTGGGGGCACACTGAAGGGTGAAAGGGAAAAGGTGGGAGGCTTTGGTTCCTGCAGTGGGGCATTAGTGCTGGAGCATCTGCAGCCTGAGCCTGTGGTTATTCAGTTTTTGCAGGCTTGGCGGACAGGGGACAGAACTGCTGGTGAGTCTGTGCTGTCACAAGCTGGAGCCACACTTGATTTCTGTAAGGAAGGAGGTATTTCAGACAACACCTGGCCCATCTGCAGCAAGCTAGATTGTGCCAGTGAGGCATCAGAAGCCCTTCCTTCCCGCACAAAAGGTGCCCTGTGACATGTGAAATGCAGACAGTCCACTCTCAATTGCTATTTCTGCCAGCTTTTATTTCTCTCATTTGACTTACTGGTGTAAAATCTTGCAGGCATTAAGCCTGTTGAATGGGGATTAGAAGTTTTAACCAGTTCTTTACCTGAAGGACTCAATGAGGGATATCTTCAGCTGTTGAGACAAAGCTTTTCACCTTCTTTTGCCTGCAGACACCTCCCAGAAGTTCTGCTGAGACCAGCCCTGATCCCACAAAATTGGGAGCAGGATTTGTGGTGTATCTCTGGGCAAAACCAGGCTGTGTAAAGTGGCTGCTGAAGTGAAAATGGCATTCAAAGGCCAGGGGTGGCAGGTTTAAAGCAGCTGAAGGACAAGCTTATTTTGATTGATGTTTATATCTGAACTAACTTACCCCTGCCCAAAACAGTCTGCACTGCTGTGCTGCAATGAGCAGTGCTGGTGACATTTCAGCAGTACCAGGTGGGTAGGTGTGGTGGGGCGTGTGTGTGGGACACCAGCCAAAGTCCAGTATCACCCAGCTTGGGAAGTTGCCCAAATGTTCACTGGAGGAGTTTCAGCCCTTAGTCATGCTACTGTGCATGCTGGGGAGGTGGGCCGCTTTCGCTGAAGGCAAAATCATGAAACTGTGACAGTATAGAAGGCAGAGAGCAGTGCTATGGGGCGAGGTCTGGGTGCCTCAGGAGGTCTCTGGCCAAAGCCTGGAGCAGAAAGCACAATCCCAGACACAGTGATCTGGCCTTAAGCACCCCCATGATAAAAGTTAGTATTCCACAAATAATAACACAAATGGAGATAATTACTCCAGCCTGCTGGAACGGCCCTTGTACCACTGCCTGGCCCTGTGGGATGGAGAAAGGAGCAGAGGGACTTATTCACCAAGGAGTGCCTAAAGGAGGCTCAGAAGGACAATCAGCCAGCGAAGCTGCAGGAGATCAGGTACTGGGGGACAAGGCTGCTGCAGCCTACAAGCACAAGAGGAAACTGAAACTGTTGGCTCTGTCTGGCTTTAGCTGCAGCTGAGATGGTTGCCCACAGAGCGCCACAGCACTGACATGGAAGGCAGGAGTAAGGAGCTGATCCAAATCTTCGTGTATTTGGGTTTTCACTCTGGCTGCAATCTGCTGCCCTAAACACAGCCCACCAGCCTGACAGAATCCCAGTACAGCCTCCCTGGTGTTATACCAGTGCCCACCAGGAGCTGGGGTCTTGTCTGTGCATTTAAAGGCTTTGCCTTTCCGAGCAGGAAAACTTAGAAAAAATTGTATGGAAAAAACCCTCCGGCCCTTCCTAACCTTTGGGAACTTGTTATCTCTGTATCGTTCTCCTAGTGTGTTTTTTGGCAAGTTGTTTCATCCTACAATAGCCCATGAATTCTGCCGTGATAGCAGATCACTAGGTAGGAGTCCCACTGAAGATTTGCAGCCTGGACAGACAGGACTGCTGAAGGGAGGGTAGTGAGAGGACACAGCTGTAACTGGCATTTTGTTGGCAGGAGACAAAGCCAGATCTCTGTTAGCAGCCCATGGACACTCTTTCCAGAGTGCTGTATGGCAGACGGGCAAGACAAGCTTTCTGAGCCTAGGGATCTCATCTGAAACTCACAGGAGTGGATTTGGGAGTGGGTCTGTCAAGTGTCCTTGATCTCTGAAGAGGCTGAAGATCTCTTGTGTCAGGCCAGGTAATGGTTTGCATGTGTCACTGGCTCAGATGCAGCTCTTTGTTGCTGCCCTCTTTTCTAATTGCACTCCTTCCTCTTCCCCAGGCTGCTGCAGGGCATGGGCACAAAGAGTCAGTTCAGACTCCTGCAGAAAGCCAGCAAGCCCAGGCAGCTGGGCTGTGACACTCAGTCCCTTCCCAGCAGGGCCCTGTTACCAACACAGGTGGCTCACAGGTGCTCCCTGCTTCCCTGAAGCACAGCCATCAAATTAAACCTTAAACCATAAATTACAGATGGTTTTTGCCTGTGGTTCCTGGATCTGGTCAGATCAGCTGAAAGGAACTTGGGATGGAGAAAGACCCTTTCCATTAGCACAGCCTTTTTCAGGAAAGCACTGATCCTTCATCTGCAATCTCTCACACCCTGCCTGGTGGAGCAGCAGCTGTCAGCTCTCCATCCCTGTAGCTCTTGAGAAATTGCAGAGCTGTGCTTCTATCCAGTAAACAAAGTCCAGTTGTGTTTTTCTTACGTGACCTATCCATCAGTATGTAACTGCTCAGGAGTAACAGAAAGTGCCTGGCAAGGGACAGGGTTGCCCAGAGGATGACTGAATGGCTGGGCTTTGCTGGCTTTGCTGTTGCCAAATGCCAAAAAAAACCAACCCGTTGCCATCCTTCTTCTCCTAGCTCCATTCTCATAATTACTATTTTTGGAGGACTGAGGATAGAGCATGGAATCTATTTCCGTGCAAGAAACCTTTAATGCATGACATTTCCCTGCTACTTCATTAAGCACTATCCTCCTTTAGTGGCCTGGCTTTTTCAGTCCTGAATCAGACACATCCTCTGATGAAATGTTTTGTAAGTAAATAATAACTAGAACCATGTGCATTAATTTGAGCTACCACAGGCACATAAAAATGGCACAGACCACACCATGCAGACAAAACATGGGATTAAGATTATTGGTGAGGAATATGCAGTTACAACATTGTGTTGGGTTGAAACTGGGTTGGTGAGAAGTGATTGAATTTTGGGAGGTTTACAATTATTTGATTCAGGGTCTTGGTTTTCATATAAATGAAATTTTCCAACCCTCACATGGTAAGAATAATACTGAATTAGGGAAATTTATAACAGTCCACTGCTTCCTGTAAAAGGTTCAATTCTTAGATCCTTAGCAAGGGAGAAAACAATAAAAATGCATTAACTTTGTGCTTGAAGGTGTGTCCTCTGGACTGTGGATTTGATAGTGCAAGAGGGAGAAGCTTACTCTGCTGCTTCCTGTATTGTACCAGTTTAGTAAATAACAGGAAGTGCTTGTTCTTTTAAACTGTCAGTCTGGCACTTACTTGTATATATGTGTATATATACACAGTGTACACAAGGGAGAGGAAGGTGTTGGTGGAATCGGAAGGTTTGTTGCCTATTTGTTTTGTGAATGCTTTTGGCAGCAGGAGAAACTGCCTGCATGAGCAGATCCTCACTGGCTTAAATGCATCTCCTTTGCCTTGGCAAGGGGGAGGAGGGATGAGTTGTGTTGCTATTGCAGTGACTCCTGCAGCTAAAGCTCCTTACACTGGCCTCACGCCATTGCTCAGGGGAAAATGCTCTCACGAAGTGCTGTGGGGTCACCTGGACTGCCATGCAGCCAAAGGATCAGCCTTCCTTGTGTGTCTGGGAGCAGAGCTAGCTGGAGGTTCATCCTGGACCTGTTGGGATGGGGGGCTGGAAGTTCAGGAAGTGACTCTAGGACGTGTGCAGGCAAGAACAGTGTGGGAATGAAAGGCTTGCCAAGCTAAACTTGATGCTGACATCTTATTACAGGCATGAACTGTATCAGGGAAGCTGATCGTGGAGGAGGCAGGAGATGCCAAGTAACTCAAATAGCCTGGAATTACTCCCCCGCTAATTAAGAAGAACGCAAAGAAGTGCAGTGAGGAGTGAGGCTTGAGGAAACCTATTGCTGCTTTGAGCATGTGGGAGTATTCCCAGCCTCTGGAGGGATCATGCAGCCAGCCACTGGGGAAGGGTCCCACGGTCACCTCAGATCCCCTCTCCCTGTGGCAAGGGAACATAAATCAGATGTGAGCCCTAGGCTAGCTCTGGACTTGCAAACACGGATTAAAACTAGTAGCACTTGTCAATAACCTCCAGTTATAGCTGCCAGTCAGATTTTTTCAGTAAATTACAGACCTGCCCTCCCAAGACCAGCTTCAGCCCAAAGACACATAGATTTGTAAGAAAAAATTTAAATATCAAGGGAAGGCACCAGGTTTAAATGGTGAGAGACACAAAACCAGATTTTTATATTAAGGTAATCACGATGGCACCAGCCAGATAAATGAGAACACTCTCACCAAGTGGACTTGCTTGGCTTTGACTATCAGCCTGATGAACAAGAGGCATATTTTATGCAGTGAGAACCAAGGGGTATAATTGCCTCTTACACAAGACTCTAGCCATGCTTTTACTTTAGAACAATTAGAAACCAGAGATCTCTTGCCCTCTAAACCTCTTTGGTGAGCCAATGCTCACCTCTCCAAACCAAGGAGGCATTCCTGAGCCAGAGAAGCCCGAGGCCCACACACAGGCAGGCAGTGGGGAAGCAGAAGTGGGAGGTTTGAGCAGCTCAGAGCCAGAAAGGCTGGGTCCCCTCTAGAAAAAAAGGATGCTTGTTGCTGGATGTGTTGTGCAGCAGAAGTGTGGTGGCTTATGTGGCTTTTAGCTCTCTGACCTTTATTTAAATGAAATGCAGAGTAATTTTTACCTAAGTGGAGTTGTTCTGTCTCATTAGTGTGATTAAATAGATGACAGAGCGTTACTAAGTTCATTGTCAGAGAGACTGTTGCTTAGTAATTTAAGCTGCAATTATCTCATTATTCTTTTTTCCTTACAATGATGGTGGCTCTGCTGTTACCCGCAGTTCATGGCTTTGCATTCAAACCTTGACGACTGTGGTTGAATTCTGAACATCAGGCACCGGCCAGAAAAAGTCATCCAGGGTAAAGCTGAGAGGGGGGAGCCTCCAGAACTTTCAGCTGCGTTTGCCTGAGATTTTTGGTGTATAGCAACAGAAGCACGGGATGTGCAGTGAGCTCGGGCACACAGCCCTATGAGCCTGCTCTGCTTCAAGGGCTCTGCAGATGCTCTGCCTGCTCAGCGGGCGAGCTGAGCGATGGAGAGTGATGGAGCCCTGCAGCCATTCCCTGCGCCCGTCAGAACTGACGGCGTGTGCCTCACACCGAAGGACAAATGGTTTCCAGGCAGGCACTGAGGGGAAGTTACGGAGAGCCCTGTCCACGGCTGCTGCGGCCTGCGAGGAGGAATCCCCAGGTCAGGGAGGTGAACGGGACAGGCCCCAGCCTGTGCGTGCCCGAGTGGTGCCTCCCAGCTTGGGGCCACGGCCGGCTGCCCAGCGCTGCCCGCTCGGGCGGAGGCTGTGCCCTGTGTTTGCCGGGCGGAGCGGTGGCAGGGCCCGCTGGGAGGCCCGGAGGGCTCGCTCGTTCCCCCCGTCCGTGCTCCCCGTGAAGGAGGATGCGGAGGAGCACCGAGACCGGCCCTGCCCCGCTCCCCTGGCAACAGCGGCGCCGGCGGCGCCCAATCAGCGCGCAGCGGTGCGCGCCCAGCCAATGGAGAGGCGAGCGGGAGGGCGGGGCGCGCCGGAGCGAGGAGGGCCGGCCACGCGCCGCGCCGCCATCTTGACGTCTGAGGAACAAAAGCGCTGAGGCCGCCGCGGGCGCCGGCCCAGCACCAGGTAACGGGTGCGCCCCGCTCCCCCCGCCGCTGCCCCTGCCCCCGGGGCGGTCGCCGCTGAGGGGACAGCTGCGGCCCCGCCCGCAGATCGGTGCCTAGCCCGGCGAGGTGGGGATGGGTGGCTGCCCGGAGGGGATGCTCGGTGGCAGCCGCCTCGGGGCATTGCCGGGCGCAGCGGGCAGGGAGGGGAGCCCTGGCCTGGGGTCACCCCGGGGATGCGAGGATGGCCGGGGTGGGGGACAGCGGTGACAGCGTTCGCGGAGCATCCCCGGCCGCACAGCGCTTCCTGCGCTGCCCGCGGGGCTGGCGCTGTGGGGGCTGCCGGCCGCGCCGGCCCGGGCTTGGCGCGGGGGGGCCGCACTTGTGTCTTCCGTGGCTGCTGAGCCCGGGGCTGGTGGTCGCCCCACGCTGTTACTCAGCAGTTTTGTGAATCGTCAGACGTTGTGTGTCCGTTTTGCCCGGGTGATGGGTGTGCTGCTGCTCTGGCGGCTGCTTGGTACGCTCGGTAATAGCTCTAAACGAGAAACGGGTGCTGCGGGATGTATTGCATAAGTGGATGTGGTGCTCGGGAATACCCTTTTTCTCTGTAAACTGAAAGTTCTGGGTGATGCCTTGTTAAGAAATGGTTCGAGGATCACGATTTTGTAATACCTTGTTAACGTAGCTTGGGAGCTGCAGTCGGTTTGAACAAAAACACGGTTGAGGCTTTGGAAATAAGCGTCCAGCTTAAAGAAATAAATGCTGTCGTTGTTGATAGAATAACAACTTCTTGGTAGTTACACCGTGATATGCCCTTGGCCTTAAATCCACTGTGAAAAGTACACATGTTTAACACTGATATATTTCCTGATCTTTGCTGGCATTTAATCGTCTTCTACTTCCCCCCCCTCCCCCTTCTTTTTTTTTGGCCTTATGTGTCCCATATACTCAGGTGTTTTAGAAATGCATCCAGTGCCTCTGTGCTTTTTGTGAACATCTAAGGGGACAGTTTTGTTTCAAATACTGTAATTAGAATTTTGCTTTAATATTTGTTCTAGAATATTAATATTTGGTTTAACTTCTTAGGGGATGTATTATTGGTCATTTACTCAGCATGCAGCACTGAAATGGTAGTACAACAGTTGAGATCTGACACTTGGGGATAACAAAGTCAGGGTTGTTTTGGCCAAGAATTGGCCTATTTGCTCATAATTTTTCTTATATATAAGACAAAACTGACTTTTAAAATTTTCTTTAAGTTAAATTAATTTGTGTGTTTTCAGGACTTATTGATAACATGAAGGAATGGGAACTGGGTTTATGTACATGTGCATCCACACATAAATATGTGTATTTCAAAAATGAACTGATTAATTTGTTTAGTTTTGCTGATTTAGCATCTTCCAGATTGCTGTTACATTTTTTTCTTTAATAAATAAGGGAGAACCCAGTCATTTAAGTGCCAGAATTCAGGAAAATTTCTTTTTGAAAAATGATCTTAAGTGTTCAGAAGTGTATCCTGGTTAAGCATTGTGGGAAGGATTACAGCCATTCACATGTACTTTTTTTGTAAGAAATTCTAGACGTTAAATTTGGCCATGTAACTTTTCATAAATTTACATTCATTTAATTGAAAAACTGTTTTTTCTGCCTTTCCTGTCTTTGATATTTATACCTTTTTGGAATAACAGTCTGTTATCTTGTCTATGGTACTTCAGTTATACAAGCTTTATTTTGCTGTTTCTTTTGGAGGAAAGGTAGATCAGAGCTGTCATAACCGTGTGGTATGGTAGTTTGGAAGCAGCTGGAAAACTGGTCAGTGGTCAGTCACATGAATCCTGAGCTTTCTACTCTCAAAAATTCTTTCCTTACCAGTTGCTTTGAAGGAAGATTTAACATTTGTCAGTCATGAGTTTTTGAAAACCCAGGATGAGAAACGATGTTAAAGAACCTCTTTGCAGCCTGTCAGTTGTTGGGCTTCCATCCAGATCAGTGGTATTGGTGTTGCTTCGGTTGTTCTCCAGTCGTCTGGGGAGTGTGATGCTATTTTGGGAATGTTTTTTCTTTTGAAGAATAGGGGAAGGGTGTAAACCTCGAGGCACTGAGGCTGTCTCAGTCTGTCAGCAGTGGTGACACACAAATGTCTGCCCTTTTGGGTTAGCTGGAGGCAGGGAAATGTGTGCTGTCAGGTTGGTGGTGAAAGATCTACTTCACTAGTGACGTACAATATCCTTATGGAATTTACCTATGGGGATAAAATAAATAGAAACCATTCTTTAGAAATCTCTAGTTCTTTACTGAGTACTTTGAGTGAATTGAATTAGATAAGATCTAGGGATATTCTGGAGTAAATGGTATTAAATGCCAATTCTTTTCAATGATTCTTAATTTGGTGGTCATTAGAAATTGGGGGATAGCTGAGGTGTTTCTTTAACAGGTTGGTAGTGCTGCTCCTGCAGTCAGGCTAATGCCTGCCTGAGCTTAAGAGCAGGTCCAGGACCAGAATAAGCAAAACAGGTGTCTCCTCTTTAACATACATGCTGCTGACCTTCCTGGGGAACTGTGTTTCAAGTGGAAAAGGCTGGGGGCAAAGGCTGGCTTTTGAAGTGAAACCAGATTTGATGTGGTTTTTGATGCTAAGCCAAGGTATAGACTCTCCCTTTTTGATGTAATTCACTGCTTTCCTTAATGTTTCTGCACCCTTGCTTAAACACAGAACTTGTTTAATGGGTAGGAGCATATTCCAAAAATTCACAAACTGGATCCAAGGATTGAAAGGGCAGAAACTGAGGTGCAGCTAAAATTTTTATCTTGTGTGGTGTATTTACTGCTCTAGTTGTACCCTAAGTGTGAGGGTAAGAGCCAAATATAGAGCAGTTTGAAGCTTTCATAAGCTGACATTTCACATTCATAATAATTCTTGTTTATCTAGTGAACATGAGCTAGAACCATTATCTGAAAGCTGTCAGGTTTTTACACTGACGTGTGGAAAAACCTTGCCGCCTCTCATTCAGTTCATCCACTTATCAGCTGTTGAATTTGCTGATGCTTAGCTCCTCCCTGCTGGCAAGAAGCTGCGGTTGGTCTCCAGGCAACGCAGGTCCGGCTGAGCATCTCTGCCTTGCTTGAAGAGATGAAAATTTTCCATTGCGGGGAGAGGATTTTTCCTCTTGCTAATTCTTTTATCTGGCTTCTTGTCTTGCCCAAGGTCGCTGCATCTTTGAAACGATACAGAGATAGCTCCCAATTATCAATAGGTTATATTTTAAGAGTTTTAAATTATAATTGCAACTATGTGTTTGTGTAACTTTTGCTAATAATATTTTTTTTACAATGTTAATTTTGGGCCTTTCATAGTAACTTATTTTATTGCAAAATAGTTCTTTCTTTCCCCCTTCTGCAAAAAGTTGTATGACATTGTACCCCTTGTTGCAAGCAGCTAGAAATTTCTCCTGCGAAATCTGAAATACTGGAAGGCATAATGGAAACAAAATTGTTTGTTCAAATGAAGGTCTGTCGTTGGTTGTGCTTAATCGGGTGTTCAGAGCTTGAAGTCTGAAATCTTCTGCAAATTCTTGGCTTGTGTGTCACAAAGCCATTGCAGGCAGCCCTTGCTGTGTTAGAATAAGGGAATGATAATCTTCATAATAGGTACAGAACGTACCACGCTGCTGTTATCAGCTATCAACATGCAGCCTTTGACCCTCTGTCTGGATTGCTCCTGCCTGTGGAGGATTCTCTATCAGAGACAGCTGGAACCAGTTACTGCCCAGTTTTGCATTTTTACTGGAAAAAGAAAGGCTTGTTCATAAAATGGTTTTGGCCACTGAGAGTCTTTCTTTGTGTGTGTGCCATGATGGATGGTAGGATGTGATGGATGATAAGGCAAGAGGTGGCACAGGCAGTGCCTGGTTTGGGGCTGAGCACGTGCTCATCAGCCAGTTAAGAGCCCAAACAGACCAGGGAACTGCCGAATTCACACAGTGGCCATTCAGCTGTACTGCTGTGCTGACATCCAGAAGGTTGGAAGGAACTGAAAAATTCATTTGGATGACTTGCTTAAGCTGGTTAATAGTGCCCCAGGTTGTTGAGACTTAAAATGAACAGACTCAAGGACAGAAGATAAAATTATTGAGGTTATTTTTCATTAGAAAAAACAAGGGTTCGGGGGTTTATACCAAAGTCTGTATTAAAATGAGCACAGCAAAACCAGTTTTATTTTCTTCAAGCATGGAGGGCCTTAAACATACCCAAACAGCTGTGCAGTGCTGTGATGCAGAAATTTTCTACACTGCCTGAAACCTTGTCAGGAATATGGGTGCTGCTTAATTTCATGCTTATTGAAGATGACCTTTTTTCTTTGGACATTTGCTCTTTTCCTTTTTCATATCTTTTTCCAGAAAAATGGCAATTTATTTGCCTTGTGCTTTGGGTATATGAAGACAATGTTTGATAACAATTGATTTTTTTTTTTAATGACATAATTTAGTTTAATGGGGCTACAGAAATGAGAAGTGAAATTGCCTGACAAGATAGGCATCATCTTTGTCTTTCTAAGGTGTTAGCGCTTTCAGGTGGTTGCTTCAATTTAACAGGAGATATAAGGTTAAATTGATGGGTAGGTGTGTTCATACTAATATAACTGTCATTGCAACTGGGAATCTGTTCAAGATACCTTAGGAAAATTGGTTCTGGTTTAATAGAACCAGTCAATTTTTTGAAGAGACATCTGTGAGTATTAAATTCGGAGTATAGTTCGAGATAACCCTGACCAAAATTACATAAGAAAAAATTTAAAGTTGTATCATTTCCAACAGAGAGGGAACAAAATGGTTGGGGGTGTAATTTGTAGAGATAGAGAAGTAGTCTCTTGAGGATGAAGGTAGATCAAGTAAATGCTGATGGAGCTGCAGTGAATTGCCTGGTGAAAGGATGACAGTTGTTCCATTTAAACAAAGCCTTTGACGTATTTAAACCTAAGTGCTGAATCGTGATTAAGTTTTAAAGTGCAAATAATGTTTTAACATCACTATGTGCAAAGTTTGCTTTCAAAAAATAAAGTGTTTGTTTCATAAGCTTGACTTCTTGAAATATTTTTTCCCTCATAGTGTGCTGTTTTTTGGAAATGCAGAATTGGAACATCAGCACACTGTGGATGGTGGTGCAATGTTGTGGAATTTTGAAGAGAAAATAGGTTTTTGGCAATCATCCTGTCTGATTCTTCCCTTTTTGGTGAGTGATGGTTTCACTTTGAAGACAGTTGTGCAGTGCACACTTGCTGGCTGCTATAAAAATTGCCAACAGATATTTTTAAGGGAATAAGGCATACTCCAGCTGTGTCCCATTGCCTGGGCTATTTAAACTACCTAGCTCTTACATATCATTAAATGTATTTCAGCCTGCTGCAAGGATAAGAGCAATACAGCCAAGCTCCTGATGAAGCTTCTTTTTCTAGATTACTGAAATTGATAAGATTTTTTTTCAAGTGGTTTTGTATTGCTGTTTGAATATGTAAACTGTATGAGATTAAAATTGATTAATTCTTTGGTGGTAATTATGCTAAACCTGTAACTAGCCCTAGATGGTGTAAGAGGAGATTACTGAACAATGAAAGATGAAATACATAAATAATTTTTAAAGCCTTTTTTAAGTACTGTGCAGGGGTACTTGTAGAAAAGGTCGTTTTCCTGGAAGAAAGTGTTCTTGAAGTGAGTTGCATTTACCAGGGGAAACAGTGTAGCTATTTTCCCTTGATTTTGTTGTGCCACCTGAGAGTGTCTTGTAAGACTTCTCTCCTGTCCTTACTTGCTCTTGTCCAATCTCCTGCAGTTAAACAAGAAGCACGTGGGAATTATTCTACTGTATCTTTTACATTTGAACTTCTATAATTGCACTGGCATCCCTGCAGGGAGCTGTGTGTTCAAGGTCTTAGGTCCCAGTTACTTTCAACTCTTTAGGGGAAGAGCCTATAGAGGTCACTGAATCATACAAACTCTTCACTTTAAGATGCAAATCTGGGTTGTATTTTCTGAATTGAGATGTGTTTGCAGTAGTTTGAGATGTTTTGAAACATAAATGCAGTTCTAAAATATATATTAAATGCATCTCATTAATGTGAACTGTTCTGGAGCAAAAACTCCATTTATCTTAGTCATCAGAAATATTCTTGGGACCTACATTTGTAGAACTACAGTTAAAAATGGGGTTGAGCATTCCAAGACATGATGGCTATCTCCTTCTGGAGTACTTTTCAGTAATTTTTCCACATAAAGGGACTAAATTTCTTTTGAAGGGTATTGATGGTATAGGTGAATGAATATACACATAAATGAGAAGCATGAAATAGGTAACTGTGCATTTAGGGTACCATTCTTCCTATAATAATTTATTTGTTAATGGTCTTTGCTGTGCATTCCTTGGGAAGTTTTTGCTCAAGGAGTTAGCTTGGATTGTAGGATTTAAGCATCAAAGCTTTAATTTAACAGTCTTGTCCTTTGGGCCCCTACAGCTTATGGTATAAAAAGCATTAGTGTTTGGGATTTCTAAAGGAATTACATGGAGAGAAAATCTTTGTGTAGTTAAATGAGGGTGGACTTTGAAAGGGACTTGACACTTGTCCTATATGAACATTATTTTTCTTATCATATGCAACAAATGGGTCACAGCTGAAGGGCTGGTCACAAAGATTCCATGTTCTTTCATTGACTGACTCGAAACACAGTTCCCAGACTGCTAAATTGTAATGAGAAAGGCATAGCCTTGGATTTATTTTAATCTTAATGCTGGAATTTCTTGGGGGTGTTGGTGTCTTGAATAATACTTTCATGTGTGTAATCCACACAATTTAGCTCTTGCTGTCATATTTTCAGAAGATTAAAGGCCGAGTGCTATTTTGGTCTCTCCATGACAAAGGGTGGTACTGTCTTTTTGTAGCAACTGGTGATTTTGGCCTCTGATGCCAGAATACTGTCTTAAGATGGATCAGTTTCTAAATAGGAAGTTTAAGTAGCTTAGTTTTGGTGGTTCAGGTTTCTTAGTTTCCATGGCATTTTTACTTGGAAAAGAGACTGGTTCTTAAATTACACAATCCCTGAAAAAGCTACATGGGTCAGAATTGCATGCTCTTTTCTGAATATGCTTAGTAACTTGTAACTTGGCTTTATTTTAGTTTCAGGGAGGTAAAATAGCTTTACTTGAGAGGTAAAACTGGCATTTTTCCAGAACTTTGTGTATGTAGGTGTTAAGATTACAGATTACAAGTGGTGTAAGGAAAGCTGAAAGCTCTTACTTTTTTTAGATGTTGAAATATCAATTGCACTGGGCACATAACCTCCTTCTGAATTTTAAGAAACTGCAGCTGAGGGGCTGCTGTGCACACTTATGGAAAAAAGCTAGTAGTTCTTAGAGATGGCCTTGGTGATTTGTCTTACTTTCCTAGACAAAAGGATTGGGAACTGAATTTGTCCTAATAAGGTAGACCTGGTTTAAGAAAGATAGGAATAATAATTGTGTGTGAGAAATAATAGTCACAGAACACTTTGCCAACTTCAGATTGGTTTGTGTGTAGTTTGTTCCCTTAACATGTTATGCCTGATGTTTCATAATTTTTAGTTTTGTTTGTTAAAACTGTATTCAAAAGTCTTTTTGGTATAGGAGGTGGCTCTGCAGCTATGGTGTTAAATATACAGGTACAAATACATGTCTTAACTTCTGTGGCAGTGTTTATGGCAGTGTTTGGGTTATATTTAAAGGAAGACAAAACTAGAACTCCGTGTTTAGGGACTAAAAGGAGATAGGATAAAGATGTTGCTAGTAAAAAAAGTGGTTTGCATTCAAAGAGTGCATCTTTATACATTTTTCAACATCTCAGTGTATGGTCTTTCATTTCTGTGTTACAGACAAAATTCTTAGTGCATAGAAAAGGCTTGCTGCTCTGGTTACAAGGAAGGGTATCTCAGGGTGCTATCTTACACTCCTGAGAAAGAACAGAACAGGACTTTAATGTAGCACTTGCGAGTCCTTTGCCATTGTAGCTGCTGTTGGTCTGTCCCTCTCCGTTCAGAGTGGAGTATTTAGAGGAGTAGTACCTTTCAGTGTGATACAGCTGAAATCCTCAGAATAAGCTACGGCATTTCAATGCGTTTTTTGGCAGTTTGAAAGCAGAAAAATGTGTTCTTCCTTGGTGGGAATCTTTTGTTTGCTAATGTTAAATGTTTGCTAATGTTTTGAAAGCAAGTGTTAAAAACAGGATTAGCTTTCTACCTTGATGGGCCAAGACTGCTGTGAAGTCGTCGTGTTCCCAAAAGGTTTTTGTATAATTCTGGGATTCTAGATTCCATCTGTTATGCATGATTAATTAAATTATGATCCTTGTGGGTCCCTCCCAACTCGGAACTTTCTGTGGATGGCCAGTATGGCTGTGCAATACATAGCCCTTAATTTGTGAAATTAATCTAAAGCATTTGTTTCTTTCTTTATCTGGAGACATTACTTACTTTTTCTAAACTGCAGCAATGTAGTGCTGCAATTACCAGCCATTTAGTAAAGATAAGTTAAAAAAAATATAAATTATATCAATATTTTTAAGAAGCGGGTGGCTTCTTTTATTGGTCTAGCCCAAGTGCATGGCATGCAACAAGAAAAATTTGTTCTTTCTTGGCTTTTTGTGTCTGTAGGTGGTTATGATAGATGTACCACTACAGTGTCTGACTCCCAGCACCCTCATGATTGACCACTAAAAGCTGTAGTAAAAGTGTTCCTGCTTCCAGAGGGAATGCACACATAGACTGAACATAGAGGTCTGAAGGAGTTGGTTACTCTTGAGTTTGCAAGTGTTCTGCTGTTTCTACAAAACGTCATGCTTACTCATCCCTGAGTACAAGTCGAGTAACATAATGATCATTTATATTGATTGATTTGCTGCAGAAGATCTTAAATAACCTTGACTTACATAGAAAGTTACAGCTTAGCATCATTTTGTCATCACAACTGCCTGCTTCAAGTTATACTTAATGAAAAAGAAGGGGGTTTTCCTCCCCCGGTCTTTCTTTTAAAGTATTTCCTCCCCCTTGACACTATGACACTGTCCCTCTACCCCTCATGGTGTTGAAGACTATTGTCTGCTTTATTAGATTTGAATTATTTGCTGCTTGTAATACTTTTCTTTTGTTTATAAATAAAAAAATTCTGAGAACTGACTATGTCAGTGCACTTTTGTACCAAGGATAAACTTTTCCCTCCAAATTTGTTACCAAAATAAACGTTTGCTTTTTGTAATCATGTAGAATTTAGGGCTGCTCTTAAGATTTTTTCCAAAACTGTAGGATTCATACAAGCACATTGTTATGTGGGCTTTTAATTTCTGTCTCAATGAGTTAAAAATTATAAACTATAGCTTTTACTACTTAGTTATATTAATTCTGCTGCAGATACAGAAGGCTTCAAAAAGTATCCTAGTGTGGGATTTGCATTCTATGTAGAGGTATAAAGCATCCTCAAAATGAGGAATTGATTAAAACAATTATGTTAAATTAATGCAGAGCTCATTTTTCTGTTAAGTACTAGAAACATTTATTTTAAAAGATTTGCTCCCTAATCCGATGCAGTTAATTTTTAAAATGTATTTCTGATACTGCTCTAAGGCAGCTGACTGGCCACCAGAGGATATGAGTATCTACATTCTAATCTTAAGAACTTCTGAAAACAGAGCATATCAGAGAAACTTCTGTTCCTGAGCCAAGCAGTAGCTAGAGTAGATGTTAGAAGCAAATCACTACTAATGTTACTCTGGGCATATTTGCTAATAAAACAGTGTTTTGTGTGGAGGAATGGCATTAATTTTCATCAAAATTAATAAAAAGCTGTGCAAGACCTTTGAACCTGAGCATGTTTAACATATCTAATGCTTTTAATACTCTAAAGCTGCATCCTCTGCTTTCTCTGATTTAAGGAATGTGCCTTGCTATTTGTAAAGTACCACATTATTAGTAGCAGAACAAGTAGTTCGGTCATGAGGACTTGTAGAATTCCTGTAGCCATTCTTGCTTTATAGGTGTATTATTGTAGGCTCTTAAAATGTGTTTGTCCAGCTTCAGTCGTGAAAGGTCATTCTCTTTGAGCAATGTAATGACTTACCAACTCAGACCTCAAGTACCTTTTCAATGTGGAGCATGAAACAGGTGATGGGGTGGGCTCTCAAAAACATACCATGTGTTTTCCACCTTGTTATTTGCATCTTCCTTTGTCCATTCTTAACTTCGTTGTTTCTTCCTGAATGTTCTTTGGGCTGAAGCAGCTTTCTCTTTGGCTGATCTAATAGGTCACTGATACTCTTCTCTCCTGTTGGCTGACTGTGCCATTCCTCTTGTTTCCTTGTATATTGGTTTGGCACAGCCTGATTTTTGGTATCTGGGGGGCCACAGAGGTGGCTCCTGTCCTTGGAGGACTGCACGCCGTGGAAAGAGACCCTCGTCACAGCAGTTTTGAGAGGACTGTGTGACCTTGGGGGGAATTCACGTTGCAGCAGGTGCTATAGACCTGCTGCTCATGAGATTGGGACCACGCTGGAGAAGTTCATGGAGAGCTGGTGTCCATGGGTGAGACCCTGGGGTCTCACAGGGGGAGGACTCATCTCCCAGTGGAAGAAAATCTTGGTGATGAACTGACCAAAAACCCCCATATTCTGTCTTCCTGCGCTGTTGGTGGGAAGGAGGGAGGAGCTGGGAGGAGAAGATGTTTTAAAGGCATATTTTACTGCTCATTATCCTCCTCTGATTGTGTTAGTAATAAATTCACTTTGTAACCTTACGTTGAGCCTGTTTTGCCCTTGGAGTGTTTTTCCCGGTCCTTATCTCAACTTGTGAACCCTTTGTTAATTTTTTTCTCTCCTCTGCTCAGCTGCGGCAGGGAAGGGTGAATGGGTGACTCTTGTGGGTTCCTGGTGTGCCAGGGTCAAATCATGACACCTTGGAACCTTGGGAAGGGGCTTTGCTTTGTCTGCTTCAGCACCCTGCAGCAGCTCTGCTCTGCAGATCTCTACCCTGTTAGCTTCCTCTGCACTTCTCAGTGAACCGAGAAAAAAGGACAGGCAGAAAGCTTTGCTGCCTTGCTATTTCTGCCCCTGTAAAGCTGATTTATGGCTATGTAGAGTTGAAGATGCTAACCATCCAAAATGAAAAGCCTGCACTAGAGAGAACCCAGTTTTAACAGAAGGGCAGCTCTACATCAGTAGTTCAACCATTACAAAGTTTTGGCAGGAGGTGTATTATTTTTGAGATTGTTATGAAGGAAGAAGCTGCTGCTTAATTGAGACCTGTGCTCTCCAGAGGATGTTTTCATTAATGCAATTACGTGTGGGACTAAGTCGAGAATCTGTAATGACATGAAGTACCTTCCAAAGAATGCTGTCACCTGAGATTAATATTAAAAGCCTGAAAACATGAATTCATTGTGGTATTCTTTTGATGGTCATTGTCACGTGTGATGGGGATAGGATATCTATAAATGCCACTTCTGGTTTACAGGTTTGGGTTTTAAACATCTTTTGCTGCTTACTGTAGGAATGACATTGCTCAAGCTAATGTTACTGTGTCTAGGCACATGTTTGTTTGCTCCTTCAAGTTATATCAGAATTTTCTCATAAATTGCTTGACATGTGAAGGGTTAGTAAATCTGCTTTTTTGGCCGATGTGTTGTTTGAACAAAAACTCTTAGTCAAAGGCACGTAAAAGCACGTAGGAGGAAAAGGGCAGGGTACAGTGAGCCTGCATTTGCTGTCTGGGAAGATTGCCTAAAAACAGCTGTTCTGGGCTCTTTCTTCCCCAAAGAGCTTTGAGAACAAACTGGGTGTAGAATCAGAGGAAAGGCAGTGAAGAACTGCATTGTGCTTGTGCATCAATTCCTCTTGAAACTGTTGGTCTTTGGTCAAAGCTTTTATTTGTAGAGAACCGCAACCAGTTTGGCATATTGTGAGGCCGTTTATGGAATTAAGGTATTTATAAATGAAACAGTGCAAAGCGTTTCTGATGGGTATTACAATTGTGCTCCAGGTCCTGTTAATCTGAATGGCAAAATTCCGAATATTAAGGACAGCCAAAATGACAAAGAAATCCTGATTGTTAGTAATGGTAACGTTAAGGCATGCAGCAAAAAACCCATAAGATCTTACTCAAAACCTTTTTGCAAGTGAGAAGAATTTCACTGGGTAAAAACAGACTGCATTTATTAGGCAAGCAGTGCTTCTTGAATGGCTAAAATATATTAATTGATCAAAGTGAAAACTAAAGCTCATTAAAACCTAAATTGTTGACAAGATTACGTGGTCTTGCTGCTGTCTTCTTAAGCACTGTTACTATGTTCAAATCGTATCTGTTTTAGATTCAGAAAAAGGCACTAAGTTGCCTTGTACAATTAAGGAGCTCGGCTAAAGGCTTTATAGCAAGGAACTCCTTGCTGATGCTGCGTTCAGCAGTCCTTGCTCACAGTTTCTGCTGCAGAGCTGTATTAATAGAGCTTTTACAGCAGGGATATGTACTATAAAAATTCAGTGATAGAAACGGAACATGGGGGAGTTGTGCTGTAGTGTTTGGAAGATAAAAACAGAAGGAGAGCTTACTAATACAAGCACAGTAAACTCATCTTCATTTGTGTGAGCCTCCCTCTTTATTTCTGGTAGATTCAATTTGTCTTGTGGTAGTGCTGACTGGGTACACTGTGTTTAACTACATGGAAATGTTTCTAACCTTTCTCTCAAAAAAAACCACCACCCCTATCTAAGAACTGTGTAACTTATAAAATAATTTCTATAATATCAGAGCACTAAAAAAACTTGCTTTCTTTTTCCTCGAGTGGGAAGTTACACTGTGTGATGTGCTGCCAGGTCTTACTTGTTCAGGAAAGGGTGAAGTAGAATGATTAGTCCTGTCTAAATCTATGCTTGGCAGTTCCATTGCTGAGTGCATGGGGTGATCTGCATACAAGTATTTCCCAGATCACTTGGGCATCCATGAAAGCAGACAAGTTGAGCTGCTACTAATGAGCTCCCTGAAGATGTGTTGGGTAAACAAGGTGTACATTATCTGTGTTGGAGGTGATGTTTGCTGGAGTAATTTCTATGGCATAAATGTCTTTGAGACTTAACTCCTGATGCAGCTGTAGCAAAGGAGGACTGGACAGATTTAAGTGCTTGAGGTTAAAGGATGCTGCAAGGTACTTTCTCAGTCTGAATCCCTGGAGTGGGCAATCAGTGTCTCTGTATCAGGTAATTAGGAAGACAGCCACAGAATGGTGGTGCTGTCTTGTAAAAAGTAGCACTTGTTCTGCAAGGCTGTTAAATGTGGCTGTGCCAGTGTAAAGCTCTGGCACTACAAGATCGTGTACATGTGTTACCACACCTCAAGTGAAACCTGGTACACTTCCCTCAGAAATTCCAGAAGACTGGAGGCATTATTGGCTCTAGACAATCCTAATGAAAACTCAAGAGTTGTAAAATTACTGGTGCAGTAAACAGATTGATGCGTATAATTTCTGTAAGAGAAAATGGAAACATTTCTCAGAGTTCACTCAGTAGCTAATGTGGCTTGTCAAGTGTGTGTTTGGAGACAGCTCCAAATGTGTTACACACGTGCTTGCGGGTGAGCCTTAGTGAAGAGCAGTGTGGCTCTGCATCGGGTGGGTGCTGCTGTGGGGAGCCATGGAGAAATAAATCTGTGGCTGGAGCAGTAACCGTGCTCCCTTCTGACTGCAGCAGCTGAAGAGCTACACTGGACTGCCCAGGGTGTGGGGACAGGCCATGGTTACGTGGCTTTTCTGCACTGTCTCGGCGCTTCAGAGTTGCTCAGCTTCGTACAATTGGGTAAGGTTTTTTTGAAGTGACTTGTGTTTGGGGTGTAACTGAGAGGTTTTTATGTGTGTGTCTCTGAGTTCTCAAATTGTTGATGCTGAGGTAGGTGAGAAAATTGTGGTGATGCAGTAGCTGCATTAGAAAAAGAATACTAGGAAATTAAAAGTAGTACAAAGAGAAATGAAAGTTTATTGATATTGTGCTAATAATAATATGGATTATCAGAAGACAGTATTGTTTCTGGGAAATACTATTCCAGATTAAATAGGGGGGAAAAAAGAAAAAAACGACAACCCGGTAATGTTTTGTCAAATAAGGCACTTGGAAGAAAGGAGGAAAAAAAAAAACCAAAAAACAACACCACCAAAAAGCCCAGCCAACAAAAACACATTCACCTCTTATTGACCTATTACCCTTAGGTGCAGGTAAACGTTCCAGGACCTGGAGTTCATTCAGTTGATCGATCTGTTGTTTCTTTAAGCAGTTTAGTTGTTTAATTCAATTAATGCTCTTATGTCCAGGACATGCTGTAGGCGTCTGTAGTTCTGGTAGCGCTGCTGACTTAAGCCTGCAGGTCTCTGCTTTTCCAGTTAATGTAAAGCTGTTAAATATCTAAGGAGGACAAATAAAAATAGACCTGTGACCTAGAACATTTTGTCGTCTCTTTGAATTAAGTGCATTATTGTTCGTTTAACTATCTTCAGGCAAAATAAGTATGAGGTTGTTTTTAGCCGCAAAAAGTTAATCATTAAAGCTTTGGTCTAAAATTAGAGTAACTCAACTTAAAAATTTACTGGAAGGCAGAGAACATGACAGTCATGTTCTGATTTTCAGCGTCGCTCCTTTAATTGCTTTCTGAAGTGCAGGTTGCATGAAACTGGCGTCTGCCCAGAACCGAGCAGCATGCGGTCACCGGGTACAGAAGCAGATGCTTTGGATGCAGCTGGCACAAAGCACTGCCTTCTGCTGAATGTGGGGAAATGCACCTTCTTGGAAAATGGCACATTAGCGTTATGGCTTGTCTGGGAAGAGCTTGCATCTATGTTATAATTTCGGTATCTGACACAGAGTTGTGAATGAATCGGTGAAATAAACGTCCCACCCTGGACGTCGTTTGGTTGCTGTCCTTGCCTGGAAGGGAAGGAATTGTAGGCTCGGTGTTAATTCCCGTTTTTTGGGGCTGGCCTGCGCAGGAGGCAGGGGTGTCGTTGGGAGCGCTGGCGCTCCTGTCCCTGCGGTCGGGCGCTGGAGTCCGACTGCGGGACTCGCCGGGTGGCCGCGGGACTCGCCGGGTGGCCGCGGGTGGGTTCTCTTAGAGGAAGTGGCGAGCGGCGCTGGCCGCAAGGCTCCGTCTGCCGCTCCGCGCCTGCGCGTCGCGCCCTGGCCGCCCCGCCCCGCGAAGCCTCCCATTGGCTGCGGCTCGGCGGGGGCGTGTCCGCCATAGTCTTCGTGACTGCGTCCCGCTCTCGCCTGCAGTCGGGCGCGTCCGGAGCGAGAGTGACGCTCTCTCGGCTGTGTTCGGCTGTACTCGGCCCCGCTTCGCTCTCGCCGTGCTGCTCGGGCCGCCCCGTGCGCGGACACTGACGGCCGCCGCTCTCTTGTGTTTGCCTTAACAGACTCTTGAATCACAGTAAACACCTGCGCGTCTCGGCGGCTTCAGGCTCTGAACTGCCTTCACTAGTGCCGCCGCCTTCTGTCTAATGTGCTACAAGGATGAGCCCAGCATTTGGAGCAATGGAAGTGGAGCACTATTCCAAGGGTGTCCTGCTCGAGCCTTTTGTCCACCAAGTTGGAGGACACTCCTGTGTCCTCCGGTTTAATGACAAGACCATCTGTAAACCTCTTATTCAGAGAGAACACCAGTTCTATGAGACTCTCCCAACAGAAATGCGTAAATTCACTCCACAATACGAGGGTAAGTTACCAAACCTTTGAATGGGGTTGGGCCTTTCGTTTCTGTTAATGCAAGTGTGCTGTGCTCTCTGTTCTCTCTGAAATCTCTTCTGTGTGGAAGAGATTTTAGGGGTTTTTTCATGTATTTTGATGTTGTCTGAGGCAGGCTGTGGAGATGCAGGGTGGAAATGCTTGCCAAGTTGGTGTTTGGGCTGACTAACAGCATTAGAGTAGAGCAACTCTGCTGGTGATAGCCCATATATCTCCCTTAGGCACAGGTAAGTAACTAACAGCTTGAGAGCATTTTCAGTAATTATCTGCCTTTTTTTTTGTTTGTTTTGGGATTTTTTTTTGTTTTGGCTTTTTTGTGGATTTTAAATATTTTTCTTTTATTTTTTTTCCGCTTGTTTAATGTTTGTTTACAAAGGATTTGTTAAGGATGGGTAATAGTGTTTCATGCAAGCTTAGTTGTGATCTCTTTCGTGCTTTGATTTTTCTTCTGACTTTCATTTCGATGGCAATAAGTACATGCCAGTAAGGTGCCTTGTTGAATACTTGCAGTGTTATTTCTGCCATTAAGGAAATGAAAATTCATGGCATTTAGGTAGGCAAGGATCAAGTAGCTGTGATGAGGCTGAGTCAGAAGTTATGTAGGAGTGGAAATTCCAGTTCTCCTAAGAACTGAACTAGTTAACAGGAATACTTCTTTTTCCTTCTCCTATTCAATCAACTGCTGCCTGATGATTAATAAATAATATGTCTGAAGCACTTTTTTAAAATGGAATTGCTTTTTAAAGCACATTGATTTTAACAACCGTGATGGTAATGAAGTTTTGTGTTCTGTTTGTGAAAGTGATGGAAGACTTCAGTGATGTTTCAGAGTTAATATTCTCTACTCATTTACAGAGACTTTATGCCATGTCTAATTACAAATTCTGTTGGACTGGAAGAAAATCTGATCTCTGAATGATACTTTTCAAAATGTAATAGAACAATTGTACTAGTGTATGTGGCTTTCTGGGAAGTATGGGGAGGGAAGGGGCCTCACTTGGTCCACCTCTGTTTTTTTTTTTCCAGAGTAAAGGCAAAGAAACCATTTGCTAGCTGGCTCCCCCACCCTTTTTCCCATTGTCCTTTCCTTTGTGACAGCGGGACAGTCAGAGTTTCTGTACTCCGTGCTCCAGCCACTGCAGGTCTGGGAGCTGCCTGCCCAGCTTGGAAATTCCAGTCTCTCACCAAGACCTCTCCCCTAGCTAGTGATGAGCTGCAAGAACTGTGCAGACTGATTGATCTGAAATAGAGGACTGGAAAACAAAATAAAAACCAATTCAGATAATTGTTATGGTTTCTCCACTAACCCCTGAGACTTATTCGTGTAGCACTGGGCACATCTGTCAATGCTCCACTGAGACTCTTAAAATGCAATGCAGTATTCTAGAGACTCCTGAGGGGAGGATGAGGAGAAAAAATGCTTTAGGGGTTCACCATGTTTCTGTACCACAAACAGATTTGCTTTGTATTGCATTTTTGTTACTTATTCCACAAGATTGCTGCATAACCAGTATCAATAAAATATATTCCAAAAATAGAAGAAAATGTATAATTAAACATGGTGATTTTAAGTGGAAGCTTTTGGACTAGTTTCTATTGTAATGTGACGTTTCCCTTGTTTTGCTCTCCTTGCATATCTTTCCTTTCCCTTGGGGATCTGTTAACCAAGTATTGCTTGGATACATGCTTTTTGCTTTGCTGTCATGCAAAATTTGAAAAGTTTTTGGTGTGAATTTTTTTTGTGCAGGTCACTTTTCACTGCAAGATGTTAACAAATGTTTTGCATCTCACTTAGAATCAGACCAGTCAGATTTTTTTTTTAATTAATAAAAAAATTTATTAATTGAAATTGTGTCCTGTTATTATTTGATTGTTACTTGACTGTCTCAGAGAGAGAAAATGACCTTTTGTATCATTGTTGTGCCAATATGATAAATTGTCTTTTGTGAGGTGTCATTTTTGTCTAGCTCTTTTAATATTTGTTAGGTTGGCAGATATGAGGTTTGGCCTGTGGCAAGATAGAAACTAAGGATTGGGGTAAGAGAAAAAATAAAGTTGTTGTATTCTTAGTGTAAAAGAATGTGTTCTACGAGGCTTACTTGTCACTTGAACAATTCATAACTGCCTGGGTCCTTTTTCTCTTCAGGTGTGGTATCAGTGAGCTTTGAAGAGGATGAAGATGGAAACTTGTGTCTAATAGCATATCCATTAAATGGGGACCACGATAACTTAGAAAACTTAGATAACTCTGACTGTGAACCCAAAAGTAAGCTATTGCGGTGGACTAACAAAAAGACAATGTTGTTAGAAAATGAGAAGATATCTAAAGAATGGGTCCGGCAACACAGGAAAGAGGAAAAAATGAAAAGGTAGGTTTGGCTTTCAGCTTTCAAATTCTAGTCTCCAGAATTCCACAGAATTCTCCAGAAGTCTTTCACTTTCATTTCCTTTCCTTCTCTTGTTTCTTTTGTTTTTCCTGACCTCTTCACTGCAGACAGGTTCACTAGTGAAACTAGTATGACCTTAGCCCTCAGTAAAGGCTAGATTGAGTATTTTCATTTTTTTTCTGCTGTGGTCTGTTGAAACAGATTTCCCAGAGTTATTTTTGAACCTTCAGAAAGAGAAAAAACCCAGAAAATAAACAAACCTGGCCATAAAAAAACACCCCTACAAACAAACAAAAAGCATTCACCCACCTGTAGAAAAACAATAGTTAAAAAAAAAACAACCCCAAACATATTTAAGTGCTACTATGTATGGCATACTTTGTTAGGAATCCTGCTTTATCTCTGCTAGTGACATTTTCCTCTTTGTTCATTCCTATTAATTGTGCTCGTCATAAACTCTGAGCTGTGATATGTTGGGCTAAAAACAGTGACCTTAGCAAAGGATAAACATTAAAGTGCATTGCTACCTCTTGCATTACTTCATAGAAGTCATGCACACAGGTATGATAGAATTACTACATGTTTTGTAACATTTGGCTGTATGCTCATTCATATTAGTATGGAAGTGGCTTTGTAATGGTTGAAATACTACTCATGGGCATCTTGTTCACATGTACAGAGAGGAAAATAAAACTTCTGCTTGCTGTCAGTGATGGTCAGCAAAATAGTTTGTCAAGTTAAATCCATTGATAGCCCCTCTTCAAGAGTTTATTTTTCTTCTTGATCTGTAATTTGCTACTTTATTCTGTGTTTCTAGTCACAAACTGGAGGAAGAATTTGAGTGGCTGAAGAAATCTGAAGTCTTGTATTATACTGTAGAGAAAAAAGGAAATGTCAGTTCTCAGTTTAAACACCATAATCCTTGGAGCATGAAATGTCACCAGCAACAGTTACAGCGGATGAAGGAAAACGCAAAGCACCGAAATCAATATAGTATCCTTTCCTGAAAGTACCTCATAACAGTGGAATGAGTAGGGTTCTGCCTTTTATTTCTTCAACATTCCAGATAAGAGTACAGAGCAGGCTTAGCTGCAGTCCCGAGAGACTCTCTGAAGCTGTGATTTATTTGGCATCTTTGAAGGGTTTGCCAGCACTTTCTAGAAATGAGCTTTTTCAGCACGTAACAAACTACCTAAGGTAGGAACATCAGAGAACCGAATTAAAATCTTCACATTGTGCGTTAGTGGGCAAGTTTAACAGCACAGTGTGTTTGGTGTCTTCCACAAGAGCAGTTTCTAGTGAGAGTTCTCAAAGGAGATGAGTTCTGTCCCTTTTTATTACTGTTTTGATATTGGTGATCTTAAAAACCAGTGTCCTCTTCCTCTTTTCATCAGTTTCTTAAATATCAAGGATGTTCTAGTAGCCTCTTTTTAATGAGCTTTAAGAAAAGTTGAATATTAACAGCCATATAGGATTGGAGCATGAGAAACAAAAAATTGCCTGCATCCATGAAGGCTGAACCACATTGGGTTTGTGCTGTGGAACCATAGGCAAACCTCTCCACCCTGAGCATTCTGTCAAAAACTGATCTTGCTGTAGGCTTGGATGCAACTGATCCATCCTGCAAAAGCAGTGGTATCTAAATGCTGAGGTAAACAAATTTCTCATGTGTGAGGAATTTTGGTGATGGATTACTGAAATATCTATGACTAATAAATTATCAAATTGATAGGATTTTTTGGCTGGTACCCTCACCATTTCACTATAGATTATTATTCAGTTGCCTAAGAAGTGCGTAATATCTTTGGAGCAGTAATAATACAGATGTTACTGGCTTCGAATGGTAATACAAGCACACAAAATCTTCACTTACCACAGAAAAAAAGTCACTTGCTAGACAGGAACACTTCATAATTCAAAGTCAGCTGCCACATTATATTTCTGTATAACTCTGATTGCTTTTGATTTTCACTTAAAGTGGAAATTAACTACTCTCTCTCAACCAGTAAAACTGGAACTGGCTTAAAATAGAGTGGGCATCTTAAGTTTATGTAGCTATAATTTTTCTAGATTACTTTATGCTAGACATGTTTTGGGTAGGCCTAAAGTTAAGAGTGAGGCACTATAAAATCTGTGGTACTGTTTGTAAGACCTGTATTCCTCATTGTGAGGCTTATTCCTTAACTGGTCAGAATTCATTTTGCTGGAGAACCTGACGTCTCGCTACGAGGTTCCGTGTGTGCTGGACCTGAAGATGGGGACCCGGCAGCACGGCGACGACGCGTCTGAGGAGAAGAAAGCGAATCAGATCCGCAAGTGTCAGCAGAGCACCTCGGCCGTGATCGGAGTGCGGGTCTGTGGCATGCAGGTGAGAGGAGAATCATCCTGTGTGGGGTGGCCAACAGTCCTGCACCTATTTCTGTTAGTGGGGTTTGGCCTTTATGTAGTCATCTCACAAGCTGTTACCCTTGAGCTGCTGAGCTTCGTTTGGCTCACAGAGAGGAGTGAGGATTTTGAGTATCACTGATCAGCTGGAGGTGGCAGCATCTGCAGGAGCAACCTGCAGCCCTTATTCTGCATCGGTGAGTGCAGGCTCTGAACACACAAAGCCTCCTGCAAATTATCAGCAGTTCAAAACTGTTAAAACTACTGATTCAATTAACATTTCAGGATAGCATAGGGAACAGTTATGGGGGGGCAGTTTTATGCATTTTGAATTAAGCATGTGGAAATTTGTCAAAATATTAAGAAGCAATCAGTTCTGTTCTGTAACTTTGAAAAGCTGCAGATCTTTCACTGCTGAGGTTGCAAAGTGCAGACAAGAAGTGCTTGGTAAATGTGATAAGACTTGTTGCCAGATGAGGAGACATTGTGTGGACTTTAACCTGAATTTTTGTTTACTTGTTTCTCTATTCTTAGAGTGACAAATGGGAAACAACATGTTTGTGTTTGAGTTTTTTCCTGAAGTTTCTCTCCTCCTATCCAGTAGATTCCAGGAATGCTAGCAGTGTTTGCTGGGACTTGTTCCACAGCAAGACTGTTGGCATGTGTGCAGTGTGGCACTGTTCAACTCACTGTGCAACTTCAGAGAAGAACATGAGGCAGAAATGAAAGTGTGGGGGCTGCATTTATAACCACAGTGTGCTAGGATTTGAACAGGGCATGGCCATTGTTCGCTTTCCAGTGTTGACTTTTGCTGGAAAACAAAGAGGGACTTTGGAAGCACCTGCAATCCTTTCTTGACCCAGATGTTTAGGCATTATTGAACTATTGGTTGTATAGACCACTCGCCTATGCCTTCCTGCAGGAAAGCATTTTCCTGACTTCTTCAAATACAGATGATTAGATTATAGTTTTGTATCGGAATGTTTGCTGTCACTCAGATCCCAGCATGCTGAGAATCAATTGGTACATCCTAGAGCAGAGACAGGTAATGAGCTGAATGAGTGGCTGTGGTACAAGTTGTATCTTGACTTTGGAGATTCTGGCTGCAGCTTTCCAAATCTCACCTGGAGTCCTAGTTCTTACATTCTGGGTGGAAAAGCTCAAATCCAAACTGAAGAAATTTTCCACTTCCTCTAAGTTGCAGAGGCACTGCTGGATCTGTTGATAGCAATTTCTGTAATTGTGCAAGAGCAATTTTAGAGAGTAGTATGTCATCTTGTAAAAGCTTTAAGGAGCATGTGTTTTTTAGTTTTAAATTTTTCTTTGTGTTCCCCTCAAGACTTTGGTGTCAGTGTACCAGCAATTTTAACTATTCCTGTTTTCTTCTCTTGTGTTTGTATATACAGGTTTACCAGGCAGGCACTGGCCAGCTGATGTTCATGAACAAATACCACGGAAGAAAACTCTCAGTCCAAGGATTTAAAGAAGCACTTTACCAGTTCTTTCACAATGGCAAATACCTGCGCAGGGAACTCTTTGAGTCCGTAATTAAAAAACTTACTGAACTCAAGTCTGTGCTGGAGAAACAGGAGTCCTATCGCTTCTATTCAAGCTCCTTGCTGATCATCTATGATGGAAAGGAAAGGCAGGAAGTTGCCGTTGACTCGGATCCAGAGGACATAGAGGACCTTTCAGAGGAATCTTCAGATGAGTCAGCAGGAGCCTATGCCTACAAACCAACTGCCAGTACTGTCGATGTCCGCATGATAGACTTTGCCCACACAACCTGCAAGTACTATGGAGAAGATAGTGTGGTGCATGAGGGCCAAGACACGGGTTATGTTTTTGGACTCCAGAATTTAATAGATATTATTAAAGAAATAAGAGACGAAAGTAGCGAATAAACAGTGTGAATGCACATCAGTAGAAAGCACTATTGTGACTCTTTGTATTCCAAAATTATTGGCCACTTTCTGGTGGTAGGAATCTTTACAGGCTCTGCAGGGATGGTCCTGTCAGAGTCAGACTTGTTCAGAGGGCATTTACTTACATTGGTGCTAGACCTAGCACTGGCAAAACTTGGTATCCTTATTTATTTTAACTTTCTTAAACATTCCATATTTGATTACTCAGATACCTCTGTTATCCCTGTGTGTATATGTTCCAATAAAATTCTTTTTGTTCGTTGTAAGTGATGCTTCTGTTGTTGCTGGTGACTGAGAAGGAGATGAAGCTCAGATCTCTGGTTTCTGCAGAAGCAGAACAGCAAGGCTTACCTGCCTCATGAGACCACCTGTGGGATAGCTTGTCTGTCCTGGGCCTCCTGTCAAGCAGCCCAGCAGGGCCCAGGATCTGCCCTTTGAGGAGAGGCTGAGACAACAGGGCCTGTGTAGGTGGGGTAAAGACAGCTCCTGAGAGGCCTCCAGGGCTCCCTTCCAACCAGAATGAGGACTGATCTGTGAGAACTTGCTCTTGAAATCAACAACCTATTTCTTGTTCCCGGGTCTTGTAACTAGATCTTACTCTGTGTAACCTATTTCTAGAGAGCTATAAGTGTTATTTAACCTAAGCTGAGGCAAAATGTGTAAAACTTGTACAGGAATAGATGTAGCAGCAGCAACCAGGGCAGAGCTGCCAAGCCTGAAAAGCACATTAAGCAGCTTAAAATCTTACTTGGGACAAACGGACAGGAAGGAAGCATCAGAAAGTGAGAGGGGTAGCAAGTAACTGAAATAACAGAGTAACTAAACCAACGGTTCTGTTAAGAGGAGCATTTATCTAACCATTTTTAGATAGGCTTTTTAGACTTTTCTCCTTGAGAGGTTTGTACGTCATCATGATAGTGTAAGAGAAAAATGGGTGTGGAAGTGCTGAGGTAAGAGTGGGGAAGTTCTTGTTACCCATAATCAGAATGAAGGAATCAGTTTGTGCAGGAGAGTCAGGTGAATCATCTCCCTGGCCTATACTTTGCCTGCAGGCTTGTTTAGGAGAGGAGAACTGGGATGTGACAGGAAGGCTGCAGATCTGCTTGTGGAAGGTCACCCTCTTTAGCTGGCTGTAGCCCTGACCTTCAGTTTCGTATTCCCCAGCAGTTGCTATCAAGTTCTCCTGATCAAAGTCTGATGGCTCTCCTGTGCTCTTTCTTACTTTTTTAAAGGAGATTTTTATCTTTGCTTATATGTGAGTTTGTGGATGGGTTTTTTTGTTTGGGTTTGTGTTGTTCCACAGTGCTCAGGCACTGACTGATGTTGGTTTTAAACAGGTATTTTTACATCTTGCAGTCACCTCAGTATTTTATGCCAGTACATGGGCTATTCTCTCTGCAGATGGATTTGTCCAGCCTGAATAGGCCATGCGTTGCTTCTGGATGGGACTCCAGTGGTGAGTGCAGCTGACAGGGCCCTGTGAGCACTGGCTGTAAAAAGCCTTGGGTAAGAGGAGGGGATGGGGCTACTTACTCTTGGCATCTCAACAGCAAAATGTCTTCAGCATTGATGAGCAGCACTCCTGCCTGTTGTTCCCAGGATGTGCCCAGCAGAAGAAGAGGGGCCATGGCTGCAAGATGATGTTTCCTTTTCAGTTCTCCAGTTTAGGATGTGATGTCCTCTGCTAATGAGCTAATGACGAGTCTCTTGGCAGGCACTGTAGTCACCTATCATTGCTGCTACTTATGAATAAGCCTCTCTGTGTAGATGCATCTGATACACGGTTTGACTTTGTAGTCTGAAATTAGCAGGGATAAAGTCCCCTAATGTACTTCTGTTACGTAGGAACTCTGGAGGGAATTCATAAAATCCGATGAGAACAATCGCATTTGCTCTGATGCAAGCTGCCTCCAGACAGGCTGCAGACACAGCCCTGGGTACAGGGAGCTGCAGAAACACTGCCAGCAGGGTAAGCTTGGTCTAGACATGGTTTTAGCAGCCAGGCGTGGAGCACTGGGGGGTCCATATAGAATAATAACAAACCCTCAGGTGCAATTGGTGCTGCTATAGGAAGGCAAAGGGACCTGCCCCTGTGGGCTCAGGCCAGCACTGCTAAAATCGTTTCACCAATATTGTCTGAGGATTAAGAGATGCTGTGCCAGGGCTCCAAAGCAACGAAGTGGTTGGGAGCTTCCTGGGCTGCAGCAACTGGGAGGGGGTGAGCAGGAACAAAGAAGACCTTTTTCATTAGTTACTTTGAGGTATGTAACAGCAAAACATCAGGAGGAATAATCCCTTCCTTGCACCACATCCTTGAAGGTTAAAAAAGGGGCAACTCTTTTGCAAGTACCTCTAAATGGCAGACTATCTTGCAAAGTTCAAGAGCAACTTCTTTTCCTTCCATGCTGTTTTGCACATATTCCTCTGAGCAATTCCTTGTTTGTGGAAAGGCAATTGTGTAACATGCTGGGGTGGGAATGGAGTTCCCACAGTTTCTGTAAATGACCCCCCCAGCCTTGTGCCTGGTCTTCTTGGAGGACAGAAATGGGATGAGCAGGGGTTGGGGTTGGGGTTGGGGTTGGGGAGGGTGTTTGTGGTCACCTGCCTGCTGGACCGTGGCAAAGGACAGAGTGATGGAATAATGGGAGAGCAGCAGTTGCACTTCGGAATAGACTTCAGGGCTTTTTTTGTTCCTGTGCATGCTCTGAGCTTGGTTCCCCACAGCTCTGGTCCTCTCCGGACTGTGAGCTTCCCTCTGTGCTGGTTGTGTCAGCAGGAGCACTGGGAAGGGGCAGCTGAGCTGGGTCCCTCATGTGTCCTGAGCAGCCCTGCTGCTGGGATGGAGGACAGGAGCTGGGACAGCCTGTGCCCTGGCAGGGGACCCCCATTCTCTTGTTTCTGCAGCCTCTGCTCCATGGAGGACAATGCTGAGCGCACGTCCCTGTTCCTTAAGGCTCCCTTGTGTCTGGTCTCCTCCCTGTCTGCTTCCTGATGCTTGGAGAACACCCACCTTTTCCTGCCAGCCCTGCCCTAGCAGGAGCATTGCCCAAGGTGGCTGCAGTGTGCTGGGCCTGACCCTGCACTGGTGGCTTTGCAGGGGCTGAGTGAGAGACAGCATGTGGTCCAGCCTGGCTGGATCCAGGCCCCTAGGCACCTGCCCCTGTTTTCCTATGGCTGCCCCTGGAGGATGCTGCACCAGCCTCAGGTTTGTGGGGAGCTTGCCTTACGTAAATAGATCACTTCTAGCCCAAAACTGGGGTGTCTGATGGGAATTGCCATGCATCAGCTGGCTAGAGATGAAACACATTCCTGCAGCTGGCACTGGTTTCGCCAGGGAATTGAGCTCTGCTTTGCTGGCAGGGCACTGGGGACAGAGATGGGGGGTGAGTGGCACTCTGTGGACCTGCCAAGATGTTTTGGTCGGTGGCCTCCCTGGCACCGGGGCTGGGCAGGGCAGAAGCAAGAAGAGGCAGGGGACAGCCCCTGGCCTTGCTGGAGGAGAGGGCACTTTTGTCCCTGCACTGTCCCCATCCTGCGTTGCTACCTCTTGAGTAGCTGTTGGACTTCTTCCCCTGAACTGGGTCTGTGCCAGTGGGGAGGGACACACTAATACCTTTTATGGAGTGAGAAAAAAGTATTTCCTTGTGGCCAAGTAGTGACATCTCACAGGGCAGTAGCCCTAAGCTGTGCCTGATGCCTCTGTGGCACCCATTACTGCCAACAGAAGGTGTTGTGTATGGCCAAGTAGCTGTGCCTTCCCTGTTTCTAATAGTAGTGGGCTTAAGTTTTTTTAACTGGAAGCTAACAAAAGTGGTGATGCTGTAGTGGGGCTGAGAGCCACTGTCTGTGGATCCATCCTTGGAACAGTGTGAGGGTCCTGCACTGCCCTGTGGCCATCTCCAGTGGTGCCCAAGCCTTGGAGTCATGTAAGGCAGGGCAGGGGGGGGCAGGGAATGAATGGCTTGTGTCCTTGGCTGGGAGCAAAGCCACCTTCCTTCAATTGTATGGAAATGAGGGTTGGCTAAGGGGCCTCCCCCAGCCCTCTGTTGCCTGGCCTTTGTTTGAAGCTTGTAACTCAGACACCTGAATGAAAGCAGAGCAAACCCTGGAGATGGCCCCCACCAGGCTGAGCACCCTACTCCATCAGTGGGGATCCCCATCCCAGCACCTCTCACCTGCTCACCAGGGCCTGCTGCACTCACCCACCAGCCTAGGGCTCCCCCTCATGGAAAGGATGTAGGCAGGGCTGTGGTCTCTGTCCCTCTTGCTCCACAAACCATATGGGCAGCATAAGGGTGACACTTGGCAGCAGCCTCACATGGTGGAGGCTGGTGCCTGCCATGCTGAGCTGCCAACTCCAGATGAGGTGATGGGCTCTGTCTTCTCTTTCTTGGGTTTGCACCACAGCAGTGTCCCCACCAGCTGAGCTGTGATAGGCGGCTTTGATCCCGTGGAGTCTTTTCAATTTCTCTTTGAAAGAGAAGCAGAGGAGCTCCTGCAGCCCACAAAGGCAGGATCCACGGCTGCACCCCTGGCAACCCCTTGTTTTGCAGCTCTTCCCACATGCAAGGAGGAAAGGATGTGAGCAAGCTGGTGTTGGGCAAGGCAGCATTGCCCTACTTGGAGACAGATGTGAAGCCAAGAGCGTCCTTCACCCGACAGCCCTGCGGCTGGAAGGACAGCATGGGGAGCCCAGGGACTGAAGCTCTCGCTGCCAAGCACCTTACCCCTGTGCCCCACTTCCCTCAGCCTCTGAATGCCTTCTGTGTGCCTACTGGGCTTGTGGCAGAGAAAGTGGCATTGTCCTGAGCCGCTTGTTCCCACAGCTCCCGCTGGAGCCTGCAGAGCTGCCCCGGCAGGGAGAGCTGGGAGGGAGCCGTGCCGGCTCACGGAGTGCGTGGGCTGGCAAGGGGCTCTTCAGGTCTGGACGCGAGCAGAGTTTCACAAAGAACAGGGAGCTGTTGTGTGAAGGCAAAGAGCTTGTTTTCCTGAAGAGAAGCTACAGGGCAGGCTGGGCTGCGTCCTGCTCTCCTTGTAAGCCGCAACGCCTCAATCCTTCTCGCAGCATCCCCCGGGCCCCCCCTCCACCATCCCGGGCCCCCCCTCCACCATCCCTCAACTCTCCCGACCTTCTGTCTTCTTCGTTTCTAGGAAGTGCAGCTGTTGGCAGGCACTGGCTGCTCCTTCCTCCAGCCGCAGGAGGGGTCTGGGCCCCAGCCAGCCCTGGCTTTGTGCAGGACGGGTTGTGCAAGGAGCGCTGCGGGCACCTCGGCCCGCAGGCAGGCGGAACAGAGCGGTCCCAGAGCCACCCACAGCCCCGGCAGCTTCGGCTTCTCCACGTGCCCTACGGGGAAGAGGCCGCCAAAAGAGCAGCCCGTGGCGGGTGTTTTGGGGCTCAGCACGGATCACTGTGTTCCTAGCAAGAGGCACGAGCAGGGCTGGCTCCTTCCGGGAGGAGCGCCCTTCCCGACTTGCTGTCAGCCTGCACTGGTCTGGGGGCTTCTCTTGTAAGGGAGCAGATGTAGTTGGAGAGGTGAGATCTGGAAGAGATACTGATGTATGCAATTGAGGAGTCCTATCTACAGCCTTTTAACAAGGTTTTCCAGAAGGTAGGGTCGTCAGGACACTGGGAAATAGGGACACGTTCAAGAGGTATTTCAATGCCTGGCCATCCTGGCCATGGATTCCCCCAGACCCCACAGAACACACTGAAGACACTGTCCCCGGAGCTGTGGGCCCGGGGTCCTCACAAAACCTCACATTCCTTTGACTTTTCACCCAGAGAGGGCTGTTGGGAGTGCAATAATATTTGTATACCTAAAAGTAGAGCGATTGATCCCACTGCTGTTTTGCAACGTGTTGACGAGCAGACGGTGCAGAATTATATAAGTGTATGTGGAGCTGGCAAGTTTGTGTTCCAATCATACGAGTGCTGTTGTGCAACGCTTCCCCTCCACAGCTCTGGAGGAAAACAGGAGTGTGGGGGCAGCTACGCATGCACTGAGCCCTTCAGGGCTTACAGTGTTCCCAGTTCCCGAGGCTCTGAAGGCAAGGGGTGTAAGTATTATTTCCCGAGGTCTCAAGTTCAGCTTTAAAAGTCACCTGCAAGTGACGCAGCAGGATCCTTGCTCGTTGCCGCTCCCTGTCCAATATAAATCACCCAGCACATGCAATTCAAAGCTGATTCCTCAGCAGCAGGAATTTGTCCTGGGCTCTGCATTCTACCGAGATTGCAGGAGCTTTACAGAGGAAATCCTTCCCAGATGCTGTCTGGCAGAGCTGAGATGCTATGCTAAGTAAAGGAAGAGACTGAGGTGCTGCTGCTGCTGTGCATGTGGGAGGTGGGTGGTGGGTGCCTGCATCCCCCTCAGCTGCCTCTGCCTGCCAGAACAGCCTGTGCTGCCGATTTCGCGGAAACAAAGCGCCGTTATTCCAGCACAAACAGCTGGGCTTGTGCCAGGGAGTGGCCCGGGCTCACCTGGAGTGGGGACACAGCGGCAGGGTGAACACTGCAGCCAAACCGGGCAGGGGACGGGCAAATAAAGAATACTGTTCCCGTGGGATACGGATGATACCAAGAAGAATAACTCAAGTGGGAAGGTTTTCTCTCCTGCAGTGGTGATCCCTGGCTGCCCAGCCCTTGCCCATCGTCATGCTGCTCCCTGCTGGGCATCTGGAAGGAACCGTGACCAGGCAGGAAGCCCAGATCTGAAAGGCTCCTGAAGGATTCAGCCCCGATTACATCTCACAGTTCCCAATCAAAGCATTCCGCTGTTTTTCCAGCCTGAGTGTGCCCAACTTCAGCTCACCGCAGTGATTCTGGTACCCACCGCAGTGGGGGAGTCTAGGCAACCACTCACTCCCACTCCATCCTCCATCCCTGCGTAACCAGGATCAGCCAGAATTATCTGGCTGCTAGTGCTGGGAAAAGTGGAGGCCTGGTTGGGCTGTGCTGGGAGCAGGCGGGGGGTTGTGGCCGCTGCAAGCCTGGTTTTTATTGTATTACCACTGGTTGGATTGGGTAGTGAATGGTTTCTGGATGAATTAAACTCCCCTATAACTGTGAGCAGGGATCTGTGGACTGTTCCATCTCTGCATCCCTGTATCCTGACAGGATTGGCAGGGGTGGGCAGGATGAGTGAGGGCTGTCTTTGTGGTGAGCTTGGCTGCAGGAGTATGTAGTAGTCCCACTGGGATGCTGTAACCAGGTCCCCACCCACCCTGCTCCTAGGCTGCCTGTGCTGGCTTTGTCAGGTGGAACATGTGTCTTGTTCCTAGGGCAGCATGGAGAAAGCCCTGGCAGTGGAAGAGGGACCGGGGACCATGCCCTGCAGGGCTGCCACCCACTTCCCTGGGACAACGAGAAAGGCTCAGATCCCTGGCCAGCAGGGACCAAGGGAAGCTGCTGATGTCTTTCAGTGGGGAGCTTGTAGGGGTCTTGGGCTGCTTGATGTAGTGTTCCAAAGGGTTGTTCTCCTGGAATGGGGCTAGGAGATGAATGGGCTGGGGGCTGCTGTGCCTTCATGGAGAGTTCCAGGCCTGACAGGCTGTGTCCCATGTCCCCAAGGGCGCTTGCCAGGTCACTATGTCCGCTGCGGGTCAGAGCCAGCCTTGGTCGTGCCCTGATCCCATGCTGAGAGAGTGGCGGGGAACGGGACTGGCCCGGGGAGCTCGCTGGGGGAAGCCCTCTTGGCACCCAGGGCGGGGCTGGAGGCACACAAGGACTTTAGGGACTCAATGGGGCCGGGTGCTCCAATATGGGATTCCGAGAGGACGGGCTGCTCGGGGACAGTCGCCAGGACGGGCGGTTTTAGTGGGGAAGCGATGTGCCTGCTGCCAACGGGGCCACGGCGGGGCTCAGAGGGGCAGGCGCGGGTGGGCGATGGGCACTAGGCGGGAGCAGTGACCCCAGGAGCCGGCAGGGACCCAGGCAGCCGTGTGACTGAGGAGGGACACAAACGGGCCGGTGCCGGGGGTCTGTCCTGTGTCTTAGTCCCGTGGGTCAGTTCTGGGAGTCATTTCGGGGGTCAGTCCCGTGAATCGGTTCTGGGGGTCGATGCTGTGGGTCAGTCCCGTGGGTCGGTGCCGTGGGTCAGTTCTGGGGATCAGTCCTGTGGGTCAGTCCCGTGGCTCGGTGCCGTGGGTCAGTTCTGGGGGTCAGTCTCGTGGCTCGGTGCCGAGGCTCGGTGCCGTGGGTCAGTTCTGAGGTCGGTTCCGTAGCTGCCGCCTCAGCACCGCTGCGCGAGCCGCTGGCGCCCCCTGGCGGCGCAGTGGGCGGCAAGGCGCGGGGGGAGCGGCGCCGCCGCGCCGCCAGGGGGCGGTACCGCGCGGGGGGCGGGGCAGGACGTGGGGGCGGGGCCTGGCCGGTCCGGGCGGGTGGAGGTGCCGGTGCTGCCGGTACCGGTGCTGCCGCCATGTACCGGGCCCTGTACAGCTTCCGCTCGGCCGAGCCCAACTCGCTGCCCTTCGCTGCCGGAGAGACCTTCCTGCTGCTGGAGCGCAGCAACCAGCACTGGTGGCTCGTCACCCGCGCCGGCTCTGGCGAGACGGGCTACGCGCCGGCCTCCTACCTCCAGCGGCTGCAGGTGGGCCGGGCCGGGCCGGGCCGGACCGGGCCGGGCGGGGGCGGCTCTGCCGCGGGTCGCGGGGGTGGGCGGCTCTGCCCTGGCCCCTCGCAGGCAGCGGGGATTTCCTGGCTGTCCCAGGCTGGGTTTGTGCCGGGGCGGTGGCAGAGCACAGCTGCCCCCTGCTCTGAGCAGCCCAGCCCCAACCGGGCATGGTCCCTCGCGTGTCCTCTCTGGGAGCCGCTAGCCCGGCTGGGGAAACAGACAGGTGTGCGATTTCTGTGGCCGTGGCTGCCCCTGCAGTGTCTTCGGCAGGCGGGAACAGTCTGGGACACTGTGGGATGGGAATCCCGTGGTTGCAGGGAGGCAGAAGACATCTCTTGTGGTGTCAGGTTTGGGGAACACCAGCCCTGCTCACTTAGAGACTAAGTGAGAGCTCAGCAGGCTCATCCCGAGGAAGAGGGCTGGATATGGATCCCCAAGGTACCATCCCCGGGGGCTGTTCACTCCTGCAGAACTGGGAGAGGAAGATAGGAAAATCCCTGGGAGATGCTGAGGGGGATTCTCCTCCCCGGCATAAACAAGATTACAGGTAAACTGGAATCTCCCGGCCAGCAGCCGAGGTTGGTGTAAGTTAGTGGCACTCCTATGGCCATCTCCGTGCTGGCTGCTCACCCTGGGGCTCCATGTGTATGGTACTCCCACACTGGGAAGATAGCGTGGGGTGATTGTCCTCCTTCCACTAACACACCAGGACACTCACAGCACACCCCTGCTGTCCTGGGGAAGCCATGGCAGCTGCCTGCGATGGCTGCCCTCACAGCCGGGTTGGTGATATCAGGAATTACAGAAGGTCCGAGCACCTGCTGTGGCCCTAACTTGGGCCAGAGGATGGAGCACACCTTTTGCTGCTGGGGTGTGAGCACTGTGCCCATGCAAGTGTCATGGGAAGGAGGTTGCATGTGGCTTGTACAGTGCAGGGGCTGCTTAGTGGAGGCTTCTGAGGGAAAATATGGCTCCTAAAATTAAAATAAGCATTTCATATAGAACTTACTCATGGGGGCTTTTGTACTTTTGGGCCTTGGGATAGCTGTGGGACCTGGATGCTGAGGACTCTTGGCATCAGTGAATGGGTAACGGCACAGAAATGCATGTGAATGTTAAAATGGGCCTTTTGGCGTCTGTCTGAAAATGGTGATAACCCCCGTTATTTTTTAGTGTGCTGCTACTCCTTCAGATGCCATTGAATTTCTGATTAGCAGCAACTCAGGCTGTAAGTAAGTGTGGGTGTGGGCTTTGCAGAACACTCCAGTGAGACAAGCATTAGCAGGAGAGTGGTTATGTGTGTTAGGGCAACACAAGGTCCCACTTGGTCTGTGCATCCTGTGAAGCTGAGGCTCTTCTGCAGCCTGGCAGGATGGCCTGATGGAAGGGGTCATCTTGTGTATCAATAAGCCCTTAATAAGCTATTTACAGGAGCTATTTAGTTAGAGCAAAGACCTTATTAACTGCTAGATTTTAAAACCCCACAGTGGCATAGCTCCAGGTTGCTGCTCATGAGTTTCCTCTCTGCAGTCTCTTACTTCATTTGCTTGTGTGGCATGACGTCTTCTCACTGCTGTGGGTGCTGGAGCCTTCTCCTAGGCTGCTCACTCATACCAGTTTTTCTTGCAGGTACCTTGCTAGTATGCATCTCAAAATCTTACAGGAAAAGTGTTTATTCTATGACTTTACATTCATTTCTAACATTATATTTTGCTACAGCCTCAACACAGCTTGCAGCCTGCCAGGCTAACTCCTGACATGTTAGTGATGCACTGATATTAAAGCGGCATTGCTGATGACTATGTGAGCATTCCCTCTAGTTCAGCTGTAACTTTCCCAAACGCCTTTAGACCCTGTTGCAGGAAACAGAGTCTTCCCTACACCTGCTCATCTGTGTTTTGGCTATTAAATTTCCAGCACCTGTATTTGTTGATGATATGTGAAGCAGCAGGATCTAATTTGCTGCTCTGCAGTTGCAGTCATCCTGTGTGTCTGTGACTGACTTTCTGTTGTTGCATCCTACCAGCTCTGAAGAGCTGATGTGAAGTCAAAACATGTGTTTATTCATGACAGAAAGCATCTGCTCACTGAGAGTGTGCTTGAGACTGTTTGCTCAATGTCCAGGAGGAGTGCAAACAATTTATCACCCTGTTTTGGTTTAATAAGGGCACTGAGACCAATTAGTGACAGTGGTTTGGGAGGCAACTAATGCTGCCCCAATCACAGCAGGGAAAAAAACACCGTTAATGATTAGTGTTAGCAGGGAGAGAGAGTGGCCAACAGGAGTCACCATTGTAAAGGTAAGCTTGGCCTGCCTTAGCAGTGCAGTTAGGTTCCAGGTGAACAATAGGTTGGAGAACAGTCACAGCCCCTCACAGCAACCAGCTGAGAGGATGCTCATGGGAGAGGCATGGGCTGCTGTTGCTGCTGTGCACTATTAGGAACATTAGGTTTCTTTCTGAGCTTCTCTTGCATTTCAAGGGGTTTTTTCTCAGCTTTCATAGATACGGGATATTGATGCCGTGACTTCTGTAAAAGAAAAATAATTCTCAGTTATTATGTAATGCTTATTTTTGTCTGATTTTTTCTGCAGCATTTTGTACTGAAATCCTTGTGGCTCAGTGTTGCTGTTAGTTGTAGGGGGGATGAAAAGCTCCACCAACCAATCCTTCTTAGAATGCCCCTAAGAAACAAGTTGGGGCCCAGCCAGAGCACCAGAAGGTACATATGATGTGAAGTTAATTTGAGTCAATTAGAAACACCCAACTTCAGCTGATATTCCTGCTGATTTTACTCTTCTGTAGTTCCCTTTTAGCTCCTGTTTGGGTTATTAAGAGTCATTTCAAGCCGAGTGCCATTCTGGGGATAGATGCTGAGGCCATCAAGCAGCAAGGGAGAAGGATTGGGCTGTGTTGCTGAATGAGGCAGTTTGTGGATGGCACACAGAGAGAGTTGCTTGTTGAAACAGTGGCCTCACATGTGGCTTAGCCCTGGCTCTGCATGCCCAAGGTGGAGATCTTGGGAGGCCATGACACCAGCAGGCATGATGGTGCCCCACAAAGTCATGTACACAGGGGCTGTGGGTGCTGCTGCCAGACAAGTGAAAACATGTACCTAACACTGTGCTGGTGACAGCACGAGGGCAGCTGTCTCCAGCTACTGGTGGAGCAAGAAATGTGCTCATGTTTAATGCCAGGTGAATACTACTGCAGCAAAACTGTCTGCTCAAGTGCCAGGTCTTCCTATTGAATAACAAGGTGCCTGTCAGCATGAGGTTGGTCTTTTGTCCAACGAACAAAAACCAGCTGTGTGCTGATGCCTAAGTGATATATGAATGGCAGAAAAATGTGGAGATTAAAATGGAGCTTAGGGTGTCCTCTGGAGTCAGATAGTCACTCCAGAATATAGGCTTTTCAAAGCTTTATGTGCAGCTGTAAAAGATTCAATTTGGACAGCTTGCTTAGGCACAGGAGGTTCACTCAGTGTCAGGAAGGGACAAATGCCACGTCTAGCAAATAATAAGATTCCTTTCTGTGGAATAAATAGCTCTATGTTGCTGTTAATTATGATGGAACCTGGAATTTTATAATGGAATGTGGAGCTATTCCAGCTCTGGATGAAGATTTCAGGCTAGAACACAGAGGGATTGGTTGTCCTGGAGGATTCTGAGCTGTGGTTGACACTTGGCCTGCCCAGGAAAGCTGATCTGCTCTGCTCCTGGCAGGATAGGGGCTGGCCATGATGGTTTGCTCCTGCTGTGGGACCCGTGTTCAGGAGCAGCAAGGCTGCCTCAGCTCTTGGCTTCACCAGGCACGACAACTGATCTTGTCTCATGTCTGCACCAACTCCGGCTGCATTCCCTGTCAATGAAAGTGTTAACATTAAATGCTGAGGAGGGGAATGGCAGCTTTAAAATGCTGTGTTGGTAAATGTCAGGGGTGCAAAAATAAGTGCGAAGTCTCAGGGAGATGTTTCCTGATGAAGTGGGAATGGTTTAGCCTGCTGGCTCTTACAAATCAGTTGCTCAGCTGTATTAAGCCCTTAGGAAACAGTTTTGAAATTATTGATAATGTCCTTTTCAAAATTACCTTATATTTATTTGGAATAACTGAAAAATTGTTTGTAATGTGGATTTTGAGTCTCTGTTCATGCTTTCACATTGTACCTCTGGAGGAGCAAGGAAAGGTCTTTGTGGGTGCAAAGGTGTATATGCTGATGGCCAAGAAGCTTTGGACTGTCTGGTGAAAAAATGGAACCAAGCAAAGAGTAGCATTTTGAGGATGCCTTGCATGGCTGTTTGCTGAATCCTTTTCTACAAGAATAAACAGACATGATAAAAATAAGAGACTGCTTTGTGCAGCCTAGCAACAACTTAAAATTCTCCTGCAGCATGAGCAAGTGCATAGCAGCAGAGTACAGGTAGTCCCAACTAGGCAGGCGTGGTGTGTCACCTCCCCAGCTGCAAAGAAGACAGGTTTCTGTGAAGGAGTGAAATTTGAACACTCTCTGTTTACCCAAACCGTTCTGTCTTATTTCTTGTTGTAGCAGTGACCTAGGTTCAGGACTGGAATTGTGTGGTCCAGAGTGAGGTAGTGTAGGAGCTGCCTTTCCTTGCAGATCAGGGCATGCCAGGGCTCAGAGTGTGGGTCTCACAGCTCATGGCCACTCCTCCAGCCTGATCCCACATCCTACACCTGGTCCTGCTGTCCAGCCTTCTCCTAAGGTGCCTCTGCTCTTGTCAGCCCCACTCTTGGTTAATTCAATTCACTGGCTTGCTGGAAAACTCCTTCTTTCTAATTGTGTTGCTTTTCTTCCAGGATCACGCATGCATTAGTTCAGGGATGGAGCAGCATGTGCCAAGGCTGGTGCTGTGTAGGATTATTGTGGCAGCTCAGGTACTGTCAAACCTTCCACACTGCCATGGAGACAATGATGGTTGTGGAACACAATCATAGAACAGCTTGAATTGGGAGGGACTTTAAAGATCATCGAGTTCCAACTCCCCGGTTAGTTGTACATTGTCAATCACAGAATAGTTTGGGTTGGAAGGGACCTCTGGAGATCATCCAGTCCAATGCCCTGCTAAGGCAGGGCCACCTGGAGCAGGTAATACAGGAACATGTTCAGGTGGGTTTTGAATGCTTCCAGAGAGGGAGATACTACAACCACCCTGGGCTTGCTGGAAACTGAGTTTTGGCAATTGCTTGTTATAAGAGTTTCTCCTTCCATCTTCTTAAAATCCAGCTTTAAACTTGGTGCTCCTGATCCTTGGCTGAGTTGCTCTCACTGTTCCTGTACAGGTGGTGGTTGTGCAGACTGTTGTATGGACTGTCCCCTGTGCTGGGGCCTGCAGCTTTATTTGTCATCTGCTGCAGGTTTGAGAGAGCTTTCAATGGGCGTGTGAGCTTAATTGCAATACTCACACAGATCCTGAGTAAGTGCTTAAGCTAAAAATAAAGTTTTATTTTGGAGAATAAGCAGCTGGTAGAGCTTTGCAGCTGAGGCTGCGTTTCTTGACACATGCAAGAAAGTGAAAGAATGAAGCAATTTTCTCTGGGCTCTCACCATAGCAGAGATGCTGTTGTGTCAGAGCTGCTCCTGCTCTGAGATGAAGTTTTATTCTTGACACTAAATTACACAGTCAGGGGAATTATAACCATTTCTAATTACTGTAGCTAAACACTTGAAATTTTAGCCAGAAGTTCTACAATCTTTCACGGTCCAGAATGATTAAAGTAGAGCTATAGTAATGATCTTTAGTCTTGGCTGTGAAGACCTGTTCTTCTCACTTTTACTCCAATTAAAAATAATTAGGCCTTTGGATACCAGATAAAATTTGTCTTTGTGGCCTGAACACTCATATATGAGCAGCATTGGTAGTGTGGTCTTACTACTCCTATATCATGGGTGGAGTGACACTGGTGGATGCATGGATGGCTCCATTGGGTTGGAATATCAAGCCTGTGTCATAGTTGAACAACATGAAGGCTGCTTTGGTCAGAGAGTCCATGTCCCCTCCTGAGAAATGTGGCTGCAGATGTCTTTGCCTTGGAGGAAGGGCAAGATGTGGGGGCAGACTGGAAAGAAGAAATGTGCCATTTTCTTCCCAGCCTTTGAAGAGGCACTTGCCCAGAGCAGACAGACACAGATTGGTTCCCAACTTCCCTCTGGGGTCACAGTGTCTTCCAGGCCATTTACATCCCTGCTTTCTAGTGCATAGGTGCAATGCTGTGAGTATTTCAGTATTGCACAGGCAATCACCTGCTGTTACCTTGCAATTTTACTGATCAAATCCGTGATTTTTTTGTCTACTGTATGGTTTTTGAATGCTTTTCATCAGGAGAAGATGGTTAGACTTTCTTTCCTTGTTTATATCTGGATGATGATGAGCTTCTTTTTGCAAAGGGAAGAACTGCCAGCTTTGAACTCTAGGAACATCCTGCTCTGTTTGTGCTTCTGCATCACTTCTCATAATCCCACTCTTGTATTTCCTTTGAGGAATCCCATCAAGTGATGGGATTTCCAGCATCCCATCAGGTGAACTCTTATTAGAAAAAACAACAAACCCAAAGCACAAAAAAACAAAGGAGGAAAGATTTGTATTGAAAGAAATATGAAACCAATAAACCAGAAAGTTCATGGAAATTGATTTTCTTGTGATTGTTGCTCTGTGTGAAGTACAGAGGGAGCAAGACACTGAAGAGCAGGGAGAAATTCATGTTGCTTGTCCTTGGAAAAAAATGAGCTGTTAGTGATGATGGGAAAATAATGTGAAGAGCCTTTCTTGCAAAAGAAGAGTAACCTCCATGCTCAGGGCAGCCTGTAAACTAGGAAAGGCTTTGACAAAAACAGGCTATATTATGATCACGCTGACCTAAGAAAATCCCTTGCAAGGCCTTGGATGCATTAATGCCCACGGGTGAGGTCAAATCCCATGGTGTAAAGTGGGTATTTACATCTGTCAGTGGTCGAAACATGAAAAACAGCTGAACCTGTCTGTTGAGGAGAGCTCTGCTTCTGAAACAGAAGCAGCCTCCTTTTTATTCTGTTCTTTTTGTATTTCAGATGTACATAAAAACAAACAGAATCTATAAGAGCATCCCAGATTTACTCCCTCATGAACAATTTAAACTTTGTCGTTCCTAGACAGGATTATGTATTCAGTGTGTGAGCTGTCAGCTTGGGTATTGGAAGAAGGACGAATTCCAGAAGGGTTTTATAAGGAGGGAAGTACAAGCAGCCTTGGTATGCAACTATAGCAGTAGATGGTCTGCTAGAAAATTAGACTTCACAGATACTAACATTTTACATGGCCACTGGCATAACCAAAATTTTTCAAGCTACAAGTTCTAACAGAGTTCTGTGTGCAGAGATTTTGAAATTAAAATGCATGGTGTTTCTTCCCGAGACAAAACTTAAATTGAAGCTTTCACCTTGGCCATGTCAGTAAGAGTTGGCTCAGTTTATTTCACTGAAGAAGTGTATTTGTGTGCAGGCTTGCAGGGGCTGTGAGGGCTAGAAGTGTTTGGTGTTGCACTGGGGAATCAGCTGGTCCTGCAGGGCTGGTGATCTCTGCCTCCCAGAGTTGCTGTTGCTGTGTGCAGACTGCTCTGTGATGGGTGCCAGCTTCTGGTGGGAAGGACGTCTTGTTTCCAGGGCTCCAGGGAGAAGTGGGTGCTGGCAGTTTTGGAGGACCCCAGTTTGTGCTCTTTCTGTGGGTTGGCACCTGGATCTGAAAAATCCTTGTTGTATTTAGAGGAAAAATTCTCATTTGAAGTGGCAGTCCCCTGGAAATTCTTTCTGTGGACCCAGACTGACTTCATTGCCTCAGGTCTGAGTCACAGCAGGAATTGTGGGCCCTGGTCCTGCTTCTGGAAGAACATCACTTTGCTTCCCCAGCCAGTGGCTCACAAAGCGAATTTTGACCTTTAAAAGAGGGTCTTGTCAAACCTAATTTGTCTTGACTTTTATCACATGGCAAAACCTTTGATTTTAAAACCAGGATTTTGAAGCTTGTCATGTGAGAAGTGGAACAGAGGACACGATTCATGACTGCATCTGTTTGTCTCTGCTCCCCTTCAGCTACCATTGCATTCTCCCCACAGGGATATTGAGCACTATTCTGGGGAAAGCTCCATCAGTGCTAATCAGCAAATAGAGTTGTCCAAAAGACAAGACCCACCACCTTGAGTCAGCTTCATGGGAGATCACCTGTGTTCATGGCCTGCAATGCAGGGCTTGCATGTGTGGCAGAGCTGTTTGCTTCCCTTTCAAGGGAACAAAGAACTAGAATTTGTCCTCTTAGCATGAGGCTTAGGCAAGAAGGGGAAGTTAGACTTTGTCAGCTTTTTAGAGTGAGGTGGAAAGTCTATGGATTTGTTTTTCCTGGTTATTTGCTGGCCTGTTGAAGTCATTTAGAAGAAGTTGTCACTCCTTTCCTCCTTGGAAGCTACTTGCTTCTTGTGAAGCCTGTGTCCTTTCTCCTGTCCATCTGGACCAGCTAAAAGGGCAGTGTCACTCAGCTCCAAGGGCAGTGAACTCATTCCTCTCACTCAGGCTGCCTTTCATGTTAGTGAGATGTGCTTTAGAATACGGATCTCCTGTCATGCCAATGGAGTGGGGGGACACCATCTGTGCTGCTTTGTTCCCCGTCACTACTCAGGCTAGGGTGGTGTGTGTGAAAGTGGTCTGCAAGGTGTTGATTTTTTTCTTTCATCTGGAAATGCCACCATAGGCTGATATTTTAGGTTGTTCAGCTGCTCAAGAGTTATAATTAAATTTTTTTTTTTTAAAATCAAGCTGTTGGACTAGGCATGCTAGATAATTCCAGGCTGTGGGTCGTTTCTTCGAAATCACTGGTTTCAAGTTCAGATTAGATCTTTTCTAAGTAATAACTGTTAATTATTTCTGGGGGTTTTTTGTAGTACAAGTAGGGACAGTGCCTTGTAGTACAGAAACCTGAGGGCAGGCTTCAACTCCAAACCTTCTATTATATCCTGTATTGAACAAAAACCAAAGGGTTGAGGGAGAAGATGAGGCAAGAGCTGCAAAGATAGACATTCACCCACAAGGAGGTGGGAATTGCTGGGATGATGTCTTTATGAAAAGGTCTTTGAATACCAATCCATGAGGTTTGTGCTGGGGCCATACCTCCTCAGCTGCTGATGTAGCTTGGGTGTCATCTCCCACTGTTCCTGCTGCCTGCTACCCTCCACTGCCCTTGAACTTACTGGCTGAGATGCTGAGCTCAGCCTCTGAGCTTCGTCCTCTTTCTCTGGAGGTGGGAAGAAAGCCTTGATGGACCACACAGGTGTCTTTCACCCACTTGCACCTGGGGGATGGAAGTGGGACAGGTTTTTGGGGCAGAGGGCTCTCTGCCAGCAGAGTTCAGTCGGTGTCCATGTGCTGCAGTGAGAACCAGGCAGCTCCTGTGAAAACCAGATGGCCTCCTAGAGACATCAAGTTGAAGCTCTTCACTGAGCAGACAAATGCAAACCTCCATGGCCTTGGAATCTGATGTGGTGACAATTCCTTTTTGTAAACTCTGTGAATTCTGTGTCTTTCCAGATTTCCTTTTCCTGGGGAGACAGGATGTGTGTTTGCAGGGGAGTGGATGGACCATGGTTTGAACAACAATTTGTATCCAAGTGAGCTGCCAGAAGGCAGGTCCATGGGCCCTTTCCGTCTTTGTTCAGGCTTAGCTGTCTCTGGGGAATATTTGGGGAGAAACTCAAGTATCAGGAAAGTCCACATTTTTAGCATGCTAAAAGAATAATTGCATGAAATCCCAGCACCTCAAGTAAGAACGATGATCATAAAAAATTCATTACCTACTTACTGCAGAAGCTTAGGGACTTCCCTGAGCCTGGCCAAATCAAAGTGTTTATAAATGAAGACTTTTTCCGTTCAAAATTAAAAAAATAATGTCCCTTGATGCGCCAAGTTCTAAATAATGAAGTTTTTGCCCTAGAATCACCTTTATTGACTTAAACTGTAAAGTGCATCCCCTTTAGTTTGTTTTTCTTTTTAACTGATTTCATGTGTCTGTCTTCCATTAGCTTGATGACAAGAGAGAGCAGCAGGATGGAAATAATTGTGCAGTTATTATCAAGGGACCTGCACAGTATAATTTTTTATATCAGGGATGGAAAGAAACCCCTACAACATCAAGTTTTGGGAAGCAGCATCTTGCCTGTGTTCTTGGGCACTGCCTTAGAAGCATTGCCCAGTGATGTGGGACAGCATCTGAGCTTTCTATGTGCATGAACACTTGTGAACTTACTATATTTTTGAGCTTGAGATCTCAAAATCATATTGAGCTCTGGTCACTTTAAAACCTTTTAAATACTATTAATATTCTGTTAATGATTCAGCATATAAGTTCTCTCAAAAAAATCCCCTGTTGGCAGTGTTTGGTCTCCTGTGACTGAGGATGCATGTGGAGGAGCACGCAAAGCTTGTAGCTGGGCTGAAGGGAGTTAGGAGTGGTAAAGGGTGATTAGCCCTGACCTGGAAGAGTTTAGAGGGATGGGAGAGAGAAAACATGCACATGAATTGTGCAAACCATGCAGCTTCAGAGTTACTGTCACCTTTTTTTTGCTGTTAGGCAGCTCCAGACCTGCATGCAGGAGGTGAGCTGAGTCCTGGCCATCTCCATTCCTGCAGGATTTGTCCCAGACAATATGTGCTGGAAGGATTTCCTGAAATACAGTGGTTTGCTCTTGCTGATACCTCTGAGTGAGATGGGTGCTGACACAGGTGAACATGGCATGAGAAGAAGCAGATGCAAGAAATCAATCCTGTAATAGGCCATGGGAGCTGGGAGCAACTTTTGCACATGGGAAATGAACAGTCTAGCAAATGCAGGTTTTTTTGTTCGCTGCCTCAGGAACTGAGGAAAACGCGATTTTGGCTGTTTTGCTGCCTGAAGCACAATGTCTTATGAGGACATTCCCCTCCTGTCCCCATTTCTTTGTGTTTTCTGGGGAGCCTGTGCCACTCTAAGCTGTGAAAGGAGATGGGATTATAAGTTGCAGCTAAAGCAGAGGCTGTTTTTCTCCTGCAGATAGTGTGGGACACTAATGAATTGCATTTCTTCCATGGCTCACCTCTTACTTCCTTATAGGTGAAATGTCAGCAAATCCAGTTGAACCCTTTAATTTTTTTTAAGGTAAAAAATCCCACTGAACAAACCTTAGAATTTGTTCTTGAGCTGAATCTGGAGATAACAGCAAGTTAGCCTCATTCCTTTGATAAACAGAGCTAAACTTGAAATTCTCAAGGTACTTTTGTAGGTCAGTGAAAACTGTCAGTCTGTTGAAGTTTTGCAGCACAGAAAAATAGTGTTCTGCTGTCTGCCAGTCAAAAACAGCTGCAGGATCTTTAAGTTCAGAATTTTCTGGGTTTTATTTTGGCTTGTGCTGTTGTCTTTATGATCACAAATATAACAGTGTGAGACACTGCTGCAGATCTCAGTGGTATCTTCATTGGTTTTGGGGTATGAATTAGCTTTAGTTTTATTTCTGCCCCAATAAAGCTTTATTGCATTGACTTGCTGGATATGGTGAGAGTCAGGAACAGAAACATCAGCAAAAACATCCACTTTACCAAGAATAAATGTGCATGCAGAAGCAGCTCTCAGCTAACAAGGATGTGTGCACACTTGGGTATTTTGTCTGTGACCAATTAGCATGATCTCCCTCTTGACAGTGCAGCATGTATGGAGCATTTCAGCCCCTCTGATACCTCCTCCACTGCTGCCCTACACCTGCACCCTCAACAGTCTTTAAATGGCTCTGCCATAATTAGCTGGCACACCTAACTTAGTGTAATTCTTGTATATAGCACTGATGAGCCAAAGTAATGAATAACATCCCCTGTTCCATAGTGCTACTCTGAACACGTTAAAACATAGAGTTACCAAAACCCCTGGCACCCTCTTTTGGAGGATGTTCCTTCTTGCCATAGCTTTGCTGTGGGCCACCTGAAAGCAAATGAGCATGTGAGGGTTATCTTTTAGAGTGAGTCTGGTTGTTACATTTTATTTCAGAGGAAGTCATACATATGATCTGATCACACAACATGGTAAGTTGAGTTTCAGGTAATTCACCCATAATTTGAGGAAGGGAAATGCTACTTAAAAAGGAAAATGCTGGGTTAACTCTATAAGTTACTGTATTCTGATCCTCCCCTTCTGTCTTTTTCTTTATTCTGGGTGTGTGTTACAAATGGATGTGGGGGTTAGATAAGTCCCTGCCCTTTGTCCAGGCCTCTGGCAGCAGGCAGTAGCTTTTTTGAGGTGGCCAGCACCCCAAAACCCACTCTCATTCACAAGTTCTTTAATAATGGCTGATTTGGTCTATTACAGAACAAGTTATTTATTTAATAGACACAAAACTAACAGACATAAGACTTAAACTAATGCTACACAGGAATAAGGACAAAAAGAGACTACTAGTAGATGTTTACAGTGTGGAGTTGAAGCTACCTATTAATTCTACAGCTAATGAAGAAATAACTTAGTATTCAATGTATCTTAGCATCCAGTTGTTGGTGGGGCACACATCAAGATCCTTCCTCTCAATTCCCAGGAAAATAACCATGGAATATGCATCCAAACTCTAGGGAGAAGTCTCAGATGCTTGTCAGGGTGTGGGTAAGAGGCTTCTGCCTCTGTGATGACTCGTGTGTCTTTTATAGTTTGTAAAACAGTGTCTCCCAGTCAAGAATATTTCTTTTAGCTCTTCCCACATCTGCTCTCCAGACTAAGGTGTTGATTCTTAGCTGAGGTCTGAGCCCTTTTGGCACCAGATGTCCCCTTGCTGGGCCTTTCAGCCCAGGTTATCTCTTTATGCACCAGCTATCTGTGGTAGAGAGGAGGGGTCAGTAAATGTCCTGCCACAGTGCAGGGGAGCTGTGTCCCTTCTTGGCAGAGGAAGCAATGCTTATTTTGCATGCAGAGTCTAAAACAGAAAAATTCTTTTTTTATCCAGACTGTTAACTGATCCTGCAGCAGCAAGCTGCCTTTGATCCTCCCGACTACAATGATCTTTGGGGAGAACTTTCCAGGGCCTCTCTCAGGTTTGCTCACAGAAATGCAAGATGGGTTTTTATCTCAAAGTGACAGCTTAGCAGGAAAGAGCCTAGGCTGTGACAGGCCTGGCAGCTCTGATCCTGGTGGTACTCAAAAGATCCTGGGGATTCATGTCTGGTTTACTATTTTGTGCAATTTACAACTGTCCAGGACTAAAACTAGCTGTTGACTTTTCTGTAGTTGCCCCTTAAGGACGGAATCTCTTTTCCCTCATTACTGGCTTTAATGAAATACATATGGCTGTTCATCCAGTGGATACCAAAAAGCAGCACTTGTTCTCCATGTGGCAGACTCAAGTCATTCATGCCACCCCCACAGGCTCTGCACTTCCTTGGATGGTGACCTATGCACCCTCCTTGCCCCTTCTCCTTTTTGCCTGACCAATGTTCCTTGGTTGTACATCTGTGCCTGCTGCCTGTCTTCCCGTGTTCATTGGGACTGACACAGCAGGTCCAATTAATTTTGCATTCTCCCATTTTCTGTCTGTATAAGAGGCATTTTATAATTTGCCCATGGTTTTAGGTTTGGGCAACACAAAATTATTATGCCCAAAGCACATCATCACTCTAGTTTGCTGCCTTCTGACTCTTGCCAGAGTGCTGGTCATGAGACAGGGAGGATTTGGGAAGAAAAGCTGGTAAATCATAAATTCCTGTGCAAGATGAATCACGAGTTACTACCTCTTTCTCAAACAGGTAACTGCAAGCTGCTACATCAGTTTCAGTCTGTGGCATGCAGGAGGAAAGTCCCTTTCAGTTATTATGTATATACAGGCTCTTCTGCATCTGTCTTTGGGCATCAATTGAATTGACAACAAAATTGCATATTTTTCCTGCTGGTCCCCTGGAGACTTCACTTACTTGATCCTCATGTACTAGAATGTGCTCCAAGACAGGGGTGAATGGGAAGGGAAAGAGTTCTCTTGATTGTGGTAGAAATTCGATTTTTTTCAGCCTACATTTTATATAACTGTCACCTTTCTGGCATTTTGCTACAATCTCTGCTATGGAGATAAATTGTGGGAGGAAGCTGAGCCTTCCTCTTTGAATACCAGAAGAATAGCCAGGACTTGCAGTTTTCCAGTCTCGTTCTTTCCTCTGGGCTCTGACCTTGCTCCTTATTCTGGCAGCTCTTGACAAACCTGGTTAACTGCAAGGAGAGTTTAATGGCTGGATCTTCATCCCACATCCATGTTTTTGCCAACTTAATCAAAACAAAGATTGGGCTGAGATTAGCACCTTGCACTCTTCCCAGTACTCTGGGAACTTAGAAACCATTTGCATTTTTGATCATAATTAATATAGGGGCTTTCTTATAGACCTGTGCTAATTGTGTGCAAGTGATCTTGGAGCTGTGCTGAATCTCAGTCAGCAAACGACATCTGTAGCAGTTTTTTTTGCTACCAAACTGATGACTACACAAAGTTTGGCAAAACCCCTTCTGCTGGGCTTTTTATCACCTTCAAATGCTAATATATCAAAAGTCTTGGTATACTTCTGTACTTGGTTGCCTTGCAATATGTTTCCTTCTGCCTCGATACATCCTGGTTCATAATCCTGAGTTTTCATCAAAGCAGAGGCTAACCTACTGTTTTCTTTTTTCAGTGTAGACGATAACTCTAGTATGTGTATGTTATACATATTATGTTTACACATGTATCAGTAGAAATGTTAATTTTCCTGCACAGATGCCACATTGATCATGTCAGATACTAACTTGAATTGACAATTGTGTGCAAAAATGATGCTGGACAGGTGAAAGAGAGGGGCAGCTCTCTTGTCTGGCAGCTGTTCACCTGGGGCAGGCTGAGCCAGGGAAGTCCCCTGAAGCATGGAGAGCAGTAACAATTAAGGCAGCAGGGAACAGCAAGAGATGTAAGTATGTGTTGGTTGTTTTATTTTAAAAATTTTTGTCTCTGCTTTTATCCTCTTAGACTGTTTTGGAATGAGACACATGTCCTGGTTACTGGAGAGTGCAAAATTATGAGGGGAAGGAATCAGTGGTCATCGTGGCCAGTAAACAGGATCTGAGCATGGCTGGAGAGACCTAGGATGAAGCATTTCCACCTCAGGAAGTACAGTGCATTCAGTGCTGAGTTGCATGCATTCTGTTGTCCCTCAGCCTGTCTCTCGACCCCCTTCTCCCTGGCTCTGAGGCTTCCTGCTCTAGGGAGAGAGATTGGTTGAGGTTTGGTTTCTGTGCATCCCTCCGCTGCCTTCAGGGTTCTGTTTGTTCGAAATGCCTCTTGTACTGTCCCTAGTTAATGTATCTCTTTGCCAGGAGCTCTGGCTTTTGCTTTAGCGTGATTTGCACAGCTTAAGCCCTTTCCCTGGCTCTCCTTTCTTTTAATTTCCCATTTGTGCCGGCTGTCCGCTCGAACGGCTGCTGTCAGCGCACAGTAGAAAAACACCGATCCGAGAGAAACGCACTATAGCGTATCAGCAGGAATTCCTGGGCTGCCTCTTTGTCACAAGAGCTCAGCCATGTCTTTGTTTTCTCGCCAGCGAGTCAGAGATGCTGCAGGTTTGTTTGGAGCTTTACTCATCTTATTTGCTCAGTAACCAGGGCAGTTGCCCATTGTTTCACTTGCGTTTTGTTGTGTGTTTTTAGGTGCCGTGAGGCACAATATCTTCATGCCGGCAAGAGTAAGTTAATGTATCTCTCTTAGCCAGCAGCCTGGGGACTAAAAATTTCTGATTTGGGCTGCAAAAAGGGAAGGAAAAGGAGCTGAATTTTCCCCAGCAGTGCAAAAAACCAAAATTCAGCCCATTTGTCTGAGCTGCGAGGTCCCAAAGCAGGAACTCTGATCTGGCACATCACTCTGCCACAGACAAAGGATGGTTGATTTTTGTAAATTGCTGCTGCTGATCATTTCAATCTGGAAGGAATAAACATGCAGACAGTCTGGCGGTGACTGGGGGTGAAGGGCATGTGACCTAGGAGGTGGTTCCTCTCTGATTTGTGTAACAAAGAACCAGCCTGTGCCTCTGTATGCCAGCAGGATAAATATACTAATTTCACCAGTGGTCCGTGTCAGTGCAGCTGCGTGAAAACTGAGCTGTCACTGGAGACAAAACTTTGTCTGTCCTTTGTTGTCATGTTGTGAAAGCTGGGGCAATGAGATGAGGGTGAAGATGAGCAGCCCTGCCTGGGCACCCCTCTGGCTGCAGAGGCAGCTGCAGGCGTGAGGGCACTGATTCCTGCACATGCAGAAAAGCAAATGCCCTTGATCACTAAAAAATGAGGAGGTAGGAGGAGAAAAAAAGCTATGTTTTCTTGGATCAGCCCCCTGTGGAGGCAAAGAAAAGCCTGCCATAAGTTAATGGGCCACTTTCATAAACGTGGGAGCCTTGTGCACGCAGAATGGCTGAGCCTGTCTGAGCTGATGCAGCTGTCAGCCTGTTTGTCTAGAAAATGCTTTTCTGAAAGGTATGATTATTCTAGACTGTTGAGCAAGTTCTTCTGTGTGAGTGCATTTAAACAACGCCAGTGGTACATACGGAAAGAATAAAAAGAAAGAGAGGGAGCAACATTTTTGATAGCCCAGGGACGGCAGGAGAGGAGGTTGTGCTGCCTATACAACAAGGACACCTGTAGTGTCTTGTGATTGCTCAGGTCTCTCACCAGCCTGTGTGACACATCCGTGCAGGTGTGCACTTTTTGGGGAGAGTGCTCCTGGGGCAGTGAGGATGAGAGTTATGTGAGGCATGGGGATAGATGCATTCCTGCCTCTGCAGGGCCATGCCCTGTGTTGGCCGTGCTTATGTACTCACAAGACATCATGGAAGGGTGCTTCTTAAAAGCTTGTCTTTGGCCCTGGGAAAGGCATCCTTCCCCACCCACCTTGGGGTGTGCAAAGCACCCCAAGGCAGTGCTGAGGTCTGACTCTGTTCTCATCAGGTGAGGAGGAAATTGACAGCAGGCTCTGGGGAGACCCTTTGTTTGCTTGTGTTATTAGCAAGGAGCGAGGAAATAATGATTTATTGATGCTTCTGTGATTCTCCTGCACAAGCCTATGAAGGAAGAAATTCAGTTTCCTGGCTGATAATCACGGCTCTAATTGAGCAGTACCATGTTCCTTGCAGAGCAGCTGGCCTGTGGGGTGCTGATACAGTGCCCCATAGCCAGCATGGCCTGTGCTCACCACGGGTCACTTCTCTGCTCTTCCCCTGCCACTGACCATCACCAGGCTGGTGGAGACAGGCTGCTCATAGAGCCCAGCATTTCTCTGCTGCAATGTTGTTTGATTAAACCAGAAATATCTGATAGAGGGGGTGGCAACCACTCCCTTCTGAGGTGAAGCACCGGTGGGAATGTGTAATCAGTACCTCATCGAGGACTCCTTGATCTTTGTGGTATGTTGGGCAGAAGGTGATGCCTCTTGGCCACAGCCTGGGCACCATCACTCCACGCTGACCAGGGAGACCCCTATGCTCACCCTGTGAGGGCCAGTGCCTTCCACTGCCATCACTGCCCTGTCACTGCCTTATTCCTGCCACCTTCTCTGCCTTCCCAGAGTGGCTGGCAGGGCTGTGCCTGCCTGGTGAGCTGGTAACTGGTGAAGGGCACAGTTAATGGCTCACATGCTGCACTGGTTGCTCAGGGCTCTGCCAACCCCCACTGTGCAGCCTCAGTAAAACCAGCTGAATTCCTGGGCTTTTCTTGGTACATCTCCTCTGACAGCCCTTTGTGCAGCAATGCCCTTTTAATGCATTCCCTTGCATCCATGTGAGCCTTAGCTTATGAACAGGGTTTCATCTCTGTAGCCCAGAGCATAGGATGGGGCAGGACTCTGCAGGACTTTGGAGCACCCAGCTCCTGCCTGCACTCCAGTGCTCTGCTCTTGCTGCCACTTTGTGGCCTCTCTCCTTTGCAGGCTGTAGAGCCATGCTGCCTGTGAATGTGTGAGCTGGATGTACTGCTCAGGACCCCTGCCTGCCTGTGTCCCAGCTGCCACCATCCTCAGGAATGAGTGCTGCATGCAGGCAGGGTTCCCGTGTCCTGCAGAGTGGTTGATCTCCCTAGACTGCATGGGAAGAATAGCGAGGCACTGCCCAGAATTGTTGTGAGCACGTAATCCCTAGGGAGGAGGAGATCCTAGGTGGGACCTTGGCAAACCAGATTTTTGCCCCTTTGCAATCTGCACTCATTTCAACTGCAATATGCTTTTCCATCCATCCCCCTTTAAAAAAAGGAATGCCATTTTGGTTAACCTGAGGAGTGTGCAAATTCCTTTGAATCACATGATCTATCCGGGATGCTGATACTTATTTTTTAACTTTATGACTACAATGCAGGGGATCCCTGATGCTGGGTGTCCTACAAACCCAGAATGCAAGGCAGCTGTGCTGAAGGTGCTGCCATTTCTCCCCTCACCCAACATGCACCCTCCCAACTCAGCTGAGCAAGGGAGATGTTTTATAACCAGCATCGACTATGTCATAAAGTGCAAGTGGCAAGTTAAAGCTGCTTTTTTATTCCAGCCCTTTGACAGGACCTTGTTAATAGAAGGTTGGGAACAGAAACAAAAGGAAAGGGCACAGCAGCTAAAAGCCAGTTGTCACAGCACTGCTGCATTAGTGTGAAAATGCTGTGTTTTATCAAAAAGGAAGCACCCTGTCCATAATAAATGGCATTGCACAGAAAGGAATAGCTCCGTAGGAGCACCTCTCCTGTGGAGGCAGGCTGATAGAGTGGGATTGTTCAGCCTGGAGAAGGCTTTAGGAAAAGCTCATTTCCTCCAGTACTTAAAGGGAGCTTATAAAAAGATGGACAGTGACTTTTTACATTTGTAGTTAGTGCTAAGACAAGGAGTTATGGTTTTAAATTGGAAGAGGTTATGATTACATTGGATGTTAGGGGAAAGTTCTTTAACTGGAGAGTAGTGAGGCACTGGAAGAGGTTGCCCAAAGAAGCTGTGGATGCCCCATCCCTGGAAGTTTTCAATGCCTGGTTGGATGAGACCATGGGCAGTCTGGTCTAGTGAGTGACATTCCTACTTATGGTAGGGGGTTGGAACGAGAAAATTTAAAAGATCCTTTCCAACCCAAACCATTCTACGATTCCAGCCCGTGGATGGATTCCTGTGGACTCTGCTTGTATGCCTTCTGGAAGAGGGCAGAGATGCTGAGCTGTTCAGTAGGATTCAGGGCTCTGTACTGCTGTCTTCCCTGGGATGATCAGACTGAAAAAAAGGCTTAAACCCTTGTGGGTGAAAGCATGGAAGACTGGGGAGGATGGGACTAGGGGGGATTCATGTTGGAGTGCAGGAGGGCAGGTGGGGTGTGCAGAGGACAGGGGTCTGTGGCACTCAGAGCAACACTGGCATTCCCCTGGAGACAGCAATGCTGGAGACTTCTGCACTGCTCCCCTTTCCCAGAGAGAGCATGCAGCTTGCTGTAATTTTCTCTTCTCAGAAAATGAGGTGAATTCACTGAAATAACTTGCTGTTCCTTCCAACCTTCCTTGGAATGTGTTCAAATACACTTTGCTCGGTTTCCTTAGTTCTGTAGTTAGAGGTGGTGAAATGCTCCCTTAGGCCATATCCCTAGGCCACATGGGGCTGCTTGGATGCTCATCCCAAAGTTGAATTCTGTGTGTTGGTTTTGTTCTTGACCTGATACTTTAACAAATTCAGTTTTAATTTTAAAGTTTTCCCCAGTTGCCTTCTTCCCTATCTGTCTTTCTTGGGAAAACAAATCAACAAAAAAAAAAACCCTCTTAAATTTTTCAAAGCTGAATATTGCAGAAGAGGCCTCTCATCCACACCTTATTTTTTTCCCCACAGTCTGCGGTAGCTGTTAATTCACATTTGGTTAAGCAATTAACCAGGACATAAATAATACATAGCATGTTATCAGAAAACTGCATGCCAGTGTTATGGAGGCAGGCACTTTTGGCCCTGGTGGGGAGGGCTTCCCTTCTGTGCTCTGCAGCCCCTTAAGGCCAATTAAAGTGCATCCTTGATGAGAATCCTGCTGCTACTTGGCTGGATAAAATAGTTGCTCTGATGCAGGGAGGGGGGGCCAAAGCAAGTGAAAGAGGGGTTTAGTGTTCAAACAGCTGCAGTGAGCACTGGAGTCTGAGCATTCCCCCTCCTCCCCTCATGCATGAGCTGAGGCTGGAGCAGTAGGACTGAATGGATGGTGCTGGCACCAGGGGCAGCTTATGGGAGACCTGTGGCTCAGTGACTCAGTAGCGTGTCCTTTGCCTTCTGCCTTAGCCCTGTAAAGGTCTTTTCTCCTTAAGGCATATCAACTGTTGATAAACAAAGCCTTTTAGAGTGTTACAAGTGTAGAAACCTACTTTATCTTCCTGGTCCCCTTCCACCCTCCTCTGTGAGCTCAGGGAGTGGTGTCTTTGGTATTTCTTCTTTCAAAGTTGCTGTTTATTTTAACTGCAGTAACAAGTGCTGAACTGGCTGGCAGGAGGAATAAATGTGACATCTTGGGAGGAGATTTAATAAGTCCAAGTGCAGAGTCCTGCATTTTGGCCACAACAACCCCCTGCAACGTTACAGGCTGGGGACAGTGTGGCTGGACAGTGCCCAGGCAGAAAGGGACCTGGGGGTACTGACTGACAGCTGGCTGAACTTGAGCCAGCTGTGTGCCCTGGTGGCCAAGAAGGCCAATGGCCCCTGGCCTGTGTCAGGAATGGTGTGGCCAGCAGGAGCAGGGAGGTCATTCTTCCCCTGTACTCAGCCCTGGTGAGGCCACACCTTGAGTGCTGTGTCCAGTTCTGGGCCCCTCAGTGAAGGAAGGATGAGACACTTGAGCATGGCCAGAGGAGGCAACAAGGCTGGTGAGGGGCTGAGGGAGCTGGGATTATTTATCCTGGAGAAAAGGAGACTCAGAGGTGATGTTATCACTCTCTACAGCTCCCTGAAAGGTGGTTGCAGTCAGGTGAGGGTTGATCTCTTTCTCCAGGCAGCACTGACAGAACCAGAGGACACAGTCTTAAGCTGCACCAAGGGAAATTTAGGTTGGGTACTAGGAAAAAGTTTTTTACTGAAAGAGTGAAAGTACAGGAATGGTCTGCCTGGGGAGGTGTTGGAGTCACCATCCCTGGATGTGTTTAATAAAAGACTGGATGTGGCACTCGGTGCCATGGTTTAGTTGAGGTGTTAGGGCATGGGTTTTACTCAATGATCTTGAAGGTCTCTTCCAACCTAGTCATTCTGTGATTTGGAAAAGATACTTCAAATTACAAAACAAGTATAAAAACCATGAAGAAAAAAGTGAGCAAAAAAGAGAAACAAACATCCAGAGCCGATAGACTCTGAAGACCACCAGATTTCAACTGTCACATTCACAGCTGTGAATTTGGTCCACAGTGAGGCAGCAAGAGCAGGAATAATTTGGCTTGGGATAAGCCTGGCTTTGCAGTGGGATCTCAAAACCTCCTTGCAGCAGGCTAAATATTCAAGGCTGCTGCACGGTTCTGAAGCTTTGTCTCTGGTCTCCCTGTAGGGATCATTGGACTTTGGTGCTTGTAACAGTGGCTTTCTTTCCCAAACATAAAATCTGGGAGTTTACTGTGCTGTGGTCTCTCCTGCCATAACCTCTGGTGCAAAAGAACCTCAGCAGTAACATGTTGGATGGTTTTTTTTCAGGTGCTGGAGCAAGATGTGGTTCTCCAGTCCATTGACCGTGCCATTGAGGCTGTGCACAATGCAGCCATGAAGAATGGAGGGAAATACAACCTGGAGCAGAGAGATGTCCTCCAGTAAGTATGATGGGTATCTGGGAGAGCTGGTGGATGGAGGGTGGTCACAGTGTCATTCTGTCCTTGGAGGATGCTGGATGTCGTTGGTTTGAGCCCCTGTGCTGCAAAGTGCTGCACTCAGAGAACTTCCCAGTGTTTGAGCTGCTGCTGCTCCTCCTGACAACTGTGTCCAGCAAAGTAGAGCTTTGGCCTTGCTCCTCTATCTCTGTGCATGCCAAGAAGAGGAGATTCTCAGCCACACTGTAGGCTTGGAGGAGAAATCCAAAACCTTTCTGGCTGCATTTTCTGTGCTTTACCAGCCAGGAACTGTAGAGGTTTTTGGCTTGTGACAAAAGGTCTTTAGTATATTCTCAAATAATTGCTTGTGAGGAGAATTTTTGTTTTCTCTTACACCTCAGACTCTGTTCTGAGGCGTGCTGGTTTAATCTCAGTTGAACAGCAATTCTAAAGTGCAGGCAATTTCTGAAGCTGGCAGTGCAATATGTGACTCTCCCCCGAGGAAGAGGCATTTTTCTCCAGTGAACTGATGAATAAATTATGGGCCCTTGCAAAGACTCTTCCTTCCTCCCCCAGAAGTGCTTCCTTTAGTTGTTAATGAAACTGGAGTTGGTGTTCAGAGTAATGCAGCCCATTATGGTATATATAGCCCAAATGCAATAAATCATTAAAAAATAATTTAAATGTCGCAGCATGGTCACTCCCTCGAGCTTTGCTCTTCCTGATGTCATCATTCTGTTTCAGAAAACTGATCCATCACCGGAAGGAGACTGTGTCCCGTAAAAGCCACTCTCCCACCCCGCAGGGGACGGTCATGACTCAGTCGTCCAGTGACCACCACCTGGATGTGTCCCGGCAGCCCAACGGGGTGTGCCGGACAGGCTACGAGCGACACCACAGCCTTCCCAACACTGAGTTTGAGGGGGATGATGAAGGTTTCTATCAGGTATCAGTGGCTGGACACTTGCTAGGTTCCTCCTTTAGCGGTGTGACATGTCTTGTCCTGTTGAATAAAATGCTTTTGCAGCACAAATCAGCTGTTTGTGCAGCTGACCTGGGATTACTGCAGTGTAAAGTGTTGGTGTCTCTAAGAAATCTGGAGCAGTCCCTCTGCCGTTTACATTTGTCATGCTTTTTGGAATCCTTGAGTGTCCCTGGTTTTATGGTAACAAGCAAAATCCACTCTATACTATGTGACTGTCTCTTGGCAACTTTCTAAAAGAGTTGCAGGCTCCCTGGAAAATGCTTTGAAAAGCAGTTTTGACATGAGCAGTAGAGCTCCTTCCAAGCACTCAGCACTGCTTCATTTCCTCCTTGTTATGTCTGCACATTGGTCCTTAAGCATTTTATCTGCTGTGCCTGCCTATTTATACTACTCAAAACAAAACAAAAAGCAAAAAAAACCCCCAGAGATCCTGCTTTGTCTGAAGGTTGCTTATCATGATGAATTAGAGGCAAATTGCAGGAAATAATATTTAAAGCAGTTCTTTTTTTATCTCAGCGACACCCAGTTCCAAGGTTACAGTGTGGCGTCAGTGAGGCTTCAAAGTAGCAGCCCAGGATGAGGCTGTGCCTGTTGGGGATGAATGATGTGCCAGATTTCCCTGTGTAGGTGTAGCTGGATGTAAGGGCTAAAGGCGCCGAGCAAGGATGAGCATGGAGATTTTTTATTTCTCCTACAGATGAACACGTACACTGTAATTTTTCTTCATCTCTCTGTGTTTGGAGGTATTGTGTTTATAAGGCACTGATTTGCTGTCACCCCCAGCAGATGAGGCTTGTTTTACACTTGAATAACTGTGAGTTTGGGGAGATGAAAGGTAGCTCTGGCTCACTCTGGCTGAACATTGCAATTCCTACAAACCCCATTTTTCTCTTCAGTATTCATTTTTGTTCTCTGGCAGTCAAACTAGCTCCATTCTCAAGCCTGTGCATTATGGGCTGAGCAAATGGGGCACCTTACAGCCCATTCTCCACGCTGATTCCCTGTCTTTATCTGGTCTGTGGTTTGGTTGCTTGCCAAGAAGGAGGAAGATGAATTTCCTTGGCTGACAAAGAACTGTTTCTGTCTGGGTGGCACTGAGGATGCAGTTGAAGGGCTTCCAGCTTAGCCCTGTGCTGAAAGGGCTCCTTGAGATTTTAACTGCTCGGTGGATTTCCTGAATGCTTTGAAAGTACAAAGTGGAGGAAGCAGCATTGCTTTCTTCCACTGCTTATGCAGGAGCCTAAGAGGAGACCTACTGAAATCTAAACTTTCTCACTAGTTCCAGAGGAGCAGAAGTCTTGGCATGTGCTTTTCATTGCTTGCGATTTTCAGGTGCATTCAGTGTTCGCATCTGAAAACATAAGCAAAATTTGAGATTTCCTCTCAGTGGTTTTGCTCCTAGGACTGAACTGGCTGCAGTAGTTGGGCATTTGTGCTTCAGCTTTTGTAGTCAGCATAAGGTGGGAGGCTGGGGCTGCTGCCATACCAGCTGCCAAGGGTGGAGGTTGGGCTCATGGAGTATTTTAGTCAGTCTGCTGCATTTGTGCATGCTCAGTGAGTTTGTGATGCTCATCTCCAGAAACCTTTGCTACAGACCAGTGTGTCTGGCTTGGCAGAGTTTGCCTGGAGGAGGTAGTGGGTGGGAGATTGTTCATTTGGTTTACTGTTTTATTATTTTACTTAAAGGGTACTACTGTAATAACATTCTTCCCAGGAGTCAGAGTGGTGATGTTCTCTGCCTGCTTGGCTGCGAAGGGAATGGGAGTGTTGTGGTTGAGTCAGCTCTTGCCTGTGAGCAGCACAGGGAGCACAGCCTGCTATCAGTTCTTGCAAAAGGGTAAAGGACAGGCAGCAGATGTGTAAAATTTGTGAATTTGAGGAAGTTCACAGTGCCCTAGTAGAGGACTGGGGAAAGGGTGGCTTTCAACACAAGTACAGTTGCTTCTCTCTAAACCTTTAGTAAGGCCCCTCAGCTTTTCCCCTCTGGACAGGTGGGATCTGAACTTCAAGGACTCCTGCATGGTCACCTTGTGCATGGCAGCTGCACAGAGGAAGGGGGATTCCCTTTGGAGGTTTTGGTGTTGTACATCCTCCTGTTGGCCCCAAGCAGTGGCTAGGATGTCGGGTGGAGGGGGGGAATGGCCATCAGTTACACCTCACATCTCCAGACCATGTGGCTTGGGCAAGCACAGGGAAATTCCTGTAGTGCTTCATGTTCCTCTTGCAGCCACTCGTACTGTGGCGTGTGGCTGTCTAAACTGGCAGGGGCTGAGCTAGTATTATGTGTACATTTTAATTTAAGCACTAGCCTGTAATAACTGTGTTAAACTTGTGTGGTAAATTTGGAAGGGCTAATGAAGCCATGGAAATACTCCAGAATGACCCAACCCTCGCTTGTCTCCAAACAATGTCACGCATCTGTGCTAAGCTCTGAGCCTGCCTGTCTGCTAAATCCCACTGCCTCAGTAATCGTGGCTGTGCTGTGCCAAGCAGCTCTGACTCGTGCTGCCAGCCCCAGCGCTCTGCAGACAGGGCTCTGCTTTTAGCACAGCTGAGCTTTCTGGATTTGGGGCCAGCCTGCCAGCCATGGCAATGCAGAGACCTCTCCTGATCTGCTTGACCTCTCTCAGCTGTGCAGGCTCTTTTTGGACCAACACAGATAATTTTTGAAGCTGTATGCAAGTATCAGATAGCATTCCACCCAGAGAACAATGTGGGATGGATTGACAAGAGCTGAGAGTGCAGGCAGAGAGTCTGCAGCAGTGTCTCGTGCTAATTCACCAGCTGAAGGCGCTTGTAAATAAGTGACTTTTTATATGACATGGTATAGGTTGGATATATTTGGTGTTGGGTGGGAAAGGGACTAAGAGATCCTTTTAAAAAGTCTGTGCAAACTGCTGTCTTCACTTGTCTAGTGGATCTAGGCATGGGCTGTCAGCTTTTTGGCATTGAGTCTTGAATATTCGAGGTGGCTTTTGAAGGTGTTTTATTTACAGGAATATCTTTGTTCCCGTTTCAGATGAAGTTTTTCCCTTCCTGGATCTGGGGAAAAAAATACATTTTTCATTCTCCTTCTACTGAGCTACATAAGATAGAGACCCTTCAGGGGCCTGTCTCAGATTTTCACTGTGAAGTGGCAGTGCTCTGTGCCCTGTGTGGTGTTTCTATAGGTCTATTCAACAATGACAGGGCACAGAAAAGCTTCTCTTCAGGCCTAAACAAACATGGAAAATTTTCACCTGTGATGGACTGAATGTTGTTGAAGATTCCAAATGGTTGAAAGCCAGGTTACCCAAGGCATTTAGACCATCATCTACTTTCCCTTCCTGTGTTCCCCTGGGAGGTTTGGCCACAGACAGTGATTGCAATATCCCATAAAAGCAGAGGCACGTTTGAGGCAGCAGGCTCTGAATCCCAGCATTTCCAAGAGGTACCAAGCAGAGTCTCCTGGCCTTGAGCTGCTGGGCTGTGGGGACTGGTGTACTGATGAAATGTTCTCCTACCTAGCTTGGCTGCTGTGTTCAGTGATGCCCTACTGATTAGAGGTTAACCCTGAGGCTGCACCTTGCTGCAGTAATTGTGAGTGAATGTGATATTGATGATCATGGTGTTTAGATCTGACAGGAAAAGATGAGTGTAGGAGTCTGAGTCTGGGGCTTATACACTGCTAGCTTGGCAATCCTAGAAGAAGAGCCGTGCACGAGAAACCCCACTTGTGTAGATTTAATGCGACTCCCTGGCAAAGCTTTTCCCAGTGCAGCTTGCTATAGGTAGAATAGTATTGCACAGAGGGTCAAACCCTATTTACTCCCTGCATGAGCAGAAATAGCTTTGAAAGCGTGGAAAAGGCAGTTACATGTTTCCAGTCCTTGCTTTGTCTTTCTGCAAGGGTATTTGTAGCTGATGTAATGGATCTCTCCAGAAGAGTATGTAAATATGCACTCTGTTTGCAGCCTCTGTGGAGCTATTGAGAGTAATGTGGAGACATGGTAAGTGTGTGGGATTGCATTTGGAATAAAGGAGGAGTAAATGCTTGACAGGTCTACACGACATATGTGCCGTGTACTGCTGAACACAGCAATTAAACAAGGGCTGCTTTGCCTGTCACAGGGAGGGGATGAAGTCAGTTTGAGTCCTGCTTTGTTCTTCTAGGAGGCCGCCTATTAGCATCTGTCCTCCTGAGAAAACGGCCCGAAATGACAAGAGAGATGTAAGGACAAATCTACACATGCACGTGAGAAAGAAGCCTCCGTAAAAGAGAATATCTTTATTGTCAACCTCCTTTGATTGCTCTGAAATCTTTCCTTGTAGATCCCACCACAGGCTCGTCGTGCTGCTCCTGTCACTCCCCCACCTCCAGAGAAGCGCAAGAACACGCAGATTGCTGCTCCCATTAAAAGTAAGGACAAACTGCTCTCCAGGTCTTGGGCATGAAACAGACACTGGGTGGTGTAACAGCCATGAGGCCTGAATGCTCCTGCTTTGTGCTTAGATGAGCATCCTAATCCATTCCCTGAATTCCTGTATAGTTTATATTCTTACAAATATATCTATAAAATATATGTAGCCTAGATTCCTGTAGGTTTTAGTGCTGGTGGTCCTGAGCTGATGACCAGTGCTCCTTCAAGCCTTTTCTGATTTGGAAGGGTCTGAGCAGCTTGTGGGTGGGTGCCAGCTACAGCATCCCCCTGCTCCTTCAATGTCTGTGGCCCTGGGAATCACAGTCTCCAGGGAGCAACTCTGCCTGCTCATGTGGCTGTTCTGGCTAATGCACAACATCAGTGGTTTAAGATCCTTTTTCTCCCACAGACACCATGGCTGTCTCCCAACAAGGCAGAGGGAGCATTCCCTTGTAGTGCAGTGTGTGTGTGATACTTCACCATGGGAACTCACTGGCTTTTAATGGAGTCTCAAGTCTTGGTTTTGACTCCCAATCTGTTGAACACTTTCTTTGTACAGTGGATTTCCGTGAATTCAGTGGCTGGTGCCTGTAAGGAGCGGTAATAATACCAGGGACACACCTGCCTATGTGCTGCCCACAGAGGAGCAGCTAGTGAGAAACACTTGAGAGAAGGACCATAGGGTCAGCATGGTTGGGCTGACAGAGCAGTGCTTATTCTTCTGACATGCTGCCAGCTTGCCCGAGTGCTCTGCTGTGCTGTGACAGTTGATGCCATTGGTGACACTCAACCCATCTCAAGCCCACTCGTGTCCCCTTGTGTGGAGCAGGGCAGAGCTATTCACTTTCAGGTAATTGAGACCTGGGGCCAGCTTCCTTAATGGTACTTAATGGTATTGAGCCATTTTTTCACTGGAGTAGTGGGAGTTTGCAAAGGTCAGTTTCCTGCAACTCGTTATTTTGATTTAATGAAGCATGGGGGGAGCTACGATTCATGAATGATCCTCTGTGAGGAGGAGGAAAAAGAGGGATGCTGAACCTGTGTGGGAGTGAAGGGCCCAGTTTTTCTGCCTAGCTGGTGTTTACTTTGGGAGGAGTGGTGGATGGACTAGTGGAGGGCTCCAAACACTGATGGAGCAGGAAGGGTTGGAGTTGCCTGCAGAAGGGCAGCAAAGGCATTTCACATCAGTCCCACTGCTCCTTCCTTTGGGCATGTGTGTGTGAGCTTCCCATGGGGTACAGCTCCTTCTCTTCCAGCACTAACACCAGCTGCACTTGGAAAGCTCCAGCTAGCCCACTGTTTGTCCAAGTAATTGTTTCCATAGTCAGGGAAGAACTCGGATACATTTCTGTCCACTATAAACTAATGGATAAGATTTACCAAAACTGTATGTAAGACCGGGTTAAAGGAAAAAAAAATCTTAATATCTCTTTGCTTGTTGTGGATTTTTTCCCTTGGAAGGTGGGACTCCTACTGCTAGAGCTAGTCAAAACTAGAAGTGGAGGGAGAAATACAGTAGAGCAGATAGTGTGGAGGCTAGTGAAATCAGCAGGTGCTAGCAGGACTGCAGGGCTCGTGATCAAATGGTGGAGAGTGCTGAAAGGGAGGGACTAAAGAGGTTGTCAATCAAGTGTTTCGGCCACTGTTAGTGCTAACTGTGAGGTCTGTGCAAGAGGGAGGTGCAGGCTTGTGTGTGAAGCCTTCTGTGTCTTGCAGTTCTGAGGCACCATCTTTCAAAAGTGAGGGGTTACGTCCTTAACACAGAAAAAGCCTAACCCAAGGGGGAAAGACTTTTCTGTCCCTTAGTTCTGTCCATCTCTCCCTCCCTTCCCCTGTGTAAAACACTAAGCCCTTTGAAAGGTATTCATCTCAGCAGAGTAGCTTTCCCCTTTCTAAAGAGGGGATTGTATGGGAATGCTCCAGAGAGAACTGGTACAATTTTGCTTTGAGATAAGTGAGGCAGGAAGAGGAGTTAAACTGCTCTGGTCGAATGCACAATGAGCCTTTTAATGGACTGTGCTGTAGCAATTTGGTTTTTTTCTCTTTTCCTTTGATGCTGTTGCTAAGGCATGTTTAATTGTTCCCTTTCAGATGCCGTTGAAATTATTCCTGGGTCAGCTTCTAGTGCCTCCTCTATAAGCACGACATCCCTGGATACCTTGTACACTGCTTCTTCTGTATCCGAGACCGCTCTCCCAACAGCCACCTCCAGCCCTGCCAACACTCCCCCCCCTGTCCCGAGCCGCAGTGTCCACACCACCATCACACGCAATTTGGACAGCGGCTCCGTGACCCATTCCCGTTATGGGACTTCCCCAAAGGATACCAGCAAATCTCCCCAGTCCAAGAGAGTTGCCCCAGCACCGCCAGCTGAAGGGAGGACCCAGAGGTCCCACAATGTGGATGGGGAGAAGACTTCTCAGGTAAAGAAAACTGCCCCGGGCCCCCCTGCAAGCCTGGATGCCTTCAGCAGCCTCTGCCTGGAGGATAAGAAGGCAGCTGGGGTGGAGGCAGCAGAACCCAGTGGCCTGATGGCCTCCGTGCCCAAGACAATTGGTGCCGAACTGATCGAGCTGGTGCGCAGGAACACCCACCTGAGCTACGAGCTGTCCCGTGTGGCCATTGGCATTGTCATCGGCCACATCCAGACCTCTGTCCCTGCAACCAGCAGCATCATGGAGCAGATCCTCATCTCCGTGGTGGAGAGTAAGGTAATGTGTGTGAGGCTGGAGCAGGGACTGCTGCACATCACCTCCGAGCATCGGGGATAAGGTGGTGTGAGCTCAATGAGCTCCTGATGTTTGGGATGAGAAATGCAGTGAGATCCCAAATGGAAAAGTGCTAGATGGGGGTAAATGTCCAGCCAGGGGAACCAGGGTTTAAGGGGTTTAAGCCAGGTCCTAGTACTGCTAGCAGAGAAGTGAAAAACAGGTGAGTTTATTCCCCAGATGAGCTGCAGATGTACTACATAACTTTGAGTTGGAGCATTATCTTGAACTTGTTCTAAATAAACCTTATGTCTAAATAATGCTATATTTCTCCTTCTGCATCAGTCATTGAAATGGTGAAGTGCACCTGGGCAGCCCTCTGCTTTAGCTGGAGGGATAATAAATTTCAGTGCAGCCCTGAGAAGTGCGCATCATATCAACTTCTGAGATTGGAATTCCATTGCTAATGGCAAGATTATAATGAACAGTTCGGAGATATTTGAATATGGAGAACTAATGACATTCAAATTTTACATCAAATCATAATCTGGTTGACTGTTTGTACTGAACAGAGGGCCCTATAAGCAATCATCAAGTCTCTATTTGTGGCCGTAACCCAGTGGTTAATTGCTTCCTTCTCCAATAACAATGCCCTGTGAATATGTGATCTAGATTTAGAAAAAAATTCAGCTGTTTCAGGCAAGTGTTCTGTCTCTGTCTTGCATGCTGCAAAGTTCAGTTTTCTGGTATTTGCATCTTGTCCAAGATTTGAATATTACTTTTATCATTAATACCTGTACTGAGGATACAATAAGCTTAATTCCAGAGAAGTTATTTAGTGCCATGTTTCTGCAGAGGAGATTTGAAAGCCTCAATTTCATGGCCATTGCTGCAGACCAGCCTGAAAAGGATGGGAAAAAGTGATGCTGGTGCAGGGAGGAGTATGGATCTTCTGGTAACTGATATGATATCTGTCATCTAGGACATCTGTGGGATTTTAAAATGACCAGTAATGTGGAGACACTGCAGAAGATTGTGTCCCATCTCATAATACCTCATCATACCTATCTTGAGCAGTACTGATTTCAGAAGGAAAGCCTGGATGGGCTTCCACTGTGCTCAGGTGTAAATATTGTGGATCTGGTGTGCATTTTTTCTCAGTGTCCCACACAGATGATATAGCTCTGCTGGTATGTGGGGGCCTGGTCCCAGGTGAGGTTGCTCACCTGGTGTAGAAAACCAGCTCTAACAGTTGGAAGGGTGGTCACATGTACTTTTGGGGTGGCTGCACTGCTGTAGCTTTGCTAGTGGGGTTTAGTGACATAAATTATTATTGTTAACTTTGTATTGTTCATTAAACCAAATTCTTCCACAGTCTCAGGGGTTTCTGTGTAGAATTCTTGCTGAGTTGTCAGTTCTAGGTCAAGAAATTTTTTCTTTAATTTGTAGCTTCTGAAATCCCTCTACTCCCTAGTCCATGCAAATACATGGGTAGCTCATCTCCTGCATATTTTTCAAGGTTTTTTTTTGACTTCCTGAAACAGAGTGAGAGATCAGCTTTAATTTAAAGCTTTGGTCTGCTCACAGTAAATACCATACCTGCTTCAACCTTTTGTATCATGTTCTTTAATTAGTTATATCCTTTCTATTCCTATTCCAGTCTTAATTTAAAGTCAGCTCACTGGTTTACTAAATCAATTCCAGAATCCATTACCTCATTTCTATCCCCAGTGCCTTGTGAAGGTTGAATAGTACTTCCATCTTATTTACCTTGCTGCTCTTCCAGCTTGGAGTCTGTACAGGCATGTGGTTTTATAGAGAATAAAAGATGCTGGGACAGCATCCTGCTGCTGCTTTTTGAGAAGTAATGTAAGACTAAGTTGGGGGAACAGCAGAGACAAGGAGGGTGCTAAGGAGCTCACATCTTAGGAAAGATCCTTCAGAGGTACCATACTATTTGGGGAACCCTGATCTGCAGGAGCAAACCTGCCAGGTTGGCTTCCCTATGTCAGCATTTAGCCGGGCCATGGAAATGGTCCATCTTCTTCTCCATGAGCTAGCTCCTGATAAATGTCACAGTGACTGGGTAAGATGCACAAAGGGATTGAAACCTCTTTTCAAAGGCAGCGTTGCACTGACTGTCTAAACTGGATCTGGCTTTCATGGGAACTTGTTGGAAATTTGGACATATGTAAGGATGCTCCCTGGTTTTTGGGCTTCTAGAGATTCACTTGGATTAGTAGGTTTTGGTGATGTTTGATTGCCTTCAGCTCTGTTGGATTATCTCCTGTTCTGAGAGGAGGGGATGTCGTGTACTGTAGACGTTATGTCTAAGGAGGTTGAGTTTTGCATATTTGTTAAACTTAATGTGAGACAACCAAAAATGCCCAATGCTCAAGCTAGTTGCACCTTGAGAGGGAGAACTCAGAAACCACTTAGCTGCTTTTTATTAAAATTGAATTGCTGTGCTGTAGTTGTGACTCAGACCCATCTTCTGGTTGGCTTAAATTTAAGCTTGAAAACTGCTGACAAAGATGTGCAATGTAGATTGGTCTTCTAGTTGAGCCCAGGCTGCTGAGTGGGGTCAAACTATTCTTGGATGTGTCAGGGATGGAGGAACCAGTCAGAAAGTTGGTGTGGGAGGTGATGTGTTTCTGGAGGAAGTTTCCCTTGTAGTGCTGGGCTGTGACCTGCTCCCAGCTGCCCACCACCGGCACCTATTGTCCTCAACAAGCTCTGACAAACCTCATGGCTAATGTGGCTGAAATCCTCTCCTCCCCTTGAAGCTGCCTTTCTGTTCGTACATTGATTAAGCTTTGCTTAAAGGAGACTTACTTTTGACAAGACACAAAGGCTGCCCTGGGCTCAGCTTCTTCCCAGGGGAGCTCTGTTCCCATACTCACCAGAGAGGAGGCAAGGTCAGCAGGGTGAGTGCTTTCAAGGCCGAGTGCTTTGGCTGGGCTGTTAGAAGGCCTCCTCCTCAGTGAAATAGTGTAACAAAAGGGAATCTGGAGGGCGGGAGGAATGCCTTAGTGCCTAGGCAGGCCTTTTCCTCGGTAATTTCTGGTAGAGCCTTTATGAAGGTCTGTGGCAGAGTCTGCAGGCAGCCATCCTGGCTCAGCTATAGATGGTCCCACTCCTGAACAGTGAAGGCTGCAGAGACCTTCCCAAGGCAAAGCTGACGTGGGATTGAAAGCCAAGTGCTGCTCTCTCCCTGTGACACCCACAGGTCTGCATGGCTGACATTGCCTCCTTGCAGGGCTGACCTGCCCTGGATGTGGCTGTGTCAGCTGGGACCAGACCTGCTGCTGCTGACAAAGTGTGTGTGAAAGGCCTGCCCTGGGACATTTGGCTCAGCTGAAGTCAGGCGTCTCTCTTGCACCATGTTTCATCTCATTTAGCAGCTGCTGAGGAGCCTGGCAGTGTGCATGTTGGGACCAGTGCTGGCTGTCTTGTTTCTGTGGCTAATGTGGGAATGGTTTGCATCCCAGAGAATGGAGGAATTCCCAGAGCACTCACCATGAAATGTGTCTGAAAACCTGCTATGTGATTTTGGGGCTCATCTGGAAGGAAGATGTGTGTACCCCATGGTACTGGTGATCCACTGCACTTGCTGGGGGGGGGGGAGTGAGGCATGGGAGTGGGAAAAGAAGAAATGGCCAGGACAGCAGCTGGGTTTGCATGGCAGGTGTGGCCACCTCTGAGCAGTGTGGGTATGATAAAGTTCCCGAAATGATTTTGGGCTGCTCAGAAAGAATGAAATCCCTGTAGCAGCTTGTTCTGCTGGGCTGGGGGCAGGGAACTATATGAAGCAGCAAGATAATGCAAAGTGACATTGTTAGAAATACTGAAACCTCCTTCTGCTTATGGGCTCTCCAGCAGATTCCTGGAAATGACCATATGATGATGCTGCAGGTTATAGTAGCTGCCAGGATGTTTAATAAGCAGGCACCTGACCCTGGTGATGGGAAGGCTGAGAATGGTGCTGAAAGTGCACTGAGTGTGAGGTGTAGTTACATGGTCAGATGGAAGAGCTTGTTAATGGATTGATCTCATCCAAGTCCATCCAAGCTTGATGCTCAGTGGAGCCATTAAGGGCTGCAGATGAAGGATTGGAGAAAGTAGATTAGTGGTAAGAGGCTGAATAGAATGATCATTATAATGAATACTCATTAAAATGATCACCCAAAAAGAGTCCCAGCAGTGGATTGAGTTAGGACTGGCCTTGCAGTGCTGCAGTGAGGAGGATGTGAGTAAGGCACATAATGGAGAACCTTCTCCCAAGCAGCTGGGAGCCATGCAGGTGACACTGCAGTGCTGTCGGTCCTCCTAAGGAGAAGCAGGGGGATGGTGAGATCAAGTGAGTCTCTTAATGTATTTGCTTCTGATAAATCACCATCAGAGGGAAATTCTCATTCTTGTACTCAGCTCCTGAAAGCTGTTGTGCTCTCTCACAGCTGGCTACCTGCTTTTCTGCTAGGCCACCCACAGCTTCCCAAAATTTCAGGAGTGTACAGAGGCTTGTGTTAAACCTGCATGCTCCTTCCTTCATTGCCTACCTGACAAAAATTATGTAAGAAGCAGCAACAAGGAAACCTCTTTCTTTTGTAACTGAAACATGAGCTTGAAGTCCTAAATTAATTCATATCCCAAAGGAAATGACTAACAATTCTGTCTCCAATAAAGCAGGCAAGACATTACTGTTAAACATGGACTGGTTTCCCCAGAGAGGGCTGGAGGGCGGGTGAGAGGCAGGAAAGGTGCAGCTCCTGCACTTGGCCATCCACGTGTGAGTGTCACAACTGGCACAAGATATGGGCTCATGTCTCCATACAAAATCTGTCTGCTCTGCTCCCAAAGTCAAGTCTGCCTAAAGGCTTACTGTCCCTGCCTGCACAGCCAGCCTGTTGGAAGGACTGAGTCTTCTCTGAGATTCCAGGAGATATCTGGCTGGTAAGTTATAAAGGCCTTTTCTCACTGAGTGATCATGACTTGTTGCTGCATGTAGTAAGACAGCATTCAAAAATTTTTAGGAATTTGGTCTCAGTGAGTGGATTTTCTCTGTTGTTTGAATTTCTCAGCTTGGTTCTCTTCCCCCTCGCTGATCTCCTGCTGCTTGTTGTCACTGCTGCCAAACCCTTGTGTATATAATTTAAGCTCTTTCACAAATTAGTCTTTACCTCTCAATGGTGCCTGAGCTTATCACCTGTGGTCAGCTCAGTTCCATGTACTGAGCACCCCCCCACCCTTCTTGCCTTGCTTTCAGGAAACCAAGTGATTCATGTGATGTACTTAGGTCCTAGAGGCTTATACTAAATCCCTAATTTGGGTGGATTAAATGCTGCCTCACCACTCCCCTCTTTCTTGAAGGAGAGGAAGAGCAAAGGAAAGGCAACTGAAGAGTGAGATCTTCATGGCAAGGGTTGTTTATGAGGCAGAAGTGGTGGGGATGCAGTTGACAGCAGTTTGAGAAAGGAATGTGTGCAGTAAGATTTACTGAGTGGCTACACACTCCAGAGCTGCGGTGAACAGTGGAGCTCTGCTGTTTAGAGTGAAGCAAAACCAAAGTAGCCCATGATGAATTGGTTCCTGTTCTTGCTGCAGAGGATCCAGGCCTAGGGCAGCTGGCATGGAGAGCACCATATAAGTCCCTGCTCTTGAGCCAAGAATCCAAACATTTCAGACTGGAGGGAGTGGGCAGCAGAGGGAACGTCTGCCTTGAGGTAGCTGTGCACTGTGGTGGTCTGCTGTCCAGGACATGTCTGTTTTACTGGGGATGCTCAGCTGCTGCCTGGCAGTGATCCTGGCTCACACTAGGCTGGTTTTCCCATTCTCAGGATGATTTCCAGAATCTATAGAGGGTAGAGGCTCCAAAATTATGAGATCTGAAATAACATGTGTCATAAACTTACTGGTTTTGTACTGCCAGCTCTTGACTGAATGAGGTCAGCTGCCAGTCGTGAGACAAGATTGCAGGAAACGGGCACCCAAACAACAGCCAGCTGTCAGGGCCCCACTAACCAGTGGTTTTGCTGTCGTGCAGAACCTGAGTGCGGGGCTGCCCTCGGGCCAGATCTGCCACGACGAGCAGCGGCTGGAGGTGATCTTTGCAGATCTGGCCAGGCACAAGGATGATGCTCAGCAGCGCAGCTGGGCGCTCTACGAGGATGAGAATGTCATCTGCTGCTACCTAGAGGAGCTGCTTCGCATCCTGGTGAGTAAATTCCTCTTTACAGGCAGAGCAGACAGCACTGGTGAAGTTCCTTTTCTTGACCTCCTTCATCCCTGTGTTGCCACTGGATCTGCTGTTTTGAGGGCACAGGTTTCTTGTGCATCCTTTGCTGTCGGTAAGCCCTGCTCTTCTCTGTGGGCTCTGCAATGCACTTGAGCTGCTTTACTCTCCATTCCACCTTACAAAGCTGTCCTGAAAAGTGTTATTGAGGTGTTCATGGTAGTTTTGGTATTTACTTATCACAAGAGGATGTAAACCCTCACCTCCAAAAAACTCAACCTCCCACAGAAAACCTGGAAGTCTCTGGGGAGGGTTGCTGCACTCCTAAGCCCATTTAAAACATCTTCCACTTAAGATATCCTCTGTTGCTGGGAGGCACCTGTGGGGTTAAACTCATTAAATACAAAGAATATTCTTTGGTTGCCTTGAAAGTGAGCTTTAAAGCTCTTTTTGTGAGAAAGTATAAATTATCTCACACATCTGTGCATATAGGAGAGGAACATGCCCATAGTGAGCAGCAGTGGGATTACTGTCCCAGCACTCCCACTCGTGCATGCAAGGCTGTCTGTGTCTGGGGATGATTTGGGCACTGCCTTCAGTGCAGTGACATGGTCTATGTTAGGGGTACTCCTGTGGGGTTTGTTCTGGCACTATTTTATAGTCCTCTCCAGTTCTGACATAAACAGAACAGGTACATTTTCTGTAATAAATGCCAGGGTCTTTGTCACACTGCATACAGCCTGTGCTGCCTTGCTGTGGCCCTGCAGGGCAAGTCTGAGTGGGGTTTTGTGCAACCATTTCCTCATAACTTAGGGATGGGAGGAGATGTACTTCTCAGGATGGGAGCAGTGCTGGTGCTGCCCTGTGTAACTGTGTGATGCTCTCAATCAAGAGCTCTTTGGGTCGTGTTTTAGATGCTTTCAGCCTGAGATGTGCTCTATGGCAGAGGTGTTTTTCAAGAATCCACTTTGATGGTGAAGGGTGATGGTTCTTGACCTGTTTCTGTGCTCTGCCTTCAGTTTGTTTGTGAGATGTTTGGGCTACTGAGATCTGAATGCAAGTGGACTCCCTCGAGGTTCCTGCAGCAGGCACCTTCTGCTTTGATGTGTTACTGGGTTACTTGTCCATTCCTTCTTTCAGACAGATGCAGACCCAGAAGTTTGCAAGAAAATGTGCAAGAAGAATGAGTTTGAATCTGTCCTGTCCCTTGTGGCGTATTATCAGATGGTAAGGTGGCAGAATGCACCAAATCTTTTTAAGATTTCCCTGAAGATGCAAAAGAGCAGGGTTGGTACAATGAATATATATGTTTCCCTTGGATATGGCAGTTCTGTAGTCTCACTGAAATTGCAGCATATTCCTTTTGACTGCTGGTTAATGCCAATGTGCATTGACATGCTATGCATGAAAGTTGTGTGAAAGAGCAGAGGATGCTGTAGACTTTGAAGCAGTAGCTAGCACTTGGCAAGGGTAAAGCTTGCTGCTTTTACTGGCCTGTTGAGGGGCAGCATTGGCATCACTGGTATCTAGAGGAAGGATTTCAGAGGATGCCTTGGGAGATCTGACAGGCTGTGATTGCTCTTCTTTTAATTGATGCGCTCCTGTGCATTAGTAAATAACTTTGCCTAGGAAAATAGGTAATGAGTAGAAGCCTTGGGAGTGAGGAAGGAAATCGGTATTTAGAGGAAGAATGGAAGTTTTGCCTTAAACACCTATTTAGTGTTGCTTTGCCCCTCTCCTTCCTGGAATGTTCTGTTGTAGGACCCTGTGGGAGTAAAAACTTGTCCCCATCTTGTCCCTAAGTCCCCAGCTACAGCACATCAAGTCTTGTGACATTTTGCTTTCATCTGGCACTTCTGTGTCTGAACCCAGGTCTCAGCATCAGGGAGCTGTAGCATAGCTGAGAGTAGCAGGAAGGCAGGCTGGGCATAACAGAGCCTGCTGACTTTCACTGCCTGCTCTTCTCTGACCAAAATTTCAAGGAGGCTTGACCAGGTAGGTTGGGTGTCTTGTCCTGGCTGCTGTCATGCCCAGTGCCAGGGCTCGGCTCACTTGTGTTCTCTGAACCCTGGAGTTGTTGGCTGAGGGTGGAGTATGCAGGTTAGCTCAGTATCAGAGCTCTAGCATGGGAGGTGCTATCTGAGCATTGTCTTTGCTGGAATCCTTACATGTCCCAAAACTTTCTGAAGAGAGCTTGCAAATGTTACCTTGTCAGGAAACCTTAGTCAGAGCAGTGTTCACAAAACCTTAGTGTGCTCAGAGAATCCTGGCTACCCAGCACATTCAGGCTCTTTTCTGGGGACATGTATGGGTTGTTGGGGTGTTACCAGATTTAGTGGATGATGTGGGACATCTCAGATCTGAGCTCTGGCTGTCACAGACAGCACATGACAACAACCCATAGCCAGCCCAGTTGTGAACGTTATTGTAAAGTGATTCCTGTACTGTTGTTAAAAGCTTTTAGAGCTTCTGGGTTCATGTCACCCTGGGAAGTTCCCTACAACAGGAACTTCTAGAAGCTGTGTCTCTGCCTAAGAGGGAGCCCTCCTCTAGGACGTGGTTTGATCTAACAAATTGGTTTTGCAGGAACACAGGGTGCCACTGCGCCTGCTGCTGTTGAAGTGCTTTGGAGCCATGTGCAACTTGGATGCTGCCGTTATCTCAACGCTTGTGAATTCTGTGCTGCCGATGGAGCTGGCCCGGGACATGCAGACTCACACACAGGGTGAGCCAGAGCTGCTGTTCCCACAGCCCTGGGAATGTCTTCCCACTACATGATTTGGAGCAGCAGCGTGGCCCCCCATTGCCTGGCTGCTCTACATGCCCAGTGCTCGGGGGGAATGGTGTCTGGTTTTAAAGTTATTCAGGTTATTACAGCTGTAACTGAGGAATGCACAGGAAGGGATGTTCCAGTCCAACAGTGCCAGGCCCTCCAGCTCTTGAACATGCCATTAATAATCTGTGTCACTTCTTGTAGATATCTTAAACACGTTTTAAGTTTTGTTTCATAATGCTGACAAGAGAGACCTGCAGATCTCAAGGAAGATCTCTGCAGTTTCTTAAGGAGTTTTTTCCAGCATTCTATACCAAATTTTTGTGGTGTTTCATTGTGGTGAATGAGATGTGTGCTGGTTAAAGTGCCAAGAGAGATGGTAGTGCTGTTGTTAGCATTGCAGTACTGATCCTCTGCAGGATAGTGCCATGGCCCAGGTTTTCCCAGCTCTTTGCTTTCCATGGTCAGGCTTTGCCCTCATATTCTTTCTACTTCACACTCCCCCATTTGTTAGGATGACCTGTCCTTGCTACTAATAGGAATGTCCTTTGTGCCCTTAGAGCTCCTGCTTAGCCCAGTGTCCTTTATTTCTGAGCAGCCAGAAGCAGATGCTGGGAAAAAGCCTAAGAGTAAGGTAAACATGTAGTAATACTCCCCTGGTGTTACCTTCCAGCTCCCCACATATGCATGGTTCTGGACAGTCATAGCTTTGCTCCCCATTTTGAAGCCAACCTGTAGGCCACCAGTGGTGACAGTGGCATATTTCTCTTAGAAGGACATGGAAAATCCACTGTCTTGTGCTAATTGTGATGCACAATTAGAGTAGTTGTTGAGTGACCACTTGGATCAGATCAGAAGAGCCTGGTGTTTGCAGCCTTGCTGCTCTGGTTGCAGTCTGTTAGTTTGTTATGGGTGTCATGAAGCTGTGGAGGGGTATAATTTGGTGATGAGACTGTGTAGGGGTTGACAGGTCTGCAGAGAACAGGGACTGTCCCATCTATTTCATGTGAGCCAAGTAAATGTCCTAGATGATCACTTTGAACCTGCATCATAGATATTCCTGTCCCCAGCATCCCACCACAGACTGCCAACCTGACTGTGATGGGCAGCATTAACAGGGCTCATCTCGTGTCTGGAAAGGGCTATGGGAGATGAAAATCAAGCCTGTTGCAAAAGGCTTAGCACTTGTCTCTGCTTAGATGCTTTGAAGTGCAGCCATTTCAGAGAAGAGGAGGGTGGCATTTTAGGGCTGGGCAAAGGGCTGGTGCTGTGAGACTGCAGGTATTACTTCTGTGCTGGCTCTTTTGTTACTGCTGCTTTTAAATTCTGTGCTGTGAACTTTCCGCACTCTTGATGTTTAATCTGGTTATGCCTGAGAAGCATCTTCTCCAGGCTGAGGTTTTACTGCCCAAGAAGCAAATGCTACTTGGTTATGGGACTGTGACTATGCTCCTGCAGCAACATTTCTCCTGATTTTGTGCTGCCAAAAATAAACTTTATTGTGCCTCCATCATTCATTCACAAAGACTGTCTCCAAATGAGCATCCTGTGCACCTTCCCAAACAGGTTTCTGTCTTCTGCCCTGTTCCTGAGCTATCTTTGTGCAGGCAGAGTGGGGTGGTCGACCTTCTTACTCCTTTCATGGTTGCAGTGATGCTGTGTTTTGCCTGGGGCTGTGTCATCCCAGACAGCACAGCTGATTCAGCCTCTTGGTGGGCATGGAGCTTTGATCTCTGACCTATGTCACTTCTACACACCTCTTCAGGTAGTACTTAGGCTGGAGCAGATCTGTCTTTCAGCAAGTCTTAGCTCTGCTTTGGAGTCCTAAAAGTACGGCAGAAGAAATGGGTGAGAAGTGGCCCTGCTGTGTCCTCAGAGCTGCCAACCTGCAGCTCTGCAGCATCTTCCTTTCCCTAGCATCATCTCAAGGTGCGGGTTTTTTCCCTCCTTGCTGTAAGGTGGTCCAGCTGGAGGATGAAAAGCTTTTTCCGTCCTCCTTTACTGACAGACCACTGTGTGGATACAGGAGCCTCACAAATTAGTGTCCTCATCCTGAGCTGCTTTCCTTTTGCTAAGCTTTATGATAGGCATTTATGCAATGACATCTGTGCATCATCCAGTCCTCTCAGCCTTCACAGTGGGGCTGCAGGGGGGTAACCACCCTTGGCCCAAATGTGTCTGTCCTTCAGAGGTGTTTCAGGGCATTAGCAGTTCCCTCCTGCCACTCTGGTGCTTTACTGCTTCATGTGCTGCCAGCAAATGGCAAGCTTGTGTGAAAATATGACCTTGAATCTAGAATGACTTGAGCTTATTTTGGTACTAAAAACTGGGGAATAGCAGCTGATCCGTGACATGCTGTGGAATAGCTAATCCCTTCTGTGGGTGACTGGAGCCAGAGCAGTCAGTGCCAACACTACACAACTGGGAGTGTGAAACTGGCTGCTGCAGCTCTGTGGGATCCCTCCTGGCTTATTATTGAAGAGCAGCTGAGGCAGAAGCTCTGTCTGTGGATGCTGGGTGCCTTTGGTGAGAAGGACTTTACCCTGGGACTGATGCAGGCATGTTGGCTGCTGGCCAGTTCTTATGCAGATGTTTGAGTCTTATTGCTGCTGGACAGCTCCTTCCCTCTGCTGCAGCTGGCCTGCACATCTGTCCATGTTAGAATACCTTCTAATAAGCCACTGCAAGACAGAATTAGCCAGAACAATTCCAAAGAAAACAGACAGGGATAATCCAGTCTGTAATCATGACTTTCTCCCTTGTTGCAGCACAGTTTACATGCAAGTCAGCTGTCAGGCTCTTCTCCCTTCAGTCATAGACAATTGTGTCTGCTCCCAGTGCCCACATTTCACACTGCTGTGTTTAGAAGGTGGAAGCAAGGTTTTCTAAGGCCTCTGAGAAATGTTTTTCATACATGATTGCAGTTTCTCACCACTATCTCAGTGGACTTCAGCAATGCAGGCTGGTAAGTAAACAGCTGTGTCTCTCCTGTCATGGTTACTTCAGTGATACTTATCAGTCTGTCGTCAGCAGTCCCTCTGCTTCAGGAGAGCTGCATTGATACTGTTTAATTTCTGACAGCCACTGGCACTGCTCTGTAAGTTAAAAAAAGCCAAAACAACACTGTGAGTGTTTTGACTGATGGTTACTCTGTTCTTCAGCGTGGTGAGTCTTGGAGTCTTGTCTTACTGCAGCTGGGACACTCCCAAAAACTTAGAGCCTATGTAGAGTGAGTGTCCTGGGTTCATCTGGATTTGCCCCAAGTTCAAGTTTCTGGCTGGTTTCAGCATTCTTTGATTTGTCATCTTTAGGGAAATACAACAAGATTTGCCTCCTAGTCATGTAGACTACTGTCAGCCAAGATGAATGGATATCAGTTAATGGCAGATGGACCAAGGAGATATAAAACTAGTCTCCTCCCTCCCATCTCTAGTCTGTTCCTCCATATTTGCTACTGCCATGTTTATTACTGGCTTCTGGCTTTCACTTTATTTCATTGCTCCTGATGTGATGAGAGAAAATGGAAACGTGAGAACAGCAGCTCCTACTGCAGTGTCCTGCCTCTGAGACCCAGCTCCTGTAGCCATGGGGGAAAGAATGAAGAAATCATGTGGTGAACAGTTTGTCAGATCCCTTTTCTGCTACAGTGTGCTTTGGCATCACTGTCACCTTAGAGCTGAGAACTGCTTATATAAGAAGTACAAATTACATTTAAGTCATTAAATATCCTTCCTCTCTGTTTACTGAGAGTAAACAGCAGTTCTCAGCCTTCCTTTGCTGCCACATGGTCTACAAACTCTTAATCTTGTTCGTACTGTAGTATCTGGTTAAGCTGCAAATTATCTATTTTTACTCCAAGTACTTGCTGATTGAAAACTGAGGTGTCATGTGGAACTGTGACAGTGTTTCTGTGCCTTGAGTGGAGAGGCTTTGCTGACAGAGCTGACTTTCCAGGGTGCACGGGGCTGGAATGACTCAGTAGCATTTTGTCCCCCATGCTTGACAGTAAACCTGAGAGGTGTTAAATGTTGCAAGTCCTCTGGCCAAGTCCAGGAGTAAGTGGTGACAGTGAAGGCATCAGCCTGTGCTGTCGAAGCCAAACTGCAGGGTGCAGATGCTTAGAGATGGGTTGATTTGTTCATGAAGAAGTGAAATATCTTAAAGGATTTGCAGGGGGCACTGGAGCTGGTGTGTATTGTGCAGGGCAGCAGTATGGCCAGGAAAAGCATCATAGACTGAAGGGAACTTTTTCTCCTCTGATGAAAACTAGTTTTGGTCAGTTTTTCATGATTACACCTTCAGTTTCCTTGTGCCCCAGGGCTCTTTCTGGCACATGTAGGTGAACTTTATTTAGCTAGTGTGTGGTAACCTATATATAATAATACTGTTTTTACTATTGCCTTCAGACTTGCTGAACTGGAGAGAGGCTATGTTTGATGAGGGCACAGATCTTATTCCATGACTTTTTTTTGTTCTGCAAATTTCTATTGAGAGGTATCCATTAATTAAAATTCAGGAGAGACACTGACAGGGGTTCTTTAGAGCATTCATATACAGCTGCTGCCAGCGAAAATTGTGTTGGACTAGCAGGCTGTGGGATGTATCAGTGCTGGAGACGTGTGGCCTGGGAGGAGGGCAGATGCACAGCCTGAGCAGTGATCTGGTCTCCCCAGGGACCTTTTATACCTTCAGGCAGAGCTGAGGTAGCAAAAGTAGAGCAGTGCAGAGATGGTAACGAGCAGCATGGCTGTCTGGGGGTGGTGTTGGTTGGAACAGGCAGTATTTTGAGCTGGCCAGATGGATGCTTTTTCTGGGTTCAATAATTACATAACTATGGGATGTGTCCTGGGACTGTGCAGGGGAGGTTTTTAATTATTCAGAGCAAGTTTGCCTAGATTCTCTGAAGTGGAGGGAAAAAAAATAGAGGACTCTTGTTATGATTATTTTTAAATTGCTTTGGAAACACACGGCACAGAAGGCGTGTGGTGTGCTAAAATGGGGAAAAACACCCTTACTGCTCAGTCAATACAAGAATGAGGAGTGGGCTAATCAGTATTAAATGCCTGTATTTAATGTGTGACTTCCCAGCTGCAGAAGAACTAATGACAAGACCTTTTCTTGCAGATCATCAAAAGATGTGTTACTCTGCACTGGTGCTGGCCATGATGTTCTCCATGGGGGAGCCCCTGCCATATCACCACTATGGTAAGAGTGGGTTGTGCTTATTGCAGAGCTGGTGGTGGAATGTCTGGGGCACGCTGGCAGACATGGGGAAGGGACTTTTCCTGATGGTGAAGGTGGGGGACAGCTCAGTGGAAGGCCCAGCAAGAGTAGGATCTGTTTTTTATCAATAAACCCTGGCAGCTGAAGCACTGGGCTGAGATGCCAGATTTCCAAAGAGCAGCATGAATCTGGGTTAGAGCAGTGGAGTACTGATTGTCATACTGCAAGTGACATGGATTTGCCCATCCCTGTGACTAAATGGCATTTTGTTTTACCTCTGACCTCTTTTACCTCTGTGTAAAAGCACAGACCTCTTACTTGCTTTGGAGATTGTCTGCTGATGAGGCTGAGATCCCAGATCCTTGCACAAACACCCACTAAAAGGCTGTCAGCTGCATAATGTGGCCTCTTTCTGGTCTCTCTTCTAGCAGGATAGTACAGCCCTCTGTAGTTCAGGCTTTCAGGGAAAGTGGAGATGATTAAGGGTATTGCAGTCAATAACGAAATGCAAATATTCTCCTTGTTTTATCCTCTGTCCTTTCATTTCAGCCAGAGAGCCCTGTCCACTTCTTCCCAAGGCTATGTTGTATTTGGGAAATTCTGGGCTTAATTTTCCTAGAAATGCAGTAGAGATTTTTATAAGTATCTCATCAGCAACTTAACCTTAACACCAGGTAAACCTGTACAAGATTTAAACTGGTGCAGTAGAGACTGGAATGAGCCTCTGCACCTCTTGTTTTTCTCTCTTTGTGTAACCCTGGCAGTTATTTCCTGCAGGTGGACTTATTTCCATAAGCTCCTTAGCTTTCCTAATAGCTGAATTAAAAAGTGGGTTATTACTAATGATCTAGATTATTAGGGTTTTTTAAAAAGAGATTAATTAAACCAGTGGTCAAGAATACCAATCTCTTCCTGCTTTGAAGCCTTCACTGGTGGCATTGGTTCTGCAACAGCTAGAGCAGGATTTGGTGTTTTGTTTACTCAAAAAAACCTGCCAGTTGGGGTACCAAATTTCAGTAATTGCCTGCACTGTGTTTTACACAAAGATGCTTCAGTGGTCTGTCTAGTCCACTTGAAGAGCCCTTCGTTCCCTGGAGGCTGACGCTAGCACTCCACTAGTGGTTTTTAAGCATAAAAGAACAGAGAAGTGACTTGGATGATCCCTTGTTGTTTGGTTTCTTTTCACTGTGCTGTAAATGCCCCTTTCTCCTTGTGCAGAACATCTCAACTCTCAGTTTGTGCAGTTCCTGCTGGATGTGATTGAGGATGGGCTGCCCTCAGACACTACTGACCAGCTGCCTGACTTGTTTGTCAACGTCCTTCTGGCCTTCAATCTCCACATTCCAGGTTAAACTGGTGTTGCTCTGCCTTGGCAGGATTTCACTGGTCTAGAGTGAGAGTGTGAAAGATGGGGAGGGAGAATCTTTCTGAGTCTCGATGTTGCTATAACTATCAACCAGCTCTCCTAGTCTCTGGCACTACACTGTGTTTAAATATGATGCAAAACCCTAGAGGTAAAAATGGTCTGAGAGTCCCTGCCCTGCAGCTCTGGGCAGCTCAGTGGATTTGTCACTGGGCTTCTATGGTGCCCAATCTAAAGAGTTGCTGGGCTGTGCTTGCAGAGCATGAGTGGGGTTAATTTATAGGCACAGGTGACTTGGGAGAGAAGATGCTTCAGTGGGCATTTCTCGATACCAATTCAGAACAAAAGTCCTCTGCTTTCTGCGGGTCTTGGCAAAGCATCTGCTTCCCTGTCCACACTGCCTGAAGATCATTCAGTGCCAAGTTGTTGAGGCCAGGCCCTTCAGCACTGGCCTGAGCTGTGCTCTCCCCTCTTTGTCCTTGTTCTGTATCCTCCCTGCCCTGCTGAGCTCCATGAGGACAGTCAGCAGATCAGGTCCTTAGGGAAGAGCATCTTCTTTCCCTCTGCCTGCACATTTTGAAGCCTGTTGGAAGATTGGAGTGTAGTTCCAGGTCCTGCTAAGAGAGGCCATTCCTTAACCCAATCTCCTATTGCTCCAATTGTCTTTACTTAATTACTTACCCTTGTTCTGCTTCATGACGTTATCCTTGATTTTTTGGAGAGAGGGGAGAATAAAGTAGCAATGATATGTCCAGTAATTTACCTGTTATTTCGGGTTATGCATCATTAAAATTTATGTGAAAGTTTCTAATTTCATGTGAAAGTTGATTGCACAGAGACTGATTAAGTATATCTCTGCTGCTTTCATTCATTAACCCTTCCCACAACCATGTCCTTGCTGGTTGCAGTAATTAGGCAGTAATGCATGACAGGCACTGTGTTTCTGGGGATTATTGCCCACCTGGGGCATAGCCAAGAGCAGTGACTTGTTCTCTGATGCTAAGAACATGTTAAATGATGTTCACGTTGCTTATTGGTGGATTGAATTCTTTTTATCCCTATGTCTGCAAGATTAATCTCTCATGCATTTCAGTGGTGCAGCATTAGTTCAAAAACTCTCCTAAGGGCATGTTATGTTGACACCCTTCAGGATCCTGAAACACTTTGCAGCCTGTGAAATATTACAAGCCACAGAAATAACCATACTGTGCTGTTTATGTGATTGCGTGTGCACACTCACACACTCACACACACACACACACACATAAGCTATGCTAGGGTAAAGGTATTTTACAGCAAATCACTCCCAGAGCAGGCAAAGGGACAGTTCCTAGAACCAGCCTGTACTCTTGCACAGCACAGTGCTGAGTGCTGGGAAAAACTTTTCTGGGATGCTCCTGGGACCCTTCTTAAGAGAACTCGTAAGACTCTAAGTTCCACAAGGGGACTGCTGATAGGAAGTAAGAAGGTACCAAAGAACGGAGCCCTTGGCTGCAGACAGTTGTGACCAGAGATAATGTTTGACAACATAAAGCCTTTGTAAGGTAGTTTCCCAGTGTTTGGCTGGCAAGGTGGGAACTCACATATTAATTAGATATATGGAAAAAGCACCAAGTTGCAAGTGTTTTATGTGCTGTTTCCAGATTTATTTCTCCTTCTCTCTCCTTGCCTACCCATTCTGTAGCCTGAAACTTTCTGTAGCTCTGATAAACTGTGGTTCCCCAAAGCTCTCCAGAGTACTGATGTGAAATAGGAGACAGCCATTATTTGTTTTTATTATGATGGTCTTCAGGAGACAAAGGGAGATGCTGAACAGGTTTCTCCCTTAGTTCCAGAACACAGTGTGATCATGACTACAATAAGCAAGCACTCCAATGTCAAGACTTTCACAGAGAAGCTGCTGCTGCTGCTGAACAGAGGAGGTGAGTTTGTGTGGCACTGTTACATGCCTGGCAGAGAGTGCACATAGGTGACTGGGGAGACAAGCCCCATGCTCCTTACGGGATAGGATGTCAGGAATGCAGGTAGCTGAGGAGCTGTCACCTTAGGCTGTGCTGCTTCCTGGTGAGTTTGTGAGAGTGACAGTCTGCATTGCTGAGGATGGAGCTGCACAAGGAATAAGGTAATGGCTAATGGCATCTATGGAGAGAGGAGTGGCTGCCATTTCCATACTTCTGGGTCACATCAGCTTCATCTCAGAGCACGGACCAGCTGCCATGGGCAAGCTCTTGTCTGGGAGGAAAGCTGGTCCTGGGCCACTTCTGTCCTTGGACAGGCAGAGGACTCAATGTTTGCTGACACAAACCTCTGCCTGTGCTGGCAAACATCTGCCCCTGGGGACAAATGCAGAGGGAGCTTTTGTCTTCTGAAATGCTGCTTAGAGTGGAACTTTCCATTTCTGAATTGCCAGCAGAGGGTTAGCCTTGTGTCTGCTTCAGGCATGGAGTGAAATCCAGTGTACTTGTAGAGCTGTTGCAGAGCAGATTGCTGGAAGATCTCTGCAGAAAGAGCTGTGCCAGGTCGTTCAGCCTGTGCTGCAGGCCACTATTGTGCTTTCCAATACCTTCTAGAGCACAGGAGCTTTGCTGCCTGGGGGAACTCATTTTGTTAAGTTGCTGGAAATAACCCATCCTGTGATGCATGCAGTTCATCTTTCCCTGGCTTTAGTTCTCTTTCTCGTCTCGGCACTATATCAGCTTGAGGGCAGCAGGTACCTTGGTGCTCCTCTGTCTGGCCTCCTCCCAAAGCCTTTGTTTAGCTCTTCCCCTGCCAGATTCCCTGCAGAGATCACCTTATAGTGAGGAGCTGGGAGAAGAAAAAGAGGTCCCACAATCTAATGAAGATGCTTCTCTTTTGCCTGCCTTCCTGACAACTTCTGGGGGAGCTGCCATGGCCCAGAGCAGGGATGGAGTCTGCAGAGATGTGTTTTGCAAGAGAACAGAATGTGGTGGCTCATTTAAACTTGGAAGCGTTTCTTTTCTTGCTTCTGGGACAGTACTAGCCTGGTTTCTGGTGAAAGCTTGTTTTTAGTACAGGTTCTGATGGGGCTTTCAGAGGTTATTGGACCCCTCCTAATAAACCAGGGAGTGGTGGCCATTGAGCAAAAACGGGAGACACTGAGAGGCAGTGTGCTAATGTGCTCTCATGTGGGATGGTCAGTGAAACATAAACAGTGATTAATGTAATCATAATGAGTTTGCTCTCATCTTGGTAGCCTGCAGAGCTGCCATCCTGATTACACACCTTTGTGCAAGGCACTGAGGTCTTCAGGTACAAAAGCTATCCATGGGCAGGGAGTGACTGGCCGAGGGCAGGGCAGCCTCCTCTCCAGAGGGTCTAATGGAGTGAAGTGCACTGAACATGGAGCACATGGGCAATGGGAGGATGTGACTCAGCACAGTCTCTCTGCCTCCTCCAGATGATCCAGTTTGCATCTTCAAGCATCAGCCTCAGCCACCACACTCAGTGCTGAAGTTTCTGCAGGACATCTTTGCCAGCAAAGATACAGCCAGCATCTTCTATCACACTGACATGATGGTCCTGATAGACATCCTGGTGCGGCAGATTGCTGATCTCTCTCCTGGAGACAAGGTGCTCACAGTAGCCCATGGGCACTGGGGAAGGGAGCACAGTCCCAAAGCAATGGTGTTTTTCCTGGCCTCTCATAGGGCCTGCTGGTGCAGACAAGAGTGGAGTTCTGGGGTGGGCACAACATTTCTGGGTGCTTAAATTAGCCTTGGGAGCTGAGGAGGAAGGGAGGATTTATCCTGCCCGGCACACCAGCATATGTGAAGAAAGATCTGCCAGGCTTCTGGTGGTCTGCACACTTCTGACTAGGGACCTTTGGGAAGAGAGACCCTCTGTGAGTAGTAGTAGGGGGAATCTCTCTTGTTTGCTGTTGCAAGAGGCAGGGGATGTGCACGTTCTCAAGGGCAGGGGAGGAGCAGCACTCTTGCTGTGGGAAAAGCAGAGTTTTCCATAGTTACTAATGATACTTGAGGAAAAGCAGGTGCCTCTGGAGATGTGCTCTGCTTGATGGTGCAGCAGCAGCTGTTCCTGGGCTCATGCTGTAATGGAGGCTGGCATGCTTGTTTATCTCACTTCAAATCTTTCACTTTGCTCTGTGGTTTGTCTCCCCTCCCACTTGGCAGCTGAGGATGGAGTATCTGTCCCTGATGCATGCCATCATCCGCTCCACGCCCTATCTGCAACACCAGCACCGCCTTGCTGACCTGCAGGGCATCCTGCAGCGCATCCTGGGTGAGGAGGAGGACGACCAGCAGTGCCAGATGGAGAAACTGATCATCTTGGAGATTTATAAGGAGTTCCCAGAAATCTCTTCTGGTACCAGCTAATGCTCCTCAACTCGGACTGGAATTTGAACCACTTGGATCGACTATGTCTTTTGTTGACACTTTGTCCCCATTCCCTCCCAGTACAGCTCATATCTTATATCCCTCTGTGTGAGGCCTAAGGCTGGGACAGTGTTCACCGGCCCTTTGGAAGCGCCAGTGGCAGAGAGGGTGTGGGGTGCCCCGGGGCCTGGTGCCCAGGGCAGGCGGAGCAGGGTGGGCGCTGGCGTGCGGTTTGCCTGCAAGAGTCAGCAGAAGCTATTTGGGCACCTGGTGTTAGTGGGAAGGGCAGAGAGCTTGTGGAGGCTCAGCAGCCAGCATGGGGAGATGTTTAGCTGCACTGGTGTCCCGAGGTCCTGAAGAGAAAGGCCTTTGCCTTAGAGTATCGCTTCTTTTCCATGTGCGTCTCTTTCCCGCAGTGACCAAGTGGAGTCCGCTGGTGCTTGGAAGAAGCTTTTGTAACATCTGTTTTGTTTCCTGCTGCTAGTGCCAATGTGCTGCAGCCCTGCCAAGGGAAAGTAGCTGCTCGCTGTCTAACGCCTCGTCTAGTGAGCCTTTCACTCCCTCCTAGCCTTCAGCTTTGCCTCTGGGCAGCAGCCCACCTTGGGTCATGGAGGTCTTACCCCAGCAGCTGCTTTTCAATCTGCTTTCTATAGTGATGTTTAAATCTGAATCTCTTGCAGACTGTGGCAGCCTAGAAGTAAGAGCCACGTGGGTGACACTGCCCTTAGGAAGCCGTTGGCCAGACACAGCACAAAGACGTGTCCTGCCAAGTGAGCTGCCACTTGCCACCTCTGTTGCAGCATTGCCTCGAGCAGAGGGGCTGCCCTTGGGCAGGCGCACTCTGTTCGTGCAGCGCGTGCATTTCTTGCCTTGAGCTTCATAGTAGCTCTGCCTCGCTGCCCTCCCTGTCCCCATGGCAGCACTCAGAGGCAGCGTGAGCCTGGTGTCCAGTAGCTGTTTGTGACTATGCTAATTGTGGGGAACCCTTATTTTTATTTCCTCTAGGTTTCTAGCAAATGGGATTAACCTGCTTCCCTGGTCCAGATAGTCACACACACTAACGTGGGTCTCTTAGATATTTGTGTGCACAGTGTGGTCACTCCCTCTCCCCAGGTCTTCTTTTGCAGTAGCCGGTGTAGGAGCTGTGAAACTGGAAATACTGGGCACTGTATTTACTTTAATTTTTTGGTTTTTTGTTAGCTTGAGGGGATGGCACAAGCTCTGCAGGCCTGGGCTGGCCACTGGGGCAGTGATGCTTTGAGAAGAGAGAGGGTTGGCCTGGCAGCCAGGAGGAGCAAGGAAGTCAGCCTGGGAATGCCCAAGCTTAATAACCACTCTAGTAGAGAAACCTATTTTTTCCCTGTAAAAATGTATGAATGTCAAAAGGGATCCTGTATTTTCTTAAACACTAAGTGTAACCTGCAGAAGAATAAAAATGTCTTAAACTGGACTTCTGTGAGTGCCCAGTCCTGTTTTGGGGGCACCAAAGCATCAGGGGTGGTTGGGTGCCTGCTGCCCAGAGGCAAAGGGTGCTGATCTCTAAATGGGGGTAATGCAGTCATTTTCCCTCATTCAACTTCTTGCCTTGTCTATTTCTACCATGTTGCTGGCTGACAAGGAATGGTGGAGGGCAGCAGCCCTTGCTAGGGGGCAGCAGCCCTTGCTAGGGGCACAGCCATCATTCCTGGGGCCTGCCCAGCATCGCTGCTCTACATGAAAGGTTTGGCAGAGCGGGACTCGCAGTTCACTTCCCACAAGGTCCACACAGCCTCAGCTGGCTTCCTGGGCAAGGAAGGGTTTAATGCTGTGTATTGAGTATAATGAATCGTGCTTGGGCTGTGGATGTGTGCTCTCAAACCTCAGCGGTGCCTGGCATGGCAGGGGTTCTGTGGTGGGAGGACAGCAGGCATTGGGCAGAGCACTCTGTTGGCAGCAGGAAGCTGGTCTCTGCTCCTGGCTCTGTGCCAAGGGAGCCAGCCAGGCCATGGGCACAGCCCTGCCAGGGCAGGGGTGTAAATACCAGGTGAAAGCTGTGCCACTTCCAATGTAGGGATGACATCAAACACAGCTACCTGCAGAATTTGGGCCAGGACTGTCCCAGCTCCTGCCTCTTTGGCCCATGTCTCCAAAGTCCCCAGGCATGTGGCCTTGAAGTGTACAATTTGCACACCTGAGTCAGTCGTGACACATAAGGGCTGCCAGTGCTTACTGGTGTGTCCCCCATGGTGGCTCTCCTGTGCCCCATTGCTCTGTGCAGCACACAGTTGCCCCTGAGCCAACCTCAGCTTGCTTCCAAGTGCTGCTGGGGCTTGTTGTTGGCCCATGGCCTGCTGCTGTGGTGAGATATTCTTTTGGCACTTGCCCTCAGAGATGGGCTTCGCTGTGCCAGCAGTGGCAGGACCTGTGACTGCTTGCCAGGAGCCCAGACTGCAGAGCTGGTGGCTTCCATTGGCATCCCTGAGCCATTGCTGTCCAAAGGGTTGCTCACCCCATCCCAGCTGCACAGTAGCATAACACCCTCTGCCCCAACGCCCTGCTGCCACTGCAGCCAAGGGCTGGAAGAGCTGGGGGGCAGCTGGCTGTGGGGTCCAGGGGCAGAGATGCCCCTGCTGCCCAGGAAAGGCCTTCACCCATCACAGGGAATCAAACTGCAGAATGTAAACTCACTGTCCCCGGCCTGTTCAGGAGGTGCTGCTCTCCATGTAGGTGAGACACTCAGGATTGTTTGCTGTAATTAGACACAATTAGAGCAGTGTCTCCTCATATTGGTGTTTTTATTGTGGTGCAACAGTGAGAGGTGTTGGGGGGCTGGCATGGGGGGAGTGATACATTGCCTGTGACCTGCGCTTCTGCTTTATTGTCTGGAATGATTCCATTACAACTATTTTGTGGCAGTAATAATACCCTGATAATTTTCTCCTCCTTCCCTGAGCTGTCAGCTGGGTAATTAGAACAAATAAACTTGAAAGCCTTCATTACTTTTAAAAAGTATTGCCTCTCTCCTGATTTGGTTTCCTGATGGCACATCCCCAGTTTGAGGAGGTGTGATGTATGATCCAGCCAGCATCTTCCTGTTGTACATGAGTGATGAGCTGCCCTATGTTAAATGAGGTTTCTTGGGTGAGCTGTGTGCAGGGCTGGGGCTGCTCTGGCATTATCCTAACAGCACTGAAAGGGCTCAGGTGGATGCTTTAAGGGTCTGTTGGGGAGAACATAAATCCTTCAAGAGCACAGTATGGTTGGTATGGCCACATCCCTGCCAGTGCTGGTGCTGGACCACCCAAGCCAGAGGTGTTAGGTGGTGGTTCAGGAGTTAATCACAGCAGATTACCCATCCCATGGAGTTCATAAATAACATGTTGGCCTCTCCAGGGGCTTAGACATCCACACTCACTGGGTGTCAGCCCTGAGCACTGTCTAAGCACCGGAGGAACTTCTCTCTGGCACAGGCTGAATGCACTGGCTACTACTTTAGGGCCTGCCTGGTATTTCCCGTCATGGTCCTACAACAAGTGCTGAGCACAAGCAACAGGGCAAGGACTGGCCCTGCATCTTCCCCAGTGGTGGCCAGGCCTTGGCTTCTGCAGGGGTGATGGTGGTGGGAGTGAATTACCAGCCCTGCATGAGGCTAGCCAGGTTTGGGGACATACTGGGTGTGCTGCAGACCCCATGTTGTGTTTCCTTGGTTTCCACCCTAGGAATGGGAGCCTGCTTGCTGTCAAACCCTTGATCAGTGGGCTGTGTGTGCTCTTCCCACCCCCTCGTTTACACTAACAGTAATTGCTAGGGGACCATCTGTCACCATTGGTGGAACCAAAGCTGGGTGAGAGGTAGTGGCCATGGCTAGTGTGGGGGCCCCGCAACATGGAGCAGAGAAGCAAAGCACTGGTGCTACTAGGATTCAGTGCTGTGGCAGCAGCATGTGGGATGCCATGGCCCCAGCCACAGCTGGAGCAGAGGGCACCACCAGGACAGTGGCAACTGGACTCCCTTGAGGTCCCCAGACCTGCTGTGCCATGGAGCCAACACATCTCCTGTGAGTCCTCCTTGCTGTGCAGATGGCCTGTGCTGTCCAAAATAACGTGCGGCTCCCAAGCAGCCACTTGGATTTCTGCAAAGGGATGGTGGGACCTTGCACAGCTCTGTTTCCTGTGGAGTGGGAGTGTGTTGGTGAGTAAACATTGCTCCTGCAGTGCTGGTAGTGACAGCTGAGCAGGGGAGTGCCACCTCCAGTGAATCCATCCCACTGGTAATTTGTGAGTTTGTTTTGGAAGTTATGCAGGGCCTGTACAAAGGCTGCCAGCAATATCTAGCCTGGCTATGGTGTGGATATGGGGGTACTCCTGCTCTCTAGCCTACACACCCTGAACAACAGTTCTTCCAGCACAGCAGCACAGGAGGCTCTTGCAGCCCCTTTAGAGCTGGGCTGTGCACTGGATGGAGGCACAGCGTGTCCCATGTGTGCCCTGTTCTTCCCTACACCATCCTAAACTCCCCCCATCTCCCAGATTTGCTCGATTTTCCTTCCTGGCACAGTTCTTTTTGCCCTAGCATTTGCCCCAATGTGCCCTCTCCTTCACCAGGACATGGCCAAGGATGTCCCTCTACCACCGCACGCAAAACACTAATGAGGACCTTAAGCCTGTTACGAGCTCCAGTGGATCAGGATGAGATATTAGTTGATTGAATCAAACCAACAACTAAATTATGAGGCTGATGCATTAATGAATCACCATAATGCAAGGGTTTCAAACTGAATTTTCCTTGGAAAAATGTAGGGTTGGTTGGGGTTTTTTTTTAATATTAGGGATATAGGAAGCAAAATCTGCAACTTTCGCTCTGGTGATGGTGCCACACCTTGTGAGTGTTGGCAGCTGGGGTCTGTGTCTGGGAAGCAGAGTGGGATAGCTAAATTTGTGCCGTGCACTTGTGTGTCTATGGGTGTGGAGCCGGGGTAGCAAGGGGTGTGACACCACTTGTACCTCCTGGAAGAGCGGGACACAGGGAAGCCCGTCCTCATTCACACGGTAAAGCCCATCCTTGCAGATGCCCAATGTGTGCTGCTTCCAGATGGGCACGGGGGAGTGGAAGATGCCCGTGGGGCTGCCAAGGCATGGCAGTGCTCCCTGCCTAAGCGCTGCTTTTGCCTGCCTCGCCCTTCTTGTCGGCGGCAGGGCAGCGGTCCCCTGGGCTCTCCTCGGGCACGGGGACACAGCCGGGCCCAGGGGACGCTGGCGGTGGCAGGGGGACCGTTCTGGCACCTGGTGCACGAGCGGGTCGGCAGGACCGGCTCAGTGAGCTCAGCAGGTGCGTGTTGTGCGCACGGTATCCCGGTGTCCGCGGGCCCTGCGAATTTGGCAGGGAGGCTCCGGCAGCCGCTCACCCGGGTCCGGCCGGTGCAGCCCCTCACACAGACAGCAGCGCTGAGCCCGCAGGGCTCACTCGCGGGCGGCACAGCCCGCTCCAGGGCCGACAGCGGCTGAGCTCCGCAGAGCACCCGGACGTCCCGCCGCGGTACGGAGCTCCAACCCCGGCATGCAGCGGCCACCGCCGCACGGAGCTCCAACCACGGCCTGTCCGCCCGCGCTCAAGATGGCGGCGCAGGGCGGGCGGGGGCGCGGCGGGGCGGGGCGGCGGGAGCCATGTTGGGGCTGCGGGAGGAGCCGCCACCACCCCCGGCAGCAGCGGCGGCGGCGGTGGTGGCGGTGGTGGTGGGGCAGGGGGCGGCCATCACCGGCGCGAGCGGGGGCGGCGCCGAGCCCATCGCCGTGCGCCCTGGCCGGGCGGCGGCCGCTGAGGCACCATGGCAGCGGCGGAGGAGCCGGTGGCCGCCCCGAGCCGCTCCTGCCGCCGCCGCCACCGGGAGCCGCGGCCGCCGCTGCTGCTGGTGCTGCTACCGCTCCTGCTGCTCTCTTTGTTCCCCTCCGGGCTGGGGGCTACCGCGCCGCCGCCGCCGGCAGGCTGGGGGCCGCCGGGCCGCTGGGGCTGTCCCGCCGCCGTGCCGTGCCGGGCGGCGGCCGTGCCCCCCGGGCTGCCCCCGGCGCCGCGCCGCCGGTCCCCGCCGCGCTGCCCGCCCCGCGCCGCCCAGCCGCGCCCGCTGCCCTTGGTCCCGGCGTCGGCCCCGGGGCAGCGGGCCCGGCGCGCAGCCCCGAACCGCCACCCGCTGTTCCCCCAGTACAACTACCAGGCGGAGGTGGCGGAGAACCAGCCGGCGGGGACGGCGGTGGTGGCAGTGGCGGCTCAGGACCCCGACGGGGGCGAAGCGGGGCGGCTGGTGTACTCCATGGACGCGCTGATGAACAGCCGCTCGCGGGATCTGTTCAGCATCGACCCGCGGGCCGGGCTCATCTCCACCACCCAGGCCCTGGACCGCGAGAGCATGGACCTGCACTACTTCCGAGTGACGGCCACGGACCACGGGACACCGCGGCTCTCCGCCACCACCATGGTGGCCATCACTGTGGCTGACCGCAACGACCACGACCCCGTGTTCGAGCAGGGCGAGTACCGGGAGACCATCCGGGAGAACGTGGAGGAGGGATACCCCATTCTGCAGCTGCGGGCCACCGACGTCGACTCCTTGCCTAATGCCAACATCCGCTACCGCTTCGTCAATGAACGGGCTGCCTACGACGTCTTTGAGATTGATGCCCGCTCCGGCCTCATCACCACCAGCGGGCCGGTGGACAGGGAGAAGATGGAGAAGTACTCCCTGGTGGTGGAAGCCAGCGACCAGGGCAGGGAGCCGGGGCCGCGCTCCGCCACTGTCAAGGTCTACATCACGGTCCTTGATGAGAATGACAACATCCCTCAGTTCAGCGAGAAGCGCTACATTGTCCAAGTGAGGGAGGACATACGGCCCCACACCGAGATCCTACGTGTCACCGCCACGGACCTGGACAAGGACAACAATGCGCTGGTGCACTACAACATCATCAGTGGGAACAGTCGGGGCCAGTTCTCCATTGACAGTGTCACTGGGGAAATACAGGTGGTGGCCCCCTTGGATTTTGAGGTGGAGCGGGAGTATGCCCTGAGGATCCGGGCTCAGGATGCGGGGCGTCCTCCTCTTTCTAACAACACTGGCATGGTGAGCATCCAGGTGGTGGACATCAATGACCATGCCCCCATTTTTGTCAGCACCCCTTTTCAAATCTCTGTCCTGGAGAATGCTCCCCTTGGCCACTCTGTCATCCACATCCAGGCCGTGGATGCAGACTACGGCGAGAACTCACGCCTGGAGTACAAACTGACAGGGGTCTCAGCTGACACACCCTTTGTAGTGAACAGTGCCACAGGGTGGATCACAGTCAGTGGGCCCTTGGACCGGGAATCGGTCGAGCACTATTTTTTTGGGGTAGAGGCTCGTGACCATGGCTCTCCATCTTTGTCTGCCTCAGCCAGCGTCACCATTACTGTCATGGATGTCAACGACAACCGCCCTGAGTTCACCCAGAAGGAATACTTCATCCGCCTGAACGAGGATGCAGCTGTGGGCACCAGCGTCCTCAGCGTCACAGCAGTGGACCGGGATGTGAACAGTGCCATCACATACCAGATCACAGGAGGCAACACGCGGAACCGCTTCTCCATCAGCACGCAGGGTGGGCTGGGGCTCATCACTCTGTCTCTGCCGCTGGACTACAAGCAGGAGAGGCGCTATGTGCTCACCGTGACAGCCTCTGATCGTACCCTGCGTGACAACTGCCACGTTCACATCAACATCACTGATGCCAACACGCACAGGCCTGTGTTCCAGAGCGCCCACTACTCCGTGAGCATCAATGAGGACCGGCCTGTGGGCAGCACTGTGGTTGTGATCAGTGCCACGGACGATGACGTGGGGGAAAACGCCCGCATCACGTACTACCTGGAAGACAGTGTCCCTCAGTTTCGTATTGATCCAGACTCTGGGGCCATCACTCTCCAGGCACAACTGGACTATGAGGACCAGGTTACGTACACGTTGGCTATCACTGCCAAGGACAATGGGATCCCCCAGAAGGCAGACACCACATATGTTGAAATCATGGTGAATGACGTTAATGACAATGCCCCCCAGTTTGTCAGCCCTCATTACCAGGGCATAATCTCTGAGGATGCACCTCCCTTCACCAGCGTGCTCCAGATCTCTGCCACCGACCGGGATGCCCACACCAATGGGCGAGTGCAGTACACCTTCCAGAACGGGGAGGATGGGGATGGAGACTTCACCATCGAGCCCACCTCGGGGATCATCCGCACCGTGCGCAGGCTGGACCGCGAGAACGTTCCTGTCTATGAACTGACTGCCTACGCTGTGGACAGGGGCATCCCTCCTCAGCGAACTCCTGTCCACATCCAGGTTACCATTCAGGATGTGAATGACAATGCCCCTGTCTTTCCTGCTGAGGAGTTTGAGGTCTTGGTTAAAGAGAACAGCATCGTAGGCTCTGTGGTGGCCCAGATCACAGCTGTTGATCCGGATGAGGGACCCAATGCCCAGATCATGTACCAGATTGTGGAAGGCAACATCCCTGAGATATTCCAGATGGACATCTTTTCTGGAGAGCTCACAGCCTTGATAGACCTGGATTATGAGACAAAACCTGAATATGTTATTGTAGTGCAGGCCACCTCTGCTCCTCTGGTCAGCAGAGCTACAGTCCACATCAAACTCATTGACCAGAATGACAACAGCCCTGTTCTGAAGAACTTCCAAATCCTGTTCAATAACTACGTGTCCAATAAGTCCAACACCTTCCCCTCGGGGGTCATAGGGAAGGTCCCAGCATATGACCCAGATGCATCTGACCACCTCTTCTACAGCTTTGAGCGGGGAAATGAACTACACTTGTTGATTGTAAATCAATCGAGCGGGGAGCTGAGGCTGAGCCGTAAGCTGGACAACAACCGTCCGCTTGTGGCCTCCATGCTGGTGACTGTCACAGGTAGGGAGTTAAAATCATTAAATCTTCAGTACAGTACGTTTAGGGGGCTCTGCGAGGTCCCTCTGGGGAAGCCCATTGAGCGTTGGGGGTTGGGTTGGGGACTGGTAACAGGATTTGGATTGGGAATCCATTTCAGTCAGAGAGTACTGCTGGAGCGGTGTGCAGGCTGGCATGGGAAGCAGGCTGCTGAGCAGTGCTCTGTTAAGGGGCCAAGGCTGGAAATGGTCTGCAAGAACAAAGCATCGTTACTGAGCTGTGAGATCACTTCTGGATGCTAGTGAGGCACCTTTGGAGGTGGTGTGGCCAGCCAGATTGTGTTGTGTGCTGTAGGGTGGTGGCCTAGGACAGAGGTGGTTCACAGGATGGCCAGGCTGCTGGCCCAGGGGCTGATACACTGCTTGGCTCCCAAGCCCAGGTGGCTCTTCTCTCTGCCGGGAATAAATGCTATCCTGGCTCTGCACAGGAGGCAGGGATTGAGCTCAGTGCAGCAGGAGCCCTCTTAAACACCCATCTGCCAGTAGCAAACAGCTCAGTCTGGATTCTGGCTTCGGTACCTGCCAACACTTGCTTTACGGGGTGGCTTCTAAAACCTGGTACCACCTTTCTGCAGCCAACTTAGTGGTGCAGGGGACAGCTGTGACAAGCCCGAGTGCAGTGCCTGAACTCTTGCACAGTGTGTTGTTGGAGTATCCAAATGCAGATGCTAGCTGTAGCGAGGGGTGGCTTTGTGGGGTGTTGGGGTGCCCTCTAGCCCAGCTGAGGACAGAACAAAGATAGATCTAGGAACTTGCCTGTGAGCAAGCAGAGTTTGGACCTGGAGCTGGCAGAGCCTGAGCTTTGCCTTCACCACTAGCCTTTCTTAGCTGGTGGATGCATGATGTGAAATGGAGGCATCTGTCCATTGCTGAACCATGGAGCGGCTGTGGGAGGGAGGGAGGGAGGGCGAGAGCCCTCTCTGGAGGGGCCAAGCACTGAATTGCCAGCAGTGCCTGGGGAGCATCACATCTAAACTGTGATGCTCCCCTGACCATCGCTACCAGCTGCCTTCCCTTTGAGCTCTCTCGATCTGGCTTTTTCAGTAAGAGGAGGATCCCTTTCAAAAGATGGAGCGAGAGCTTTAAAAGGAGACCTGTTCAAGGCAATGCTGTATGAGCAGCACCAGCCTGGCAGTGGGCTGGGGCTCTGTGGGGGCTAATTGTAGCCGCAGGGCTGGCCGAGAGGGGCTGCAGGCGAACACATGCCCATTGCTGGAGGTGGGGGTGGTTTTGACCTTTCCAGCTTCTGCCCCAGTATGTTTATGCAAGCCCTGCCTCCTCACACACTTAACCCTGCACAAAGGCAGGAGACAATCACATCCTGAAGTCCTGTATGAGCCGCCTCGTGGCAAGGGGGCCCTTGCAATTAGAATGTCGTCATCTTCCAGCGGGAAGGGAGAATGGGAGAGGTGTGCTCAAGAAGGAGGGGAGAAGATGGAAGGGGAAGAGCTGTTCTGGCGAGGGAAGTGAGATGCTGGAAAATGGGCCTTTTGTTGGCTTTTATATTGGCTGTGGAGGTGGAAGTATAGTTTGGTTTTTCAGTCTTTGTTGTTGGAAGCCCCCCGCCCAGCTGGCAGCCCCGCCAGCCCCATGCTGTTGTGTGTGCAGAGAGGGTGGGTGTGCAAAGCTGGCAGCCAGGACTTCAGACCCGGCTGCATTGTCTGCCCGGACACTGTGCAGTGACAGAGACCCTTCCTGCTGCTGGAAGGCAGCAGTAGCACCTGCATGGGTGCCCCGAGGGCCAGCATGCTAGGAGGGAGTGGCTTCCCTGCCTTTATGGTGCATTTAAGGGAGGCTGAATCCCCCTAAAACACAGGGCAAGGGGCTGTTTTGCCTGCCTGTGAGCTGTGCGTATTCTTAGCACAGCCCCTTGTAGGAGGCAGAATAAACCAGTGCCTTTCCAGTGGGGTTCATAGCCTCAAAACTGACCTCAGCTTCTCATAGGCGTGTGGACACCTCTGGCTGCTAAATTCTGCTCTTGGCTGCTGAGGATGCAGGGCATTGGGATGGAGGGGCTGTCCATGGCCAGCAGCACCGGCCAAATCAGGGCAATGTAAGAGACTGACATCATTGATTTTAAACCATTTCAGACTGGTTTCTCTGGGCTTGGTGGCAAGTGTGGAGGCTCAGCTGCAGGAGAATGACATTCATCTTCTGTGCTGGGTGATGGGAGCCTGATTTACTTTCAAGATCTCTTAACTGGTAAAGTATTATCAAAATGTTGAGAGGTCTGCAAAAGCCCTTCAGCAATGGTGAGGAATGCTCACCATACCGGTACCCATCTGTTTTCCTGGCTTCTCTATCTGGAAATCTTTTACTGTTCCTCACTTGCAAACATGAAAGTCACTCTGTCTGTCCCCAGAGCACCCTTGCTGTGTCTGGAGTGGCCATTGCCATCAGAATAGTGGTTTTTGCTCTCTTGGACACTGTTGCTACCACTCAGAAAAGGACATGGAGCTCTTTGTTGCTTTTGAAGCTGGTTATTGCCAGTCTTGGAATTGCAAATACAATGCCCTAATGCTGTCCAGCACAAGGGTTAGAGCCCCTGGTCCCTTTTACTTGCTCCATTCTCTGTAGCTGTGTTTCTAGGACTCCTAACTCTGCTGCATGAATATTCACCAGGCACCAGCTCTCCAGCCACAGGATTTAATCAGAATGGCTAAGCATTCGTGATTAAAATGCCTCCCATGGGGGGTCAGTGCCTCCAGCCAGCTTTGGGCTTTCTTCTGGTAGCTTTATTTTTTTTTCTTTCCCCATTTGTAGTGGGTCATTCTCTTAACCATCTGCTTCCCTCTGCTTGGAGGGAGGAGGCAGCCTTGGGTGTGATGCTGAGGTGGGACAGTGTCAGAGGGGGGCTCACTGAGGAGGGCTGTAGGGCCAGGCCTGGCTCCACATTGCTGTGGACAACCAGGAAAGGGATGCTTGGCTTTCCTGCTGTGGGCTGGACAATGCCAAAGGCATCAGGTACCCTCCAACTCACGTTCTTCCCCGGGCACAGGCTCCTTGCTCTTGTGAGGCATTACTAGCCTCCAGCCTGCCCCAGGATGCCCTCAGCATCGTGTCAGCCAAGGCCTAATAACAGCCATAAATCAGGCAGATACCTGATATCAGCAGCCCCTGGGGAGAGTGAGAGCTGTCCCCAGCCTTGTGGTTGCTGCTGGGAGAGGAGACCAGACCCAGCTGTGTGCTGAGGAGGGATCTGGTGTCAAAGTGATGGCATCCTGGGATACTGTCTCACCAGGTAATTCCTCAGGGAAAGCTGCCAGGCTGATGGTGGCTTGGGGAGCATCTTACCCCAAGTGTGACTTGTGTTTTTCTTAACACTTCTTCCTCCCAAGGTCTGGGTGGTCTCAGTACCCCATGAGACTCTTGCAGAGAGAATGTGCCTTGGGGAGTGCAGGTGATGATGCCAGTTCCTTGCCTTGAGCCCAGACAGATCTAGATACCCTGGCATGTCCAACCAGATGCTGAATAGAGCTGTTTTGTTGCTGCTGCTCATGCTGCCCTCTGTGCCAGAGCAGGCAGGATGTCACACAGAGGAATGCTTTCTCACTTTGCTTCTATTTGAGGTGGAGCAGTTTGACTTCAGAGAGAAGCAACCCCCCTTTCCTCCAGGAGATTAGCTCCTGGGTGACTGTACTGGCATGCTGCTCCCCCAGCCTGGAGCCAGCCTTATCTCCAGAGCACCAGTCCTGGCACAGAGGCTGCTGCTTGTGCAGGAGTTTGCAGGGTCACTAGAAAGCTTTCAGTTTCTGAAGAGTAGAAGAGAGAGGTGGAAGAAAGGGAGATGTTTCAATTTGTAAATCCTCCTGCACTGCAAACTTCAAACAGAGCTGAGGGAAATGAAAAGGCTTTGCAGCACAGCAGCCTTGGGAAGGGAAAAACGCTAAAGGTGGCTTTGTATATGAGCTTGGAGCTGGGGCATGGATGAAGGACGAGTGGCTGGCATTTGCACACCTGATCCTTGTCAGGGATGGGGCTGACTGGGGCACAGAAATCCTGCTGCTCCTTGTGCCTCCTTACACTGGGCTGGAAGAGGTGAAGCACATAGGGGAGGTTACAGCAAGGCTTGGGATCCAGGAGTAGTCATGGGAGTCACTGTTGGGGTGTGCTGATGTAACTTGTCTTGGTATGATGCTGAAGAGCTAGTTTTCCAAGGAAATATGGGGGTTTGAGGCTCTCAGGTGAATGTAGGGTGGGAGATGGGAATAACAGGTGACAGGTGTGTGCTGCTAATACCCATGGGGCACCAGTGTTGGGGTGCTGGCAATTGGTTGGAAGATGGATTACTCATTTCAAGAGCGATGAGGTTCTCAATGAGCCCCATCAAGCATTTCTGGGGCCACCAAGGTTGGCACAGTCTTGCCTTGCCATGGTGAAGCCTGGGTCTGCCTGCTGAAGCCTGTGCTGGAGGCCCAGAAGGAGGGAACCGGGTGATGGAGGCATCCTCCTGGGGTCAGCAGACAGGCTTCTCCCAGCTGGTTGCCCTGGCCAAAGCTGCTAGCAGAGCTGTCTGGGGTATCCTGAGGTGTAAGGATCCGTTGGGTCTCTGGGAGTTGGGTAGGTGGGGTGAGACAGAGGCCCATGATCACAGGTCTGCCAGGATGGAAGCTGCAGCATTGTCCATTTGGGCTGTGCTGTGCTGCCTCTACCCCTGCAGCCTGAGCTGCTGGCTGGGAGTGCCTCCGATGTGCACCCTGAGCTGCTGCTGCTGCTGCTGGCCAAGGTCCTGGGAGAGAGCGGGAAGGAATGATCCAGTGTCCCTGCGTGCTCCTCTGCTCCTGCCTGGGAGATTGAAGGATCCCAAAGGGAAGGAGTTTGTTTCCAAGGAAAATAGAGATTAAAGAGAATTAAACAAACCAGAGATGGTGTGAGAGAGGAAGAGATGCAGAGCAGATGGTGAGAAGGGGGGAAGCAGGGAGACCAGCACAAAAGCTTGGAAGAGCCTGGAGGAGAGAGGAAGGAAATGGCAGGAGGAGAGCACAGGAAAAGGCAGCATGGGGAAGGCAGACAGGGCACAGCAGGGAAGCAAAACACCCCAGGCCCTGGCATCAGCTCCTGTGTTTGCCAAACCTCCTGCTGGGACTTCCTTCTGTTTCTGAGCACCTTTGCTCCTGAGAGCTCAGTTTGCTGCCGAGATCCAGGACGAGGAGAAAACATGAGAGTTATTTCAGTGGAGAGCCTGGTGGGGGGGAGAAGGTGCAGCCACACCAGCCACTCGCCCTCCATCCCAGGTGGCCCCTGCTAGTCTCTGGGGCTGTGGCTCCAAGCTTCCTTACAAAGGACTCAGTCCTGCTGGGGGCCACACTGGGGTGCAGGGCTCTCCCTGGGCTGGGAGGGAGGAGACCCCCCAGGAGGTGCAGCATGTTCCTGTTCCCTCCAACAGACGGGATCCACAGCGTGACAGCTCAGTGCGTCCTGCGGGTGATCATCATCACGGAGGACATGCTGGCCAACAGCATCACGGTGCGCCTGGAGAACATGTGGCAGGAGCGCTTCCTCTCCCCGCTGCTGTCCTCCTTTCTGGAAGGAGTGGCCACTGTACTTGCGACACCCAAGGAGGACATCTTCATCTTCAACATCCAGAACGATACGGACGTGGGTGGCACGGTCCTCAACGTCAGTTTCTCGGCACTGGCACCGCGGGGTGGGCGCTACTTCAGCTCGGAGGAGCTGCAGGAGCAGCTGTACATGAAGCGCATGGTGCTGACTGGCACCTCCATGCTGGAGGTGCTGCCCTTCGATGACAACGTGTGCCTGCGGGAGCCCTGCCAGAACTACATGAAGTGCATCTCCGTCCTCAAGTTCGACAGCTCCGCCCCGTTCATCGCCTCTCACTCCACCCTCTTTCGGCCCATCCACCCCATTGCCGGCCTGCGGTGCCGCTGTCCCCAGGGCTTCACCGGCGACTACTGCGAAACGGAGATCAACCTGTGCTACTCCAACCCCTGCCTGAATGGGGGGATCTGCACCCGCAAGGAGGGGGGATACACCTGCGTCTGCCGGCAGCACTTCAGCGGTGAGTGCTGGGCTGGGCCCTGGGGCAGGACTGGGTGTGTCCCTTGCTACACCTGTCACCATGGAGGGTGCTCTTCCCACCAGGGCAGTGGGTGCCAGAACCTCGCTGTGCCTGCACAGGCCCAGCTCTGCTCCCAGCTCTGCTCCCATCTCTCTGTGTTTCCATGGTGCTGCATGTGCAGGGCTGAGGTTGCCATAGAAATCTGTCTTGTAGGGTGTTGGCATGGAGGACTCTTGGGGACCCTGGTCATCACTTTCCAGCCCTTCTCACAGAGCAGGAGGACTAAGCTGCACTATGCTAGGCTGGAGCACAGGAGGTTTCTTGGCTGTGCCCCATGCTAGGAGGATGATGGGCTCTGGGACCATTGGAGTCTGTCTGCTGGTTTCAGCCTGAGCCAGCCTTCATCTTGTCTGGCCCCATGTGCAGTGGCTGAGCTGCAACCCACCCAGAGCAGAAGGGGAGGCTGGGCTCAGGTGCCCTACCAGGCAGGATCTGATCCAGCCAGATCTGGTCCTAGCTGGGGCGGCTGGCAGGGGAATTCACAGTCCAGCCAGTGTCTTGTCACAAGTTCCCAACAGGCTGTGGAGAACTGGCAACTGGGGGATGAGGGGAGATGGCCTCTGGCGACTGAGAAGGGATCCCTTGCCTTGCTCTCACTGCCGGGAGGGAGCATGGCAGCAGATGGCTGCCTGGAGCTCTTCTGTAGGTGGCTCCTGGTGAGATAAGCAGAGGCAGTGGTAATTAACCTCCAGCATTTGAAGTGTGAACAGCCATTAGCAGAAGGGTTAATGAGCTCATTTGCCTGTCACTTCATGCTGTCTCCTCATCCTCCTTGTGTATCACAGAGCAAGTAATGGGAGCATGGCCTGGGGTGTAGGACTTCAGCTGAGTGGTTCCCTGAGTTCCGTGGGGCTAGCACAGGAAAAGGGGCTGACAGATGCCCTGCACTGCACTGTTGCTGGCGTGGGGCATCCCTGTTACCCATGCCAGCAAGGTACCAGGGTATTTGTTGTTCCCCATGTGGCTCTCACTTGCATGCAGTGTTTGGGATCTCGCAGTGCCATGGGTGATACTTCTATAGCTATTGACAGGAGCTCAGTGGCACTGGGCTTTCCCCACACGCCAGAGACAGGACTGAGATGCCTGTCCCAGGTTTGTGTGGTGGCAGGGCTCAAGGAGGCACTCTCAGCATTACCGGGACTTCCCTGGCTTGCTTCTCCATTCTTAGGACTGTGCAGCAGCCCAGCTGTGGCCAGTGTCCTCCTGTTGCACTCCCATGCTGTACTGGATCCAAAGTTGCCCCTTCAGCCAGACCTGGCATCACACCTAGCCCAGTGGCTTGTGCTGGGCTGGCAGTAGTTGCTAACTCACTGACTACTGTGGGGAACACCTGGCTAATACTTGGGTTGCCGTACCCTTCACTGGCCCCCACCTGCTCCACAGACTCCTTCCCTTCAGCTGCCCTGTCCTGAATCCTGAGGCCTGGCATTCCCAAGACAAGGAGCACATGGGTGGCTGCTGTGTATGTGTCCCAAGCCTGTGTCCTTGCTCCTGCAGGTGAGAACTGTGAGGTGGACAGCCGTGCGGGGCGGTGCGTGCCCGGCGTGTGCCGCAACGGTGGCACCTGCACCAACGGCGCCGACGGCGGCTTCCGCTGCCAGTGCCCGGCCGGCGGCTTCGAGGCGCCCTTCTGCGAGGTGTCCACGCGCTCCTTCCCACCACGCTCCTTCATCATGTTCCGGGGCCTGCGCCAGCGCTTCCACCTCACCCTCTCCCTCTCGTGAGTTCTCTCTTTCCTCCACTGCACACCAGCATCCTTGGTTCACCTGGCCCTGCTCTGGTGGCTCTTGTGCTGGGCCAATCCGAGAGCTGCCTGATGCTCTCCAGACCCCTGTGCTACTGACTTTGCTTCCCCATGGGGCTGCCCTGGCACCTTTTGCCAAAGGGCTCTGAATCTGCACTGGGATCAGCTCATCCCTTCCTGCAGTGCCTCTGCCTTTGCTGCTGCCAGCTCCCTTCCTGCAGTGCCTCTGCCTTTGCTGCTGCCAGCTCTCTGCCCCCGTGCTCAGGTCTTAGTGTCTCTGTGCTGGGATGCTGGTGCATGCCACAGCAGAGGGGGGATCTACACGTGCTCCTTGTACACACCCTGCCCTCCTTCTTTCTACCCTGCCCCAGGTTCAGCACTGTGGAGCCCAGTGGCCTCCTGCTCTACAATGGGCGTTTGAATGAGAGGCACGACTTCCTGGCAGTGGAGATCATCCAGGGGCAGGTCCAGCTGAAGTACTCCACAGGTACGCTTGGCCCTGCCTGTTGTGGGATTTGTGTCATGGGAGCTGTGAGAACGCCTGCACTGAGTGGTGAGAGAAGGGTGCTGCCCTGGATGGAACCTGTGCTCAGGAAGCAGGGTTAAGAAGTGTTGGTGAGCTTCAGTGGATAGCACAGGGGATGAGCTGTGTGTATCAGGACTCTCCCTGGGCTTAGGAGTGCAGCTTGACATCAGACTCTTTTGGTGTCTCTGCTGCTGTTCTGCTCTGTTGTGTCTCTATGAGCTTCTCAAGTCCATCAGCAGCACAGTGGGTTTGGTGCCTTAGGAAGGGTGGGAACGTCTGAAGGCTGTCTGGCTTCCCTCAGCCTGCCATCATCCCTGTCTCCTCAGGAGAGTCCAGCACAGTAGTGAGCCCCTACCTGCCAGGGGGTGTGAGTGATGGGCAGTGGCACACGCTGCAGCTTCGCTACTACAACAAGGTATGTGTGCCCCAGCTGTCCCCAACACTCATGGCTCTCTCTCCACAAGTGAGCGGTTCTGGCTCTCCTGTTCTCTGGCTCTGTCCCATGGCAGGGGCTCTGTCGAGAAGATAGAGGAGGTTTTCAGCCCTTAGGGATGGATGCAGTGGAGCAGACAGCTGGGTACAAGGACAGATTGACACTCAGGACCTCATTTGGAGGCTGCAGAAATGTTCTCCATGCAGTGTCCTTGCCCATGTCCCTCTCTGGGTGCTGCTTGCTGGGCTCAGCCAGAGTTTTCCCTCCTGCATTGCTCACACCTCCAGGAGCACAGCTGAGCCTGGGCCGTGCTCAGGCCTTTCCTTGCTGTTGTGTGAACCCTTGGGTGCTTGGGTCTGGGGCATGTGTGCTGCTGACACCCTTCATTTGCTTTCAGCCCAAGGTCAGCACCCTGGGGGTGGTGCAGGGCCCCTCCAAGGACAAGGTGGCCATCTTGACAATAGATGAATGTGATGCTTCAGTGGCCCTGCAGTTTGGCAGTGAGATTGGAAACTACTCCTGTGCTGCAGAAGGTGTGCAGACCAGCTCGAAAAAGTGAGTTCCTTGGAACTGCTGTGGTGAGGCGAAGTGGTCCCCTGAGGAGCCAGGCCTTCACATCCAGGACTTTGGCTGTGTGTGCCTGTCTCTGTGGATGTCTGCTTCCCAGCCCCATGCACTTGGGAGCTGGCTTGCCCAGTGTGAGGTCACTGTACCTCTTAAAGCCCTGGTTCTGATCCTGCAGGTCCCTGGACCTCACAGGTCCCTTGCTCCTTGGAGGGGTCCCTAACCTGCCAGAAAACTTCCCCATCACTCACCGGGACTTTGTGGGATGCATGAGAGACCTGTTCATCGATAGCAAACGCATCGACCTGGCCTCCTACATTGCCAACAATGGAACTGCTGCAGGTACCAGTGCCTTTGCTTCTGCCAGCCCCTGCCCAGGGAATGGATTGTCCTTCTCCACAGCAGTGCTGCTGGGCTGTAACAGCATCACAGCACCACAGCTGGAGCTGTGCAGATTCTCACTAGAGAACAAGGCCGTCAGGTCCCCCTAAATGATCCAGTGTCCACCTCAGCTAATGTTCTGGGACTGTCCTCTGATCCTAAGTGCAGAGTCTGTTGAGCTGGCTGACCTGAAAGATACTAGATCATCAGTCCAGCTTTACAGTGTCTTTGTTCTGACATAAGAAGCACCAACAACCTTAATCCACATCCCTGAGCAAGCAGGGTCTGTGTGAAGACACTGAGCACAGGGCTTGCCCCTCTGAGCCAGGGAAAAGGCCAGCAGGCAGTGTTGCCTTTCCATGTGGGCTGGGGGAAGGTGGTGAACTGGTTGAGGCTGATACAGATGACTTTGATACCTCCAGGTTGTCATGCCAAGCACACGTTCTGTGACTCCAACCCCTGCAAGAATGGTGGCACCTGCTCTGTCAGCTGGGGGACCTACTCCTGCCTCTGTCCTGTTGGCTTTGGGGGCAAAGACTGCCGCCATGGTGAGTGAGTGGGCACTGCTGGGCACGGGCAGGGTGGGTATGCACGGGGCTGTGCTGGGGTTGCTGTGGAAGCAGAGTAATGGATCCATGTGAGATGAACTAACTCTGCTGTCCCTGCATCTAGTGCTCTCTGTGAAGTGCTCTTTCCTTCTCCTCACCTCCACTTTCCTTTCCAGCCATGCACCATGCCCACTATTTTCAGGGCAACAGTGTCCTGACCTGGGACTTCAAGGCAGACGTGAAGATCTCGGTGCCGTGGTACCTGGGGCTGGCGTTTCGGACACGCCAGCAGGATGGGGTGCTTCTGCAGGCCCATGCAGGCCAGTACACCACCCTGCTCTGCCAGGTATGGCCACAGCCTCAGCCACAGCACCATGGCCCAGCCTCTGCTGCTGCCATGCCGCAGGAGAGCATGGGGAACTTGTTCTTCCTGCTGGCTCTATCCCAAGCAGAGGGTAGTTGAGGGGAGAGGCATTTAGCAGGGATGGATTTCCCACCCCATGCTTTGATGGAGGGTAGGCTGGAAGCAGCCAGAGTTGGTGAGGTCTTTGCTCACTGCTGGCATTGCTGTTCCCTTTCTGCAGCTGGCTGGGGGCCTGCTCTCCTTCATGGTGAGCAGGGGGTCAGGGCGCAGCACCAGCCTCCTCCTGGACCAGCTGCAGCTTAGTGATGGGAAATGGCACGACCTCCAGCTGGAGCTGCGGGATGTCCACAACGGGCGAGACTCACGCTATGTCATCACCCTCACCCTGGACTTTGGGCTCTACCAGGTGGGTGCTGCTTAAGACCCTGAGACCAGGACAGGAGCTGTGTGGGGTGCTTGGCAAACACAGCTGGAGCTATGTCTCTGTACACCCTGAGAAGGCTAGGACAGGGCTGCTGCCCATTGCCTCATGTTGCTCCCTTCTGCAGGACACAGTCGTTGTGGGAAATGAGCTGCATGGCCTGAAGGTGAAACACCTGCATGTGGGGGGAGTCCTGGGCTCTGGCGAGGTGCAGAATGGGCTGAGGGGCTGCATACAGGTGAGTCCATTGCTCTGAGCCTTCTCTTTTCAGTGGGTCAGTTATGTGGAAAGTTGGAAATGCAAGTCTTGCAGCTGCTGCCAGCAGTTTTATCCATCCTGCTGGTGTCACTTCTCCCTCTGCGCATTCGAGGCTCTGAGGTGCCATGGGGCATCATTAAATAGGGAGGATGGGGAGTGGCTGCTGGGAGTTTGTGGAAGGCAAGGGAACTGGAACCTCATGTGTCTGTCCTAGCTTCACTGTGAGTTTGTCACCTGCACTGCAGGGTGTGCGACTGGGTGACAGTGTCACTGGGATTGTGCTGCCCAAGCCTAACCATGCCCTGCGGGTGGAGGCTGGCTGCAGTGTACCAAGCCCCTGCGACTCCAACCCCTGCCCAACCAACAGCATCTGCAAGGATGAGTGGCAGAGCTACTCCTGTGTCTGCCAGCCAGGTAGGACCTGCAGCATCCTGCCACTCCTCTGCTCTTCATGCCTGCTTATCTTTTCCTCTCTCCCCTGTGACTCTTTCCTGGCCTGTGACTGCTGACCTGTCCATGCCTTGGGCAAGTCACATCCCTGTCAGACACTCATCAGTTTTTCTGGAGGGCAGAATCTCTCCTGAGCCCCATGAATTCACTCCTTGGTACTCTGGCACCTCTCAGGGAGAAGGTATTTGCTTTACATGATGGTCTCTGTCCACACCTCAGGGTACTATGGAGGGGACTGTGTGGATGTGTGTCATCTCAACCCCTGCAAGAACAAGTCGGTGTGCCGCCGCAAGCCAGGCTCACGCCTGGGCTACGTGTGCGAGTGCAGTGGGAACTTCTTTGGGCAGTACTGCGAGCACAGGTAAGACACAGGACAGCATCGTGGCCTTTGGGCCTGGCTCCATACTGGCCTCTCATCCTGGATATGTAATCAGGGACTTCTCAGTGCCACTTTCCTCCTTGGAGCTGCTGAGCAGCTGGACTGGTGGCAGAACAAGCCCGGGGGAATTTGGTTGTTGTAATATCAAAGCTGTTTCTCTCCCTAGGATAGACCAGCAGTGTCCGAAGGGCTGGTGGGGAAACCCCACCTGTGGGCCCTGTAACTGTGATGTGAACAAGGGCTTTGACCCCGACTGCAATAAAACCAACGGGCAGTGCCACTGCAAGGTGAGGGGCAGCTGTGCCAATGGGGACATGGACCATGGCTTGCCTGAAACCCTGCTTGTTCTTGATGCTGTTCCTTGTCCCCCCACAAACGCCTGGCAGTTGCCCAGGCCCTGTTTTGTGTGCCTGAATCTGGGCTGGATCCTTGCTCAGCTCCTCTGTACAGCCTTCCTGGCCCAACTTGATGATGATGGGGGCAGTGGGGTGCTTGAAAATCAGGAAAACCTTGGCCTTCTCTGGCTCCAGGGGTTCCCCAGCCAGCCTTGGCTGCTGTCCCATTGGGCTCTCTGTGACTGTCCTCATCTCCTGCCAGGACTTCCACTACCGGCCCAGAGGCAGTGACACCTGTCTGCCCTGTGACTGCTACCCCGTGGGCTCCACCTCTCGCTCCTGTGACAGGGAGAGTGGCCGGTGCCACTGCCGGCCTGGGGTCATTGGCCGCCAGTGCAACAGCTGTGACAGCCCTTTTGCCGAGGTGACACCCAGTGGCTGCGAGGGTGAGTGTGGGCACGAGAGTGTGGGCATCTGGTGCCGCAGGGCTTGGTGTCAGTGGCCTGGCCCTGTGACCAGTGTGTCTCCACAGTGCTCTATGATGGCTGTCCCAAAAGCCTGAAGGCGGGTGTGTGGTGGCCCCAAACCAAGTTTGGCTTCTCGGCTGCAGTGCTGTGTCCTAAAGGCTCCTTGGGTGAGTGGGGGATGTGATGGAGAGGGGAGGGGGCAGCCTGGCTGTTTTTGTAGTAGCCCTGGCAATATCACTCTGTTCTTGCACTTCCCAGTCCTGTTCAGCTGGGCTTGAAGTGTGGGAGAAGGAAGTTGGAGGAGAAAATGCTACAGCCTGGGGAAGAGCAGAGAGCAGAGGGTGCTGGCCATAGGACTGGGGTTGGGTAAAAGCTGTAGAGTGTAAGACCCATCACCCAGCCATGTGGCTTTGCTGTTCCCTCAGTCTTGGTCCCCATCTTCTTCCTGCTGCTTTTTGGGTTCACCAGGCTTGAGGCTGAGGTCAGGCCTAGCATAGCACCTGCAGTGCCTTGCTGTGGCTCCACCAGTCCCATCCCCGTGTGCCCTGCAAGGGAAGCAGGGCACAGTGTGCTGTCAGGTGAATGTTGAGTAGGAGTCAGTATCCTGATCTGGAGGAGGTAAAGCTGTCCTCAGTGACAGAAAAGGTGTCAGCAGGGTGTCTGGGAGCATAGGGCAGTGCGAGCCTCAGGGGACAATACAAACCCTGTCCTTCCCCAGCCGTTCGCCCCCGGAGGAGGCAGGTTCGGCTCCTAACTGTTGTCGCTTCTCTCCCCGGTTCTCTCGCCCTCCGTGCACAGGCTTGAGGGGTGCAGGTAAGGTTGTTCCCATCTCCTTCCCCCTGTGCTGTAAGGGCTGCACCACACGGCTTTCCCTCCCTGCTCCCTGCCTGGCACCCTGCACACCCCTGCGCTTTCCCCACTGCTTCTGGAGCTGCCAAGGGTTTTCCCAATGCTTTGCCTGGTCTCACCGCTCTTACACAGTGTTCCCTGCTCCCAGCTCACTAACCAGCACAAGCCCAGCTGCAGCTGCATGCAGCCCTTGCCACCCTCTGTGCCAAGCCTGCAGTGTGGGCTCTGGGCAAGTCTCTGCTCTGCTCCCTGGCTGGGATGGATGCTGGCTCTCCTGGATGGCACTTGCTTCCTTAGGCTGGGTGGGGAAGGAGAACAATGGGTGGTGAGGCCAGGGAGGACTGGCCGTGGGGTGGAAGAAGGATAAACTACTTGAGTGGTGGGTGGTAGGATGGGAGCAGGAACTGATGGGCAGGCACAGCACAAGGTCCTGTTCCTTCTGCCTGGCTGGCAGGGGAAGGCACAGGGACCTGGGGGTCAGATTCTGCCCAGATCTGCATCTGAGTCAATCGCCGTTCTGTGCAAGGGGAATGCTATCAGTATGGAGAATTTTTGTTCTTCCTGCTCCCTGCTGCCATGGCACTGGTCCCTGTGCTTCTGCAGCTGGGAGAAGGGTGGCTGGGAGGACTGCCAGGAACTGGAGGTGGTGGAAGGGGGTATGTTTATCCCTGGGGCTTTTCTGTGCAGCAACCAGAGTCTGTTCTAAGCTTCCTCTCCCTGCCCTCCCCTGCTGCCCTCTCCCAGCCATGGGCACCTGGGTGGACTCCTGTGCCCTGATGCTGTCCCCAGGAGGACCTGCTCCACAGTCCTGCTGGGTACACTGGGGTTGCCTGGTTTTTCTTGTTCAAAGTGTTTGTGGTGACATATCCAGCTGAGAGCACTTCTCTCTCCATGCTGGCTTTAGCAGCGTTTTTGGTGGTGGTTAACAGCTCATCCCATTTCGTTTTGGAAACTCCCTTGCTGTACACAAGTGCTTGGGCTCCAGCCAAGGGCTGGGGGCTGGCACTGGATACTGAACCCACACTGCTGGATCTTCCACACTGGGGCTGGTTTTCCAGGGTCTCAGGGTTTTCCAGCCCAACAGCAGTGCTGTTGTGCTCCTGGGATGGCTTTGCCCTGTAGAGAGAGCAGGACCTCAGCAGGCATTGCAGGCTGTCAGCTGGGGCACGCCTAGAGCTGCTTGGGCTTCTGTAGCTTGGGGTCAGATGTGCCTAAGGACACAGTAATGTCTCCTTGGGCTTTTCCAGCCTGGGTCCTGCCAAATCAGTCATTTTTGCAATCCTGTGTGATGGCACCTGGCGTGATGCATCCCCAAAGCACACATAGGCACCTGGCTCTTGGAGGGAGGGGATGGCAGCAGCTGGCTGAGGTATTACAAACCAAGAGTAGAATGGGTTGCAAAGCAGGATGATGGCCTTGGGGCGTTACAGGCCCTCACTTGTCAGTGCCACTTTTTGGGATTAGCTGGTGCAGAGGATCCCTGCAGGGCAGCCATGTCTCCTGCGCTGAATTTCCAACAAGCCTTTCCTCCTTGTTTTAGGTGCAGCCATCAGACACTGTGATGAGGAGAAGGGCTGGCTGGAGCCAGATCTCTTCAACTGCACTTCACCTGCCTTCAAGGAGCTGTCTGTGCTGGTAATCCTCTCAGCTCTGCAGCCCTGACAGAGCAGGAGCCCTCTGAACAAGGGCTTGCAGCCAGAATTCAAAGCACTCAGCTCTCCAAGGGTGCCGGGAGTATGAGAGGGCCTTGCCACAGTGCTCAGTGACTTTCTCTTCTCATCTCCTTCCCCTAAATCCTTCACGTGGGAGCAGTGGTCTGAGCTTAAGTTCATATGACTTCTTTTAAACTGTGTCCCCCTCAGAAATTACTTGTGTCCTGCCAGAGTATTTGAGGAGAAAATAAATAATCCTGAACAGGGCTGAGTGGTTTGAAGCTGATGGGATGTCTGCTTCATGAGACTTCTGTAGCCTCCTGATTTTTTCAGGGACAAATCTTGAAATATCTAGGCAAGTTATTCTACATTTACATGTCATCTAGGCTGAATTGAAACTGAAGCCAGGAGAGTTTCCAGGGAAGTATTACCAGGGCCTTTCCCTGTCCTTTCATCTCATTGGCCTCTGTTGTGTATGGAACTGGCTTAACTGGGCCAGTGCAGATTCTGGTGTGTTGCTGGAGGCTGGTTGTCTGCCAGATGTTCCCCCTGTTCTAGTGACCACCACTATGAGTGTCCATGGCTTCTGCTGTGGCTTCAAAAATAATCTGTGTGTTCAGCAGGGCCTGCATCATCCCAGTTTCCTGGTAAGGAACCTGCTGAATTGTTTAACTCTCTCTTTTCTCCTCACTGACAGCTAGAGGGCTTGGAGAGGAACAAGACTGAGCTGAACACAATTGAAGCCAAGAAGCTGGCACACCGGCTGAGGGCTGTGACAGACCACATGGAGCACTACTTTGGCAATGACGTGCACATTGCTTTCCGCCTGCTGTCCCGCCTCATGGCCTTTGAGAGCCAGCAGCGTGGCTTTGGCCTGACAGCTACACAGGATGCCCACTTCAACGAGGTGAGTCCTTCTCCCACATCACAGTGGCCTCTCTTGCTGCTTCTCTTAGCAGCTGCCCTGTGTTTCTGAGGGGATTGAGGATGTGGTGGGACCCTGTCAGGAGCACTGGGCTCCTCAGTCCATACCTGCAGTGTGGGAAGCAAGACCTGCATGGTCAGGGCTGGAGCAAAGAGTGATTGAGGAGAGACAGAGAACTGGGCTTGCTCAGCCTGAGAAAGCAAAGGGAGGTCTTATTGCTGCTGGCAGATCCCTCGTGGCAAGATTTGCAGGAAAGATGTCTCTGTATGGCACTGGTTGATGAGAATTGAGAGTGGGGGCCCATCACAGTAGAAAGTACCTCTCTTCTCAGAACCCTTGTGCAGAGAGCACAGTGCAGCAGTCTGGGGGTGGTCAGGAGAGGCCCAAAGGCCATGCTCACCCTCTGTCCTCACATGTCTCCCATTCAGAACCTGCTGCGAGCAGGCAGCTCTGTGCTGGCACCCGAGAACCGGGAGCACTGGGCCATGCTGCCACACGGGGAGCACGGCAGCGCCAGCCTCATGGAGCAGCTGCGGGACTACTCGGGCACGTTGGCCAGCAACATGAAACTCACCTACCTCAACCCTGTTGGTGTCATCACCCCGAACATCAGTGAGTAGGAGCTGGCTGGGGTGGTGCAGAGACACTCCTCCATCACACTTTGTTCCCTTCTCATCTCACTGAATCTCAGGGAGTGTGCTGGTAATGTCCTTGATGGCTCTCTAAGACATGGGGAGGCATTTGTGAGAGATGTGCCCTTCCCATCCCTGCCTGGTCTAGCTGACCTCCAAGAGCTAGCAGAGCCAAGAGTGTGCTGCCTGCTCCCAGTTACTTTCCAGTCTCTAGTGAAAAAGCAGCTGGCCTTGGTGGCAGGAGTAGTCTTCACTATGGCACAGCAAGGATCTGGTCTCGGAAGGAGCGCTGTGGGTACTGAGATTTTGTGTCATGCCCAAATAGGGGTCATAGCCCCAACCCATCCTGTGGCTGGTATGGTCCCTTTTCCAGGGACTTGAATCTTGTGGTGCCCTGGAGCACAGTTGCTGTCCAGGTGTCCATCCTAGAGCTAACTTTCACTGCCTTGCTCCTCCCCAGTGCTGAGCATCGATCGCATGGAGAACCACTCGCACATCCGCCGGCGCTACCCTCGCTACCACAGCAGCCTCTTCCGGGGCCAGCCCGCCTGGGACCCTCACACCCACGTTGTGCTGCCACTGTCGGTGCTGAGCCCTCTGAAAGCCGAAGGTGAGCACGTGAGCATCACTTGAAAAACAGCATGGGTGGGTACAGCTGGCAGGAAAGATGTAGAATCATAAAAAAGTTTGGGTTGGAATAGACCTTTAAAAGCCATTTAGTTTGCATATACCCTACTGAGACATGGCTCTGTCAGAGGTTCAAGAGCCAACCCTGAGAGCCTAAGCTTTACACTTCACCACATCCCAAAAGCTCCTGATGGCCTTGCAAATTGTTTTCAGAGCAGCACACGCTCGTGTGGTTTTGTGTGTGTGTGTGTGTTTGTGGGTGTGTGTGCTCACCATCCCCTTGTGTGCCCCAGCTGTCCCCACAGCAGTGCCCACGGTGGCTGGGACTGAAGGGAACTACACCGTGGAGAGCTCCTCGCCGCGGCAGGCGCTGCCAGAGCCCGAGCCCACTCTCACTGTGGTCATCCTCATCATGTACCGCACCCTTGGGGGGCTGCTGCCTGCACGCTACCAAGTGGATCGCCGCAGCGTCAGGTACATCCTCCTCCCCTTTGCCCCCGCAAGCACCAGTGGAGTGAGACTGGCTGGGCTCTGTTCTGCTCCTGCTGTCACTTAGCCAAGTGTGTCTGCAATGGTGAGGGTTTGATTCCCAGCCTTGGTGCTGCTCTGTGTGTCATTTCCCAGCCCCGTGTTGTAGACTGGGCAGAGCTCTTCCTTCTGAGATGTCAGAGCAGGACATTTGAGAAGTCTCTGGGGGTCTGCAGCTGCCACACACAGTGATAGTGATGGTAGAGTTCTGTTGCTCCTTGCAGGCTCCCCAAGAATCCTGTGATGAACTCCCCCATTGTGAGTGTGTCTGTGTTCAGCAATCACACATTCCTGCAAGGACCCCTGGACACGCCTCTTGTGCTCGAATTTTACCTGCTGGAGACAGCCAACAGGAGCAAACCTCTCTGCGTCCAGTGGAACCACTCCAACCCGTGAGTTGAGCATGACTGGGCCACTCTCTTTGAGCTGCTTTCCCTAGACATCTCCTGATTCCCCAGGTTTCCCTGAGCAGCCCTGGGATGTGGAGGTTTCCACCCACTCCATGGGATTTTGTTCCTTTTGGGAGGGCACAGTAGGGTCATAAAATCATTTAGTTTGGAAAAGACCTTTAAGATCATTGAGTCCAACCATTAACCCAGCATTGCCAAGTCCACCACTAACCCATTTCCCTCAATGACACATCCACACTTTGGCTCCAGTATTTCAGCTTTAGGAGAGCAGTTGTATCTGCTGGCAGAAGAGCCTTGTCAGTCATCCCTCTTCTCTGTGCTTCCTGCCCCCCATACGCATTTGTGTGTCTTCCCTCCTAAGTGCACTCTGCTTTTTGTTGGCTGCAGGACCAACCCCTCTGGCTTCTGGACAGCCAGGGACTGCGAGCTCGTGTACCGAAACACCACTCATGTCCACTGCCAGTGCTCCCAGTTTGGCACCTTTGGGGTTTTGATGGACAGCTCACACCGAGAGGTAACCTCAGCCTGTGGGACTGTGGGTGATGGTGGGCACTGTTAGCAGCTGGGTCCCAGCACATGCAGAAAATGTCCTGGGTACAGGCAAAAAATTCCTTGTGGGACACAAATACAGTTTGAGAGTTCTGCAAGCTTCCTGTGTTTGCCCCTAACACTGCTATTTGCCTTTGGTTCTCTGCTGCTGCAGCAACTGGAAGGTGATCTGGAGACATTGGCGATTGTCACCTATTCCTTGGTGTCTCTCTCCTTGGTGTCTCTGCTGCTGACCTTCTCCTTTCTGACCTGCCTCAAAGGCCTCAAGTCCAACACACGTGGCATCCACTCCAACATATCAGTCACCCTTTTCTTCTCTGAGCTGCTCTTTCTCCTGGGTATCAACCGCACTGAGAACCAGGTCTGTGGGCTTGAACGAGCTCGCCTATGGGTGTGAGGGTGAGGTGTGGATGATGCCATTAGTGTTGACACAGTGGGACCATCTCTAAGTTACTTTTGTCTCCCCAGTTTCTCTGCACTGTGATTGCCATCCTCCTCCACTGCTTCTTCCTCTCCACCTTTGCCTGGCTCTTTGTCCAGGGCCTCCACATCTACCGCATGCAGACCGAAGCCCGCAACGTCAACTTCGGGGCCATGCGCTTCTACTATGCCATCGGCTGGGGAGTGCCTGCCATCATCACTGGTAGGAACTGCTTGTGCTACAGCCATGCCCAAAACAGCCATGCTGCTTCTCCGCAGTCTCCTGACCACCTCGTGTTGCCCAGCTCATCCAGTGTGGAGAGCTGGGGGTGGGCTTGCCATGGTCAACAGTGCTGTGGTGATAACTATAAAGGGTTATCATCTTGCCTACTAAGAAGTAATTTCTCAGCACATCTCCTCAGGTCTTCTAGTTAAACTCTCTTGGTTTCCCAGGCCTGTATACTTGGGTGACCTGTTGCTGGCAGTGAATGCCTCCTGGACTTGGCTGTGCCAGGGACACCTGAGAAAAAAGAAATAAAGTCCCTGTTGCTGAGTCTTGCTGACTCCTTCCCCCTGTGGTGGGGAAGCCTATGCACAGGGCAAAGAGCACGGAGAAAGACCCTTCGTGCTGACAGTGCTCGCATGAGATTGACGTAGTTTGGACAAGTCCAAGGCTGCTGGGGTCCAAGGGTCTGGACCTGACCTCTCCCTTCCTCCTGCAGGGCTGGCCGTTGGCCTGGATCCTGAGGGCTACGGGAACCCCGACTTCTGCTGGATTTCCATTCATGATAAGCTGGTCTGGAGCTTTGCAGGCCCCATTACTGTCGTCATTGTGGTAAAACCCTGTCCTGTTTCACCCAAAACCCTCTCCTGCCCCCTTCTCTGCACCATGGGCACTCACCCCTCCTTGGCTGCCCACTGCCTGTCCCATTCTCTGTGTCCCTCAGTTAGAGGCCCTCTTTTTGTCCCTCCTCACTCTAGCCAAACCCGGGGAAGGCCACGGCTTGGGCATGAAGGGGAAAGGAGGGGATGTTTGCAGGAACTGGCAAACCTGGAGTCTGCACTGGGGAGGTCAGGTCAGAGCCAGCCCTTGACACAGCTTCTAATCAGTGCCAACACTTTCAGATGAATGGGGTAATGTTCCTGCTTGTGGCCAAGATGTCCTGTTCCCCAGGCCAAAAGGAGACCAAGAAGAAATCGGTTCTGTGAGTATTAGTGGCCAAACTCCCAGCAGAGCTCTGGCAGCTAGTGGTTTTTAGCATTTTCAGTGACCATCTTTCTCCTTCTACCATCACAGAGGATCCTTCTGTGCATCAGTGTCAGCCTTGCAGCCACTCTCCTCTCCCACACCTGCCAGCTACATTAATCCTTCCTAAACTTTATCCTTTCTTGTTCCTACATCCCCATCTCCACACTGACCTCCCAATTGGTCCCCTTTCACCACCTGCCCTCACAGCCACCTCTTGTGTCCGCTTGGATTCAGCACTCAGCCTTGTCAGCTATGAGCAGCTGCTTCCTCCTCTCCTACATGCTCCTGAGCCCTTTCCCCACTCCCTCCTGAGCCAGCCCTGGAGCATGATTGAGCTCTCTGTGGCTCTAAATGACCTGTGTCATTTGGGCCCCTGTGTTTGCCATGTGTGATCCAGAAGGGAAGGCCTGAGAATCAGGGGGAGCTGGGCCACTGTGCAGGGATGTGCCTGCAGTGCTGGGCACAGCAGGGAGGTCTCTGCAGGAGCTTTCCCCTCTGGATCTCTGTGAGCACTAGACTGTAGATTAACAGTACGCACTAACCTCTCGGTGTGTGTCTGTCCCTGTCTGTCTCTCTCTCTCCAGCATGACGTTACGGAGCTCCTTTGTTCTGCTTCTAGTTATTAGCACTACCTGGCTCTTTGGCCTCTTGGCTGTCAACAACAGTGTCCTGGCTTTCCACTACTTCTACACTGTCCTCTGCAGCCTCCAGGTAACTTCCTGGCCTCTGCTGGGGAGGGCACGGGTCAGCCCAGGAGAGCATCCCTGTGGTCCCCACAGCCATCTGTGGAGAGTGGGTGTCCTGTGCTGAGCTCCCAACATCTCGCTGAGCTCCTTGTCCCTTCTGCTGTCACCTCTGTGGCACTGAGTGACTCTTGCCCCTCCTTGCTGCTGTGCCTGTGGTGAGCAGTCACACGGAGCAGGAGGTGGCTGCAAGGCATTTGGTTCAGAGGTAACATCCAAGGGATAGCAAGTACCATCTGGAGGGAAGGCGCCTCCATGTCCTGAGAGTGCAGAATAAGAGAATGTGATGGAGGTGTTGGACACCCAAAATATGATCCATGGCAGCACTCTGCCAACTTCCTCCCACCACTGGGGCTGATGTTGCTGCAGGGGACCCTGTCACTTGCTCCTTGGCTACTGCCAGACAGGTGGACACCCCACCCAGTCCTCCCTCATCTATGGCCACTATGGATGTTAGCTGTCACTGGTATTGGGGGGTTTTTGGTGCATCCCAGTCCAGTGGCCACACTGGACTCTGGAGGAGCCAGGGACTGTCCCACTGTTATTGTGAGCAAGCAGATCAGCTGGCAGTGAAGGGCTGTCTCTCATGGCATCTCTCCCCACAGGGCCTGGCAGTGCTGATCCTGTTCTGTGTACTGAATGAGGAGGTGTGGGAGGCATGGAAGCTGGCCTGCCTCAGCAAGAAGGGGCAGAGTGAGGAGGCCACGAGGAGCACACAGGTGGGCGAGAGCAGAGCAGCCCGGGGTGCTGGGCTCAGGCTGCATGTCTGGGACAGGAGCTGACAGGGATAGCCCCACTTTCCTTGGACTGCCATGGCAACTCCTTAACAGGACACATGCCCTCTCCCTCCTCCCCAGGGCCCCAACGCTTACAACAACACAGCACTGTTTGAGGAGAGCGGGCTCATCCGCATCACCCTGGGGGCCTCCACAGTGTCCTCGGTGAGCAGCGTGCGCTCTGCCCGCACCCACTCCAGCCAGCGAGCTTACCTCAGGTAGGGAGCAGCCAGGGGTCTGGGGGTCAGCGGTGCCTGGGCAGAGCCAGAGGTTCCTGCCACTGTGACACTTGGAGCCTTCTCTCTTTCAGAGACAACATGGCAGCACGTCAGGGCTCGGCCCTGGATCACAGCCTGTTGGCTCACGCCGGCCCCACAGACATCGACATGGCAATGTTCCACCGTGATGCTGGGGGAGGTAAGCCTCAGCCCTGTTCCGGCTTTGGAAAGATTTTCCTGGTGTAGGCTCTGGCTGAATGGTTACATCTTCCACTCTATGTTCACCTGCAACTTCCAAACACGTGGTAGATAGGATGGAGAGGAAGCCGTTTAGCACAGCCTCCCCCTGGACAGATGGCAAAGATGGCCAGTCCCCAAGGAGGTAGAAGTGGGGAAGGCAACAGAGGGAACATTGGCTGTTGTAGGATCTCTGAGGACACTGGGCTCTCCAGTACAGCATTCATTTGACTCACTGGACCAGCTGGGGCTGGGGTGTGGGACAGGCAAGCAGAGGCTAAGGGACGTGGGTTTACTCAGCCTGGAAGAGGAGGCAGAGGGGATTTCAGGGCTATTTGCAGCTGCCTTACGGTAAGGTACAATGAGATGGAGCTGGGCTCCTATCACAGGTACCTGGTGATAGGGCCAGGGGAGCTGGCACAGGCTGCTGTTAAGGGAGAGGCAACAAAGGGTAAGGCACTCTCACAAGCATGGTCAGCCTGGGATGGTTCTGCCTTCTTGGTGCTGCCGGCAGGAACTCCTCCCACCTTCATTCCAAATGTCTCCCTGACACACCATGTTCCTACAGACCAGGACTCTGACTCGGACAGTGACCTGTCTCTGGATGAAGAGCGCAGCCTCTCCATCCCATCCTCAGAGAGTGAGGAGAACGTGCGCCTGCGGGGCCGCTTCCAGCGCCAGCTCAAGCGGGCGGCACACAGTGAGCGCCTCCTCACTAACCCTGCCAACACCACTCCCAAAGGCAAGTCCCGGGGCTCTGGCAGGGGAAAGAATGAGCTCAGCTCCCTGGGAGTCAGGCCGTGTCTTGTGATGCTGCTCATGGAAATGTTCTCTCCCTCTTCTCTGGTTTGCTGTGTCCTTCATCAGATGTGGATGGCAATGACCTCATGTCATACTGGCCAGCTCTGGGCGAGTGCGAGGTTCACCCCTGCGCTCTGCAGAAGTGGGGCTCCGAGCGGAAGCTGGGATTTGATGTCAATAAGGATGCGGCCAACAATAATCAGCCAGACCTGGCTTTGACCAGTGGGGATGAGAACTCCCTCACCCAGACCCAACGGCAGAGAAAAGGTAACAATCTGGAGCAAGCAGGCAAGGGTGGCCTTGCCTGTCTCAGGTTGACGTGACACTGAGAGCTCAGCATCATACCTGTGTGGCCATGCCCATGGCTAATCTCCCTGGTTTTCCTCCTCTTCTTGCTATTGTGCAAATATTTGACTTCTCTTTTTGTCCGGTGCAGGGATTTTGAAGAACCGCCTCCAGTACCCTCCGACTCTCCAGGGCTTGCCATCTGTTGGCAGGATGACCAATGAGCTGACGTGGTACAAGACGTCCACGCTGGGTCACAGGGCTGTCCCTGCTGCTTCCTATGGCAGGATCTACTCTGGGGCTGGCAGTCTGTCACAGCCAGCCAGCCGGTACTCGTCCCGGGAGCAGCTTGACATGCTGATGAGGAGACAGATGTCCCGGGAGCAGCTGAGCAGGCACAACTCAGGAGAGTGCTTGGAAGCTGTGCCCAGTCTGCGTGGGTCCAGAGAGGAGCTGGACACTATTCCCAGCAGGCATGGGTCTACTGAACACCTGGAGAGTATCCCAAGCAGACATGCATCTAGGGAAAACTTGGATCTACTCGCTACTAGGCCCAGTCAGAGAGATCATGGGAACACACTGCCCCGGAGGCAGGGCTCCAGAGACTGCCTTGACACGTTACCCTGCAGATTTGGGTCAAGAGAGCAGCTAGACTGTGGGCCAGTAAGAGAAGTCTCTAGAGAGTGGCTAAACACGTTGCCAAGTAGGCAAGTATCCAGAGACCGAATAGACATGTTGCCAAGTCGGGATACTTCTCGAGAGCAGTTGGATTTGCTTTCTAGAAAACAGCCTTCAAGGGACCTACTAACATCAGCTAGACAAGCTTCAAGGGAGCAACTGGACTTTTTGTCCAGAAGATCTAATTCCAGAGAGCCTCTGGACACGGTGCCTAGCAGGCAGCCCTCGCAGGACAACCTGGGGAGTCTCTCTCGGAGGCAGCTGTCTAGGGAAAACCTAGAACCACTGTCAAGGAGACAGCCTTCTAGGGAGAACCTGGAGGCCATTCCCAGCCAACATCCTTCCACTGAACAGTTAGATATCCTTTCTTCCATCCTTGCTTCTTTTAACTCCTCCATCCTGTCCTCGGTGCAATCTTCCAGCACACCTTCAGGCCCCCAGACCACCGCCACCCCCTCTGCCATGCAGACCTCAACGCCCTCTGCAGTGTGTCCCTCAACACCTCACTCTGCCACCTCCCACAGCATTTCAGAGCTGTCACCAGACTCAGAGTAAGTGTGTTCCTTCCTTCCTCAGCCAGGCCTTGTTCAGCTGATCTTGTGCATTGTCCACCTGCCTGGCTTCTTCCAAAAGGGGTTTAGTTTGGAGGGAGAGGGCTGTGTAAGGGTCCTGAATAGTGACTGGGTAGGGAGAAGCCTCAGGTGGGACATTTCCAGATGCTTGTAGTGCAGCACAAGCAGAAGCCTCTGCGTATGTGAGTCTGTCCTCTCTGCCCAAGAGATGATGGCCCTTGGTTGTGGCCTGTGGGTACTCAGGGAAGATGCTTTGTGCAGCTAGGCTGGCCTCTTGGCTGATCCCTTGGTCAGTGCTGGCTCTAAGTCCCAATGGATGTATGCAAGGGCCAGGCTGGCTGGAGAGGAGGGAGCCCAAGTCCCAGGGAAGCCCTGCCATCCCCAGCCACATTTCTCCCCAGGCACCCTGTTCCAGTATGTCACTTCTTTCCCTCTAGCCCTGCTCCCTGCTGGTGCTGCTCCCGCTCCACCCCACCCCTTCCCTCTTCCCTAATCTCAGGGACTCGGAGACAGTTCCTGCCCTGAGACAGGAGAGGTTTTCTGCCCTGTTCCCATCTGGCATAGTGGGAAAAGGATGCTGGAGCCTGGGAGAGATGCCATGGCTTAACACTGTTTTTCTTTCCTCTGAGAAGAATCATGAGAAACGATGGCCATTCCTGAGGGGCTGAAACTGATCCCAAGAGAGATGGAAGAAGCAGGGCCCTTCGCCAGGCACTGCCAGCTGAGGTTTGGTATCCCCATGGAGCAGGGGCCAGGACTGATGCTTGTCAGAGGCCCAGAACCAACCCTGCTCTCCCCTGCCCTGTGGGCTGAGGGGCCAGCAGCCCACACCATGCACTGCCAGGAGCCTCCAGGCTCCCAGCTGCCACCATGCTCTCCATCACCTGTCTGGTGTGACAGGTAGTACTGGGTGAGGGTGGCATCTCCGATCCCCTGGGGCCAAGCTCTTTCTCTGCAAGCTGTTTGTGTGTGGGGTGTGCCTGTGTGTATGTGAAGGGTGGGCAGTGGCAGGGGGACAGAAATGGATACGATATGGGAGCAGGGAGGTTTTTATATCCTTTTGTATCTTTGTAATCAGAGAGATGAGAAATTTCTATGGTTATTTTTACGGATGGTCTGTTCCCAGGACCTGGAGCATTTGTTTTCACCAACAGCCCCTTGCCAGTTTCCCTGGGGCTACTAGAACACAATCCCAGTGGACTGGAAAAACAGTGCCAGGCAGTCCCTAAGGCTTTGCTGGCACTTCGTCCCATCTCCACTGCAGGGCAGATGGCCCTGTTGTCCCCCCACCCTCCCACTGTGCAACTCCAAACGTCTCTTCCTGCCTGGTGTCCCTCAGCCCTCTGCAGCCAAGCCTCCCTCTGCCCTGCCATGGGACCACCCCTTGGGGTTGCCCCTGTCTGTGAGCTGGGGCTGTACGCCAGTGAGAGTAGCTATGAATGGGACAGCAATTTTGGCACTAGGAACCTGCTGGGAAGGAGACAAGCTCTGCTGTGCAGTCCTGTCCTGTACCAGGATGGTTCCACTCTCCTCAGTGCTGGTTTCCTTGGCTCAGCAAGTGAGCACTGTGTTTTTACCCACTGGGTGTTGTGCTCTTTAACTTGCATGTTACAGAACAAACCTCTGTTGATTTGTGGATCTGGTAAAGGAGCTGGATGACCCTTGCCCTGCTTAGCAGCAGGCTTGGCTTTTCCAGAGCCAGTCCTCACTCTGCAAAGGACTAACATCCACAGGAGCATGGTGTGACTCCAGTTTCAGGGTCCAGCATTGCCCACAGAAGTTGTATCTAGCTGGTTCCCTGGAGGCTCTGTGTGTACCTGCTCTCCCCTCAGTAGCAGAGGATTCCAGCTCAGAGTGGCCTGAATTTTGAGAGATGGACATAAACTGCACTTTGCCCCCTCTGGAAATTCAGGCTACCCAGATGGTGTCTCTGCTCAACCAGGGGCCTGACCCCTGGCTGTGCTGTGAGATGGCACTCCTCTGTGCCTACCTCAGCCTCAGGCCAGGACATTCAGCTCAGCGGGGCCAGCATGTTCCCTTTGACCCCCATGGTGCTCTCGGGGCTGCATGACCATGTGCTCTTTACTGCCTTACTACCACACTGCCATGGCATCTAACTGTAGCCCAGCCTGACATGTTTACAGGTGCTGCTGTCCTCAGGCCTCTAGGGAGGCCAGGGCCTCTTGGCTGCCTCCCCGAGTCAGTGGGGACAGTACGGAGGAAACAGAAGGGCTGGTGACTGGGGGTGCCCTGGGCCCCCAGCACAGCCCTGATGAGGCAGGCTCACTGTCATCCTTTTCCCAGGGATGAGGAGAGAAAGGCCTGCTGACATGTTTACATGCCATTTGGGATCAGTGTGCAGAGGGAAAGCCTGCTGGCCCCACATGCTGGGAACAGCCAGACACCTCCACGCTGCCCATCTTTGCCTTTGGAAACAAGCTCGTTTACAAGTTTCTCTCCGGCTGTGCAGTGCCAGCAGCAGAGTCCTGGGATCCTGTCCCTACTGCGCTGTAGGGCCCATGTTTCTGCCAAGTTGGGCACAGGGCTCTTTATTGCGCTGCTGCCAAATGGAGAGCAAGTGTCAAGTGCCAAAAAGAGAGCAGCAGAGCTGGTGGCCATCCCTGCAGAGCTGGTGCCCATCCCTGCAGAGCTGGACCAGTCAAGAAGCAGGAATCTGCTTCTTGCAGACCAGTCTGCAGCTTGATCCCTGATTGTAGTGCTGTGGCCTAGGCTCTGGGGAGCATCCTCATTGAGTTTGGATTTTTTTCCTTTTGGGGGATTTGGTCAGGGGTTTTTTCCTCTCTCTGTCTCCTGACTCTGTTGGCAGGGAGTGGGGAGATGCCCACACCCCCCTTTTGGCTGTGTAAAAGTGTATCATGGAAGCGCCAGATTTGGAAATAAAAGTCTATAAAATGGTGCTGGCCTCTGTGCCGTCTCTCCCTCTGCTGGGGATCCAGGGCAGGGGCTATGGATGCAGCACTTGGGCTCGAGGTGGTGTTGGGAGGGGGCTTGGGCAGGAGCTCACAGCCAGTTCCTAGGCTGCCTCAGTGTCGCTGTGGCCTGGGGCAAGGTGACCAAGGGATGGGGACTTCAGGCAAAATGGTTGAATTGGGCTGTGGCACCCAGAGATGGGATTGTCTGTGGTGGCCATGGCTCCAGGTCTGGCTGGCAGGACTGCACTGCCACAGTGGCTGTGGTGAGCTGTGAGGCTCATGCCTGGCAGCTGCCAGCATCTCCAGTCTGACCTAGGCTCAAGGAAGAAGATCTATTTTCCAAAGGCTGCATGACCTCAGCGGGGTCAAGCTGGCTGCCAGCAAGGAGAAGGAAGTGTGGGAAGGGGAGGCTGAGATGATCCTGGTGCCCTCCGTCCCTCCCTTTTTGTTGAAGAGGAAATAACAGGTGAGCAAAGAGCAGCATTGATCCACAGCGCCCTGAGCAAGGGTCACCATCAATTGTCATCCCGCTGTCCCTTGGGGCTCTGTCACCTGAGCGGCTGGGGGCTGAGTTCAGGCCGGCATTCAGGAGTCACACTGGCAGTGCCAGGAGCTGTGGTCCTGTCCTGCAGCCCTTCCAGAGGCTGGCTGGGAGAGCTGGTGGGGGGCTGGAGTGGTGAGGAGGGGCCACAGGCAGAGTGACCAGCCTGGGGGGCAGGGGGGAGGATGGAGGCTGGGTGCAGGAAGGAATGGCACGGGTGCAGTAATCAGAAGGAGCAGTGATCACAAGGAGCAGTGATAAGGAGGCAATAAATGACACGGAGTGCTATTTGCTTCCAAGCAGGAGCCCTGTGATGACCTCTCATTCCATGCTAGGGCAGTGAATAAATGATGGGAAGAGGATAAAGGAGGAGGCAACAGTTGTATGTGGGTGCCTGTGTTGAACATGCATTTATCTGAAGATGGGCATGAGGGTGGACAGGGAGGGCCAGGAATAGGTTGAAGGAAGAGGCTCAGCATCACTGAAAGCTGTGGGACCTCGGATGTGGTCACTACAAAGAGCCAAGGTGGCCACAGGCTGCCCCCACCAGGCACCAGGGATGGAGAAAAGTTGCTCCAACTCTGGAAAATGTGGTCCGGAGAATGGATGTCACTGCTTCTGCTGCTTGTCAGCCCCATTCTACCATCCAGAGGATCGAGGATTCTCTGATGCCTGCCTGGCCCTGCCCACTGCCTTCACATACACCTTGCTACCGGTCAAACATTTGAGCCCGGATTTCCGCTGCCGTGTCCCCATTGGCCTGGGCCAAATGTGACTCAGAAATTCCTGCAACCAATTCTAGGTTGTGATAAAGCCCAGGGAGGTGTGATGGTTTCAGTAGGACTATAGTCCTACTGTAGTCCTAAGTGGGGGACTTTGGAACAAGATAACGGCTGGATCTGTGCAAATTGTGCGAGACCAGGGTAGTCCACAGAGCACAGCACACCTGTTTCCAGCAGGTAAGCAAGGGCTGGGGGGAAATACCCTGGATGCCATGACCAGAGGCTGTGGGGTGACCCTCCTTGTCCTGGTCACAGCTCCTGCTCCAGGACATGGGTTGGGGAGCAGACATCCATGGGAGCCGTGGGGGGCATGGCTCTTGGCAGAGGTTGGCACCAGGTTGTGTCCAGTGGCAAGAAGCCCCTTGCCTTGCACATGGTCAGGCATGGCAGCATCCTGGATATAGCTGGAGACCAGGAGCTGAGACTGTAGTAGACAGTCCCCAGAACGGGATGGCTCTGGGCACAGTGGTGACAATGCTGGGTCTGCCACCGCTGGGGAACCTAGCACACCAGGGCACCAAGAGGAGCATGGTGGGTGCTGTGCATCCATGGGGCTGGGAAGCGAGGCATCTTCTCAGCAGGGCGAGAGGAAGGGCAGGAGGCGGGAAACAGTGTCTCAAAGATCACTGGCTGGTTTTAATAAACAGGAGGAAGCAGAGCATGCACCTGACTGGTGGCTCCTGACCAATTTGAGCACAGCAGGTAGGAGGGCTGGGGGTAGCATAGGGACCCAGGCTGGCACCGTCCCAGGCATTCAGAGAGACTGTGGGTCCATTTGCAAGTGGATGAGCATCCACCTCAGGACTGGTCAGGGCACCCAGCAAGGGGATCAAGGTTCCAGGTGCAAGTGGATGAGCACTTTAAGACTGAGCAGAGCACCAGCTGCATAGGCCTGGCATGATGGGGCAGGTTTCAGAGTGAGCCCTGAGCAAGGACAAGCTGTGGATTTGTACAGGGATTCCTCAGTCCCACCATCCCTGTGAAGGGTGAGACCTCAGCCCAGCCTAGCTCCTCTGCTCACAGGCTCATCCTGCTCTGCACTGCAGGGGTCAGGGGAGGGTACTGCTGGAGGGATGGTGAGCCACGATATTTGCCAGGGTTTCACATTCCTGCTCCCCTCATGTGTAAAGGGACAAAGTCTGCAGATGGGGCTGTGAGATGGCTGGGGCTCTGCTCAGCAGCTGTGCTGGCCCACTGCCCTGCCTTGCTGCAGTACACGGAGAAGAAGGTGGTTGGCATCGAGTCTGGTCCTGCGTGGGCAGGTGGAGGGGGAGCCCCCCCCGAGGCAGCTCTGGTGGCAGACTCCAGCTGTGCATTCCAGTGGGGTGGATGGGGCTGCTGTGGGGCAGGAGTGGGCAGCACTGATTGCTGAAGCCTCAGTTCCCTCCCTGCCCACCTGCTGACTGCCTACTGCTCTCCATTTTGAGCCACTGCTGCTGCTTCAGGACTGCCAAAACTCGGCTCATGCCTGTCCTCAGAGCCATTCCTGCCCACCTGGCCAGGATGGGATGGTTCCGTGGGCTAGAGGAGCTGGAGGAGGGGCTTCAGGCTGGGTGGGGTGCTGGCTGCCCCTGGCCGTGGGAATCTGGCTGAGCTGTCCCCTGTGTCCTTGCAGCGGACTGGCATTCCAGAGAGCCAGGGGGGCATGGCAGCAGAGATGTCCCTGACCCACCGAGCGCCCCACAAGGTGCTGAGTGAGGCTGAACTGGAGGAGGTGGCACAGAGGAAACCTCCCACCAAGCCGTCTCTGCGTGGCTATCTCCGCAAGACCAGGTAAGACCATGTGGCCAGCGGGACGTGCCTGGACCTTGCCAGGCATGCTGCACCCCAGCCCCACCACCACAGGGAACTGCAGACCTGGGGGTTCGTTTCCCTATGCCCAAATACCCATGTCTCCACTCTGTCCTCCTGCCTGGAGGGACACCAGGCTCCAGTGGATGGAGCTGATAGTCTCACAGATCCCGTTGTTTCCCATGGGGTCCCACCCACCCTCATTGATGTCCCCAAGCCCCCTGCACTTGTGCTCAACTTCAGCTCCTGCTCCTTCCCTGCCAGATGCTCGGGCCATGCTGCCAAGTCCCTGCTGTTCCGCTTCCTGCCCTTCCTGCGCTGGCTGCCCCGCTACCCCATCAAGGACTGGCTCCTGGGGGACATTGTTTCAGGCTTCAGTGTGGGCATCATGCACCTGCCCCAGGGTGAGTGATGCCATACCCAGGCTGCCAGGAGCTCCCCACAGGTGGGGTGGCCAGGGGTTAGATGTTGGTGACATTTCTCCCTGCTCCACCTTCTAGGGCTTGCCTACGCGCTGCTGGCTGGGCTCCCGCCGGTCACAGGTCTCTACTCCTCCTTTTACCCTGTCTTCCTCTACTTCTTCTTTGGAACGTCAAGGCACAACTCCGTGGGTGAGCTGAGGGACCATGTGCTTGTACAGCAATTGTGGGGAGGGAACAAGGATGTGCATGGCACAGCATTACCACATCAGCTGTTGGGGAAACTTTTCTTGCCTTTACTTTGCTTCACCAAGAAAGGGGTTGGCCAAGCCAGAGCCAAAGTATAGTGTGTATGCTTTGAGCCTGGCCTAAGGAAAGGGAAGCTGACCCCTTAACAGGTCCTCTCAGAGAGGTCCTGGTGCCCACCTTGAGCTCCCTGCCCACACTCTACCTGTTCTCAGGTCCCTTTGCTGTCATCTCTGTCATGATCGGGAGCTTGACGGACTCCCTGTTGCCCAGCGAGAACTTCCTGGAGTCCGTCAATGGCAGCAATGCAACAGTCAATGAGGAATTGCGCGACGCTGCCAGGGTGGAGTTGGTGGCCACCATCACTGTCCTGACAGGTATCTTCCAGGTAAGGTGGTCCCTTAAGCCAAGTCTTGCAGAAAACAGACCATAACCTGTGGGTCATTTCTGCCATCTCTTCTTCTAGGTGGCCCTGGGCCTCCTCCAGTTTGGATTTGTGGTGACCTACCTCTCAGACCCATTGGTGCGTGGCTACACCACTGCTTCCTCTGTGCATGTCCTTGTCTCCCAGCTCAAAAATGTTTTTGGAGTCTCCCAGGGCGAGTTCTCAGGGCCAATCTCACTGTTTTTGGTGAGTGGGGGATTGATGGCACCCAAGGACCCCTGCTGCTCACCTGTGGGGCACATAGAGGCTCCAAAAACCTCTGAGGAGGCATCTGCTTTCCTGAGCACATTCCCTCCTACTTTGTTCTCTAGACCGTCATCGATCTCTGCAAGAAGCTGCCAGACACCAATGTGGGCACCCTGGTGACTGCCATCATTGCCATGGTGGCCATCTTAATTGTGAAAGAGCTCAACCACAAGTTTGCTGCCAAATTGCCCATGCCCATCCCCATCGAGCTCATCACGGTACCCAGAGCTGTCCCAGCCTCCTGTGGGCATGCAGCCAGGAATCCCTGGTGTATCCCTGTCCCCTTCAGGATGGGGAGAGGTGGGATGGGGTTCCTTGGCAAGTGCAGCTCCAGGGCATGTGTTGTGCCTGCTCCTCTTCCTCCACTACAGTCCCTGTGCAGGAAGACCCTGCCTCACTCCTATCATTCTCCCCCAGATCATCGTTTCCACTGGCATTTCCTATGGGGTCAATCTGAATGACAAGTTTGGCATCTCTGTGGTGGGCAACATCCCCAGCGGGTGAGCAGGGTCTGACGGTGAAGGGGGCTGTGCCAGGGCACCGTGCTGCCCACAGCACCCCTGTTTGAGCCTCATCTCTCTCTCGAATGTAGATTGAAGCCACCTGTGGCCCCTAAAATCAGCTACTTTGGACAGGTGGCAGGCAATGCCTTTGCCATTGCTGTGGTAGGCTACGCCATCTGCATCTCCCTGGGAAAAATCTTTGCCCTGAAACATGGCTACAAAGTGGACAGCAACCAGGTGATGCTCTGAGGCACCCTCAGGGCCCCCACCCTGGGTGAAATCTAATCTTGCCCTTATTGCACCAGATGAAGGCATGGTGCTCCCCTGCCACTGCTCTGTCCCTGCAGGAGCTGATTGCGCTGGGCCTCTCCAACTTCCTGGGAGGTTTCTTCCAGTGTTTTGCCATCAGCTGCTCCATGTCAAGGAGCCTGGTACAGGAGAGCACAGGGGGCAACAGCCAGGTGGGTCTGGGCTGCCTCCCCCCTGGGGCTGAACCAGGAGCAGGAAGCACAGCAAGCAGTGGGGGCTCACTCCTCGCCTCCTGCTCTCTTTCTGCACAGGTAGCTGGTGTCATTGCATCTCTGGTCATCCTGGTGACCATTCTGAAGATTGGAGAGCTCTTTCGGGACCTGCCCAAGGTACATCTAGTCCCACAGCCTCTGTGTCACATCCCACACCCGTGTCTGTCCCATGGCACAGTGATATGGTAGGGGAACAGCAAAGAGCTCCCCTCAGATTTGCCCTCAGCTTCCTCATAGCAGCAGAGATTTCTCTCCTAGGCCATCTTAGCTGCCATCATCATTGTCAACCTCAAGGGCATGTTCAAGCAGTTCAGCGACCTCAGCACTCTCTGGAAGTCCAACCGGGTAGACCTGGTAAGATGCTGGCCAGCCCTGGGGCTTTGCCGTTGTCCCTGGAGGGGATTTCCCTACCCTCCCTGAGGCTTGTGGGTGCCAATGGAGAGAGGCTGTGCTGCAGCTGACTGTGTCCCCTCTCCAGCTGGTCTGGATTGTGACATTCATAGCCACCCTCCTGCTGAACTTGGACATTGGCCTGGCAGTCTCGGTGGCCTTTGGGTTGCTTACAGTCATCTTCCGTACCCAGCTGTGAGTACCCCAGGGCTGGGGCCAGTGCCACATCCCGAGGGCAGGAGGAGCCTGTGGTGACCTCAGCCCCTTGCTCTGTTCCCTGCAGCCCCCACTACTCCATCCTGGGGCGCATTTCCGACACTGATGTCTACAGGGATGTGATGGAATACGAGATGGTAACAGCACCAGGGGCAGGGGAAAAGCTGCCTGCAATGGTGGGGCAGTTAAAGCATCCCCAGTAGTGGTTCACTGGAAAAAGGAGCTGGGGGCATTTTGGTGGGGGAGAGGGAAGGGGAGCAGGTGGCTCCATGCCTGGGGTAGCACCCTCCCAATCCATCCCCAGGCACAGGAGGTCCCTGGCGTGAAAATCTTCTGCTCTTCTTCCACTGTGTATTTTGCCAACGTGGAGCTGTACGCTGAGGCCCTGAAGAAGAAGGTAGGACAGCCACCAGCTTCAGAGTGCTTCCTGTATCTCCTGCCTGCCAGCAACAGGGTGGTGTTGGGGCAGCTGGGGACACAGGGCCACATTGTTTTGCAGAGCGGCATTGATGTTGATCGCCTGATTGAGAAGAAGAAGAAGGCCATCAAGAAGCTGAAGAAACAGCAGAAGAAACTGGAGAAGGAAAAGGCAAAGAGGAAAAAGGTGCTTCCTTGATGCAGGAGACCACCTCTCCAGTGACATTCTGCACCTCTTCCTTCCCTGGCTCTGACACTTCTGTCAGTGCACTAGTGGGGCTTGGTGGCCCACACAATTCCCAGTTCAGTTTAGGGCCAATGGGTGAGAAAAGCACTGGGACTGAGCTGGGTCACAGTGTCACGCCCAGGGTTGGTGGGAGAGCCAGGCTGTTAATGATTATGTGTTGGACCTTCCAAGTCATTAACCTTTCGGCAAGTTTAATCAGAATCAAGAGCAAGAGCAAAGGTTGGTCTGGTGCCAGCTGATGAGCTCAGCTCTGCAGAGTGGTGCTGGGGAGAGGGGTGGATTTTGATTTGAAAAGAGCACAAAAGTAGGTGAAGATGTGAGAGGGGCACCCACTCACCAAGGTGAGCCTGGGGGAACATTGCCATGACCAGGGTGCTGCCAGCCCTGGAGCAATGACGCTGGGTCTCCTTCCCTTCCCCAGAATGCAGAGGACGGTCCAGGCCCAGCAGTGATTGAGTTGAGTGGAGGAGAGAGCAGTGCACCCTCAGAGCCCACCCTGCACAGCCTAGGGCTGCCCCAGCCCAGCTTCCATGCCATCATCTTGGACTTCAGCACTGTCAGTTTTGTGGACACCGTCTCCATCAAGATCCTGAAGAACGTAAGGGGCTGGGGAGCAGGCAGGACAGCACTCTCACTGAGAGTGTCTCTGTAGCCCTGTGGGGTGCCCCGATGATTGCTGTCCATCCATCTTCCTGGGTAAATTGTTTTTTCCATTTGCAGATCTTCAAGGATTTCCATGACATAGAAGTGGACGTCTTCATTGCCAGCTGCGGGGGTGAGGGGGATCTGCAGAGTCATGAGCCCAGGCCGGGCAGGGCCAGCCCTTTGGCACACAGCTGATAGCCTGGGGGGTCCCTCCATGGTGCTCCCATCCCCAGGGTTTCCCCAGGGGACAGGTGCTGCAGGTTGTCCCGTGGATCCAACCTGAGCCTCGAAGCTGGGTCCCTAGTGGTGGCCCTGGTGTCACCCACAACACAGGAGGCGGGAGGAGGCTGCTCCCATGTGGGTGGTGGGGAGCTCAGCTAGGTGCCATCACTTTAGATACTTATCCCTCCACACAGTGTCCGTCCTGGCCCAGCTGGAGCGGGGCAACTTCTTCACTTCAGCCATCACTAAGCACTCCTTCTTCCCCTCGGTGCATGATGCCGTGCTGCACATCAGCAGGGAGCGGCACCCGGCCTCGGTGAGCACCCAGCCTTGCTGTCCCCAGCATGGCCATGGACAGGGCAGCCACACCAACCCCTCCCTATCTGCACCCCTTAGGTGGACCACAGCACCAGAATGTAGCCCCTCAAGAGGAAGACATCTCCCCAGGAGCCAGGCAGGCAAGGACGGTTTTGCCACCCTGATGACACCAACTCACCTACCCTGAGGCTCAGATGCCTCGATCCCCACCAGCTCCTCTGGACTCTGAGTGCTGGGGCCCTGCCCTGTCCATGAGCCTTGCTGTGATGGGGCTGCTGCTGGACACAGCTGCTGATGGCTGTCATGCCAAGGAGCCACCTGGTGCCTCCACATTGCCCCAGCACCGGCCTGCCCCACCAGGCCAGGATGTGTTTTGGGGGCGGTGGAGAGGCCAAAGGGTTCCTGCTCCCAGCAGTGAGCTGGCATCATGAATAAAGCTATGTGGTGTTTCTCAGGGTTGGTTTCAATGCCCTTTCCTCAATAATGGTACTTTTGGGCCAGACCATGCGGCTGCACCCCGGCACTGCTGGGAACAGGCTCCCTACAGGAGGACTCTGGTTCATTTTCCCCCGTGAGGCTTCCCCAGCACCCTCTCTCTGGCTCCTTTCTGCCTCTTCTCCCCATGACCTGCTCTGGGGTGTGGGGCTGTGGCCAAGGGAGGAATAGGGCAGGGATCCCCATTCTCAGAAGAGTCACAGCACCCACGCTGCCCGACTGGGGAGTCCCCAGTGCTCCTGCTGGCTGCAATCACAGCTACACCAAAGGGGGAGGTGCAGCCAAGAGAAGGATGATACTGGGTTATGGGGGGCTTGGATAAGGTTGGTTCCACAATTTCAATATGTACAATTTTTTTTTCTGTTTCTGTGCCTTGCAGGCACCTTTTTTTTTCTTTTTTTTTCTTCTTTTTTTTTTTTTCTTTTTTTACTAAACAGGATTTTTTTTCACTTTCACCCCCTGGTATCCATTTCTCTCATTGGCAGAAGAAAAAGGAGTTATTGAAGCCCTTTCTCTTTAGAGGAAACACTCAAAACACTCATTCCAGGGTGTTTCCTCCTGAAATTTGTCTTAAAACCAAGACAACTAAATTCCTTCTTTGCAGCTAACAGAAGCTTAAATGTCTGCCTGTGTCAGCTTTTTGCACTTGGGTATATTGTAAGAATGATGGTTCTTTTTAGTGTTAGGTTTTTTTGGAGAGTAAGCAGGGCTGAAACAGGCATTAAATTGCTTTCTGCAGCTCTAACTGGAAACTTGGTGGTTGTGACAGATCTCCTCTAGAGTCCCTGGAAATACTGGGCAATTATGGTGAAGATGAGGACATAGATACATACCTTTCAGATGCTGCTAAAGAGGCAGAGTCCAGCTGCCAGAGTAATGAGAAATGGAAGGAAGCTTTAAATAAATAGCACCAATGGTATTTATGCTGTTCCCTGTAAAACTAGAAAGGTAAGATTTTTAAATGCATTAGTTCCTTTACCTTTATGCACTTTAATATTTCAGATATTTTGTGCTCTTTTCTTACATATTTATTTCACATGCTAATTTTTGTGATTAATTTACTCATACATTAGTTAAGTGAGTTTATTGGTTGTCACAGAGTCTTTATCTCTGGCTATTAGGAACACACTGGTATTGCATATAATTATCATGCATAATTTAGTCATGTAAAATGTCCAATAATTCATACTGAGCATGGCACTTAGAAAGTAGATGATTTGTTAAAAACACTAGTAACTTTACTGTTAAATGGCAAAAGCTTAGTTAATGGCTCAGTATTGTGTTAGTGAGAATAATAATAATAATAATAATAATAATAATAATAATAATAATAAATCTACTTATATAGAAATTGGGAGATTCAGAAGTGAACAAAATAAATCTTGAAGACCAGGGAATTTTTGTATGTTATAATTTTGGATTGTCTTAACCAGCAATGAACTTAATACTTCAAAGGCATATTTAAAGTTACATCAAAAATGATACAAAAATTTAACGAACAGGAACAAGGATCTGAGTAGGAAAGGTGTGTGAGGGTAGGAGAGTACAGAATGCATAGCTGAAGGCAAAAAAGGGTCAGAGCATGTAATCAGCCACAGTAATGCTAAGTTAATCTTTGTGAACAGCTTGCTGAGTCATTCCTTACTTAGGCAATGAGGGTTTGTATCAACCAGAAGTGCACATGGTCAGTATCTGCAGATCATGTAACTTGGACTGTTGGTGAAGTAAGGGTAGCAGTTTATATGGCATTCTGCAAAAAAGTGACAGGTCTTTCTGTGTTCCTCAATTCTTAACAAAAATTCCTTACATCTGAAGTATCTTGATAGCCTGGAAATGTGTTGTTTTTATTTATCACACCATACTTCTCTTCGAAGAGTTGTTTGCCTCAAGTCTCATTTATGCTGAATTTCTGCTAGTTTATTTTCAGGTCCCAGCAGGTGTTTTGTAATAGCAAGTACACAAGCCTATAGCTTGCTTTTCTTTTTATTTAGCCTGTCTAGAAAATGGAATGACTGAACATCTCAGGTAGGATTTTCTCTCCACAATATGTTTCACTCGAAGGGTATCGATTTGTATCTCTAAGATCATCTACCTGAAATCTTGGCACTGAAGAAACTAGTGGTTTGCCAAGAAGATGATCAGTAGAAATATTGCAGAGCTGCTATGTGCATATTAATGAAAAGCCACAGTGAAGCAGTGGACGTTTCTGGGGTTTAGTACAATGCTGCTGCATTGGTGTCAGTTTTCTCAGTGTATCAGTGACATTTCTGTCTCTTAGTATGCTGCCCAGAGTCCTTCTAACATTTGATGCCGTTTCCTTACCGTCATTTTAATGCCTTCCTTCAGATTAAAGGATGATACAATCTTTATATTTTGAAAATCCCTGTTAGGAACACTATGCCAGAGTAGTCATCAGTCCCATTTCCTTTTGCCTAGTTTGTAATTTTCATAGACTCACTGCAAATTTTTGCTAATATCAATAAGAATACTGACATTTCTCATACCACTTACCAGGGTTTATGCTCTCAGCTGCTTTCCTCTTACACACTGCTTCATACTGTATCTTACCTAATGGCCTCTTTTTGTGGTCTGCTTTTTGCTATGTTTTGGTAAAAAGTGGCATACACACAGCTCACAGCTTGTGTGTTGGGATTTAAAGGGCGTTGATGGGTTCCTTTCTGAGACTGCCATGCACTGGACTTTCACATTCACAATCACTTTACCTTTCAAAGGTTGTTTCAGTATTTAATACTCTTTCTTGGAATGCAAACAATAGACCAGGAAGTACCAAATTCCCTGCAAGCCCTGTCTTCCCAAAGGACCATTAAAAAAGATTGATTTTCTCCTCTGACTAATCTGCCAGTATCTGGATGGAGCATTGAGTACTTAAGTGAACCTCTTAGAAGGCAATATCGCAGGCAATATCTCAGGCTTTCCTGAAATACTTGCTCTTTTGGATCTCAATTCTATTCCGAGCACATGTAGGATGCTTTTCACCAAAGCCACTCGACAATGCCTCTTTTCTTATAAAACGAAACTGAAATGTGCATCACAAGGATGGATCCCCACCAAAGGTTATACTGGTAATTATAATAATGGTGGTTCCCTCCTGCAGTTACATTTGTAAATGAGTTCATTTTCCAAAGCTAAATATTCCAGGCCTTTGAACACAAAAGGAAGTCTTTGTCCTTTGCAAGAATTACCCCTTGGAGGACATGTGTTAATTTTGATTTTAAGATGTTAGCCCTATTGCTGGTTTCAGTGCTGCATAAGAATCGAAAAAGATTGTACTCTCTTGTGCTGTCATTCCCCCCCTCTGAGAATGCCCAGGATGCCCATTTCAGGATATCCATTCTCTTGGATCTCTATTCCCGGAATGCTCATTCCACGGGACCCGCATTCCCCAGGACCTGTCTCCGCCATTTTTCAGGATCCCCATTTCCAGGATCCCCATCCCCTGGGAACCCCATTTCCCGGGATCCCCAATGCCCGGGATCCCCATTTCCAGGATTCCCATTCCCCGGGACCTCCATTCCCCGGGACCCCCATTTCCAGGACTCCCATTCCCTGGGACCCCCATCCCCCGGGACCCCCATTCCCTGGGACCCCCATTTCCAGGACTCCATCCCCCAGGACCCCCATCGTCCGAGACTCCCATTCCCCAGGATCCCCATTTCCAGGACCCCCATCCCCCGGGATCCTCATCCCCGGGATCCCCATCTCCCGGGACCCCAATTTCCAGGATCCCCATCCCCCGGGATCCCCATCCCCCGGTACTCCCATTCCCGGTACTCCCATCCCGGGCTGTCCCGTACCTGCCCCCGCCGCCGCGCCCTCCCGCCACCAGGGGGCGCGGCCGCCTGCCCGCCCTGTCTGCGAGCGCTTGTGGCTGCCGCGCCGGCCCCGCCCCCACGCATGCGCAGTCGCGCCCCCGGCGCTCTGCGGCTCGGTCTGCGGAAGAACAAGATGGCGGCGCGCTCAGTGTGCCGGGCGGGCAGTGCGGCTGGGCGGGCGCTGCTGTGGGGCCCGCGTCCCTCCGTGAGTCACTGCGCCCCGCGGGGACAGCGCGGGGGGAAGCCCGGCCGGGCCGCGGGCGACCGCGCAGTGTGGAATGGCTGACGGGCCCCGCCTATACTCCGGCCGGGAAGGTCATGGGGACGCGGCGGGCGGTGCGGGCCGGGCGGCGGTGGCTGTGGGAGCCCCCGGGCCCCGGAGCGGGGCCAGGCGGACGGGGCACAGCGGCGGCTGTCACTGTCACCCAATGCGGGGCTTGCCGCCCAGCCGCTCTCTGCTCCGGTGTTTTGTGGTGTGACCGGTTCGTGCGGCTTTTCCCTGGGGTTTCCCACCTCTTCAACCCCCTGCGTTCCCGGCGCTGCTGAGGGGAACAGCCTTTTAGTAGTGATGACAGCCTTTATTTTTACAGGCAGCTTTATTGAATTTGACAAGGAAGCGAGGTGCTGCCAGTTATGCTCAGACACTCCAGAATATCCCTGAGACCCAGGTCACCACCCTGGAGAACGGCCTCCGGGTAGCCTCAGAGGAGTCCAGTCAACCAACCTGCACGGTAAGTTTAACATAAGTCAGAGGCTTATTTGAAACAATCAGCCTTGCCTAGCCTACAGCTGTTCAAAAGGGACAGACCCCTGTCTGAACCAGTGCTTTTGACAGAGACCCCACTGCTTCTCTTTGTGAACAGGTGGGATTAATATAGCAGCAGGAGGCCTAGACTGGTGTTGTACTGTCTTTAGACAAGTTTTCGTGTGCTACAAATTTGTATGAGCAGTAAGTGATCAGTAAAAGTTATCTCTCTGGCAAAGCCAGAGTGAAGCTGAGAAAGAAAAAGTCAAAATATGTGCGGGAAACAGTTGCTAGTTTGTTCTTATTTTGGTTCTTCTAGTGTGATGTCTGTGGACAAGACTTCTTGTCTCTGCTGTTGTGTTTGTATTATTAGGATGCTGATTGTTTTCCTCTCTAATGTTGGTACTCGCTGGATTTTGCTGCCAGGTGGGTGTGTGGATTGAGGCTGGGAGCCGCTATGAGGATGCAAAGACCAACGGGGCTGGTTTCTTTGTGGAACACTTGGCCTTTAAGGTAAGGATGTGTGCTAGATCTGCACAGAGCTGCCTTGAGTATTCTGTCCATACATTGTTCTCTTGTTTCCAGAGCCTGTCATTGTTGAAAGAAGGTGTAAATCAAGGTCATCTGAGTACTGTAGTCTTTGCACACAGTATGAAAATTAGTCTAAAAAGGCATCTAGCCCATGTGGTGCTCATTGGTTGAATGTGCAGCAACTTGCAAGCGTGAATGAATTAAAAATAACTGTTATTTACTATTTGCTGATTTTTCCTCTTAAAGGAAAAAGTATTGTAATTAACAAGTGTAACACACATAGAGCACTGTGTTTTGAAGCATGTTTCTTCAAATTAGCACAGAAGGTTCATAGCAGCCTTTCCTGTAGCCATTTGTTGTTCTTTACTTTTCTTACTGGTGTAGCACAGTTCAGAGGCTACAATACTTGCTTTTCAAATTATGCAGGTGCTACTGAACAGGGCAGAAAACATCTAAACCTGGGACTTGCTGACTCAAGTTCAGCCTGTGCCTTCATAGGCAACTACAGCATCTGGCTAGTTCCTTAAGAGATGGGCCCTGTAGTAGAAATAGTCTTCTGCTTCTATTTGTTGTCTTCTGTATATCACTGCTTGGATAGATAGAAACCGGCTTGTTCTTGGTTTATTTCCAAGGATGTGCTGTTCAAATACTGTTGTCTCAGCATAGGTTGTCTCCTTCTCTGCTGAGTTTGTGTTGGTTAGTGGTGATGACAGCCTTTATTTTTTTGGGCGGCTTTATTGTGTTTTAATAAATACAAGCTTTATTGAAAGTTTGTGTTGGTTTTTCAAAATACACCTCTGCCATCCTTTATCTAGAGAAAATAAGCCAAGTATTAGATCTCCTGCCTTGTGCATCTTCCCTTGGCTTTTATGAATCACATGACAGTTTTTATTTCTTAAGGTCTTTATTGTTACTTTCATTGCTTTAATTCTGACCTAAAGGGAAGTTTGTTCATTTAATAATTGAATTTATCTGGTTTCCTTTAGGGCACAAAGAAGCGTCCTGGCTCGGCATTTGAGAAGGAAGTGGAGAGTCTGGGTGCTCACCTGAACGGGTACACCTCCCGTGAGCAGACTGCCTTCTACATAAAAGCCTTCTCCAAGGACATGCCCAAAGGTAGGATGGCCAGGGGCAAAGTCTGATTGGGAGCTTAAGTAAGTGCATGTGCTTCTGTTTCTCACCTCCCCAAGCATCTTTTCTACCATCAGACCAGAGCCTGAAGTTGAAACTGAGCAGTAAATTGGAGGTTCTGGTTTGTAGTTGAAGAGAGCAGTGCTGTGATGTGGTGCTTCAAGGCTCTATGTTCATGTGTCCCTAAACCAAGAGTTCTAGTTATGTCAGGCTGCATTGCATTGTCAGGAAGTCTGGATGGGACTTCCCATCCAAAAGGGATGATGAGAGGGATTCACTGGTTTGTAGTTGTTTTATGGAGCTTAGCAACTGAGGTCAGTGACAGCTGCTGTGAGGAGTCCTCAGTGCAGCTCTTGCAGGTGCTCCTTGTGCTCTGTACTGCTGCTTGCTGCCTACACTGGATTGGTTTTGGAGAGAGGCAGTGATTTGAGTAGGGGCTTTACTGTGGAGATGGGCTGTGCTGTAGGCGTCACAAACTCTCTGTAAGGATTCAGTGTGTCTGGAAGAGTACCTGCCTCTGCCGTACTTCACCTTCTGCAGATGTTGCTTGCATTCTGCTGGCAGGGGTGCTTGGCAAGCTGATCTGGAGACTTCTTGCTAAATCAGTGTTGTTTGTTCCTCTCAGATGCTTTGGGAATGGGTAGCATTCAGCTCTGTTGTGTCACGTGCCCTCCCCCAACACGGTTTTTTCTCACTGTGTGTCTCCTTTCAGCTGCACTGGGTAGCAGTCAGGCAGTGAGATGCTAATGTAGGAATTGTGTTGCAGTTGTAGAGCTTCTGAGTGACCTTGTGCAGAACTGTGCACTGGAGGATTCTCAGATTGAGAAGGAGCGTGGCATCATCCTTCAGGAGTTGAAGGAGACGGACAGCAACCTGACAGATGTCACCTTCGATTACCTTCATGCCACTGCTTACCAGGGGACTGCGCTGGCCCACACTGTTGAAGGGACCACAGAGAACATCAAGTGAGCAACAGGCTGGATGTGGTGCACAACCTGGAGGTGCAGTCTGCAGGGTGCATGACTGCACAGTGTGTACATGGAGGTGATCTGAGACAATGGGCTTCTCCTTGTCCCCTGACTATGTTTTCTCCATTGGCACTGGTGAAAGTGTAATGCTGCATTCATTCCTTAGAACCATCTCATGCAAGCCCTTCCTGAGATTGGAAGGAACAGGCTGAACCTTCTCCCATACTTCTCAGATTTTTAGAAAAATCGGAGAGCTAGGGGTGCTCACTAAAGCAGTGGCCCTTTGTTAGCTCAGTGACTGGGTTCAGTACTCTCCAGTCTGTATTGAATTCTACCTCTCCATCTTGCCTGGTTCGCGTTCTTTGTGTTCTAGAATTAGAGCACAGGGCAAACACAGTACACAGTGCAGTCTTGCTTCCAAAAAAGCATTGTTACCCCACAACAGAGACAATCACTGCTGTATGCACTGTGAACTTGCTTCTCCTAAGCCTCTCGTTCCTCTAGAGTTGGAGATGCTGATGTTCCAGGTCTTTATGTTCTTTCCAGGAAGCTGACTCGAGCAGATTTGGCTACATATGTTGATAATCATTTCAAAGCACCTCGTATGGTCCTGGCAGCTGCTGGTGGTAAGTTCTAGATCCTGGGAAGCCTCCGTATTTTTAAGCATGTGATTGGACTTGTCTCACATCACTAATGTGATAATTTTGTTAAATTAGTCTGTTTTAAGACTGAGATCTCTCTCTTTTCATTGCCAGGTATTTCCCACAGAGAACTGGTGGATGCAGCTAAGCAGCACTTCACTGGGGCGCCTTTTGCATACAAGGGAGATTCTGTGCCTGCCCTCCCACGCTGTCGCTTCACAGGGAGTGAGGTAAAGTTTTGGTCCCCATCAAAACAAGCAGCTGTTTCCAAACTGTGGAATGAATGTAAAACCAATTACAGCTGTTTCTCACTGGAAAAGTCTGTTCATGTGTCTCAGAGAAGCTGATGATGCACCATCTTGGTAGTGCTCCCATGTTCTGTTCTTGGGGCTTAGTGCCACGTGTTGGATTTTAGATAAGACCCAAATCCATTAGGAGTGTGAGGCTGTTGCTCATGTGATATGCAAAACTCACATCAGAACAGCTGGTTTGTGCTCAGTTTTGCCTGGGATTCTTTAATTTCACTGGTATAACATCAAGTGCCCCGGTTTGTCAGCCTGGCGTTGCAGCAGGCTGCAGACAGATCACAGTGTTCATGCAGTTCTCCCCCACTCCTTGATGATTTTCCAGATCCGTGCCAGAGATGATGCTCTGCCCCTTGCCCATATTGCTCTTGCTGTGGAGGGGCCAGGATGGGCTGATCCAGACAACGTGGTCCTCAATGTGGCTAATGCCATCATAGGGCGCTATGACCGCACTTTTGGAGGTGGGAAGGTAAGAGTCTGGGGAGTGCAGCAGGGGGAACCTGGAGCCTTTTCATGTGAAGTGTTACAGAGACCCTAGGTGGATGTGCTTTAGGAGAGGCTGTGAAGGGATTAGGAGCCTGGAAAGTAGAGTAGAAGTGTAATCGAGGCTAATCCAGGACAGTTCTTGAGAGGTGATGCTGGCAAATGAACGGAACCTTCTGTGGAAGAGGTGTAGCTGGTGAATTCTCAGCAGCTTATTCCCCACTCTCACAACTAACCACTCAGTGGGGGTGGTGATGGAAGCGGGATTGAATACTCAACAGTCTCATGATGCAAGCTTGTCTTACCCCTGCAGAGCAAATGGAACTTGTTTAAAACCATAGTATTGCATCCATTATCATCTGCAATCTGTCTGGCTGTATATTAATACTAACCCCTGCTGCTGGGAGACCTTGTCCTTCCCATTTTTTTCCCACTCCTACGTTGGTGTGCATACCAGCTTTTCATCTGCAGCTGGGAAAGGAAATGGTTCTGCTGGATGGACTCCTAGGCCATTGTCTGTGGCTTTTCCAGCAGTGATTCTCATCTGTTGACCACATGAAGGCTCTAAATTAAGCTCTCCTTCAGCAAAGTGTTCTGTCTTGTCTGTGGTCTTTGTGAAAACAGCTCAGTGGGAAAGAATTTGAGCTGTGGGGGATCTGAAAGTGAAATGGCTGACAGCATCTCCTTATTTACAGAATCAGTCTAGCAGGCTGGCTGCGCTTGCTGTGGAGCATAATCTCTGCCACAGTTTCGAGCCATTCAACACCTCCTACTCTGACACCGGCCTCTTTGGTTTCCATTTTGTTTCTGACCCTCTGTCCATAGATGATATGATGTTTTGTGCTCAGGGAGAGTGGTAAGTACAACTTTGGCACAAGTTGCTGTTCAAGATCTGAGCCTCTTGTGGGAGACTGAGCTGCTGGGGGAGCCTGTTAAGTTTACAGAGAGATGTGTCTCTTCATTAGCTTCTTGGTAACTTGCATTCTGGTTAAGTGATCCTGTAAGTGGTTTCTGTAAAACTCTTAAGGATGTGGTTTTGAGGAGCTGTTTTAATCCCTTAGGGCTCTTCAGGTCTTTTGTTCATGCTTTGAAGTGTTAGCACCGAGGCTTTGGGGCTTTTTATATACAAGTGAGATCATTCCTTAGACAAGGTTTTCAAGGTTTTCCTAGGTGCCCAAGAGACTTATCTCCATTGTCTTGTTAAGCCTGAGCGAAGCAGGCAGTTCCTGCTGCTCAGGCTCTTGTGTTGCGGCTGATGAATGACCTGCTGCTGGAATCATGCCAGTGTTTGGGAGCCTTCTGGCTGTCCATCTTACTGTGTCATTTATGACATGAACGAGTAATAGTTTAAGGCTACTCCTGAGCCGCAAGGCATTCTGTGTGGAGCAGGTGGAGTGAGCCCTTGCCCCAGAGACGTGGCCATTGGCAGGAGAAGAAGGGATGTAGCAGCTGGAGTCCAGACAAGGAGCAGGGAGCTCTCTTATTCTTTCAGCATCAGTTTCCATAGCAGCTTGCCATGCGTGGGAATGGCTGACATGCCTTCCTTCTCCTGTGATAGGGCAGTGCACAGCGTGTGCTGCTGGGCCTGCTGGGCAACCAGAGCTAGCACCAGGATTGTTGAACCTCTGAGTGTAACTCAGTGTGTATCCTGCTGGCTGAATTCCCTGCCTGCATGCTGGAACTCTTGTCTCCTGCTGCTCAGTGCTCCCCAGTTTTTAGCTGCTCTGTGGAGATCAAGGATGAATGTCAGCCTGCAAGAAAAGCGGTGTCGATAACAGCTTATTTTTGAGGAGTCTGGGGAAAGGGAGGAATTTGCTTTCTGTCTGAGCAGACAAATATCTTTAAGTGCTTTTGTGGTCTTTCCATGTCTTCCCCAGGATGCGTTTGTGCACCAGTGCCACAGAGTCAGAGGTGACAAGAGCCAAGAACTATCTCCGAAATGCCATGGTGGCTCAGCTGGATGGTATGTTCTGGTTTATGGATTGACCACTGTGCAGCTTTCAGAGGGTTTCTGCTTGGGGTTCTCCTGGGGAACAGGACCTGTGCTAGAGATTGCAGTTCTGCTGGCAGGCACTGGGCAAAACTTTCTTTTCCTGCTCCACACTCCTCTTGCCGTGTTGTCAGAGCAGCTGACCCAGGCCTCCTGTGCTCCCAGGAATGACATACTGCCTGGTGACCTAAGAATAGAGACCCTCAAACTGGTCTGCCTTGGCCGTAACACTTGGAGGAAGAATAAAGCAATCTGTGTATTGTGTAGCCCCTGCTGGAGCTGCATAGAGTGGGAATTAAGACTGTGCTTCATTAGCAGGGGGTTTAATGCTTAGAGTTTCTACTCTGTGCTTTGGCTGATGATCAGGCTGTGCAATTCTGGAAGGCTTCTTTGTGCACTGACTATGCAATATCTTCAACATGCAGGTACCACACGAGTGTGTGAGACTATTGGAAGCCATCTCTTGCACTACGGACGCCGTATCCCTCTGGAGGAATGGGATGCCAGGATTTCTGTAGGTATCCATTTGTTTTGGCTGGGATACCTGAGCATGGTTGCTGTCAGCATTGTCTGGCCTTAGTCTGCTGCAGTAACACGTGGCTTACTTACCCCTTAATCAGACTGCCTGGAGTCCAGGTAGTTGTCCTGCTGACACAGATGTAACTGTCAGAATCTCTGGCTTACATGCAGTGTATCCTGTGTCCCTGTGACTGGAGTCAGTCCATCCCAGAAAGAGGTAATACAGCTGTGTTAAGCGGCACAACCTGAAATTCCTGTAACAGTTTTCCTAGTGCTGTCCCACACCTAGTTTGTGTAATTTCTGCATCCACTCCATCCCTTAGAAGACTTGGGATTTTGGCCTTGTCTTCTATATCCACAGGAGAATGCTCTGTGTAGGGATGTTAGCCATCCTTGCAGGCAGAGCTGCGCAGTTGGTGCAGATGCCCTCAACGGTCTGATTGTATCTTCTAATGATCTTGATATATAATGGCAACAGTAACTTGCAACTTTGAGAAGTGTAAATCTGCTGGAAGAGTCATTAATTGCTTGTTTGATCTTTATTAGGCCGTTGATGCAAGAATGGTGAGAGATGTCTGCAGTAAATACGTTTATGACAAATGCCCTGCAATTGCAGCAGTTGGTGAGTAGTGGGTGACAATCAGTACATACTTAAAAAACAAGGTGGGGCTAAGAGCTGAGTGGAAGTGAGTTGCAGGCCGTCCTCATTTGTCTGTCCTGACTCCTTAAACTACTCTGGTTCTTTACTGGTATCCTCCTGCCTCTGCTCAGGAGGTGTGCTAAGGCACATTTGCCACGAGATCAGACTTGCAGATGATGGAGATGCAGTGGCAGTGAGCTGCTGGCTGTCCTCCCACCTCTGCCTGCTGTGGAGCTGTGACTAAGACTGGGAGTCCTGTAGCTGGGTGCGGGCCCAGCATGTCTGCCAGGTGTCCTTACCCTGGGGTCAGGGTGGTTTATGTAAGGGAAGTGAAGGGACCTGGTTCTCCTGTGCTGCTCTGGCATGTCTGTCTGGCCAAGGACAAATTCCTCTCGGAAAACCTGCCTAAGCAGCTCAGCTCTGCTGCCTCTTTCCTGTGTGTTGAGAATTCCCCTCCTCCTTGCAGCTGTTTCCTCTGGCCTTCAAAGTGGAGCAGCTTGGAAAAGGGATACAGTGTTTGAGCAGGAAGTTGAAGTGTTGAAATTACTTGGTGACTCCCTGTATTTGATATCTGTATGAGGAACAGTATGAGAAAACACCTTATTCTGTCAGGAGCTGGTATCTGCTAGTTTTCCTGATGCAGGTTTGAGCTGTATTTGCTTGGTTTTTTACAGACATGCTATGGATTGCAAGTACAGGCTGCTCTGCCACCATCTGCTTTAAAGACCGTGAGAAACTGTACAGGGATTTTTAACTGTGTCTCCAACTGACTTTACTCCTGTTCACTCAGGTCCCATTGAACAGCTCTTGGATTACAACCGCATCCGCAGTGGCATGTACTGGGTCCGTCTCTAGGATGGGTTGCCTGCAGGTTGGAAATAATGAAGGTGTGGACTGTCACAGGTTCCCTCTGGCACTGAATGTCTTGGGCACTACGAGCAAGCTGAGTCCATTCAAAGCAGCTGTCTTCTCTCTGTTAAATGTATAAAAATAAATACATCCTATGTGAGTTGGTTCTGCTGGTAGTCAACTGTGTCTTCCTGGGTGGTGTGTGTAGACATTGTTAATCTTGCCAAATTGGGGAAATATGATGTGAGGAGCTGGAGCTTTTGATAGGCAAACATCTTTCCAAAGGGGCTATGTTTTAAAAACCCATATGTTTCTGTATGGAGATGTGTTACCTCTTATCTTAAGCTTCCTGGTTATCTGTAAACCAGCTCTGTAATGAGCAGAGATTATTGTGTAGTGGTGGTGTTGGTCTACGCATTCTTCTTTTACTCTCCATGCAGTCATGCTCAGCTATGCAATAACTGAGAAGCTTCTGACTGGCCATAAGGTAATCCCTAGGTCTGAGTAGCTGGAAGAGCTACCCAGCCCTTTATGCATTTTTGATGTTAAACTGGATGTTCCTCCCTTGTTTTGCCTCTGGGAAGTTGGAACATGGAACAGAAAGCTGAGCAAGGGGGATGGAGAAGTGTTTCCCACCAGGTGGCACTAGCCTGTCACAGCTATCCTTGGAAGCTGCAAGGTATTCCTATTTGATTTTTCTCTTTGAGGTAAATGTCTCCGAGGTTTTCGTTTAATTTCCAGGTTCTGCCCTGACAAGGGAGATTTAAAAATAGTGTGAAAGTTTCTCAGAGTTAGTCATTACACTTGAGACAAATCCAGTGTACTAAATAATTTGTGCTGAATCTGGATTCTTGATCAGAGAGTCAGTGTGTCTGAGCCCATTGCGTATGCTAGGCAAGTTTGAAACTGTTAAATGCTCTTGATGCAATTTGGGTTTAACTATTGTCACAAGCTCTGGCTCGTTACAAGTGCACTGAGGGCTGAAAAACTAAACAAGCTCACTTATGCCTCCAGCCTTGTAGAACCAGTAAATGATTCTGTCTTGGTTTTGTGACTGCAGTCAGACTATAATTCTGTTTTGTCTCCCATTGCTATATATTCTCCCCTCCTGGTTGATTTTTCAAAGTGTTATGCAGTTGGTGAGAAATACAAGGAAAGAGACCCTTGCTTAGCATTTCCTACAAGTTTTCTTTTTAGGAGTTATCTCTTTGAGGATGTCTATTTTCCTTGAGTAATTAGTTCCTCAGGCTCTTCTCTACTAGTTTTTTCTAGGAACACATTCAAACCCCTCAGTAACGGATGCTTTCCAAGTTGCTCTGTTTTTCTGGAAAAAAAACAGAGCTGGCTGTGCTGAGCCTTGCTCCCAGCACTTCAGCAAGGACCAACTCCTGACCAAAGGCTGCAGCTCTGCTAGGCCGCCTGGCTTATATGCAGCCTTAAATGGATTTTGTAGATGCTTTTTCCATGTAGAACCGAGTAATCTGGGCTGATCTGGACTAGGAGCCATGCCCTGGTGGGTGTCTGTAGGAGTCAAGATTGAGCTGTGCCCGGGATGTTGGCACTTCCAGGTTGTAGTTGTGGTGGCACTCTGCCATGTAGTGCCTGTTTTATTTGTGTGCTGGGGCAGTCCATGCCTCCAGAAACATGAGCGTCTCACCAGCTCCAGGGATTGAGAGGTTTACCATATTACTTTTTTTCTTGGTAAACCACAGCTGGGGATGTAAAAGGTGGAGAAGGGAAGCCCATTCAGGAGTCAAGTGTTCCTGCTTGGCAAAGACACCCATGCTCTGAGCCTTATCAGGGGCTTGGGAAGTGTAACGTGGAATTGGTGCAGAGTCATTAAGCATTTGGCAGCCGAATGCTTTGATACTGGAGGAACTGAAGCTCTAATCTCATTGGCAGGTCTCTTGCTGTTTGAGCTCTATGGGGTGTTTTGTTCCTCCACCAGAGTAGCCTCAGTTCAAGGGAATCCAAACTGGGAAATGTCTGGCATGACAGGAGAGTTCTATCTCAGCTTTTCCTGAACCTTGAGAAAGATCTTTTTCTGGACTCCCTCTCCCTCTCCCTCTCCCTCTCCCTCTCCCTCTCCCTCTCCCTCTCCCTCTCCCTCTCCCTCTCCCTCTCCCTCTCCCTCTCCCTCTCCCTCTCCCTCTCCCTCTCCCTCTCCCTCTCCCTCTCCCTCTCCCTCTCCCTCTCCCTCTCCCTCTCTCTCTCTCTCTCTCTCTCTCTCTCTCTCTCTCTCTCTCTCTCCCTCTCTCTCTCCTTCTCCCTTCCTGCAGTTTCCACTGTCCAGTGAAGGACAGTGCCAGAGGAGGGAGTTGGAACCATCCCTAGAAGCATCCCAAGTTCAGTGTAACTGGAGATGGCCTGGGTGACCTAATAAATCTGTTTCCTGGCTCCATGGACAATGTGAGATTGTTCAGTGGGGCTCTTTGACCAGTTTAGTTTTCAATAGCTTAAGTGTTTTACTTTGCTACTTGGAAGGTTACTTGGGATCCCATTAGTCTGTGCTGATAAATTTAGCCTGGTATATGGATTGGCCTTTGCTCCCTCCCCTTCTGCACAGTCTTACCCTCTCCAAATTAAGTCCCCCTGTTTAAAGCTATTGTAATTGCTATTACTCCATGACACCTTGGCATTCCATCTGTTGGCTGCTAAAGGAGAGGATTTGGGAAGGGGGATACTATGCATTGTTTTGTGCACCCTGTGCAAGGCTCTGCATTTCCTGCACAGCACTTCAGTGGCTTGTCTCCACTACACAAAGCTATTCCAGGAATGTAAACTCTAGCAGTGAGAATGGGGAGCGCTCACTAGAGCCCTGTGCTGAGTTCTCCATGTTGTCCTGGTCTCTGCAGGGAGAGCTGCTGGTACCCCCAGTGCAGGGCTGCAGGGCCTGGCAGATGTACAGGGTGGATCTGCCTGTGGAGCAGGCAACCCCTTTGATATGTGAGATGCTTGTTTGTGATTCGGGTGCTTGCCAAGAGAGGGGCCACAGCAGCCAATTGTCAGAGTTGCCTCACCTGAACTAATTACCCACTCTGGAAAGTACAGTTGATACTCATCATGGGTGCTGAGCCAAGCCTGTCCTGGGGAAGCAGGGAGCTGCAGGGAGGGTTTCACAGAAAGGAGAGGCTTGGAACTGTGCCACTCTTTAGTGCCAGAGAGCTTTTGGGAAAAGAGCCCACAGCCCTCTGGGCCTGCTTCTCTACCTGCTGTCCTGCCAAGGCTGGTGAAAAATGGCAGTGGGAACCATAGGTGAGTGGGGTTTAGAAGACAGGGCAGCAGTCAGCTCTGTGGTGTCTTGTGTTGCTGGAGCCTTGCTCTGCTCAGACCCCTGGTGCAGGACTTGACTGAGGTGTTGGCATGGCTGTGACCAGGGACTTTCTCCCCCATCCAGCCCCTGTATTGTGTGGTTTGCTTAGGAAAGGGATGGTTTCTCCCTGTGAGGAAGTGTCACTCAGTGGGACTGCAGGATTGCCAGGCTGAGGGAGGTACCTGGTGCTTGGTATCCTGATCAGGACTCCTGCACTTCACTTTGCCCTTCTGTGCACTGCTGAGACTTCATACACCAGGAGAGAGGATCAGTGAGCAGTGGCATCTGGACACATATCCAGCAATCCTGTTTCCTATTTGGAAAAGGAAATGCCTCGTGTAAAGCTTTAGTGTATTCATTGCGTGGAAAAGCAGTGGACAAAAGGCCCATCCAGGCCTGACTGCCAGCAACAGCCATCCCGGGCTGCTGTGAGGCACGAGGCACGGCGGCAGAAGCTGTCTTTGTCTGCAGTGCTGTGCCTGCAAGGGTGACTTGGAGCCCTGAACACCCTCATTAAAAGCTGCTTTACCCCACACGCCATCCGAAGAGGTTGGATGATTCTCACTTTTCTATGCAAGTCTCTGCTTTCCTGTCCTTTCCCTTCCTCGGGGCTGTGAGATTTTTGGTGGGGCTGCCAATGCTGAGGTTTGGCTCTGTTGCCCATTCAGACTATCTCTGGGGATGCCCAGAAAAACTATTTGAAGTGTGAGGCATGAGGAAGGATCTGTCCAGGAATGGAAAATGGAGCTGCTGGGATGGCAGCCTGGGGAGCTCCGAGCCCTGATCTATGAAAACACGAGATACTTTTTTCTGTACAAAGAAGTGTCAATAGTACCTGTGCTGGATCACCTGCCAGGAGCCCTGGAGACACATCTCCTGCGCAGTGTCCCACCATCCATTGCTGAGCCTCTGCCACAATCTGGGGTTATTTAAGGCTCCATATCCTGCTTTAGTGTGAGAGCTGTGCAGCAGAGAGCATGAGGACAGTGAAGGAAGCTGAATTAAATGCCTGGAGCAAGGTTTGAGCAAGGCTTAAAATACTGAAACAGGAGCCTTGAAAATCTGAGTGCTGTTCCTGGTTCCACCAAGAGCCTGCAGTGTGACATTGAGCATTCAGGTTTCTGGGCCACTGTGTCAAGGTGGATGCTGACACCAGGTGCAATGCACAGAAATAAAGCTGCTCCCCATGCACTGCCCTCAGCACACAGTGACTCAGGTCGCTGTAAAGCAGCCCCAGTACTGTGCACTGCTTTCTGCTTTGCATGTGACTTTTATTCAGAGTAGGCACTTGGATAATGCTGTAAACGGATCGTGCTGCTTATCTTTGATTTGTTATATTTAGGGAAGAACGAGTTGACTCTTCTGGAGGGGATTTTTTTCTTCCTCATTTGAATGTTTAATATAGGGAACTACAGTGATGTTGCTTCAGGATTTAGCAGTGGATGTATTTCAGCTTCAGTAAAGTGCAATCTGAGTTTCTCAGGGTACACTGTAGAGCTCAGCATTGTACAGATTCCTGTATACCAAACCCATGGCCCCCGGTTCAGGTCGTGTCACTCTTGAGCAAAGCTTGTAGTGATCAAGGAACAGGCTTGATGCTACCCATGAAACAAGGATGTTATATATCCCACAAGAGGTGGGATTTCCAGGTAGGGATAACTGCCCATGCCTTGGAGTCTCTCACAGGAAGCTTGGTGAAGAGCAGCATGTATCTGTGGCAAGTTCCTGCCTCTGCTCCCCTGGCATGAAGGATGCCCCAGTGTACCAAGAGGCTGTCAGGAGGAGGAGATGGCAGGTGAGTGTGCTTGAGTCCTGGGCATTCCAACTCCACGTGGCAGTTCTGCTTTTTCCACCCCTTCCCCCCGCTGGCTGCTTCGAGGCTGGAGGTCCCCGCTGTCCCCGGCTGCTGTCCGCTCTGGTTCTCCTGCTTCCTCTGCTTTGTTTACTGCTGTTCCAGATGTGCAGCACTTGGCAGGAGCCCCTATGACGTGGGAACACAAGTATCTCCTGTTCCTGCCTCGCACGCGCAGCAGTGACTCACAGGTGACCTTGCCCCAGCTCTGCTGAGGGGGATGGAGGATAAGGTCCTCATGGTTCAAGGTGAGTCCTGAAGGTGGTGAGGGGCCAGAGACAGGATGCTGTGCTCTTCCATTCTTGGTGGCAACACAGAGGGGTGCAGAGGTGCTAGTGACGTGGTTTCTGCAAGGACCTGGAGCTCTTGGGAGCACCTAGTTGTCACTGCTCTGGGAACGCACTATGTGGATGTGGATCATACCCCTATCGCCATTGGGACCCCCACCTGTGCTGCTCAGCCTTCTTCCTGGAGCTCCACAGCATCCTGTCCCACAGCTGTGGGGTCCTTGTGTGGGATGTAGTGTCCATCTGCCTCATGCCATCCTGGTGACACATCCTCCTGCCCGACGGAGATGTGAAATCATCCTGGGGAGGTCTGGGGAAGGGAGGAGTTCCCATGGTGACAGACAGCGATTCACCCGACAGGGCAGGGCGGGTACTTCGTCCTTTTTATTCCTTTCTTCTGGAGTCGGGCACCCAGCCAAAGAGCTGAAGGAGCAATGGCACAGCCTCGCGGGGGAGAGACACAGGGCAAGTCTGGTCTCGTGAATTGCATGAATCCCTCTGCAGCAGTTTCCCCTGCAGCCCGGCTGCTGCCCCACACGTAGGGGTGAGCCTGACCCTTCCTGCAGCGCTGATTCCCTGGGTGCTGGCTCCCTGCAGTTTCCTCGCTCTCCTAACAGACTGATAAACACACTTTAATCCTCCTTCCCATGGGTCATCGGTCCTGTGTGAAACGTTCAGGGCAGTATCCTGCAGCTGCTGGGGAGCCCACACTGTTTGCCACCATACCCCTGGTATGGGCAAGTGAGGGTAAAAGAGCTTTGTGCTTATCCACATGCCTTTATCTGCAAAAGCCCCTTACCCAGAGGCTGCAGCACAGCCCAAACCCTCCAGTGGTAAGAACCCCTTCCTGAGCCCCTGCCTATCCCAGGCATGGCCCCGGCCACGCCCGGGTGTGAGCTGTGCCATCCCCTCCCTGGCAGAGCACTGAGGGTCCTGGCAGGGCTGCACGTTTCCTACCAACCCTCCAGCTGCAGGCGATGCTCCCCACGGCTCTGCCGGGCTCCCCTTGCGCAAGGAGCAGCCAAGCCCCAGCAAGAGGGGGATAGGGGCTCTTTCTTGAGTCCTGCCAGAAATCTATATAGAGCTGCAGGTAGTTTTTAGGGGGGTTGGTGCAGGTTGTGCAATACTTGAATAGAGACAGAGAGGAAGCATTGAGCAACCACTCCGTCCTCCCAGCCATCAGGCCTGCATCCCAGATGCAGGAGTGAGGAAGTGAGAGCAGGATCATGCAAAAGAGGAGTGAGAGAGGGACAGGCTTTCCCTGGCACAGGAGCTGTGAGAAATCTGGATTTGGAGAGATGAGGTGGGGAAACTCCTTCTTGTGCAGCTCCAGAGTGTGAGTCTCTTGCTGTCACTTGTGAGCACAAGCTGGCTGCTCTGCCAGGGCTAGTGGTACCAGTGCCTGTGGGCTGACAGCAAGAGGGACTGAGCATGAAGCATTAGCAACTCATTTCTATGTCTTGGGAAGGCAGTGTCTGCCCACTGTGAGCTGTGGTGCAGCAGCAGGATCCTAGGACAGCGCTCCAGCATGTCCATCTTTGGGGGTTGGGATAGAGGCCCCTGAGGACTGGCTCCTAGCACTCACGAGGAATAGCCAAGGTATTCCTCTTGGCAACATTCCTCCCCTGGGAATACAGCTATCATGAGCCCCTGCAGCCAGGGAGGCATCTGTTGTTGCCATTGAAAGGAGGAACAAATATACCCAGCCCTGTCAAGCTGTGCAAAGCCCCTGCAAGGAGCAGCTTCTTGCAGCACAGCTGGCAACATCCCTGGAACAGCTCTATCTTCCTAGGCCCACATGCTGCCTCTCTGCCTTTCCTCCCTCCTCGCTTAGTAGTTGCTCCTGTCACCACCTTGCTCCCCCCCAGCACTCCATACCACACTGCTGCCTTCTCCTGAGGTTCTCCAGGGTCTGTGGGGGCTCCCATGGCTGGGTTAGCCTGCAGCTGGCCTTGTGTCCTTGGGTGCTGTGCTGGGAGCTGGGCAACTGCTGTTTTCCTCAAAAGCTCAACATCAGGCAGCAGAATTGATTCCATGTGCAGGGAAGGTGGTGCTGCCTTGTCCATCTACCCCTGTACCATCTGCTCCCAGAATGGGTTGGGAAGGAGGGATGGGGCAGCCATGACGTCATGGTGCTTGTCCCATTCTTATCAGGAGCGGAGATAGTGCAGGGTTTGGGATCTGATGGGCAGCTTGTTCCCACTTGTGACAGGGGCTGCTGTGGTGCTCCTGCAGGTGCCCTGACTCTGCAGGTCTGGTCTCTGTCCTGGCCTCCTGCAGACACCCCTGCTTGGCTGCTCCAGTCCCCTGAAGCTATGGTGCCCCTGGAAGCCAAATTTGGGGCAGAGCACCTTGCAAGGCCAGGAGCAGCCCCTGCTGTGACAGCCTCCCAGAACCCAGCAGGGCCTGAGCTGTCCCATCTGCCACACACCTTCTTGGAGGCATGTAAGTGGAGGGCTCTAGGTGCTCAGAGGTGTGGCAGATGATTTCACTTGGTGTTTGCAGATGGTTTCGCTTGGTGTTTGCAGATGATTTCCTGGCTTTCCCCGGCACTGCAGGGAAACACCAGTGACCTGGCCTTGCCCCGAGCTGCTCTCCCAGGGCCGGCTGAAGGAATGCCACCTTTCACCTCTGCATCTCTCACCTGTCCCGAGGCGCTGGGCTGCCGACAGTTCTGGTCCCTGGGGAGCCCGGCAGAGGCTGGGCAGCACTGGTGGGTGCAGGCGGGCACGGGCTGGCTCAGCAGCCCAGCGTGTTGAGTCACGCTCTGCACACCTCGACCCAGCCCGCACATGCCCCGTGTGTGTGCGACGTGGGCTGGCAGCTCTCCCTCGGCTTCCCTTCATCTCCTCCTCCTGCAGGCATCCGAGAGGAAACCACTCCCTCTGCTCTGCCAGTCCCTGCTCTTGCAATGGGTCCCTGGGTCTCCCTTCGTGCACCCCAAGCCCAGCTGTGCCCCAGGCGCTGCCAGCCACTGCCTGCTGCTGCCTGCAAACCCTGCAGTCAGGACTGGGCTGGGAGCACCTCAGTCCTCATAACCCCAAGGCAGTGAATTTTTATCTGCCCTACAAAGAAGCAGGAGTTTCCTTTCTGTAGCTGCTGGCTGGGGCATCTCTGGGGTGTAAGTACCCCATGGAACTGTCAGCTTGAGGAAAAGCAGCACTGGCCCCATGCAGAGGTGCTGGGGGAGCTTTGCTGTACCTGATCCCTGCATTCCTACCATCCCTACATGCCCATTGCCAAGATCAAGGCAAGTTGATTTTACTGAGCCCAGATACAGCTGCAAGTGGAGACTGCAGGGCCAGGAGTGAAGGGGAGCAGCTCATGCCTCAGTCAGTTGAGAAGCTGGATTCCTGCAGAAGAGCCAGGCTCTGTGTGTGGCCACCTGCAGCATGGGACACTCCAGCCCCTGCCTGCATTCTGCTTATGCCTTCCTGCGGGTTCCTGATACCCAGCCCCTGTGCAGCTTCTCTGAGTATCCTCAGCATCACCCAAATCCCAGCCACAGGATTCAGCTGAGAGCAGCTTTTTAGCTAGGGACTCTAGAGCCCCATTCAGTGCTGCTGGCTCCTTATCCCGCTTCCATCATCCCCATTGTCACCTTCCCTTTCTGGCATGCTGGCCCCACGCCGCTGTAAAGCACTGCCAGCTCTTGGCAGAGCCCTGGTGCTGCCTGGCTCTCCTCTCGCTTCCCTGAGAAGCAGCCTGGCCTCTGAGATCACACTGACCAGGGCTGCCTTATTCTGCACTACTTGGCCAAGGGGAGAGTCACATCCCCGTGGTGTCACTGTTCCCTCCTGAGCCCATTTTGCATGGCCAGTAGGGCCTGGCAGCAGTCCAGCACAGGTTCGTGCAATGCTGTTGTGTGGCTGTGCTGGCAGCAGCCTCCAGACACAACAGTTTACAGGCAGGAAAAACTTTCCATCCCTCCACAGCAGTTATGGGAGAGCTGGGACCTGCACCCACACCATAGGGAGCCCTGGTGTGGGGGCACTGCCAGCTCAGCCTGATCCCACAGTGGGACCACTTGCCTCCATCATCTTTCAGTCACCAGACTGCTCCTGCCTCCACAGCAGTGAAGGTCCCCCCACAACTGGGGGCATCCCCTTCACTTCGGGCATCCTAAGATTGCTGGCAGAGAGGGCAGCTCATTGGTCACAACTTCATCCTGATGTCATACTTTGATTCCTTTTGCCACAGGGATGTGGCCTTGGGCAGCAGCAGGATGGAGGGTGCTCTAAGCTGTCCCCTCTGGCACAGAGGAGCTGGGAGGCTTCTGTCTGTTTATTTTGTGAAGTGTAGCCTGGAGGACTGGCATGGCTTTTTCCCACCCCAGGCCCACCAGGGGAGATCAGCAGGAGATAAGGGCTGACCATTTCCTACCCTGGTCTATTTTGTGGTCTCTTGGGTTGCTGGGTTGTCCCATGGAGTGGCACAAGTGCTCCCCAAGGTTGCATTGAGTCCCCCTGTCCCTCTGGGCTCTCCCTGAGCTGACTGATGATAGTGGTCAGGGGTCCTGGGCCCCTTTCCAGGGATGTTGGGCTGGGTGGATGAGTGCCACATTAGGGAGCTGGCGGTGGCTGCTGCTGGAAGACATTCCTGGAGCGTGTCCCAACTAGCCCCTGTGGCAGACAAGGCTCCCCCTCCAGGCTCTGGCCAGCTCCTCTGCTCCTCACCTGCCTCAGCAGTAGCCCCCTGCTGCTCCTCTCCCCAGTGTAAAAGTGCTGGGAGAGGTGGCTTCTCCCTCCCAGCAGCCCCAAAACTGTCCCATGCATCCCCACTAGCTGGGGATGCTTATGTTGTACTGGAGTGAGGAGCACTGCAGGTCCACAGTGGGGCCAGAAAACTAAAATCCTGTAAGGGTTGTGCTGAATCCCAGCCCATGTCAGATCAGCACCAGAGGCAGTGGCTGTGGTGGGTGGAGAGGGTGGGCAGAGGATGGGGGCAACAAGCCCCACAGCACCACGGGTGCAGCAGGCTCTATGTCTCACCATGATGTGTGACTCATCCCGTCCCAGAGAGCTAAACCCTCACCTGGGGCTGAAGATTTCTTTCTTGTTTCCCACAAAGGCAGTAGTGAGGCCTCATGCCTGGCAAGCATGGGCAGGGAGAGGCTCAGGTCCTGTGCTTCCCTTGTGCACACTCAAACTGGGGGCTCCTTTCTCTGGGGGTGGCATGGCCCCTGTGAAGCTCAGGGTTGGTGCTTCCCTGGGCAGTGCCCTGCAAAGACCAGCCTTGTGGAGGTGTCCTGGAATGTCTCATGATCTGGCCGGAGGTTAAGTATCATTTGGGAACCAGGTTGGCATGCACAGGTGAGGAGCTGGGGTCAGGGTCAGCCCGACAAAGTTTGATCAGTGTCAGTGTAGAGGAATCAGCAGGCTCTGGGGCCGAGCCAGGTGGAAGATGGGGAACCCCAAGTCTGGGCTGTGGGAATCACTAGTGGCTGGGCTGCCAGCCTTGCAGGCTTTGAGAAGAGCTTAGAGTCTTTCGGGATGTTCCCGGAGGGACTGGCGTGCAGCGGCGCGGGGGTGCCCGTGAATCACTCACACCTGGTGCTCTCCATCTGCACAGGCAGGACCGTCCCGCGCCGGGGGCCGCAGATTCCTTCCCTGGTCCTGGTATGCAGAGGGAAGCTGGGAAACACCGCGGAGGTGGAGACACTCTGGTTTGGGGGACCCACCCAGTGCACATGTAAGGGGAATGCTGCTGGCAAGATGGTCAAGATGCTGCCGGGCTCTCCATGGGCGACTGGGGTTTGAGGAGCACCCCAAAGCAGTGCCTACCCCAGTGCTGGGAGCCGAGGTGGTGGGCAGAGCCCCTGGCATGGCTGTGAAATGTCGCTGCCCCGGTGCCGCTGTCTACGGTGCCCGCTGGGCGATGCTCGCCCCGGCGCTGCCCCCGTTCACCGGGTGACCCCCAGCCGCCCGTGCCCTGTCGCCGGCACCGCGCTGTGGGGCTGCTCCACCAGCTCCGGGCCCGGGGCCAGCCACAGAGCCCTTGGCAGGCCCCTCCGCTCCCTGTTTAACGAAGCCCCTTGTCTAATTGGGACAGGCCGCCCTGTCTTCATTAAACGGGCTCTGGCGGGAGGAGGGTTTAGGGATGGTCCTGACCTGAGGATGCTGGTGGACTCACGGCCGGACCCACAGGGCTGGGGCGGGCAGGGGGAAACCTGTGGCCACGGCAAACTTCGGAACACGCCCACCAGGTTTGGAGGCCAGGGCTGGGGTCTAAGGAGAGGAAGGCTAATGAAGAGGAGGGGATTCACTGCTTGCTGTGCCTTTAAGAAGAGCGAGGGCATCGCCGCTCCTCCCCTGCCTGGGAACAGCTTGTGCCTGGGAAAGTTGCCTGCAGCCGACCCTGGAGCATCTTTGCTTGGTGGCCGGTGGCCCTGTCCTGGGCCCCCAGCTGTGAGGTGGCCCTGGGCCCCAGAAATCCCCACTGTTGCTCCCCTTGCTGCCAACAAGAAGATGCTCCTGGACCTGACCATTGCTCTACCAGGAGCCGGAGGGGAGCCCCTGGGCCAGTGGCCAGGAGGGCACAGGTATGTGAGGTGCTGGGGACAGGGGACTGTGGGCTGACCATGGGGACAGAGGATAGGTGGCATGGGGTGCATGGCAGGTTCCTTGAGCCAGAGTCAACCCCAGGGAGCACAGGCACCAGTGGGGAGGATGAGGTGCTATGTGATGTGCCCCAAGGAGCAGTGTGGTGTGACAGGTGCCCTAGGGGTCAGGAGCACCCTGAGGGTCAAGGGTGCACCCTGGACTGAGGAGGAGCCTCAGGAGACTGTTCCACCAGTCACAGGATGGGCAGGAAGTGAGACCAGAGCAACATGAGGTCCCTGACTTCTTTGCTGGGCATCTTCTCCCTTTTGCCTCCTCCCAGCAACTGCAGCCACAGTGGCTTTCCAGCAAGTTTCTCCAGCTCTGGGGTAGGTCTCAGCCACAAGGCTGCTGTGGGATAGTGTTTTGAGCAGGGCAAGATTATGTTCCCACAGCTGACTCCAGTGCAGTCCCTGTACTAGAACCATGGGTGCTAGGGTACCCCCGAGCTGTGTGTGCAGAAAAGATCCTGGATGAGGCTTGGGTGTCCCGCAGCCTCGTGGGAGCTGTGCTGGCAGGGGGAGCAGGCCTTCACCACCAGTGTCCTTCCCAGGGCTAGTGCTCAGAGCCAGGCTTTAACCCAGATGGTGCAGGGGGCTCGTGTCAGTCCCTGTGGCAGTTCCATTCAGCTCTGCCTGGGAACAAGACTCAGGTCTCAAGACACATTCCCCTGAGATGGATGGATGGATGGATGGATGGATGGATGGATGGATGGATGGATGGATGGATGGAAGGAAGGAAGTCGGTGGCCAGCTCCTGGCTGGCAGGTGCCAGAGCTGCTCACCCTCCTAGAAGATGCAGATACTGGAGGGAAAATTGTCTTGAGCCTTACTGGACCCCACTCAGCCCCTCATGGAGGTCTCGGTGGCAAATCTAGCAGCAACCGTTCCTGGGTGTCCCGACCTCTCCTGCTCCATTCCCATCCCGGAGCCGCTGTGCGTAGTGCAGCCGCGGGGCAGCCCGGGGTGGCACTCGAGAGATCAGAGCCTGAGGAGCGGCTTTCTTTCCTTCCTTCCCTCTCAGGGGAGAGGCTGGGAAAAGCCCTTTGGGAGGCCGGGCTGGGCGGGGGCCGCGCCGCTCCGCTCCCCCCGGACCGTGCTCCGGGCCGCCCTCCATAAAGGGGCGGGAGCGCCGGGGGCCGGTGCGCGCCGGCACCGCCTGCGCCCGGCACGGCTCGGCACGGCTCGGCACGGATCAGCGCGGAGCGGTGCGGGACGGAGCGGCCCCGCGGGGGCGGTGGGTGAGCGCGGAGCTGGGGCAGGGGTCCCGCCGCGGGTTGGGGGCTCTGCGGGGCAGGACCGAGCATCCGTGCGGGCACCCGTGGGCACTCGCCCACCCTCCCGTGGCGGGGCTCGCACCGCCTGGGCCGGGCTGTGCTTGGGCTGGGAGCCGGCGTAACCATCGCGGGGGTGTCGGGCCAGGTGCCCTCCGCCGCCATGGCTGGCAGACAGGGCTGCCCACGCCGGCTTCCCGCTGTCCTAGAGCACCTTCCTGGGGCGGGAGGAGCCCCTGCGGGCGAGGGGACCAGGTGCAGCACGGCCCGGGTGCGCCGCTGCCGATGCTGTGGCGCGGGGCAGGGGAAGGGGTGGCGGAGGCAGAAGCCGGGCTGTAGCCATGTATCCCCCGCACCGCGGACAGCCCCACCGGCTACTCACGGGCCAGCTGCTGCCCGCCTGCCCCGGCTCGAAGTGGGGCTCTCCCCGCGCCGTGGGGTGCCTGGGATGGTTCTGGCATCCTGCCTTCCTAACGCTCCCAGGCGTTCTGGCACGGCTGGTGCTGGGAACCTCCCGGACTGCTGTCCCCAAGGCTTGGGGCTGGTGTGAGACCGTGGTGGCAGCATCCTATCCTGCAGGCTCCCACGATGAGCAGCCAACTCCTGCTCCTGGCTGTGCTCCCAGCACTCCTGGGCCCTCCAGCTGTCGTGGCACAGAAGAGGAGCCAAGGTGGGTGCTGAGCATTGTGCAGAGAGGTGCACACGGTGGGTGGGACAATAAGAGGGCTTCAGCACCAATGTGCCACAGTGCCAGTCTGTGCCCTGAGTGCTGTCACTGCTCCGCAGCAGTGTGCGAGGATGTGCTGCAGGCTGACATCGCCTTCCTGGTGGATGGCTCATCCAGCATCGGAAGGAACAACTTCCGTGCTGTCCGCACCTTCATGGACGAGCTGGTGGCGCCCTTTGTGCAGGTGGTGGGTGAGAAGGCGGTGCGCTTTGCCGTGGCACAGTACAGTGATGATCCACGGTGAGCCCAAGGGAGGGAGCATGTGGGGTGCAGGGTGGCAGGGCTGGGAAGTGACAGCGTCCCCCTGCATCCCCAGAGTGGAGTTCCCATTCTCCGAGCACACAGATGGTGCAAGTGTCCGGAGGGCCATCCAGCAGCTGAGCTACAAGAGTGGCAACACACGGACAGGCGCTGGCTTCCGCTACATTGCTGACAACTTCTTCGGCCCCACACAGCGCCGGGCTGGGGTCCCGCAGGTATGTACAGAGCATGGCAATGTACATGGCCCTGGCAATGTGGGGAGAAATGTCAGGTCCATGGGCCTCATGCTGGATCCCACAGTTCTTTCCTGGCCCCGCAGATCTGCATTCTCATCACGGATGGCAAGTCCCAGGATGATGCTGAGGGGCCAGCAGCAAAGCTGAAGAGCCAGGGCATTAAGGTCTTTGCCGTGGGTGAGTGAGACTTCTCCACCATGTGAAAGAGTCTTCTGCTTGGTTCAGGTTCCTCCCTCACCCATCATCTCCCTCTGTCGCAGGTATTAAGAATGCTGACCACAAGGAGCTGATCCGTGTGGCCTCAACACCTACTGAGGCCTTCTTCTTCTACGTTGGTGATTTCAAGCTGCTGGACACGCTGGTGCCACTGATGACACGCAGGGTGTGCACGAGTGTTGGGGGCACCCTGCGCCTGCTGGGTATGGCCCCCTATCCTCCTCCCTGAGGGGCACAGGTGCTGATAGTGCTGGGTGACAGACCGTGCACCCTTAGCATCTGTCCTGCCCCCAAAATGACCTCCTGGCTATCCCATCCCATTGGGCACACATCTGTGCTGCCCCAGCAAGATCTTCCCTCTGCTTCATGCACCATGGAGCCATCAGCCCCTGTGCTACCCCACAGATGGGCCAAGCCACACTGGCCCCTCCAACCTGGAGATCCCAGAGGAGGGCCTCGACCATCTGCGGATCCGCTGGAGAGCAGCCAGTGGTCCCATCACTGGCTACCGGGTGCAGTACGTGCCACTGACAGGGCTAGGGCAGCCCATCATGGCAGAGAGGCAGGAGGTGAGTGCCCCTACATGACTTCTTAGAGTTCCTGGGGGTTCCTGGTGCCTCCATGTGTGACCTGGGGAAGATGAGGGGGTGACATTGTTCTTGTCCAGGTGAGCGTGGGACCACGGGAGACAAGCACTGTGCTACGGGGACTGCGTGTTGGGACAGAGTACCTGGTCACTGTCACTGCCCAGTATGCCAACAGCATCGGCGAGTCAGTGTCTGGCCGAGCACGAACCCGTGAGTGTCCATGTCCGTAGGGACAGGGGTGAGTGCAGCATTGGGTGCCCACGGCACATGGGGCTGGGCACTCATCCCTGCTTCTGTGTGCCTCCAGAAAGCCGTGCTGGCTCCATTCTGGATTTTCGCGTGGTGGAGACTGGACCAACATTTCTGAGGCTGGCCTGGCGGCCTGGCCCTGAGCCACCCCAGGGCTACAGCCTCAGCTATGCTGTGCAAGGTGAGGAGATGGTCCCTGTGAGGGCCGGTGCTGCCTTTGTGCAGCCCCCAGGCAGAGGGATGCATGGATGAGGGTTAATGCAGAGATACGTGCCCAGAGTGCTGTGGGTGTGTATCCACCCACCTTCTCCACGGCAGCCGGCACGCGTGCACTGGGTGTGGGGCGCGTGTGTGTGCGGAGGCGTGGAGGCAGCCTGTGTATTCCTGCACCCGGAGGGCTTCATGTGCACGGCTCAGGGTGTGTGCTTGGGCTTGCACAATGGCTGGGGGCCTGGCGTGTGCCCCTATGGCTGCTGCACATGGGGTGCAGGCAGCAGACCCCCGTCCCAGCCAGGGATCGGGCTGGAGCCACACACCTGGCAGCCCCACCCTGGCCTCAGGTGCTCCAAGGGGTGCCCCTGGCCCATATCCCAGCCTCTTCCCGGTGCTCCCCACCCCTGGCACTGACTGGCATCCTCAGGGCAGGGTGCAGGCTCACAGACACCCCTTCCCTGCTGGGCCTGGTGTGTGCCATGTCCCTGTGCCCCCCACACCCCTCCAGGAGCACCTCAAAGGGAGGAGAAGAGCCTGACGGCCAGCGCACAATCGGCCACGCTCAGCAACCTGCAGCCCGACACTGAGTACGTGGTGATGCTCCGGCCCCGCTATGCACAGCAGCCCGCTGTCCCTGCCACTCTCACCGCCCGGACACGTAAGTGCTGTGCCCAGCCCTGGGCTCTGCTGGGGTTAGGATTGGGTTCCCAGCACAAGGATACTCCCTTCCTGTCATTGTGCCCCATTGGGATGGGGCTGCCTGGCCCATTGCTGCCTGTGGGGGGTGGTGTGGGGATGCAGGTGAGCATGGCTACAAGGTGATGTTCTGAGCCCCAAAAGTTGCTTCCAGAGCAGGATGCAGCACTGTGAGCTCCCGATTTCCTTTGCAGCCTTCTGGGAGTGTTTCCTCCCATGACGTAAAAAATGTTGACTGAAAAAATGCAGGTTTGAGTACAGTGCTCTGTGGGAGCAAAACGTGGTTTCCACCGGGGCAGAAGCTGTTGGAAAGCATCTCGGGGTAGGAGTGGGGGTGAGGCTCCAGGGCAACACCTTTGCAAGCATCAGATTTTGGCAAACCAATTCCTTCAGCTGCCCCAGGCAGTCTTAACCCACAGAAAGTATTTAAGGCATTAAGAGGAAGACATTTGAGCTCCATTTTGCATGAGTTTGATGCTTTGAAGGAGCCACCTGAGTGCGGGCTGCACTCAGCGACCTCAGTGTGGTTAGCATCCGTGAGCAAGGGCAAGGGACCTTCCTGGAGATGGTGATTTGCAGGTGGAGGTGCTTCCTGCTGTCCCCTGCCCCATTCTTATGTGGGAGAGGGACTGTCACCTCACTTCCACAGGACACCTGGTGGGTGTGCAGCACCTGACAGTCCACAACGTGTCAGCACAGAGTATGCTGCTGGCCTGGCAGTCTGTCAGTGGTGCTACTGGCTACCGGCTCTCCTGGGCAACCCGCACAGGTAGGTGCCTCTCCCAGGGCTTGTGTCCCTTCTGCTGGTGGCCCCGTGAGGAAGGACAGGAGGGAGCTGGTGGCACCTGCTGCCTGAACTCCCCAAGGAACTGCTGCACTGGCTCCCACAGGGCAGGACAGGCACAGGGTGGACCTGGATGCTGGGCAGATGTCACATGCTTTGGTGGGGCTGCAGCCCAACACTGAATATGTGGTGACAGTGGCCCCACTCTTCAGGCAGCTGGAGGGGCCCACAGCCACTGTGCGGCAGAGGACAGGTAGGTGTTGGGTACAGGTGATGCCATCCTGCTGCTGTGCATGGAAGGAGGCAAGGACCAGCCCTCATAGCCCCTACCCTGCCATGTGCAGGGACCAGAGACATGGGCTAGGTGGCTGGCAGCAGAGTGGTACAAGGTACTCTGGACTATGGGGTCCCTCTTGCAGAGGCAGGTACAGATCAGACACTGCAGACCAACATCCTGGGCCCCACATCCATCCAGGTGCTCTGGACCAGTGCCCGTGATGCTCGTGGCTACCGTCTGGAGTGGAAAAGAGCCACAGGTGGGCTCGGGGTGCCTGTTGCCCCTGTTGGGCCCTCCATGCCAGCAGCTGGCTGTGATCCTTCCCTTCCTGCAGGACCAGAGCCCCCCAGAACGGTGTCTCTCCCCAGCAACACCAATACTTACCAGCTGACGGGGCTGAAGCCAGGCACTGAGTACCGCATCACCCTCTACACACTCTACGATGGTGGGGAGGTGGCCACTCCTGTCACCACCTTTCAGACAGGTGAGTGCTGCTGTGGGTTCCCTGAGTTGTCTCCCACCATTCCAAGCCTTTGGCATGGAGGAATGTCCCACTGGGCATTGCTCAGCCTGAGGACTGCCTTGGCCATGAGACCCCCCCAGCTGTCTGGTCACAGCCCAGGATGAGTATGGGGGTCGTGTTGTCTAGGCTGTGCCACTCCAGTTGTGCCTCACATTTCCCCTCACAGGCATGGAGGCACCCCTGAGTGCTGTGTCAGACCTGCGGCTCGTTGAGGAATCAGGCAGGCGGGTACGGCTGAGCTGGACGGGTGTCCCCGGTGCCACTGAATACAAAGTGGTGGTGCGCAACAACCAGGGTGAGTCTGTGGGCAGGAGCACGGGTGGCACCTGGGGGATCCTGACCAGCTGACACTGAGTGACCACACTGCCCTGCTCCTGGCAGATGGCACGGAGAGGACGAGACGCATCCCAGGCAGCCAGACGGGGCTGGAGCTTGGTGACCTCCGGGAGGGCATTGCCTACCTGGTGCGTGTTTCGGCACTAGCAGGCAGTCAGGAGGGCAATGCTGCCACGCTCACCATCCGCCTCAGTAAGTCCACATCAGGGTTTGGTGCCAGGAGTTCTGGTACTTTATGTTCCCACATCTGTGCTCTATCCCCTGGCAACTCCTTAGGGTGGCAGCTTGGCTCTGGGGTCCCTTTGGACTCCCCAAGGTGACACTGTCGTGCTATGGGGTGGTGCAGAGTATCCAGAGGTGGGCAGCATTTCGGAGCTGCGGGTGATGGAGGCTGGTCCCAGTCAGCTGCGGGTCACCTGGCGAGGGCTACCAGGTGCCGGGGGCTACCTGCTGACATGGCAAGGCACTGATGGTGAGTGTATGGACCATGGGATGCTGTGGCAGCAGTGCTGGAGCCCTTCCTATCCCAGACATCTTTTAGGTCTGAAGAAATCCCGCTTCCTCCCTGCTGATCCCACCTCCTTCACCATCGAGGGGCTGCAGGCCAACATTGTCTACACCGTCAGTGTCTCAGCCATTGTGGATGGCCGTGAGGGCAGCCCTGTCACTGCCACGGGACGGATAGGTGAAGTAACCCCTGCCTGACAGTGCTGTCTGGTGCCATTTGCTGTGAACCTGGGTGACAGTGGCCCTCTTGGTGTCACAGTGCCAGAGCAGGTGGGGAAGGTGACCCAGCTGGAGGTGCAGGCATCCAGGAGCAACGTTGCCCGTGTCACTTGGGTCGGTGTGCCAGGAGCCACTGCCTACCGTGTGGTGTGGAGCCGCAGGGACGGTACTGTGGGACGGGGATGGGGGCGGGCTGTGAGGGCAGCAGGGTGGGAGGCCTGATGCCACAGTCGTTGGCAGGGGGTTCGGAGAATAGCCAGCGAGTTCCTGGCCACATCAACTCCTTTGACATCCCCAACCTGGAGGGAGGCGTCTCCTACACTGTGAAGGTGACAGCGCTCATTGGCAACCGGGAAGGCAACCCTGTCTCTGTTGTCGTCACCACCCGTGAGTGTTGGGGCAGAGGGCATCACCCCAGGGTGGCACTGGGCACTCTTGTCCCTAATGCCTGCCCCTCTGCTCCACAGCGGAGGCAGCGCCCCTACGCTCTATCAGCGGCTTCCAGGTGACCGAGGCCTCGGAGCACCGCCTGCGCCTGACCTGGCTGCCAGTGCCTGGCAGCACCGGGTACCGTCTATTCTGGCGCCTGGCTGAAGGTGAGCATAGCTGGCTGGCACCCTTGCATCCCTGCCAGCCCCCACCCTCACCCCTCTCTGCCCCTGCCAGGGGGGTCCCAGCATAGCCAGCAGCTCCCAGCCACCTCCAGCTCTTATGTTCTGTCGGGACTGGAACCGGGCCGGCGCTACCAGATCAGCATCACCAGCCTGGCTGGCAGCCGAGAGAGTGAGCCAGCCACCATCACTGCCATCACCAGTAAGGGACTGCCTGGGGCCAAGGCAGCATGTGCCCCCTGGCACTTGGCTTGGGCCCATAGGGGCACCCAGGGACTGGACTGTCCCAGCATTGGATAGGGGAGGGAGCGGGTTGGGGGCTCCCCCATGAAGCTGGGACACCCTTTCCTCCCCCTTGGTAGCTCCCCCAAGCCACATCACCAGCCTGCGGGTAGTGGAGGTGCAGAGAGATTCGGTGACTCTCACCTGGACCCCAGTCCCTGGTGCCTCTGGCTATGTCCTCTCCTGGAGTCCTCCCGCAGGTGAGATGAGTGGGTGGCCCCAGGACGGTGGGCAGCATCCCCGCAGGGGCTTGCTGATCCCTCTGACTGTCCCCTGGGTGGCAGCTGGCGGGGAGAGGGGGCAGACGCTGCCCAGCACTGCCAGCTCCCAGCAGGTCTCTGGGCTGCGCCTGGGCCAGCGCTACACCTTCACCCTCCGCCCACTCCTGGGGAGCACACCGGGTGCCGAGGTGTCCGTCAGTGAGCGCACAGGTACTGTGGGGTCACTGCAGGGGCGGGCTGGGCTTGTCTCCACTCTGATGGTGGCTTCATCCCTTCCTGGCTTGCAGTCTGCAGGGATGCCCTTGGTGACGTGGTCTTCCTAGTACACGGCACCCGCAACAGCTCCTCTGGTGCCGACGCTGTCCGTACCCTCCTCTCCAACACCGTGTCTGCCCTGGGGCGCCTGGGCCCTGAGGGCACACAGGTAGGCTGCTGCCACAGCTCTGGGGGCACAGGGGTGGAGTGTGGATGGGCTGTGGTGTCCACTGCTCCCCTGCACCCTTGCAGGTCGCCCTGGCCACATACAGCTACCGCAGCCTGCCCTGGCTGCTCCTGAACCGCTCCAGTGACCTGGCCACCGTGCTGGAACAGATCCGTGCCATGCGCTATGAGGACCCCAGCGGCAACGCCATCGGTGAGGGGTGGCACTAGGAGCTGGGGTAGCGGTTTCCAGGATCCTGCTGACTGTCCCTTCTTCCTTCTCCCTCTCTAGGGGCAGCCATCACCTTTGCCAGGACCTATCTGCTGAGTCCTGGAGCAGGGCGCCGTCCCGGGGTGCCAGCAGTGCTGGTGGTTCTGGCTGACAGCCCCTCTGGGGATGATGCCATCACTGTGGCCAGGGATGTCAAGGCTGGGGGTGAGGATGAATGGGGTTTCATCAGGGTGTGCAGGGACTTGTGTGGGGTGCTGAGGGTGCTCTTGGCTCAGGGGTCCAGGTGCTGGCAGTGAGCATGGAGGGGGCAGACCGGGAGCAGCTCCGGCGCATGGTCACCAGTGAGGACCCACGGTACATCTACTATGGCAGCGACCTGGCAGAGCTGGAAGGAGAGCTCACTGATGACCTCTGCACCATCATCTCCACCAGGGTAAGAGCCAGAGTACCCTGGGGTGTGGAGGGGGAGCAGCCCCATGTAAGCTGGGGGGTCTTCTATCCCTGAGTTCACACAGGCTTGTCTTTTCTTGCCAGCCAAAGCCAAAGCCCTGCACTGTGCAGTGCCCCAAGGTGAGCTTCTCGAGGCTGTGCCATGCTATGCCGTGCCACAGGTGTTCAGCATGGGTTAGGGACCCCTAGTTGCTGACGGCAAGTGGAGAGTTAAGTACAAGAGTGCCAGTCCCTAACCGCTTCCCTCTGTCCCCTTGCAGGGCGAGAAGGGAGATCGCGGTGAGGCAGTGAGTGCTTTGGTGACACCCTGCCACCAGCTGGTGGCTCTGGAGTGTTTGCGTCCCCCAAACCATGCTAACACCAGCTCACAGGGGATGCTCACTACTGGCTTTGTCTCTGCAGGGACTGCAAGGACGTATGGGACCACCAGGTCTCCCTGGTCAGCCGGTAATACCTGATGGAGGGGGGCATGAGAGGGGCAGCTCCCTGGAGAGGGCAGTTTCATGGTCTCCGTGTCCTCATGTTCCCTTGTTCCTTTGTCCTGCTGGTGGGTGGGTGTGAGGAAAGGACGTGTCCAGCCCTTGCTACAGGGATAGACAGGCAACACCTCTTGACCACCACCTGGCACCCAGCCTATCCTCTCCACTGTTTTTCCAGGGTCGCCATGGGCTTCCTGGCCCTCCAGGACCACCAGGGCCACAGGGTCCACCAGGAGAGAGTGCTGAGGGTCTGGGCAAGAAGGGGGACAGGGTGAGTACCTCTGGCCCCTCACCTAGGCACCCCAGGATCCCTGGACATAGTGACCTGGCTCCACGGGGCCTCTCATGCCCCTTGTCCCTTTGGTCTCCACACCTACACTGGAGGGAAAATCCTGTTGAAGAACTCCAGTCCAGCCTCACACTGCACCCACATCCTCACATCCCAGCTCAGCACATGAGACTGCCCTGAGCTCCCTGTGCTGAGACCAGCACTGCCTGGGGCACTGAAGGAGTCTGGCAGTGCTGGGGTACACCAGATGCTGGCATGATGCTCCTCTGTCCTGCAGGGATTTCCTGGAGCCGATGGGACACCAGGAAGCCCTGGACGCCCTGGGAATCCTGGATTACCGGGGCAGCCAGTGAGTAAGGGTGTCTCTTGGCTTTGCTGCTGCACAATGGGCTCTTCCCATACCCCTGCCTGCTCCCTGAACCAGCCTCTGCTTCCCTGTTCCCTGTGCTGGGGGAGTCTCAGCAGCTGGCAGGGTCACTGCTGTCTCCTGTGTGTGTATCCCAGGCAAGGTGTACTGGAGATGCCATGCCATGCCATGCCATGCCATGCCATGCCATGCCATGCCATGCCATGCCATGCCATGCCATGCCATTCTCACTGCCCTGGCTGGCAGGAATGCGTTCACCTCCTGAACTGTTGTTTTCTAGGGCATCCAGGGCATCCCTGGTCCTCGAGGGGATCCTGTGAGTATGGCCCCAGCACACCCCAACCTTTCTCACACCCAACACCCCCTCTCATTCTCATCTCTCCTTTCCAGGGGACACGGGGGCCCATGGGACTTAGTGGCCCAAAGGGGCAGAAAGGCGAACCGGTAGGTGATGGACAGGGGGCTGCCCCACAAAAGTTCCTGAGGAGCACTGGGGACCCTGGTGGGCACATCTTGGCACCTGGCATCTCCTGGCCCCAGGATCTCCCCATCTCCCTGCCAGACTCCTGACCTTGTGGCACTGTGGCCACAGCAGGGCACAGTGGTCACTGATTTTTCTTCCTCCTCCTCGTGCAGGGAGAGCCCAGGGTGATCACGGATGGAGAACAGGGGCTACCAGGCCAGAAAGGGGAGCCAGGTGTGCCGGTAGGTGTGGAATAGGAATGTGAAGGGGTCTCTTCCAGCACTCCCAGCCCACTCCACAGCCTCCTGATGGAGCACCTCTGTCCTCCAGGGCAGTACCGGCTCACCAGGGATCCCTGGCCCACGGGGGCCCCTTGGGGATCCAGGCCCCCCTGGTCCACTTGGACCCATGGGACTACCAGGACCTCCTGGAGAGTCTGTGAAGGTACTTCCCCCTGATGCTGCATGTGGATGGTTGGGGGATGTGTGGGCAGGTGGATGGGGGTGCAGCCAGCTGCTTGGAGCTGCTGCTCCATGGACTCCTCCTGCCCTGCTCATGGGCTGTGCCTGCACACATATGAACGTGCCTGAGCTGTCGCTGCACTGGGCAGCAACATGGCATGCACATACCCTATTGCCACTGATGATGGGCTCTACCCAGCATGTTCCTCTTCTATTTAAGGAGGGCATGGGAATAGCCCAGAACTGCCCTTATTTGCTTTTTTGCCCTTGCAGGGAGAAAAGGGTGACCGAGGGGAAAGGGTGAGTGGCTGTGGATTTCCCTGACTCCTCTGCCCTACTGGATGGAGGTTCCTTGAGTGTCCAAGGGCACTGCAGACCCTCAGGGTGCTGGGGAGGACTGAGTCCTCAGAGCACCCACACAGGAGCTGACCCTTCTCTCTGCAGGGCCCTCCTGGATTCGTAGATGGGGCAGTACCTCGAGGGGATCCTGGACTCCCAGTGAGTCGAGCCTCTAGGCCAACAGGGTTGGCAGAAGGGATCAGGGCTGCAGTGGCTATGTGTGCCCAGGGCTGAGTTGCATCCCCAGGGGCTGAGATTTTCTCTCTTGCAGGGCCTGCCTGGGGACCCTGGGCCTCGGGGACCTCCTGGGCCCCCTGGCCTGAAGGGAGAGAAGGTAAGAAGGTGGCAGGGATGCTCCCCACTGGGGCTGGACCTCACACCACTCTCCAGCGGGGATTCCCATCTAATGGGCATGCCCCTGTCATGAGCATGGCTATCACCTTTCCAAATCCTTAGGGTGATGGCATAGAAGGTTTCCCAGGGTCACCTGGCCGTCCTGGGGACCCAGGAGACAGGGTGAGTTTCCTGAGAGAAGGTAAGGCAGGCAGGAGCTGTCCATGCCAAGAGCCAAGCCCAGAGGGCACACTTGAGGGCTCCTCCTTTGGACAGCCTGGGCATTTGCCTTGTCACACCCAAGGTGACAATGTCTCCATTCTCTTTTGCAGGGTCCTCGGGGGCCACCAGGGGAGCAGGGCAGGAAGGTGAGTGGTGCAGGGACCAAAGGGACACTCTTGCCGTGCCTTTGGCAGGGAGAAAAGAGTTCTGGGTTCTGTGCCAGGACCCAGGATGTCCCCCAAAGGTCCTGCTGTCCCTGACCCTGTATTTCTCCTATACCAGGGAGACCGTGGGGCACCAGGCGAGCTGGGAGAGACAGGCGAGAAGGTGAGATGATGCCAAAGCTGACCAGCATTGGCCAGCCTTGGTGTCCCTGAGACATGGTGGTGGCTGTGTCTGGAGACTGCTGTCACAACCCAGTGGTCTTGGATGGGATTCAAGACTGATTCATGAAGAGCTCTGGGGCAGTGTATGGGCTTGGGGCAGTGTGGTGTAGAGGGAGGAAGGCTCCCTGAAACCCTCCTCTCCTTTGCTCTGCAGGGAGACCGTGGTGTGCCAGGCCCAGAGGGTGAGAAGGTAGGTGTGCTGGGGCAGCTGTGCCGTGGTGGAGTGATGCCTGCTCTGCCCTGGAGCAGCCACCCTGGCAGGATGCCCACACACCTTCCTCTTCCTCCTCTCCTGCAGGGTGAGACGGGAGCCCCAGGGCACCCAGGGCCATCAGGCAGAGAGGTGAGTCAGGGCATCGGGTGTGGTGCTGTGGAGCCAGGAGCTGCCATGCCTTGGGTGCATGTTCCCAGGCACTGCCAGTCCCCTGAGGTCTCTAATCTTGCCATAGGGAGCTCCAGGACCTACTGGCCCCCGGGGGGAAAAGGTGAGGGCAAAGTAGGGTTCTCAGTGAGGTGGCAGGGGTCTGTTGGGGAAGAGGCTGGAAGTGACACCCGTCTCTCTGCAGGGCGATCCAGGACCACCTGGCAAGCCAGTAAGTGATGCTGTAGGTCTTCCTCTACCTGCCCCAGCCCCAGAACAGGGAGCCATGGGCAGTGCCCAGCATGGTCTCCTTTGCTTCCCCTCCAGGCTCCCGGTGTAGCTGGTGTTGGAGAGAAGGTAACCCTGGCCCAGCTGTGCCCTGCATCCTCTGGGCATGGCTGTGGGCTGGGGAGGGGGATTGCACAGTTGGGTTCATCCTGGTCCCAGACCTGGTTGTCCACAGCTGTAGTGGGGAAAAAATGGGTGGTTTGGTGTGCTGATTTTATCTGCTCCAGGGTGACAGAGGTTTCCCAGGACCAGAAGGACCACCTGGCCCCAAGGGTGACACAGGAGATAAAGGTGCCCGTGTGAGTACTGCCTTGAGGATAGGAAGCACAGGGCACATGGCACAGCCCTCCCCAGATTCATGGTGTCTGTGCTGTTGCTCCATGCTATGTCCTTTCATGTCTAGGGTCCCCCTGGCCTGAGCATCCCAGGACCACCTGGCCCCAAAGGCGAGCAGGGCGATCGGGTGAGTCTGGGGGCACCCTGGGGGCACCAGCTCATGGGCCTGGTCCCTCCCTGTCAAGGGGTCATCAAGGTTCCCAGTGACACATACTCTTCCTCTCCAACAACCAGGGTATCGTTGGCCTCACAGGCAGGAGTGGCCCAAAGGTAATGTCACTGACCTTCCATTCATCTGTCCATCTGCATGTCCAGCTCTAGAGGGGCTGTTCCTGCAGGCTGTGCCCCTTCTCTCCCCAGCTGCCCAGACTCTACCCTGACTGTTACCCCTTCCCTTGCCTAGGGTGACCCAGGAGAGCCAGGGGAGAAGGGGGAGCCAGGCCGAGCAGGCACCCCTGGCCAGACTGGGCTGCGAGGCAAGGAGGTAGTGTGGGACAAGGGGCTATGGGGCACTGTCGCCCTGAGGAAAGGGGGGCTGGCAGGGAGCAGGGGGATGCTGGTGACTTGTACTTTTCTCTCCTGGCCGGTGCCCGCTGATTTGTACTGCAGGGAGAGCGAGGAGAGAAAGGTGATGATGGCACCCCGGTAAGTGAGAGTCCCCAGCACTACTGCTCCTGTTCCTCCTGCTCCTGTTCCTCCTGCCTCTGTTCCTACTGCCCCACACTCACCCCCTCTTTCCCCACAGGGTGAAGCGGGTCTGCCTGGCAAACCTGGAGACAGGGGTCCCCGGGTAAGTGTAGGGCTGCTGGGCACCCTGGAGCAGGAGAGAGACCCATGGCCTCGGGGTGGCTCCTGCTAATGCACATCTTCCCTTTGCCCTCTCTCAGGGCCTTCCTGGCTACCGTGGTCCCCCTGGGGAGAAGGGTGACTTGGGGGACCCAGGACCTGAAGGCAGGAATGTGAGTATTCCCTTGTATGTACCCACTGCTCCATGGACACCCCTCACACCTCACTGCCCCACACCCACCCTTACCCCAGGGTACCCTCAGGGTACCCACAGGACCCACACCCCACGGGTCCCCCATTCCCTCCCCCTCTGACTCCATCCCTCTTTCCTGCAGGGCAGCCCTGGAGCACCAGGGAGCAAGGGTGACCGTGGGGACCCGGTGAGTGATGGCAGGGCCACGTGTGGCCCCCCAGCCTGGAGCCAGCTGTGCCTTCCCTGGGGCTGTGTCAGCTCCCCTTAATCTTCTTCCCTTGCCCTTCTTTCAGGGGCCCCCTGGACCCCCGGGACGAACTGTAAGTTCTGCCTCCCTCTTCTCCCTGCCCATGGGCTGGTGTCCAGCCCCATGTGCTCCAACAGCTCCTCTCTGCCCCACAGGTCGATGTTGGGCTCGGAGGAGTAGGGGCAAAGGGTGAGAAGGTAATGAATGAGTCCATGGGATGCTGCTGGTGGAATACTCTCTGCTGTCCTCTGGGCTCTGCCTGGCTGCTGGGATCATTGCTCATCAAGCCGTCCCTGCCCAAAACAGTCTCTGCTACATGCAGCTGATGTGCACCACAACAGAGAGGCACATGGAACTCGGGGGCACATGGGCTAACACTCATGCCCTGTGATGGGAGGAGGCCTTGTAGGACTGAGGGTTCCAAAAGAAATGGTGTTCTCCTGGCTCCCCAGTCCCACAGTGCTGCTGAAGCAGCACCCAACACCGTGGGCATTCTGCTTTTACCACCCAGCTTAGGCTCAGGACAGTTTTGGCCACGAGCTGTGCTCTGCACTGGGTGGCATTGTTGTCCCCACCTGTGGCTGAGCTGGTTCCTGGCTCAGCAGTACTGCTCAATGCCTTTCTTCTGCAACCACGCTCTGGCCCCCACTCCCCTAGTGGGAGCTGCTTTGAGTTCAGCCACCTCTTCCTCAGCCTGTGCCTCTTATTTTGAGACCCTTCCTCTCATCCTACCCCTAAACCACACAGCACCAGTACTCTGTACTCTTGGTACAGCACAGTACTCTCTGAGCACTGTGCCCTTCCCTGGCAGGGGGACCCTGGGGACCCAGGCAAGGACGGCGTGAGCGGTGCCCGGGGTGATGCTGGCCCCCCTGGAGTGCCTGGAGAGAGGGTAGGTGCTGGGTCCGTGGTGTGGGAGGCACTGGGACAGCAGGATGGGTGATGTTCTGCGGGGGAGCTGGGGGTCCTGGTGTGCAGGGACAGCCTGCTGAGCACCCAGGATCCGCCTCCTTTCTCCCCATGCCCCACTGCTGAGCTTGTCTCTTTCTTGCAGGGTGTGGAGGGCCCCCGTGGCCCCCCTGGCACACGAGTAAGTGTCCCCTTTCCCGTGGGGGTCTGAATGGGGGACCCTGCCCTGTGCAGCTCCTGTTAGTGGGAGATGATGCTCATTTCTCTTCCGGCCCCGTAGGGTGACCCTGGGGACCGAGGCCTGCCAGGAGAGAAGGTGAGAGGACTCGGGGCTGAAGTTTGCCCCACAACACTCCCATCCCACCCCAGAGCTCCAGCTGTCCTGCTCTCTTACAGGGGGACCGTGGCCCACCAGGGCTGGATGGCCGCAATGGGCTGGAAGGCAAACCTGGGCCCCCAGGGCCTGCTGGGCTGCGGGTGAGTGTGGGCCAACGTGGGGGGAATGTCTGTGCCTGGGTGCCACGGGTGGGAGCTGTGGGATAGAGGGGTGATGGCATGGGAGGAGCTGTCCCCTGGACACCCTCTGCTCCAGGCTGGGGATGCTCTGGAGGGGGGGCCTTTGGCAGGATGGGAATGTCCCTGTCCTCACCTCCTCCTTGTCTGCAGGGGGACCCGGGAAAGCAAGGAGATCCTGGCCGGGATGTAAGTACCTCTGGAGAGGGTGGGTTTAGGTTGTGTTCCTGCTGGGGCCATTAGACTTGTAAGGGACCAGTGTCCTGTCTCATGCTCCTTGGTCCAGGGCAGTGCAGCAAGAACCTCCCCTGTCCCCACAGAGTGCCACTGCCAGTCACACTCCCTGCTCCCTGCCTGGCTGTGGCAGATGGGTGCCTTGCTGCCTTGTGCTCCCACCATCTCCCTTCCCTACAGGGGCTGCCTGGGCTGCGTGGGGAGCAGGGTCCACCTGGTCCTGTGGGTCCCCTGGGACCACCTGGTGTGCCTGTAAGTACCAGCCACCCTGCACCCTAGAGACACAGCCTGTGCCATGCCCTCTGTGGATCCCAGCTGGATCCATCCATGGGGCTTGCTCTGTGCCCAGCTCACCCTCCCATGGACCTTGAGGCTCCAGTGGGGCCCAGGCATCCCTGGCTGCTGGTGCCCCTGGCTGGTGGAGAGCCTGGGGGCTCTCTCACTGCCTTTTGTTTCTTCCCAGGGCAAACCCGGTGAGGATGGAAAACCTGGCCTGAATGGCAAGAATGTGAGTAGGGGAAACAGGGCTTGACTTTGGGGCTCTCCAAGGATCTTGAGATGGTTAAGTGGGGCACTGACAGGCAGCCTTTGTTCCCAGGGAGAAGATGGGACACCAGGAGAGGATGGGAGAAAGGTAAGGAGATGGTGGTTCCTGTGTGGTCCCTGCATGGTCCCCATATGATCCCCACAAGACCAGTGGCTCCACCCTCCCCGGACCAGGAGCACCATTTTGGGGCATGTGGATGGGGCAGCATCCCTCCAATTCCTTTCTCTCCTGGTTAGGGAGACAAAGGTGATACAGGACTACCTGGGAGAGAGGTGAGTGCTCCCCAAAGAGGAATGTGTGATGGGGGCACAGACCTGGGTCCCAGATCCTAGGGGTGACACTGCTCTCTTGGCAGGGCCGCAGCGGTGCCAAAGGCGAACAGGGGGACAGAGGTGTGCCAGGCCCCCTCGGCCCCCCTGGCCTTCCTGGTGTCCCAGGCCAGGTTGGCCCCCCAGGCCAGGTGTGTAGTTCTCGACCCCATGGTGTCACTCAGCAGCAGATCCTGGAGTCCAGACTGCTCTGAGGCAGGCAGGACCCCCATCCATGGGCAGTGCCCTGTGTCCATGGGGGCCAGGTGCTATTGTGTCACCTCCATGTCTTCTAGGGCTCCCCAGGCCTCCGTGGGGTGGCTGGACCAAAGGTAAGTGTGCTCCTGCCCCCCAGGGTCCCAAGGCAAAGGTCTGGGGGGACCACATGCCAGTGGGAGTAATCCCTGGTAGGAGTCCCCACCCCCAAGATGACAGGGCTGGACCCTGGTGCTGCAGTTGGTGCTGGGCAGCCTGACTGCTCCCCTTGATCCCTTTGCTGTGTTTCAGGGGGACCCAGGGGAGCCTGGACTGCGAGGGGAGCCGGTGAGTACCCAGCACTAAGCCTGACAGGCTACCAGCACCCCAATCACAGCCACAGCCCCTGCCCAGGCAGCACCAAAGTATTATCTCTGTAACCTATTAAGGGTGAGCACTGCTCACCCCTCTTGCTGCACCTCTGTGCATCTTCTCATTCTCTCTTTTCCTGTAAACCTAGGGGCGACCTGGCAACCCTGGAGCACGTGGAGACCCTGGGACTGCAGTAGTGAGTCCTTACCTTGACCTGCTGTGCTGCATCAGCCCTGGGGGACAGAGAACCTTCCACAGCCTCTGTGGTGGGAACCTACTTTGTTTTTAATGTCTTTTTATTGCAGAACATTGAACGTAGCCTGGAAGCACTTGGCATCAAGGTACGTATTTCCTGACTGTCAGGCTGGGGCTTTTTCCTGCCACATGGCAGCAGGAAGAGGGCATAGGAGGTGGTGGGAGATCCCAGCAACTTAGGACGGGTTAGCAGGACTGTGAGGTGCTGGGTTCCACTTATGCCCTGACCGGTGGCTCTCTCCTCCCTCCCAGGTTTCATCCCTGAAGGAGCTCACGGGTGCCTATGATGGGAGCTCAGACTCGTTTCTGCCGGGGTTCGAGCGGCTGCGGGGCCAGAAGGGCAGTCGGGGGGATCCAGGAGAAAGGGGGCCCCCAGGCCGAGAGGTGAGTGGAGCCAGGCTTGATGCCAAGCCCCAACACTCTGCCCCACTCCTGCTTCTGGACCGGCTGGGAGTTCATGCAGCTGGCCCAGCCCTGGGGTACTCGGGGAGGGCTCATAGCCCTGCCTCAGGGCTGGCTCTGGCAACACAGCTTATATTTTGCAGGGCTCCTTAGGCTTCCCTGGTGAGCGAGGACCCAAAGGTGACAAGGGGGACCCAGGTAGCCCCGGCCCCCAGGGCCCCATGGGCCGGGCCGTGGGTGAGCGGGGTCCTGAAGGGCCGCCTGGGCAACCAGGGGAGCCTGGCAAGCCAGGCATTCCTGGGGTGCCGGGCCGGGCTGGGGAGCTGGGGGAATCCGGGAGGTCCGGCGAGAAGGTGAGTGTGTGTGCAGGTGCCAGGTGAAATCTGGGGGACCTGGTTTAGGGGCTTGGGCATAGCCCCGTGACAGCCACCATGGTGTTTGCACAGGGCGACCGAGGTGAGAAGGGCGACCGAGGTGAGCAGGTGAGCTGGGACAGGGACACGGTGCCCTCCATCCCCTCCTGTGCTGTGCCCCTCTTGAGGGGATGCAGGGCTCTCTGTGGGGCAGGCAGATGCCCTGTAAAGGCCAGGAGTGGCCATACCAGGAAGGCTCTGCTCTCCCATGCCCTTTGACACTCAACCTATCTCTTTACCCTTCTCAGGGAAGGGATGGCATGCCTGGACCCCCAGGGCCCCCAGGGCCCAAGGTAGGTGATGGCTGCTGCTGAGGACCATCATCAAGGTGCCAGCCTGTCCCTCTGGGGATGGATGGCCACAGCCAGTCCCTTGGCACAGGGGCTTGGGGATGGCTTTACCCCTGAGGGGCTCTTCCAGAGGTCCCGTGGATGCTGGCCCTGACTGTGCCCTGCCCACAGGTGGACGTGATGGAGGGCAGCCTGATGGGCCTCCCAGGAGAACGTGGCCCCATCGGACCCAAAGGAGCGAAGGTGTGTGGCTGGTCTGAAAGGAGAAGGGCAGCCAAGACAACTGAGCTGGGACAACATCATGAGCTGGGGCTGAGGATGGTGGTGAGGCAGAGGGGCAGCAAGGGCTGATGGCATCTGTCTTCTTCCCAACACAGGGTGAGCCAGGAGCTGAGGGCGAGCGGGGACCCAAAGGAGATAAGGTCTGAGGTTATAAGTATCCAACGTCAGTGTGCCCTGGGTGAGGGCACTGCTGGGCACACCCCTCTTTGGGTGTCAGCAGAGCCTGGGAGGTCATGGAAGGTCCCTGGCCATCTTGTGATGCTGTGCCTGTCCCCACTGCAGGGCGAAGGTGGCTTGAGGGGTGGCCGAGGGGAGCCTGGTGAGAAGGGCAGGGACGGCGCTCCGGTGAGTCCTGCACTGCTCCCCTGCCTGGCACTGACCCCGGACCCTGCCTGGCACTGACCCCATCTCTGTCTCCATCCTTTGCTCTAGGGCCTCCCGGGTGAGAGAGGGCTGGCAGGCCCTGAGGGGAAGCCGGTGAGTGGGGACATGGTGGGGACATGCAGGCTGGGACTGGGGGAGGTCCTGTGGTCTCACACCAGCCACCACCAGCACCAACAGGAGTGTTTATGCCTCATTCACTGCCTTCTCCCCCCACATCCCATGCAAGGCCTGCAGAGCTTTAGGGGACTTCTCCCTATTCCTACCCCTCCTAAGTGCCCTGGCTGGGTACCACACACTGGGAACGGGGAGCATCCCTGGGAGGCAGGCAGGGCTGTGTGAAGGGGGTGGGTTTCTGCTTGTCCACTGACCCTGATGTGGTTCTTTGCAGGGCTTGCCAGGCTTTCCTGGCGTGCTGGGACGCCCGGTAGGTATCTGTGTGTCTCCCATGTCCTTGTGGCCCACCACCTCAGCACACAGCTAGGGGCTCCTGGCTGTGAATGCTTGGTGAAATCATGGGGGTCACTCTGCTGCCGGGCTGGGTCCTTGGTCCCCTGCATCTTAGCAGGACCTGTCCAGGCTTGTCTTACTTGGTGCTTACAAGAGCTGCTGGCACTATCTGGGTCTGCCCTCCCTCGGGACACCCCCTGCTCCCACTCGGGAAAACCCACTTCTGCAGTGATCCCATTTCTTCCTTCCTTCAGGGTAATCAGGGAGACCCAGGACCCCCAGGACCTCAGGTAAGGAGCCACCTTGCACCACGTGCAGGGGACTGTTATGCAAGGGTGATGTCAGCCAGGGTGGGCATTCCCCCAGGGAGTGGAGGTGGGGTGGCAATGCTGGGACTGAGTGGTCCTGCTGCCCCCTCCCTGTCCTGTGTCACCAGCAAGCATCACCCCAATAATGTCCCTTTGTCCCCTACAGGGCAGCACTGGCCCACCAGGGACCCAGGGCCCAGCTGGTGCCAAGGTAAGGCAGCGGCATTGGCATCTGCATCAACATTGCTATGGCAGAGGGAAAATGGTGCCTTGCCAGATTTGGGGACTGGAGGGAGGACCACATTTTATTTCATTTCATTTTTCACATTTCACATTTCATTTTCATTGGGCTGGAGGGAGGGACATTTGGGCTGGACCCCCTCCTGGATGCAGGTATGAAGATATGCCTGTGACCCAAGTAGCTGGTTGGTTTGGGTGGTTGGGCTGATGCAGCGTGTTCTTCACAGGGTGATCCAGGGGAACCTGGCTCCAGCATCCGTGTGAGTACTCATACCCTCCCTGACAGTACCCACCTGGCTGTCCAAAACCATCCAGCCTCCCCGGAATCAGCCAGTCCCACCCCAACACACCTTCCCCCAGGGGCAGCCAAGGTCCTGGCTGTGCCATCTGCCCTCTGATGTGGCTGTTTCCATTGCAGGGCTTGCCTGGCCCCCAGGGCAACATGGGCCTGCCAGGACCCCTTGGCCCCCCCGGCCCAGTGGTAGCTATTTGCAACACCCCAAACCTGCCCCTTGGCTGTTCCTGGTGCCTGGAATGCTGCTTGATTTCTGCTCGTGTCTCCATTGCAGGGCCCACCGGGTGTCCCTGGGCTGCCAGGACAAGTGGTAAGTGTGTTGCCCCGCACATCAGTGTGGGTGCTTGGGGCTGCCTGGGGGGCTGTAGGGCCCCCAAACCCCACTGCCACTCTTACTGCCTGCAGGGGGAGAGCGGGAAGCCAGGCGTGCCGGGCAGGGATGGTGTGCCTGGGAAGGACGGCGAGGCAGGAGTGCCTGGGAAGATGGTATGATGGTCACCCTGCCCCATCCCTGGGGCACCCCACTCAGCTCAGCCTGGGTTGTCTGCAGCTAAGACTGAGGGCTGTGTTGCTTGTGCCAGGGCTTACCGGGACCTTCAGGGCCTGCTGGTCCCAAGGGAGAGCCAGGGGATGCTGGAGCCCCAGGGCAGGTGAGTGCAGAGCTGCCTTGTCCAGTGTTCCTGGCCAGGATGAGGGGGAACATCCCCGTGCAGCTCTGCTCACCTGCCCACTCTGTCCTTTGCCCCAGGCCATCGCTGGCCCCCCTGGAGCCAAGGGAGAGAAGGTAAGGAGCCAGGGTGTGAATAAGGGTCTGCTGGGCACTGGCATCCGCAGTGGGCACATCTGAGCACCCGTGTATCCCCTGCAGGGTGAGCCGGCGCTGCTGGAGGGTGTGCTGCTGGGAGAGCCCGTGAGTCACCCCATAAACCTTTAATGACGCTCCCATTACCCTCATCTCCCCTCATTAACCTTTCCCTACCATTAACCTCATCCTCTCCACCACCCTTGTCTTCTGAGGAGCAAGCCAGCCCTGTGGCTGCCGTCTCCCCCAACTCTGCTGTCCCTGACAGGGCTCCAAGGGTGACCGAGGCTTGCCAGGCCCCAAGGGTGAGAAGGTGAGTGCTGCCCTGGAGGTCGGTGGGGAGGGGGTCCCTGGCTGCTTGGCCACAGTATGAGGATCCAGCTTCAGCTGCTCCCCCAGTTCATAATCCCACACATCTGCTTTTTTCTTGTTTTTCCCTGCCAGGGGGAGCCAGGAAGGTTTGGAGAGCCAGGAGATCCTGGGGAAGATGTGAGTAGGAGGCATATGGGGGTGTGGGTGGATACTGGGGACAGTAGATGTTGGCAGGGGCTGGTATCTGCTCCCCTGCCACCTACTGTCCAGGCATTCTTGGGGGCTTGGTGTCTTCACAGGGAGCCAAGGGATCCCCTGGAGCCAAAGGGGAGAAGGTATGTGTCCCCTGCCCCCAGGGGTTCCCCCCCCTGGGGGATGCTCTGGGTGGCATGATGGCCCTGGCATCCCTGTGCCCACCAGCCAGGTGAGGTGCTACATGCTCTCTGCCACCTTGCAGGGATCACTGGGTGTCGGTGCACGGGGACCACCAGGACAGGACGGGCCTCCAGGTTTGAAGGTAACCCCTGTGCCCATGTCACCCTGGCTCTGATCATGTCCCTGATGCCCCAGTGATGCTCTAGCTTGGCTGACTGAGGGAAAAGCACACTCCGGAGGAGCTGTTTTTGTGGGCCTCATCTTTTACTTCTCTACTTCAGGGTGACACCGGATTGCCAGGATTACCAGGACCCCCAGGCTTAGCGGGCAGTGCTGGGATGCCAGGACAGCCAGGCCTGAGAGGGGACAATGGACAGCCTGGCCCTCCAGGTCCCCCAGGAGAGAGGGTAAAGACTACAACCAGAACGTGGCATCATTGGTCCTGGCAACTCTGGACCCTTGTGCAGTGTCAGTGAGGTCCCTGCAAGTCCCACTGCTTCCCAGCCACAGCCCCTGCCCATTCCCTGCTTTTTCCCTGCCAGGGTTTGATCGGCTTTCCTGGCAGGGATGGCACCGCTGGACCACCAGGACCTGTGGGGCCCCCAGGGCCGGCTGTGAGTATGGTGCCACAGCATTCCTGGGAGTGTAGGCTCTGCCCTGGCTCCCCTGCTGTCTCAGACAGGCTGACAGGGACCCAGGCAGCTCCTCCATGGCCCCTGGGGCAGGGTGTTGCTGGAGTGTCCAGTGGGACTCTCAGCAATGTTTTGCAGGGTTTCTGGCATTGCTTTCCTCCCATGGCTTGCTCACCCTTCTCCTTTCTTTTAGGGCATACAAGGGGCCCCTGGCCTGAAGGGTGACAAGGTAGGACCAGGTGCAGCCCTATAGCATGAGAGGTGGGAGGGTGCTTCTCTTGTGGAGTGTCCCTGCATCCACCTCCCCCCTGAGGGTGCTGAGCCCACTCTGGATGGTGGCACATGGGACCCTCCTGTGTGCCAGCACCCAGAGAGGTGGTGGAGACTGTGGGGTGTCCCCTGGCATGGGGGGAACCTGGCAGGGCTGGGAGAAACTGTGGGCAGTGAGGATGGGGATGAGTTCCTGCCTTTCTCTGGCAGGGCGCTCCGGGGGCTGGGCTGCCAGGAGCCAGAGGTGAACGTGGTGACCCAGGACCACGGGTAGGTACTGCCACAGTCCCTGCCATGTCCCCACAGCCAGGGACAGGAAGGCCTCTGAGCCAGAGCTGCAGCTGTCCCTGGGATGCCCCCAAACTAAATACCTTTCTTATATCCCTTCTTTCTTGCAGGGTGAAGATGGGCGCCCAGGGCCAGAAGGAGATCGTGGGCCAGCAGTAAGTAAACCCCTTCCTCAGCTGCACCCTGATCCAGGCCCCTTGCTGACCACAGCTCTCTTCTCCCCCACAGGGCTTACCTGGGAACCGTGGGGAGCGTGGGGACAAGGTAAGGGACTCTGTGGGCTGAGGGGAGAATGATGCACTCCAGGTATTGGGGTGCCCAGGGAGGTGCTGCCTGCTCCCTGCTGTGCAGCTTTGCAGCATCTCACCTTCCTCACAGGGAGACCTTGGGGCCCCAGGACCCAAAGGAGACAAGGTGAGTCCTTGGGGCAGGGGGCAATGGGAAGCCAGGCAGCAGCCCTGGCCCCCTTCTCACTCCCACCTCTCTCTCTTTGGGTGTACAGGGTGATACTGTGGTGGTGGAGGGGCCGCCTGGAGCACGGGGCAGCAAAGGGGAGCCGGTAAGAACTGTCCCTATTCTCCCTCTCCCCATCCTTCCTGTCCCTCTGGGAAGAGCTGGAGGAGCTTTTTCCTGCTGAGGGACCCTCCCTTGAGAGCATATTGTCCCCTCTCCTTCAGCCACCCTACAGACCCCCATGTTCCTGCCCCCACGGGAGTTTATCCTCACCACCCTGATGGGTATCTGAGCTTCTCCTCATTCCCTGACCCCTCCCTGTGTTTCCTCCTTTGCAGGGGGAGCGTGGCCTGAAGGGCACAGAAGGGGACAAGGGGGACAAGGGGGAGCAAGGCATGCTTGGAGAGAAGGTACAGGGCTGGGGGGAACTTGTGCAGGGCTGGGAGCTGCTGGGTTGGGGATAATGGAGGGCTGTTGACAGGGCAATGGACAGAGGAAGCAGTGCATGACAGCATCCTTGTGCCCTATGTGCTGCTGCTAGTCAGCACCGGGGACATGGTGCAAGGGGAGCAGCCAGACCTGGCCTCGGAGGTGACCATGGCTGTGCTGTGGCCATGCAGTGGCTGGCACTCTCCCTCCTGCCCTGTGCTGATCTGGGTTTCTGCTTGCAGGGCGCGAGGGGTGAGCAAGGAGAGAAGGGCTCCATGGGCTTCCCTGGGGCACGTGGCCCTAGCGGACAGAAGGTATGAAGCTGGGCAGCCCCTCTGCTGGGGATGCTGGTGGCACCGTGCCCCTCACCTGCCCTGACTGATGCCTTTGCTTTCCCCAGGGAGAGGTTGGAGCGCCAGGAGAGCCTGGCGAGCCGGTGAGGAGTTGTGTCTTTGTGCCTCTGCCACCCCAGTGCAGGGCAGGAGCAGACCCTCGTCATGCTGTGTGCTCTCTCACAGGGTCAGCCTGGCCGTGATGGGATCCCCGGGGCCCGGGGAGAGAAGGGGGACATGGGACCCCTGGGCATGCGTGGCCTCAAGGTGGGTTGTCTTCTCTGGTTGCCAGTGCTCTCCTGGCCAGGACTAGTGCTGGCCTGGCGTGGATCTGATTTCCCATCTTTGCAGGGTGACCGAGGCATGAAAGGTGCCTGTGGCCTCAATGGGGACAAGGGTGAGAAGGTGAGTGAGTGCCTGTAGGGTGCTGCAGGAGCCTGGATGTTGCCTGGAGACTGTGGCCCTTTGGATCCCCTCCACCAGCCAGCGGGAGCGGGGTGATGGCTGAGGCCAGACCTTGACCCCGTGACAGAGTCATGGGGTCCCCTCCTCTGACTGTGGCTCTGAGGTGAGCATTGAGGGGTGAAGGACTGATTGCCCTGCCTCTCTCCTGTCTGCTGTAGGGAGATCCAGGGATTCCCGGGCGCTCAGGACTGCCAGGGAGGAAAGGCGAGCCGGTAAGCACCACACTGACACCCGGGTGGGACAGGAATGCAGGGCTGGTGGCTGATGGACATCTGCTCTGTCCAACAGGGAGATCTGGGTCTGTCAGGACCACCAGGCATTCCAGGAAAAGAAGGGCTCATGGGACCCAAGGTAGGTTAGAGTAGTGCTGGGAAAAGCTATGCTGGCACTTCATCCCCTTGCTGCTTACCCCCCACTGTGTGTCCCTTCCTCTTTGCAGGGTGACCGAGGATTTGATGGGCAGCAGGGAGCCAAAGGAGACCAGGGGGAGAAAGGAGACCGGGTGAGCAGTCTGGAAAGGGATGGGCTGCATTGCACCACATTGCTTGTACCAGGATTCAGCCTTGGTTGGAAGCATATCAGAGCCTGATGCTCCCAGAAGAGTCATTCAACGCTGCTCTAAATTATGTCACTAAACAATGAATGACAACAATTCCCTGCTGTTTATAAGAAGGCACCAGTGCTGCTTCTTTGAGGATGCCCAACTGTGGGGTCAGAGGATGTCCATGGCATCTGCTCTGAAGTCAGGGGCTCTGACAGCCCTGGCCTCACCCTCTGCTCTCCTGCAGGGTGCCCCGGGTGTTATGGGTGTTCCTGGTCCCCGGGGCAGTGACGGTGCTCCTGGACCCCCTGGACCCTCAGGAAGTGTTGGCCCACGAGGTCCTGAGGGCATGCAGGGCCAGAAGGTAAGTCCTCACCACAGGTGACTGATCCCCTCTGAGGCTGCGAGGATGGGAGGGACCCATCCCCTTAGTGGGTGAGGGGTGGGTGGCATCTGGCATCATGTCCCAGCTCTGTCGTGCCCTGCCAGCTTGCTGGCTTTGGCTTCCTCCCTTATGCCCCCCTGCCCAGGGGATGGAGTCTGAGGGAAGGAGTCTGGAACCCTGCTTGTCCTTGAGCTGAGCTGGACCTGTCCCCATCCCCACCTGCACTGGCATCCCTGGGGTGCAGGTGTGGGGAAAGCAGGACATCCATGGTGCTGGGGAGGGCAGAGAGACTCCAGCACCCACCGGCCAGATCCTGAGCGCATGTCCTTTGCAGGGGGAGAGAGGCCCCCCTGGACAGTCAGTGCCAGGCGCACGCGGCGTGCCTGGTATCCCTGGTGAGAGAGGAGAGCAGGTAAGTGTGTGGGTGCCTGGCCCTGCCTGGATGAGCTCCAACCAGGGCCAGCTTCCCACCTCCTTTCTGCTGTCCCCAGGGCAGTCCTGGCGCCCACGGGCTCCGTGGGGAGAAGGGGGAGCCAGGCATGACGGTAAGGAGCCAGAAGGGAGCCAGCACAGGCTCGTGGCATTCAGGTCACTGGGGTGGGAAGGGGTGCTAGATCCATCCCACTGCCACTGACGTAAGGGCTGCCTTCACCTCTGGGCTCTGCTAGGCCCTGGGGAAAAGGCTTTTCCTCCTCTTTAATTGCACCATCCCCCATTACTACCTTTGCCCCTTCATGTGCCTGGCAGGAGGAGGAGATCCGTGGCTTCGTCAGGCAGGAGATGAGCCAGCACTGTGGTGAGCATCCCCCCCTGCTGCTCTGGGGCTGGGGGTCTGGACCCACTGCCCCTGACCCCCACCCTGTTTCTCCCACAGCCTGTGGTGGCCACTTTCCACGACACCAGGATTCACGTGAGCACTCAGGTTGCAGCTCTTCCTTCCTATCCCCCTGCCCTATACATGTGGCACCAAAAGGGCCCTGGCATGCAGGTGTGCCACTGGTTTTGGGGAGCTGGAGGTGGCTGGCATCCTCCATGACCCCTTCAGTCAGGGTCAGCATCAATGTAGGACCCTGCACAGGGAGAAGGGTTGGTGTGTGACAGAAGTGATGGTGCAACAGGGATCCCCAGGGACAGCTGGCTTGGGATGGTGTCAATGGGGTCTGGGTGCTTCCAGGGTCTGCCCAGCTGAAGGGATCACAGGAACTGCACCCCATCTATTCTTGTGTGTCAGAATTGGGGCAGGGGTCTTGCAGGGGTCAGCAGTGCTGGAGGGAAGGGTGGGCTAGAGGAATGGGATTGGAGGGACAGAAGCAAGGGGTGGACTGGGATGAGGTGGGTGCTTTCTCTCCAAGGAGGCTGGGGGGCTCAGGCCAGGAGCAGCTTCCATTCTGCCCAGGGAGCAGGAAGAATCGTCCGTCAGGAGAGAGAGCATGACCAAACAGGTGATGGAGAGTCTGGAGGACCTGTGAGATCGGGTGACATGGGCATGTGTGCCTCCCTTGTGCCCTCCCCTGTCCCTATCCTGCTGGGCTCCAAGTGTGTGCTGTCTCTCTGGGCCTCCCCCGCCTGTCCCTCCTCTAGAAGCCACCATGGCAGCCCTGGTCTGTGGTGGAGAGAGAGAAGGGAGTATCTCCAGGTCCACCATCCCTGTCCATGTACCCTGTCAGGCTACAGCAGGGTTGGGGCAGTGTTGGACTGCTCCACACCTGAAAGGGGTGGTTTTCCCTTGGGAAATAAGGGGAAAGCAGCCCAGACTCCTTTGCCTTTTCCCTGATGGCTGTGTCTCCCTTGACAGGGTCCTTCTCCACTCAGCCGTTCCTTGCTGGCAGCGCTCACGTAGTCCCTGTGCTCAAGTTGTCACATGCTGAGGAGGATGAGGGTGTGTCATCCCTGTGCTTTTAGTCCTTACCCCCCTTTTTCTGTGCTCCATGTGTTTAGTGAGGACTGCTCATGTGTTGTGCTGTCTCTCAGGGCAGGACAGGCAGATCACACTCGACAATGACGACCTCGGGTATGACATGGATGGAGAGGAAGAGGATTATGATGAGGTCCTGGAGATGGACAGCTTGGAGCAGCCCGCAGTGGATGGTGAGCTTCCCTGCACTCACCTGACACTGAGCTACTGGGGGAAACCATGGAGCTGTCCCAGGTTTTGCTGGGGTGGTGTCTTTGCATGCAGCTGGGCAGTGGGTCCCTGTGCCATCTGTCTGGGGAGATTTGGGATTTCCTGCCCTATCACTGGTACTTGGGAGGGTTGCACTTTCTCTATCACTGTGCTCCCCACACCATGCAGACTTGTGCTCTATCCCCCTCACCAAAGCCATCACCAGCAGTGATGAGTGGTGTACTGGGCTGGTGGGACCTGCTGCCCTGGCAGCTTTCCTCTGCTTTGGTCATGAGCCATAGGATGGATCCCAAAGGCCCCAGGAGATCAGGGAAGCCCTAGTGGCAGCAGCCTTTGGAGAGTCCCTGTATAACCCTTTCAAGGGGTGCTGTGGCATGTCCTCACACCACCTACCTCCCAACTCTTTGCTAGGAGTTGTCCTGGTGTTGCTGTAGGGGTGGGCACGACACACAAAAAGGCACACTACCTTTCAGAAGGCTAATACCCATTTATTACAACAGCACACTGTCTTTTATACCCTCTACACAGTTTACACTTTCTTCATTGGTTATAATTAGTCAACATGATGATCATTAGTGGAATACCCGTATTCTTCCCAGAATCTTTCTAAAAATACTTTCCCCAACTGCAGGTTTCTTCTTGCTTATCTTCTTCTTCTTCTCTTCTTGGTCTCCAGGCCAATGGCCTTGATCAGAGACTACTTCTCAAAACAAACCTCATTCATTAACCCTTTCTAGCCCACAGACCAGCTGTGGGTCCTACTATATCCTGGGAGACAGCTTGCCCAGAGTGGTGTCTCCTGCCCCCAGTTCCAACACCTGGGCAGAGCACAGAGACATCTCCTCCAGCCAAACCCTTCCCATGCTCAGCCTTCCCCTTCTGGGGTTTCCCCTCCTCTGCCAAGTGGGTCTGGCAGCCTCCACCGCCGGTGTGCTGCCAGCCCCTGCCTGCCCTCAGCAGCAGGGTTTGCCCCACAGCTGAGCCCTGCAGGCTGCCCCTGGATGAGGGGAACTGCCAGCGCTACACCCTGCGGTGGTACTACAACCAAAGAGTCACCGAGTGCCGGCCCTTCGTCTACAGCGGCTGCCAGGGCAACCTCAACCGCTTCGACAGCAAGGAGGAGTGTGAGCTGCACTGTGGGCAGCGCCCAGGGGCAGGTAGGCAGAGCTTGGCACACCAGCAGGTTCAGCAGCATCTCCACCTTGTGCTGTGGACTCAGCAATGCAGAGCTGGGGGTACAGTGCTGGTCCCCCACATCAGCTCTGACAGCGCCTTGCTTCTCTCCGCAGATTCCCGTGGCGATGCCGGCAGCAAGGTGGGAGGGCAGCCAAAGCTGTAGGTGCAGGCAGTGTCCTGGCAGGCAGGCTGCCTGGAAGTGGGGCCCAGCTGCTGCCCTGCCCGGGGCTGGGCTGCCCATGGTGGCTGTGGCCATGTACCCACCAGCCCCAGCAGGAACCTGGTGCTATTTCTAACCTGTCTTTATGCTGCTCATGGGTTTTTCATTGCCTATCAGTTTATTGTCATTAAGGTGAAATTTATATCAAATGGGAAACTGCCTCCCACCAAGGCTCTGAAACCCCTTTCCCACTGGGCTATTCTCAGTTTGATTTTTTTAAATTATTTGTTGCCAACAGAATGGCTCTTAGCCCTGTTCCCTCTCTCTGGAAGCAAAGCTGGGACTTGGCACAGTTGGGCTCCCTCCCCTCCCATTATACCCTTGTACCTTTTCCTGCCCCCCAAACTCCCTCTCTGCTCTGTGCTCTCTGCTGGGAGAGCTGCCCACATCCTTGTGCCAGGCAATGCCTCCCTGCACAACATCCCTCACCCTCACCCTGCAATGAGCTCCATCTGAATAAATTTCACCTTAACCTCAACTAGGGCCCAGTTCCCCTTTTGTGGCTGCAATGGTTTGGCAGTGACCTGTGGGAAGACTGAAGGCTCTTGCCATGTGCTACCCTTCAGCTCACAAGCCTGCCAGCAGCACCTTTCTTTAATCTGGGGTATCTCACCTGCACCCCCAGGCCTGTCAGGGAAACCCTGAGGATGGTGCTATGTTAGAAGAGGTTCCTGCTCGTCCACGCTTATTCTCAAAGGCTTTGTGAAAGTGATGTTGGCTGCCAGGGTCGCAGCCCCTGCTTCCCCCCATGCCCAGGGGTGAGTAGGGAATGCCCTTCACTGTCCCACAGCCCCAGGGGCTGCCAGGTGGGCTTTGTGGCCCCCACACGTACTGCTGTTCTCTGTGTATATCTATATACAAATGTATATGTGTACCAATGCAGGGGGATGTGTATTAAAGCTGTGCTCACAGGGAGATGTCACACTTCTTGGCATGTTGCTGGAGATGCCTGTGGAGTCTGGGGACAGCTCTTGACTCATGCATGCCCCCTGCCCGCCCCAGCTGGGCTGCCCTTTCCAGCTGCCCACTGCTGGCAGTGCTGGCTGGGGTTCCTCACCCTTTCCAGGGAGACCAGTGCCCAGCACGTGCCCAGCTGATGCAAGCCAGGCCATGACCCCCTGTCCAGGCCCTGACGTGTTGGCACGTGGGTCTGTGGTGCTGCATGATGTACTGTGTGAATCACTGCTGCCAGCTAATTTTGGCTACTGGGTGTGAGTTCCTGGCTGTCCCTGGGAAGAGGAACAGAGCTGGCATTATTTCCATTCCCTGCCATCCCGGGGAGGGTGGCATAGGATGGGTCACCCAGCGGTTCAGACCACAGGGGTGGGCAGAACCCCAGTGGTCTGAACCCTGGGCACCCTGACTCCTGTTCCTGGCCAGCCCATGGGCCTGAGCACCCACAACTCCCCTCATGGTGAGGCTGGGTGGCCCCCCAGCCTAAGAGCCTTGGGATGCTCCCACAGTCTCTAAGGGGGGAACTTTGGAGCAAATTCCTTGTATCTGGGGCTCACCCCACAGCCTACAGGCTGATACCCACCTTGGGCAGCTGGCAGAGGGCCTGGGCCAGGCTGGACTGGTGCAGGTGCCTGCAAACCAGTGGTGTCCCAGTTGGAATGCATTAAGGTGAGCTGCAAGCCACTGGTATCCTGCAAATCAGTGGCCAAAGCAGTGTTTGAGTTTGGTACAGCAGGGAGGTGACATGTCTCTAGATAGGTCTTCCATGTGGCCAGGGAGTCTGTCGGGACACAGTGCCAAACCTGTACCAGGAGCTGTCCGGGGGCCTTGCTCAGAGGGCTGCCCATGATCCCTGTCTGGCAGCAATATGCAAGTTCTCTCCCTCTCTTAAGTGATTACCAAGCCTGACAGGAGCAGGGAGGCCTAATTAGATGGAGAAAAAACATCTTGCAAGTCAAACATGAAACAATTTCAGCTGAGCTGCCCCATGTTCCTGGAATCCCCTCCAAATGCAGCTGGTGGAGCTACAAGGGGGCACACACCCACTCACATCCCAGGATGACTTCATCTGCTATTAGGCAAAATGTATTAAAAACATTTTCACACACTGCCCCCCCACCTTCCCTCCGTCACCATCACCCCCTCTGCGGGTCAGAGGTGGAGCTGGGACAGGATAAGAGCCAGGGCTTGGCAGGGAGAAGAATAAATCCCCAGCTTGTGGTCCCTTCACTCTGGGAGCACTGCCTGAACATCGAGGAGACGAGGACCTGCTGCAAATGGTGAGGCTGTGCCCTCAGTGGTACTTTTCAGGGACTTTTAGCTGGGAAATAGGTTGTAGGGGGTTAGAGGCTTTTCACTCCTCACTTTGCAGTGAGTTAACAGCCTTTGGCTGTCTACTCTGGTAATTTCCAAAGGGTTTTACCCCAGAGATACCCTGCTGGGTGACTGATTTTGGGGAGAGGCAGCTATATAGCAGGATTTGTGCAGCAGTGTCCCTGCACCTGCTCTGACCCCCACCCCACATCCCAGCACCGTGACCCCCACCCTGTAGCACAGCATCCTGCAATCCCTGGGGCCCTCCCTGTGACCAGGGTGAGGGATGGGGTGGAAAAAGTTGCTGAGGCTTGACACAACTCAGGACATGTGGCCAGCCTCCAGCCCTTGTCACCCCACTGTGATCAATATGCTGTGTATTTTACTCCAGGTGGCTCGTGTCCCTCCTTGGTGGGTGGCTTTTGCCCCAAAGAGCACAGCAACACAGTGGGGAATGGCAGCTGCCAGGGAAGGTATGAGAGGAAGAAAGCCCCATAGCCTGCCCAACCCTGAAACCCCAAGCATTTCCCTGGTCAAAGGGCAGGAATGGGTTGGAGAGCAGCCACAGTACCATGGCAGCCACCCTCCTGAGCAGGATTGTCTCCTTCCCTGGGTGACAAAGGGCTGAAGGGTGTGAAACTGAGGGCACAGCTAGCATCTGGCCAGGGGCTGTGTGAAAGGACAAGGACACCCAGGTGATTTGTTTCTCATGTCCCCTTCAGCCTCCCCAAAACTCCCCACTCTGTTCAAGAGAGTTAAAATCAGAGTGGAATAATGAAGGGTTCCTGAAAGGAGGGTGAAGCCCCACCAGCTGGTGCAGGGAGTGGAGGGGTTCTGTGGGTGACAGCCTGGTGGGGACGTGCCCTGCCTGGGGGGCTGTGGGGCCTTGATAGGGTTTTCAGGGTGATGCTCAGCACCAGCCGCGTGCTCCCTGCAGGCACTCCTGGCCACGCTGCGAGGCAGGATGCTGCTGTCCTTCCTGGTGGTCCTCGGGGCACCAACGAGAGCCTGGAAGGGACCGAGCCGTGAGCGGCTCCCGCCAGCCCCCCGAGCTGTGGAGGGAGAGAAGCTGATGAGGCAGGAAACCACCAGCAATAACAAGATGCTGCCAGGTGTCTCCAAAACGAGGAGGGGTGACGATGGCTCTGGGGCAGGGTCTCATCTGGACAAAGCCAGCCTGCCACTGCTAGAGGGATCAGAAAGACAAGCACTGCCCTCGCTGATGAGCCCAGCCACGAAGAGAGATGCTCCCAGGAAGAAGGGGAGGAAGGTGTCCCTGTCACTCGATGTCGACATTCACTTACTGAAAATCCTGCTCGACCTGGCCAGAGAGAAGGAACTGCAGGCCAAGGCGGCTGCCAATGCCGAGCTGATGGCTCGCCTGGGGCGCAGGAGATGAACTGTCCTGGCTGGGATACAGCAGGGCTGGAGGGGGCATCCGGGCTGCCTGGAGCAGGGGTGGAGGGAAGCATGGAGCAGCATCGGTGTGACTGCAGGGGACTGTGGACATGGCACCTCATCCCCTCAGTCCCAGTGCTCGTGGCACAAGCAGCAGCCATGGGAGGATTTGGTTTAATGACTATCACCTCAGCACCACTGGAGAAGAGACAGCTGGGTTTACCTTGGCCAGTGCTTGAGCACAGCTGGTCACAGCCCCAGGCACTACAGGGTTTTCTATGCTTGGCTTTGCTCCCTGCTCATCCACCCCCGAGATGTCTCCAAAGAGGCTGCATCCAGCCAGGCAGCTTTTCCTAAGTGCTTCTTCTCTCTGGGTGACTGAAGCACACAAAATCCTCCACAAAGCTTGGCCAAGCCTCAAAGCTGGAGTTCTTAGTGAGCGTACACAATAAAATGTGGCAACAAACAAACTTGTTGTGTTTTATACCTGTTCTGCACCCCTTTACACTCCCATTTTGTGTTCCCTTTCCCCAGAGATGCTGTGAGGGCTCAGCTGGGACCAGCACAGGAGGTCACTAAATTCCAAATGAAGGGTGTCAGACCTTGCACCAGCAGCGGAGCCAGCCCCTGGCCCAGGGAGTCCACAGCAGCTCTGGGCCAACAGGGCAATCGTGTTGTGCCATTGGAGCTGCTGCCTTCAGCACAGCTGGGAGATAAGAGCAGTGCAGAGCAGAGTGCGGCTGCCCCGTGCAAAGTACAGGGTGGTGCAGGCGAGTCAGAGGCTGGGAGATACCTGCAGGGGGACAACTGGAGCTGGTGGGGGACACGGCCATGCTCTTCGAAGAGTATCTGCAGCAGGGTGAGTGAGCCCTTCACTGTGGAGCAGGCACTGGCTTTGGGAAAGGGGCAGAAGCAACTGAGGTGAGTGACCCCACAGTCCATGGGAGGGACAGATCTCAGAAAGGGATGTGGCAGCAGATGGTGGTTGGGGTGAGGTGGCAAGGTGGGTGCCATCCCTGCTTGACCTGAGGCTCAGGTGATGGCCGGCAGTGCCTGGCCTCTTGAGATACCCCCCCTGCACCCAACGGGTGTGCAATATTGGGCTGAGCCAGGAGTTTGTGGTCCAGGGTAGAGACAGGGTGCCAGAGGGACAGGGCTCATAGGAAGACCTGCTAGAGCTAGTTCGTCCAAGTGTCAGCAATGTTGACAGGGCAAGCAACCTGAGTGACAACTGGGCATCCCCCAGAAAGGGGTTGTCCCCTGCCATCCGCAATTGCTCCTTTGACGCTGAGCCTGCCAAGATCTTCTCCTTTCCATGTCCTGCCCCAATGTCTCATCTGTCCTCGCCCAGACCCAGCGTGCACCCATGCTTCAGCCCCCTCTGCCCCTTGTGTCACCACATCTCCTCAGTGCCCTTCCTCTGCCTAGCTCAGGGACCTCAGTGCCACTCCCCATCACCAATGTTTCCCCTAGCATCAGTGCCTCCTGCCCCAGGCCGTGCGCTGTCCCCAGCCCCAGTGTACCGAGCAGTGTCCCAGTGTCCCCGGCAGTCACAGCGTCCCCCTGTCCCTCCAGTGCTGACCCCGACCCCCGCCAGCCCCAGCCCCGCCCCCTCCTCTCCGCCAATCAGATCGCGCCGTTGCCGATTGGCCCCGCCCCTCCTTGTCAGTCACGGCCTCTCGCCACGCCTTGCACACGTCTGGGGGGCGGTCCTGCGCCTGCGCAGTGCGGCGGCCGCAGTGCCAGTGACAGGCTGGCAGGAAGGGGCGGGGGCAGGAAGGGGCGGGGGCGGTGCCGGGACCAGGACCAGGATTGGGACCAGGATTGGGACCAGGATCTAGGCTGGGACTACCACTGCCACGGGACGGGAGGGCTGCAGCGACGGGCCGCTCGGTAGCACCATGCTGAAGAAGTTCGACAAGAAGGACGAGGAGTCGGGTGAGGGGAGGCCGGGGATGCTGTGAGGGGAGAGACCCCTCTATGGGTACGGAGGGGATTGGTGAGGGGGGACCCCTTCGTGGCTACAAGGAAAGCTGTGAGGAAAGAGACCGCTCCTGTGGAAATGAGGGGATCTGTGAGGGGGGTACTCCCAAGGGAGCTGGAGGGGAAGTTCGGTGCCAGCTTGGCAGTAGGGGCTTGCTGGTGTGCATGGAACGCAGTGGGAAGCACTATGGGGGCACTGTAGAAGCACTATGGGAGCACTAGAGCAGTCTGCTCCTCCTTCTCGCAGCTGTAGCCAGAGCTGAACTGGTTGCATCGGCACAGCACACCGAGGTTACCTGCCACATCACCAGGTGTAGAGCCTGAGACTAAATATTAACCATATTAGCCCTGTTCACAGTTGCCCAGATCTCTATAGCCAGGTAGAATCCAACTGATTTTCTGTCCCCACAATCACTGCTACTTTCAATGGATCAGAGAATCTGAGAGCACCAAGGAAATATGAAGTGATTGCCTGACTTTTCAAAACTTTAGGCAGGTTAGTAAGGAAGAGGTTGATATTTTATGTGGTGTGTAATTCAGGTGGAAACAATGCATCATAAGACAGTGTTTCCTTTCATGGTTTAGCTTTGTGGTATCTTTTTCATCTTCCTATGAAGCTCTCTACACAGCTTGCACTGCATAGCAAATCCATGTGTCCTGCAGCAAACTGATTCAGCTTACATCTTGGTGATCTGTGTGACTGTGCTTGCTTTTTATCTTAAAGTGCATTAAATGCTTTGCCCTTGTTTCCCTTTTCCAAGGCCTCCAGTGACACCTTGACAAGCAGAGAATTTAGCGAGGCAGCTGTTGGAGGGGAATAGCTCTTGGCTTTAATTTTGGGTGCTGTTTTTCACTTGCACCTGCCGCACCCATCAAGGTATTGACATTACCTGTGGCTAGGGCTGGTAGGAGATACAAGTATCCAGTTAATTGGCTTCTATGTCTTCGCTTTCCATGAATGGTTTTGCTAGCCTTGGATGACCTGCTCCCACTCCCTTTGACATTTTATTTTTGCCAAAAAATTGTGTTTCTCTACAAATCAGAATAAATTATTGTTAGTTATCCAATATAAGGAACTTTATGAACACACAACATCTACCCTCCCTGCATCTTTCTCCCTCTCTATGGAACAAAACTGATGCAGTGTGCTGTGAGGACTGAGACCCCCATGTACAATGTATTTCTAGATCCTTAGTGCTGTGAAAGATGAAGAGATGATGTTGTGTTGTTCATGGCTGATTTAAACATTGTAGACGTGCTGGACCATGGAAATACTGGGCTGCTAGGCAGGGTTTTTGGAACACATTTGCATACTTACATTAGAACTGGTTCATACTAAAGACATTTTTCCTCTTTCCCCGTTTTTTGTTCTACCTCTTCAACCTCACATAAGTGTCTGTGTTTTGTTCAGCTACCTGCTGCCTTTGCAAACTTCTCCTGAGCCAGAGGAGGGCATTTTATGAACCAGGAAGGAGCCAGAGTGCAGATGTGTTTGCTTTTGTATGTAAGGCTTACTCTAGAAAGGGCTTCTGGCACCACCCTAGGATGCTTCAAGCTTGGGTCAGGTCAGATTTTGGCCCAGGAGATGTTCTTTCTAGTGAATTAGGCTTTGGAACAAACACTGGAACAACCCTGAAGAAGGATGCATTTTGTCCTAGGGCCAGGTTGAACACAGCTTCTAATTAAAACCTGCTTATCGATAACTAGCAGCTTTGGAGAAGCTGCAGCTCACAAATGCTTGGAAGGCAATCTAACAGAGACCATGCAGAATGATAATGCTTTTCCCTCTGATTATTTAATCTTTAATTGCTGGGAGTTGTAATTATTTAGTATAATTTACTTTGTTAAGTAGAACAATGGAAGTTACTTGTGTCCAGCCTATCTAGTCTGCTGTCTTGTTCTCTTAATTAGGATAGAGCCAAAAATACTTTACTGGTGGATTCTTGGTTGGTTTATATGGGAGGGATAAAACATTCCTGACTCACCAGTCTGGCAAGCGATATCTTTCTGTCTAAGCTTTTGTTTCTAGGCCTATTGATGCTCCAACTGCCAGCAAGCTCCCAGTCCAGGGGTGGAAATAGGTCTTTGGGGATGCAGTGGAGCACAGTTATTTTACAGCTGATCAGTCTACCTCAGTTCACAGTCAGTTACTTCCGGAGGGGGTGGCAAATTGAAGAATGCCCTGCCCTGCCTTCCGTGACTACCATGAAGACATCCAATTAATATTACTTCAGGAAGGGTGCTCTGATTGCTTAGTGTTCATGAAGAAAATCACCCCAAAATGCTCAGACTGCTTTTAAAGAATGGATATGGTTAAAAAGTTGCTTTCTCATGGCACTATCCCTGGAGAGACTTTTACTCTCTTTGTTTTGCAGGTGGGAGTTCCAACCCATTCCAGCACCTGGAGAAGAGTGCAGTCTTGCAAGAGGTAAATCTTCAGACCATCTCCTCTATGTACCACACTGGATAGAGTCTCTCCCTCTCTTGAGTAGGTCACTGGAGAACTTCAGCAAGGAAATGAGGGTTTGCTACAGTCCTGCTTGCTCTGAAAGAAATGGGCAACAGTTCTTATTTTATTATTGGACAGATGAAGGGAGAAGGTTGAAATGGTCTCTGTAACAAATTAAAGACTGTGAACTATAAATAGTAATAAAAGGAATAAAATTACCTTTGAAAGCTCACCCCCAAACCAGGAAGACTGGGAAATTTGCCTTGGACATCCCAAATGTCTGGTGGATGATAAAATTAATGAGAGAAGTATGAGTGGTTATTAAATAGTTGTATGAATTTTCTCTGAAGAACTGCCATTCTTTTCAAGAGCAGGTGAACATCTCAATCCCTGGCACCTGTTGTTTCAGCATTCTCTGTTTGCTTGTGAGGTTGGGAATGGTGTTGGCTCCTGTAGCCTCAGGGAGCTCAAGTTTATCTGTCACGAGAGTGGTGTTTTAGCTAGCACACAGTGCACACCTGTGTGGGTGAAAGTGTGATGAGAATTTAGCCTTTAAACCTTTATTGCTCGTGGATTTGTAATCCCAGACTGCAAAACCAGCTGTCTAAAGGGGTCCATGTTTAACAGGAATTGAAGGGAAACCTGATCCAAAGTCATTTAGTATCTTGCCATACCTCACTCACAATGCGTTGTTGGGCCAGCCCTGACAATGTTTGCAAGGGGGTGTCAGCGTCAGTCTTTGTCTGTGCTTTGTTTCCAGGCTCGAGTGTTTAATGAGACTCCCATAAACCCACGAAAATGTACTCATATCCTCACCAAGATCCTGTATCTCATAAACCAGGTGAGAGAGAGAAAATATGCATCTATACAGACATATGCATCGGGCCCAAAGCTGGTTGTGATAACTGGGATTTCCTTTCTTTTTTTCAAACAACTAGGGGGAGCACCTTGGCGTCACAGAAGCTACCGAGTCCTTCTTTGCTATGACCAAGCTGTTTCAGTCCAATGATGTAAGTCTGCCTTTGGTTTTCTCTATTTACCTGGTGGGACAAGTCTCTTGATATACACATTTTTATACAATCAGCTTTTCTGTCCTGTCTGAAACTACCTGATCTGAGTGGGAAGAGTAGGGCGAAAGTTTAGAAATGGTCATCAACTTCCTAGCTGTTCCCAGATCTTGTAGCAGCTTAACTGAAATATGCACTGCTCTTGAGGCAGAGATTCCTCTCTCTAAATTGCATTTAACTTATGAGATTGTGGTAGGCAGGTAGATTTTACTGTGCTTTGTGCCCAGCATTAAAACATCCTGCTGAGAGTCAACAATTGTGTGTTTGGAGGAGGCTGGGAGTTAGTGCCTGCCCACAGCAGTAACACTGTCATTGGCTGTCCTGCAGACTGCAAGGCATTAAAATCATGAGACCAGTGTAGAAATCCCCAGACTCAGGAATACAGATTGTTTGCTTTCTTGCTTTTGAAGCAATACAAGGCTTTCAACCACCAGACCAGCAAATAGTTTCAAGGCTTTCTCCTTGTTCCTGTGTATGACAAGTGGAAGATGAAACTGTAGATCCAGCTAAATCTGGTATCTCTATGGCTGCACCCTAAGACTGAGGGATTTAGAAGAGGAAGAAGTGTTTTGTTAGTCAGTCTGGATTTTGTACATCTTTTACACTCAGGGAGTGAGGTGCTCTGAAGGTATCAGGTTCTTGTGATCTTCACAATAAAATTATGTAAGCAGGAAAAAGTGAGATCCCTTCCTATCTGGGATCATCTCAGCTGATGTTGTTCTTGCGTATTTCCTTGCCAGCCAACTCTTCGCAGGATGTGTTACCTCACTATCAAAGAGATGTCTTCTATTGCAGAAGATGTGATCATTGTTACCAGCAGGTCAGTCACTTCACTTTTCTTGCTGTAATATTGACATACCCTTCAGTAATGTCTGTCTCGCTTCTTGAAGATAACCGTAGTCCCTAAGCAGGGTGATGATAGGGAATGCCCTTAGTGAGAAAAACGTTTTCCTTTATAAAAGACCAATAAAATGCAACATTGAACTCATAGTGATGTATACAGAATAAGCTGTGTCCTCATATCCCATGCCCATGGATGTTTGGAGTGTCTCTTGGTTACACGATATAGTAGCACTGTTGTTTTTTCCCCTTTTGCAAAGGCTTTTTCATTAACTCCTGTCTGAATGCCTTGAAATGTTTTGGAGAATTTTGGCATAAATCACAAGGCTTTCAACAGGTAGATAAGGATTTACTTCTCCTGTAGCAGCACAGAATATGACTTCCCCAGGGAACAAAATTCCCTCTGTGAGTCATTCCTGAATTGCTGATCATCCCAGTGAAATGCCCTGTTGGGGAGTCAGGAGCCTAACGTGTAGGGTGAGATGGAAGCCAGTCCCAAGTGCTGCCATGTAATGAACTCCTAGTCCTTCACAGATGGTCTCACACTGACCAGGACTCTGGGAAAAGGGCAGGAATGAGTGTTTAGTAGGAAGGACACATCCCTCAGGGGTATATGTATGTGCTCCAGCCTCACTTGGTGAACAGTGCAACTTGCAACTACATCAACATGCAACTTATTGATGGGCTTGGGACCTGAGTACTAATCTTTTCCTTCTGCCTTCCCACCCGAGTGGGATTTGCCTGAGACCTGCAGCTGGCTGCTTGGCATTCAGCCGTGGTGCTGGCAGCCTGCTGCTCTGTGTGCACTGTGTGTGCACTTGAGAGCTGCTGGCTCAGGAATGCCATATTGAGAGCTTCCTGTTTTCCCAGCTTAACCAAAGACATGACTGGGAAGGATGACAATTACCGAGGCCCTGCTGTGAGAGCTCTCTGTCAGATCACTGATGTAAGTACTGCTTTTCCCATGGGGCAGCTCTATGTCCTTCGTTTTCCTACTTTATCCCATCCCACTTTCCACTCTGCTTTTCATGCCTTTGCACCACCTTCCACACTCCAAACAGCTTTCTCATATCAGCTGTTGTTTCCCTCTCCCTGCAGAGTACCATGTTGCAGGCCATTGAGCGCTATATGAAGCAGGCAATCGTTGACAAAGTGCCAAGTGTGTCCAGCTCTGCTCTTGTGTCTTCCTTGGTATGTATTCCCTGCAGCACGGGCCTGAGGGACAGTCAAGCAGGGAAGCAGTCATCTGTGGTGGGACTGGGCATCTTTGGAGTTTCAGGATTTTCTTGCTATGCCTGTCTTTGTGAACTGAGAGACTGGTGCTGACTTTGCTAGAGGTCAGCCTCCTGAGGGTGCAGCTGTTACAGCAAGGTCTCTGCACGCTGCTCCCCTGTTCTTCTATAAGTTGTTGCTGTCAGCACACTCCTGGGGAAGGCTCGTTGCTTCTTAATATAAGCTGAAATTCTCAAAGCTTCCTCCATTCTTATCTCATGGGTTGTTGTGGCTTCATTTCCTTCCAGCACTTGCTGAAGACCAGTAATGATGTGGTAAAGCGCTGGGTGAATGAGGCTCAGGAGGCAGCTTCCAGTGACAATATCATGGTTCAGGTAGGACATTCATCTCCACCAGGGGAATAGCCAGCAGCAGCTGGGCATGGAGCAGATTGCTGGAGCACCTCTGGGTGACAGAGGGGACAAAAGGGGAAAGAACCTAGCATGGGTTTGTGATGTTCTCTTTCCCTGCACAGTATCATGCTCTGGGCCTGCTGTACCATGTGCGGAAGAACGACCGCCTGGCAGTCAACAAGATGCTCAGCAAGTTCACACGCCATGGCCTCAAGTCCCCATTTGCCTACTGCATGATGATCCGAATAGCCAGCAAGCTGCTAGAGGAGGAGGCTGGCAGGTGAGTGGGCTCCTTTGCTCTGCTGAAAACATTTCCTGGTCCTGCTTCCATCTCCTCTTGCAGGCTCACTTGCCATTTCGTGATTTCTGTCTTGGAAGAGCAGCATGCAGCTTCTACCCTCTTATTGTTAGATAAAAGCAGAGAAAATATAGGATGTCTTCATGGTTGTTCTAAGATGACTTCTGTGACTCTTGCTTGCACATCACATACTATCTCGTTTCTCTATACTGTTTTGCATAGCTTTTCTTTTTTCTACTTCATTTTCTCTGTCTTCTGTAATTGTTTATCCAGCATGTATGCAGTGTGGCTTCCTGGTGGATAAGAGTTGTGGTGTGTACAGTAATTTCTTACTGTGTGAGAGTTGTGAGAGATTCCTTTTAGCCTGGAAGGCAGAGAGTGTCTTCTCAGAAGGCAGCCTGACTTTCGAGCATGCTGGAAGTATGGTATAATGTCCACTGCAAAATCTGGGGACAAAGTGGGTTTATAGCTGCTTTTGCCTTTCCATGGGCTGTGGGACTTGCCCATTTCTGCTGCTGAATTCTAAATTTCTGTTAGTACCTTTGCTTTAATTCAGTCTTGTGGGTTTTTTTTGTCCCTTAGCCGTGATAGCCCTCTGTTTGATTTCATTGAGAGCTGCCTAAGAAACAAGCATGAGATGGTGGTGTACGAAGCTGCCTCTGCCATCGTTAACCTGCCCAACTGCACTGCCAAGGAGTTGGCTCCAGCTGTCTCAGGTAAGTGTGGTGCTCATGGCCATCGTGAAGGGAATTATGAGCCTCCAGTGGTGACACCTGCTGATTGCCCCAAGAAACAAGGGCCCTCTGTAGTTTCAGGCTTGTTATGCTGCTCTATCCTTTGTTGCTTTATGCTGCTGCTGAGAGCCTGTGGTGTGTGTGAATAGCTTTGTTCTTGTAAAGGTATTTCCTAGTGTGTTCAAGTGTGGGCTATTTCATGGGTCAGTTCTGGAAAAGGAGCAGGGTTTGCATGAAATGGAAAACAGCAGTTCAAATTAACTTAATAGGAAAGATGACAAGGTGATGAATTTGGCTTTCACAAGCAGCAAAGGATAGCAGCACTGTGGAAGAAGAGGGAGGTAGGTAAGAGTTAGTTGTCAGCAGGGATGTGACAAAGGCAAAGGGGACAAGAAGAAGGGAGTAATCTGTTAAAGGTACAATTGTTTCTTAAGCATTTTTCTAGTTATCCTTATGCTTGCAACTGTCTCTTCACTGAAGCTCTTGCTTTAGGTATGAAATGCTTCTCAATAATTTAGTGCCTAAACATCTCTCTTTGTTGATTTTCCCACCTTCCTTGCAGTTCTGCAGCTGTTCTGCAGCTCCCCGAAAGCAGCACTAAGATATGCAGCCGTCCGTACCCTCAACAAGGTAGGAGCCAGTCTCTTGGGAGCTCCGGTAGTGTCTCATGTGCAGGGAGGTGCAGACTTCAGAAGAAGGCAGTCAGATTATGTGATGATTTTGTGTGAATAACCTCTGTCTTGTGCTACAGCCTTATATTTCATTGCTTTCTGTCTGGAATAAAACCTCAAAGAACACTCTACAGAAGGCAAAGAAACCCTGATAATTTTCAGTGGTCTCTTAGAATGTCACTGGGCTTGGTGTTACTGCTTTCCCTTCTGAGCTTCCCATGGTGAGGAAGCTCCTTGTAAAACAGGGATCAAACCTTGTTGATGCGTCTTGTCTGCTCTGTGGTAGTCTTTGCTCCAGCTTTTCCCTTCTCCTTATAAACTCTATGAAAGAAAAAAGTGAGAATGGCAGTGTCTGGTAACTGCTGTGCTTCCGCCCACTGAGCTATTTTGCACAGTTAGTCTGGCTCAATTTTTGTTGGGAGTTCATAGCTTTCTTTTCTTACTATATAGAGGAAAATCAGAGAGTTAAAAATAATAAAAGATTGTTTATTACTACTGCTTCTCTTCCAGCAAGGGATGCAATTCTGTAGGAAATAAGAGCTTGTTACCTTAACTCCAGATCAGCTGTTTGTCTGAGGTGTCTCTCATGTGCAGTCTGTACCACTTATTTCTCTGGGAAGGAGTGAGTTTTGCTGGGTTTTGCCAGCTGGGCCTTTTGCATCTGTTGAGGGATTTTCATTCTTCCTTTGCTGCTGCAGGTGGCCATGAAGCACCCATCTGCTGTGACTGCCTGTAACCTGGACCTGGAGAACCTTGTGACGGACTCCAACCGCAGCATAGCCACCCTGGCCATCACCACGCTGCTGAAAACAGGCAGTGAGAGCAGCATTGACCGGCTCATGAAGCAGATCTCCTCTTTCATGTCAGAAATCTCAGATGAGTTCAAAGTAAGGAAGTGAGAGGAGGAGGGACACCCAGATTCCTGAAGAAACCTCATGTCTTTGCCACATTTGTGTGTGTGTTCTAAACCTGGACGGAGCTGCTTCCAGAAGCAGGAGAATATTTGCAGGGAGGAGAAAATATTTGAGACTGTCTGACTAAGCCATGCCTCAGTCCTACATCTCCAAAGCCACATGCTCTCTTCTGGGGAGATGCCTTCTGAGAATCAAATCTTCTTTCTGTTGGGTGTGGGCTTCTTTTAGGGGCTGGCCAGTGCATAAAGATCTATCTCCTCCAGTTCTTAGGGTTGTACCTCCTGGAACTGCATTTGTTGAATAAATAAAGACAAAAACGTGATTTCCAGGCTAGGGAGGCCAGCACAAAGTTGATACAATTCAGCTATTTTTTCCTGCATGGTGAAACAGAATTATTTTTTTACTTGTCCCCTTTTCCTGCAGGTGGTGGTGGTGCAGGCCATCAATGCTCTGTGTCAGAAGTACCCTCGCAAACACGCTGTCCTCATGAACTTCCTCTTCACTATGCTTCGGGAGGAGGTAAGTCTGCAGGACAAGTACCTGCCTTGCTTATGTGCATGAGCAGTACTCCCTGTGAGCGCCAAGCTTTTACTGATAAGGCTGTGCAGTGAAAGCCTCTCTCTAAAAGGCTTGCAGTCTAACTGCAGAAATTCCCAGCTGTGCATAATAGTTAGAAGCAGACTGCCAGGCATATTTCTAGTTTGGTTTTCATTCTGTGATTTTTTTTTTTAATGGGGGTTTATTAACTCTCAAAGCAAATGCAAGCAACAGCAGATCTGTTGGCAGTCCATGTGTGTTTCACATTTGAACCTTTTATACTTTGACAGCAAATTCCAAGAAGTTTTGTCTTATACACAAAGATTTGATAACAACCTGTTTATTGATAACATGGGACCACTTTTATTCTGGTGTCTGTGCTGTGGCAGTGAAGGGATCACGAGTACCTATAACCATTCTCTGCATTCAGTCAGACAAAAATTGCAGAAAGAGAGCTTTACAGAGGTTTGCTGAGGCTGTTTCTAAATGAGCAAACATGCCTGCAGCACAACTGGCACCACTGCTTGTTCTGACGTCACTTCCTGCCAATTACAGCCTCTCAATTGGGAACAAACCAGAGCATTTCATTTTGCTTCTATGAAAAATGGATCATTCTCCTTTCCCAGATTTTCTGTGGGTGGATGGTATCATTTTGAATATGGTTTTGTACTTCAAACCATTCTGTTTTAAAGCTTTTTTAATCCGAAGTAGCTCCAGAAAGGTCCACATGCCTGGCACTGTGCATGTAATTGGCAGAGGGTAGTGTGCAGTTTAATCCCCTGGTGTGTATTGAGGACATTAGTAAATAATGTCTGAAGATAACCAAGTATTACTGGCGTGTCAGATTGTGGCTGTACCTGGGGAGGTATTGATTGCCTGTCATCCCACACTAATGGAGCTATTTGCTGCGTCCTGCTGTGGTAGATATGATCCTTCATACATTTCTCTCGTGCTTCATCCTCAGATGTCTAGTGCTAAAGGCGAGAGGGTTGGGTTTTTTTCTCCTCCCAAATGGCTATTTTTAAGCACTAATTCTAGCAGCAGAGGATTTTGATGGAGATGAAAACCCTTCAGCCAGATGAATCCTTTTACTCTTGGGTTAGGACTTGGGTTTTTTTTTCTCCAATGCAGCCATTCTGAAGGGAACTGGCAAGAGAGCTTGAATATTAGCTGGCTCTCTGGGTGTAAAGAGGGTCAAAAGTGAGGGCAGAATTACTGTCCTCCTCCTTTCAAATACACATTAAAAAGCACTGAGTGTGAGTGACCTTTCAAAGGAATGTTTCTCCTGTCTGGCTAGCTCAGAGTCTCTACAATACTTGGAGATTTCCAGCTGAGCAGTTCCCTTTTGCTCCTCAGGGTGGCTTTGAATACAAGCGAGCCATTGTGGACTGCATCATCAGCATTATTGAGGAGAACTCGGAGAGCAAAGAGACAGGCCTGTCTCACCTCTGCGAATTCATTGAGGACTGCGAGTTCACTGTGCTGGCCACTCGTATCCTCCACCTGTTGGGGCAGGAAGGGCCCAAAACCAACAACCCCTCCAAATATATTCGCTTCATCTACAACAGGGTTGTTCTGGAGCATGAAGAAGTCCGGGCAGGTAAGTGACAGGCCTGGAAAGCTCTCTGCCCTTGGACAGATCTTCAGGGAGCCATAGTGTATGAATGCCTCTGCTTTTGAGTGTTGTGATTTGCTCTAGGCCTGAGCAGATCATTTTATACAGCAAAGATCCTGCAGTAATATTGATGGAAGAGGCAGCCTGTGGCTGAGAAGTGGGAAGGAATATGCACTGGTTCTGAAACTAGACAAAGGTTTGCAGGCACTTCACCTCTGCTTCTTTCTAGTCACAGTTTTACTAGTGTACACACTTCACTAGTGAAGCGTCTCTGACATGGCCAGGATCATGGTTTGATCAAGGCCAAGAAATGGAGGAAACTTCAGCTGATTTCTTTGCTTTCTAATTCTGTTTTCATAACTTTTGCTACAGGTGCTGTAAGTGCCCTGGCCAAGTTTGGAGCTCAGAACGAGGAGATGTTACCCAGTATCTTGGTGTTACTGAGAAGGTCAGTTGTGCCTCAGTTTTTCAACATCTTAGGTGAAAAACCCTGTTTGTTTGAGAGCTTGTCTAGTCACTTCTGCCTGTGGGTCTGAGAAGGTGCAGGGAGTACTGGTGATGCTATGATAGGATCACCACTGCATTAAGTACCACAAAGTGGACAGAAGTAATGTGTGGCAGATTACTGCTTTTCTAATACAATTACTAGGAGATTGCTGGATCTCCCCTATGGCATGTTTTTTTTTCTGGCTCTGTGATGTGTCTTAGTCATGTGGATTCTGAAGAAGGTTTTCCACTTTCTTCTCAGGTGTGTGATGGATGATGATAACGAAGTGAGAGACAGAGCCACCTTCTACCTGAATGTTCTCGAGCAGAAGCAGAAGGCCCTCAATGCTGGCTACATCCTGAATGGTACTGCAGGAAGGCTTTAAAACAAGTCTGCCGTTCTTTCCTGGTTTAACAACAGCTAAACTAAAGATCTGGTATTGTTGTGGTTTCAGTGACCTGTCCTTTTTGTCCCCAGGGTTGACAGTATCCATCCCTGGCCTGGAGAGGGCTCTGCATCAGTATACCCTGGAGCCCTCTGAGAAACCCTTTGACTTGAAATCTGTTCCTTTGGCAACAGCTCCTATCATCGAGCAAAGACCAGGTGAGGAATCAGGTCCCCTGAATGCTAGTGATTCCCTGCATTGAGCTTGCTGGGAATTACTGAGCTCCATGCTATTTGAATTTTGTGGGATTGCATCTCCTGGAAAAACCAAGGCCTGCAAATCTAGTTGCTCCCGCATTAATGTTTCAGTTTAGTGCAACTGCTAATAATAGCAGTAGCTGGCAATCCTCACTGGAGCTGCTGTGGTTCTAAAGCTGCTTAGGAAGCCAAATAGGGGTGTCTAGTCTATATCAAATGAGAAAGGAGCTTCCTTGCTTTCCTTAGTCAAATCCCTCTCCAGACACTGATCTGTTTTCTGATTTAGTAATTTCTTACTCTTCGCCTTCAAATCTTTCGGGTTTGTTTTTGTTTCATTGTTTTCTTTTCCATTTGCAGAAAATGCCCCTGTTGCTGTAGTGAAACAGCCAGAGAAAGTGGCAGCAACACGGCAAGAAATATTCCAAGGTAAATTGATGCAAGGCCTCTCCTCTGTCCATGTGTGAGAACTCTGTAGCCTCTTGCTGAGCCTGCCTTAGCCCCTCTGGCTGCTTACGTTCTTGCAGGGAGTGACATGGGCTCCCAACTTAAGGTCAGCTGTTCACTCATGGAGGGTGGGGGTGCCTGCAGTCCTCTTTTGTCTTGCACTAGACGTGAGCAAAGAGACTTTTCATTTAAAAAGTCTCTGGGGAATATTTATAGTATTTGATGGATAGTTCCTTGCTGTAGGAGCTTCCAGCAGCTGAAGCAAGGGATTTGAAATGGCTAACACCTCCTTGTGTCTTGAGGAAGGCAGTAATTTGTATCCTCTATTTCAGAGCAACTGGGGGCCATCCCAGAGTTTAGGGAGCTGGGCCCACTCTTCAAGTCCTCCCCAGAGCCTGTGGCCCTGACAGAGCTGGAGACAGAGTATGTGGTTCGTTGCACCAAGCATACCTTTGTCAACCACATGGTGTTCCAGGTGGGTAGCTATGGGATGTGGTGCTGAAGGCTCTTAGAAGATAAGCTCCTGACTGGCTAAAAGCTTCATTGTGAAGATATCTCTCAGGGATATCATAGAATCATAGAATGGCCTGAGTTGGAAGTGACTTTAATCTAGTTTCAACTCCCGTGCCATGGACAGGGACACCTTTTACTAGACCAGGTTTCTCAGAACTCCATCCAACCTGGCCTTGAACACTTCCAGAGATGCAGCACCCATAGTCTGTGTTCAAAGCACAATGCTGCAATCAGTAGTCCTTAGTTTCTTATCCATAGGAGCAGAACTCTGAAGAAAATTAATAAGGGTGGGGGGGGGTGTCTGAGCAATGTTACAGGTACCATCAAATCCAACAAGCACCAGGTGGGGCTGTTCTCACTGAGGAGCTGGCAAGGGGATCTGTGTTCTATCTTCAGAGTCCCCAAGCACGTGATTTGGACATGAAAGAGTGAAGCCTACTACATCTGAGAAGCTGAAAAGGGTCCTCAGAAAGGGACCCAATGTGGGAGAGCTCTTCATATGCTATGTTTTGCTTTAGCCTGTAGCACAGGTGCTTTCTTCTGTACATGCTGGCTTTGGCTGTACCACTCTGCTGCTACATGTGAGATGTTGGGATTGATGTGCCCCAGTGTCCTTGCCTGGGCTTCAGGGAGTCCAAGGCACAGCAAGTCCTTTGCTAGCTTGTGAGCAGCAGGGTTTCATCCTTAGCCAAGCTCCTTCTTCAAAGCTCAGGAGTGCTTATACAGCCCTCACAGGGCTTGACCTTTGTTTCTGTTGTCCATCCACCAGATGCAATTGTATGAGCTTAAGAGATTTGGCATAGCAGCTGGAACGAAGTCTAATCAGCAAGTTTAGACTTGCTGAAAACATCAAGCGTGCTGAAATTTGCTCAAGCTGTACCTTGTTCCAGAAATGCAAAGGATCATCTTTCCATTTGCTGTGAAGGCACTGTCTCCCTGTAGCTTCAAGTGGGATGATGTAGGCAACACAGTACTTGTATTTCCATAGAGCAAAGAATTAACCCAGGAATGACTGGAAATTAGAGGAAGAAGTTCTGTACTAGCTGGTGGAAGTGAAACAGGCAAAATCTGACACATCCCTGCCCTGAATTTGTGATCCTGCCTGAATTGCAGAGGGCAGGCCTTGCATTGGTGTGTGCTGGTTCGTTTTAAGTCTTGTTTCCCTAACAAAAAAAAGTTTGCTGGAGCACTGGACTCCCCAGCAGGGTTTTAGTTTCTCCCCTAAAGCATTTAAATGAGCACTCTTCAGTCAAGTTGCTCAGTAATAAGCCAGCTGATAGCGAGGTGCACCATGGAAACACAGAGAACTGGGGGTTCACCAGTCTCCCACTGTGCCTAAGCTAAGTCTGCTCTTCAGTGGGTAGTGAGCAGCCTCAAGCTGTTGCTGCTTTCCGTTTTCCTGTTTAGTTTGACTGCACGAACACCCTGAATGATCAGATCCTGGAGAATGTCACAGTGCAGATGGAGCCAACAGAGGGGTATGAGGTCATTGGCTATGTACCTGCCAAAACCCTGGTGTACAACCAGCCGGGTACCTGCTACACATTGGTGGCACTGTCTGAAGAGGATCCGACAGCAGGTAAACAGTCTGCACTCCTTTCTTCTGTGTTGCTTATTCCCACACATTCTACCTTACATGCCAGCCAGATATTTATAGCCTGTGTATAAGTGCAGCCTTGAGTGATGCTGAGCATGATTTGTCTTTGCTGTTCTGGGGGCTGTCAAGCCTTCCTTCTCCTCTGCTGGTTCCCTTGTGCTGTAGTACTGCCAAGTTGGGCTGTGAGAGCTGGCAGATGAGTTGTGTTTTATGCACCCTTGCATGTCCTTCAGCCTTTCTTTGTGTTAGACATGGGGAGGCTGATGCATGTAAAGTGCTGATAGTGCCCAGATGCTCTGAGTAGCAAAGGGGTATTTCAGACAAACGGCTAGAATTTATGGGATGTCTGTAGAATTGAACATCCCCATCCCTGTTTGCTGCTATCCAGAACATGAATCAGGCTTTACCTGTGCTTTGGTTTCCCTGGTTTGTGTTCTGGAACTGCTCTCCTGTCGTGTTGTTGCTGTTCACTCAGCAGTACCCATCTTCTAGGGATGAGTCATCTCTTCCTCTCCCGGCTGAGTGGTATTAATGAGCTGCAGCATTGCAGTGCGAGGGGCTTTCGTTTCAGAGGCACTGAAATGAACTGATTTCTGTTTGTGCATCTTGCCTCTTCACAAGGTGCTGGTGGGACATGTTTAGTTAGTATTCCCAACACAATGTGAGGTTCATTAGTAATAGCACTTGATCTGAGGATTATGGTCTTGTACAACCATCATGAGCCTGTGTTTATCACTATTTGCTTAATATTATAAATAAATATCTTGTCCTTGAGAGATAGAAATTGTTGGAGAGCTCTCTCGAGGTCAGCGGCTAAGCCTGTGCTGCTGACAGTGACAGGGAGAGCCTGGCTGCCTCATGCCTCCCAGCCCCGTTCTGCCTCAGGGGAGCGTGGATATGGTGGTAATGTGAGCTTTGCCTTTGCTTTCTTGTCTCCAGTGGCCTGCACATTCAGCTGCATGATGAAGTTCACTGTCAAGGACTGTGATCCCAACACGGGTGAGACGGACGATGAGGGTTACGAGGATGAGTATGTGGTAAGAAGCTGGGCATGTACCTGATCATGGAAACTGCTGTCATTTCGTGGGGTTTTGCAATTAAACTCAGATCTCTGCAGGCAGTGGTATGACCACCAACACTGAAGTGGGCAGCATCATGTAGAGGGAGCTCTTGCTGTCTCTGATACAGATGAGAGTTTGCAGAGCTTGCTTTGTCTCATTTGGAGTATTGTCCTGTTGCACTGTAGATGGATACCTGACTGTGCAGGATATGTATGTTTTGGGAGGCCGTGGTGCATCCTCCAGGTTTGGCTGACTGCCCTATAGGCTCCAGCAATGCACACTCAGGGTTGTGGAGACAGAGGACTATTGAGCGTCTTTTGTTCTCCACAAGTTGCTCCTGTGGTGGCACAGTTAATTGTCTAGAGGCTTGCCTGGCACAAGAAAGTTGCCAGCCTTGTCCTTACTCTGGGGAAGGTGGAGCTCTTTCCTCCCCAGCACTGACACTGCAGAAAGCAGTGGTGTTGCAGAAGCACCTCTCTTCCTTGGCGAGGAAGGGATGTTGTTCACAGCCTCAGCTTGGCCTGCTAGCTCCAGAGACTGTTTTCTGTGCATTGCCTGTCATTGCTGTAAATCTGATTAGAGGCACTGCTGTGCAGTGAGTCACTGTCTTCCCAGAAGGAGTGGGGAGAGTTTTTCACAATGGAACATACAAGGTTAACACTTCTTTCAGCTTCCTACCAGTCAACAAGGCATTGAGTGATACTTAAACTCTTTGTTGCATTTCAACTAGAATCAGGAGGAGATTCTTTTCTACAGCAATTGTTGGAATTAATGCAGGCTGGTGTCCTGCAGGATACTGCCTGTCCTTCATTACACACTCTGGAGGGACAAGCCTGGTTCTGCCATGCCCAGGTGCAGTCACAGCAGCTGCTCAGCTTACCCTGGTGCCACTGTTAGGTGATTGCACATGTCTGACAGTTTCTCACTTGACCAGCCTACAAAATGATAAGCCAGAAAGGCAAAACAAAGCTCACATGCATTTCAGGGAAGCAAATGCTTGAGCAGCTATTTCTAAACTTTTGTTTTCCCCTCTGCTTTGGCCATTTGTCTAGGGCTTTGATCTCTGTCAGGCCAAGGGCTGTGCTCAGAGCAGGAACCTGGTTTTTAAGCCCTGGAAATGGCATCACTGTGCCTTTCTCAGGCCTAGCAGTTGCTCAGTACCAAACCAGAAGTGGAAGTGGAGGCAGTCTTCTGCATTTACCTGATTTTGGAATCCAGTCTAAAGTTCACTCTGAGGATAACAGGGTTGAGAACAACCATGTTTCACTTGAACCTCTTCTACCACCAGCTTGAAGACCTGGAGGTCACAGTGGCTGATCACATCCAGCGAGTTCTGAAGCCAAACTTTGGAGCAGCCTGGGATGAAGTGGGTGATGAGTTTGAAAAGGAAGAAACCTTTACTTTATCTGCTATTAAAACCCTTGAAGGTAAGGAAGAGTGAGCAACAGCAGAGCTCTTATTTTCCCTCTAGCAGGCAGAGTCCAGAGGCCCAGTCTAACTCACCTTAGATCTGTCACAGAAAAGCTAATGATGCAAAAGCCTTCACAAGCTTTACACCACAGCTGTTAAATAGGGAGCTGCAGTTACTGTGATAATAAGTTAGTTCAGGTCTCTCAAAAAAACTAAAGAGTGTTTTGTGACCGGTAAAGACCAGGCTGGATTGTGGAGACAAGAGAATATCTTGCTTTGCTCTTGTCCTTAACCCTTCCAAGCAGACAGACCATAGTTCAGTTATGAACTACCACCATTCTTCTTGAGACCAGTAAGAAAAAATGAACACAACAGAAGACATGAGGCTGGTGAGCAGGCTGGTGGGGTAAACCCTCTTCTCTTTCATCATGTATTAAAGAGTTCTTCTATTTTACTCACAAGCCTGTGAAAACTCAGTTCTTTTGATGCCTTACAGGGTGTCCTTGTCCTGTAGCCATTTCTGTGCTCCCTTGAACAGCCCCCCTTGGTTTGAAATACTCTCTCTGAGGCCTTTTCATATCTCTCCTGAAGACCTGTGTCTCCTTTTCAAGTCTCCAGAGAAGTGAGCAGGCTGACAGGGCTGTGCAGTAAGTGCAGCCAGCTGCATTCTCCTTCTGCCCTTGTCTGACTCACTCCCCCTCTTCTTTCTCTTGCACATTTGCTACATCAGATAACAGAACTCTTCCATGGTGGTGGAGGTTTTTGTGTGCTGTCTTTGCAGTCCTTGTGGCCTCCAAAACCATGATTCTGTCCAGTGGTGTGTGTCCCTCAGAACAAGGAACGTGAATTCTAACATGTGGGGAGAGCTGGAGTCACTTTTAGGTGTTCTTTATGTGCTGCTGTTAAGGTATCTGTGACATACAGCGCATTTTATTTATTTTTCCTAACAGAGGCAGTGAGCAATATTGTGAAGTTCCTGGGGATGCAGCCCTGTGAGCGGTCAGATAAAGTGCCAGATAATAAGAACTCTCACACACTGTACCTGGCAGGTGAGCTGTGGGGTGAGGTTCTGCTTGAGGAGCAGATCTGAGAGGTTGCACAGAGCTGCCTGTTCCAAATCAGGGCAGGAGTTTCTGATGGATCCCACGGTGCTCTGGTTTGGATTTTGGTTTGTTCCTGACATGATTTCTGTCTCTGCAGTGCAGAGCAACTGGTCTTGGGATCAGGGAGGGTGCTGTTACGAAGGGGATGTTGGGATCAGTCCCAGGCTCAGCTGGGTGTAATTTGCTGTCTTCATGATCTATGGCATCCTGCTTTGGAGTGAGTCTGGTGTGGGAATGACAGCAGCCTTACCCAGCAAAACAGATGAGTATGGGAGCTCTTAAACATGCCTGGATCTCTTCTCATAAACTCTCTGGAGTTTATTTTACACTTTGGTTTCATGGGTTTTACCAGGTATGTTATAATGAATGGGAGCTGAGCTGCTTTAGGGTCTCTCCTGGCCCAATACTAGGATTTGCCAGACTGCCTGTGCCCAGCAGTAGTGTTCATGTTCATGTTCAGACTTGCAGGGGAGAGCAGCCTGCACCACGCTCACCCCTCCCTCCCGCTCTCCTGTCCAGGTGTGTTCCGGGGTGGCCATGACCTCCTGGTGCGGTCCCGTCTCGTTCTCACGGACACGGTGACGATGCAGGTCACGGCCCGCAGCGCCGAGGAGCTCCCTGTGGATGTCATCATGGCCTCTGTGGGATAAACCTCCCTTTCCAGGACTGTCGTGATTCCGAGCCCTCACTGGCAGCAGAATAAGGATCGCGGTCACTACAGCAGCTTTTGTGTTCTCTGCAGTATAGCTGTACTTGGGGCTTTGTCTATAAAATGACCATGTTTTTAATCTCTGGCTACGCCGCGCTCTGTCCTCCCGCTGTCGTTCCAATAAAGCGATGTTGTGGCTCTTCCTGGCTGTGTCGGGGGCGGGACCAGGGTTTCGGCGGCGCGGGCCGGCCCTGCCCCCGGCCGCAGCCCCACCCCGCGGGCGGGCGGGAGCGGAGCGCGGTGCCCGGTGCCCGGTGTCCGGTGCGGAGCCGGCGCGATGTGCGGACGCACCGCCTGCTCCCTGGCCGCCGACAACCTCCGCCGGGCCTGCGCCTACCGCGACCGCCGCGGCCAGCAGCGCCAGCCCGAGTGGGTGCGGCAGGAACGCTACCAGCCCTCCTACAACAAGGGCCCGCAGTCCAGCGGCCCCGTGCTGCTCTCCCGCCGCCACCTCCACCAGGTACCGGGCACGCAGGGCAGGGCCGCATCCCGGCTCCGGCGGGATCGCTTGCGGCGGGGGGCGGGTGCTGGGCACCCTGCGGCTCCAATCGGAGCGGAGGGAAGGAGGCCGTGCCTTCCCGGGGGTGAGGGACTCGCTCTCAACGGCCCTGGTTTGTTTCGTTTCGCTTTGCTGTACGTGGCAGGTATTGGATTTTCTAATTGCTAAAATGTCGCTTCTTGTTAATATTTACATGTTCAGAAGGAGGATGGGTATCAGCATCGTGCTTCTACCGCAATGTTTATGTTTTCTGCAAAATGTGTATAAGACTTAACTGGTACAGGTTTTTCGCAAATGTCTGTAATTGTTCTGTTGGTTTTAAATGGCTTTCCTGAGGCACTTTTTTCTTTTTTTTTTTTTTTAATTTCATAACTCTGCGGCGTGTGTCAAGGTCACACTGGTAGTAGGAGAGAATAAAGAGAAAAAAATCTCAACTCCGGAGAGGGACAGTAGCTGTACACCTGTGGTGATTGTTGTCCTGCATAATTTAAACCTTACGTGACCTCCCCCGGACAACCTCTAGAGCTGTTGGTGCTGCTCGTTTGGTTTCACACAGAAAGGGTGAACTGCTGCTCTTTGGCGTTCAGCGGGGTGAAACGGGGTGTGCTCAGTTGGAACACCCCGATCTGGACCTGCTCTGTTCTCCCTCCCCAGCTGCTGGGGCAGCTGCACTTTGAGCCGTTACTGGCACAGGTGCTCAGGTGGGACCCTTGGTGGGCAATGCCATCAGGCATCCCTCATGCTCTCCTTTCCTGCTTTAGGGGTCCCACATCCCCCTGAGAGTAGGTAATGGAGCTGATGGAGCAGAGGAATATGGGACAGGGAGTGTGGTACACATCACACACAGAGACTTGCTTAGTTGCCCATCGCTGTTCAAGTTGTTGCGATGCTGGTGTGATGTAGGGTGTCCCTTTTTGCCACTCCTGCCCTGAGGGAGGCTCTGAAAGACTTCACAAAACTGCAGACATACACGTCCCTGCACACAAACACCTGCAGTGAGTGTCTATGTGTGTCTGTCTACTGCAGTTCTTTGGGAGCAAACAGCCTGGCAGACACTGCCGGCAGCTGTGGGCACAAAGTGAGAGCAAGCTGGGGGAGAATCGAAAGCCACAAACTGTTTCCATTGTCCAAAGGCAGGTAATATGCAAAGCACAATCAGTGGGAGTGTACCAGGTCAGCAGAAATCACATTATTAAAATGAAAGTGAGGTTTTTGCCCCTTTGGGGTGTTTGTTGTCACCAGGGGTGGTTTTGAGGACTTTGACACCAGCCTGACATGGCTGTTTACACAAGAACTCGGGAGTTCATGTCTCCAGCCATTTCCACTAAAAAGCAGCTGTGTTCTTCCAGAGAGTTGGTTGAGCCTCATGGAGACATTTCTTTATTCCTGCAAAATATTCATGTGCTTTCTGTAGCACATTAATTCTTACATGAAGACTGTTAAGAGTATGCAAAGGGTTATAATTAGTAGCTATTTCTGCATGGCTTGTGAAGGAGGGGCAGTGAGCCCCAGAGTGTCTCTTGGCAGAGATGCTGGCCAGATGGCCAGATCCCCTCTTTTAGGGGGCAAAGCCACTTCCACAGGACTTCCCAAAACACCTCTCTGAAGCTGTGGGGGTGCTTGTGGTCTCTGTGACATGTCTCTGACCTGAGATGTTTCTCTATTCATTCAAAAGGATGCTGACTCCTCCGAGAGAGTCCTCATGGACATGCGCTGGGGCCTGGTGCCCTCCTGGTTCAAACAGGACAACCCCTCCAAACTGCAGTTCAACACCTCCAATTGCCGCAGTGATACCATGCTGAGCAAGTCCTCCTACAAGGTGAGCGGCTGCCACCTTTGTGTCCTGCCTGAAGAAATCCTGTAGTCAGCAAAACCAGGGCTGAAACATCTGCTGGGCAAGTACTGGTCACCGCTTGCTGTTGCACAGGGGAGCAAGTCCCTGTACTGCAAAGCTGGGGGTTTCACTAAAATGGAAGAACTGAAAAGGCAATTACTGGTACAGCTTAACACAGCGCTAGTGTGGCATTTGTGCATCCCAGGGGCGATTTAGGAAAATCCTGGGAGGGAGTGAGAGGGCTGGGTGGTTGCAGGAGCCCTTCTGCCATTGCAGGCTGCCTGAGGCTGCTGTTCTCCACTCACTTGTGCTGTCTCTCCCCAGGGTGCTCTCCTCAAGGGCAAGCGCTGCGTGGTCCTAGCAGATGGCTTCTACGAGTGGCAGCAGCAGCAGAGTGGGGGCAAGCAACCATATTTCATTTACTTTCCCCAGACCGAGGATGCCATGGTACGGAGTCCCTTGCTGTGTCTGAACACTTGCACCCAGCTCTGGGCCCCTGGTCCCACCAGCTGCCTGGGGAAAAGCCCACTTCCCTCCTCCTCTGTCCATCTCTGGGAGTCTGTTTCCCAGCAGGGCTGTGTTCTACCTGGGTTTGGCACTCCGTCACCCCTCTGTGGCTGGCTGTCCCCATCGCAGCAGTCCCCAGGCTGTACAAGGTGACGCAGCGTCCCTGCCGTCACGGTCACTGCTCCCCACATGCCAGATATTTGCATGGCTGGGCAGTGTGGCTCACAGGGGACTGGGCTGGGAGTTTCACTACCTCTTTCGTTTGGCTGGGATATTCAGAAGGGGAGGGGAGCACTGGCTTGCCTGTGGGAAGATGAGGGTCCTGATACATCTCCTGGAGTTGCCTCAAATCAGTAGAAAGATTCCTGGAGAGCCTCAGATTAGTTCTGTTCATGACTCAGATCTGAGTGACTGACCTGCCTCTGCACTGGCAAATCTGTGCTGCTTTGGTTATCCATGGGCCAGCATTGACCAGGACAATGGGGCCTCTCCTGCAGGACAAGGAGATGGAGGGAGATGGAGAATGGAAAGGATGGAGGTTGCTCACTATGGCTGGGATTTTCGACTGCTGGGAGCCACCAGGGGGAGGAGAAATGCTGTACACTTACACCATCATTACCGTGGATGCCTCCAAGGACGTGAGCTTCATCCATCACAGGCAAGTGAGAGCAGGCAAGGGGGTTGCAGGGTGGAGGGGGATGAAGTAGGAGAACTGCACCTTCAGACACCAGTCTGGCAGCACGCAGGCACAGAGTGCAGCCTCCTCCTCTTGCTCTCAGAGAGAAGTGCTACAACATTACTGACTCATTTCGGGTCACCAGCTCATGCCCTTTCCATAAATCACCATCTTTGTGCTCTGTGGATGGCACTTGGAATTGGATCACTTTCTGGAATTGGTCTCCCTGCTTGACCAGGGCCAGGCAGTCAACCCCTCTGCCTCTTCCAGCAAATCAGTTACCTGGGTAAAGTGAATGCACACTCTGCCTTGCAGGAGAGCATTCTGCTGCTTCAGTTTTCCCTGTTTCCCCCAAGATGCCAGCTCCTTGCTAGCTTACAAGTCTGGCTTTTGCCACCACACTGACAAATCGCTGCTGAGCTTTAGCTCCAACTATCTCATCCCTTAGGATGCCAGCCATCCTGGATGGGGACGAAGCCATCAGGAAATGGCTTGACTTTGCTGAAGTGCCAACCAAAGAAGCTGTTAAACTCATCCAGCCCACAGAGAATATTGTTTTCCACCCAGTGTCTACCTTTGTCAACAACATCCGCAACAACACACCTGAGTGTGTTGCACGCATTGAGCTGGGAGCCAAGAAGGTGAGTGCTGGTGAGGGCCTGGTGGGGGGAGCTCAGCCATGACGATGTCTCCCGAGCTGGGTCAGAGCTGCCGGGCTGCAGGAGGAGTGGCAGTAGGCAATGTCTGCAGAGCATGCCTGTGCTTGATGCTGGAGTGCTGAGCCCTGGACAGATTCCCTTCCCTCTGCTTCTAGAAATAGAACTGTCAGCCCATGCCAGGATTTTGCTGCCAAATGAGGCAAATTCCATTTTTGCCTGGGGCCTTGGAATAAGCCTGTTCGCAGCAGTCTGGGGAACCTCCCACAGATGTGCCTGTTTGCAGGCAGGGCCATTGCTCCAGCCTCCACATCCTGCTCTGGACCAGCTCTTGCAGCTGGCTGGCTGCCCTGCTCTCTCTGTGCTTCTGACTTCTCTCACACTGTTGTTTTGTCTATCCAGGAGGTCAAAGCCACCCCAAGCAACAAAGTGATGATGGACTGGTTAAAAAGCTCCCAAGAGGGCTCTCCCCAGAAGAAAGAAAACGATTTGCCCAAGTGGACAAGTCAGTTCATCCACAGCCCTTCACCCAAGAAAACCAGCGCATCTGTCCTGCAGCAGTGGCTGGGGAAGCAGGGACAGCCAGCTGCAAAGAAGCACAAGGCTTAGGCACCAGCTGAGATGGCTGGCCATCCCTTTTACTGCTGGTTTTCCTAAGCAGAGTGAGAAATGGTATTTTTGGAAGGTTTTGCAGACTGGTGTTGAAATCATCCAAGCCTCTCAGGTGTTGATCTGCTGCTCTGAGTTGTTGTCTCTCTTCCTTGTGTTTTGTTAAAGGTTGATGTCTGTAAAGATTTTGGTGTTGTCTTGTGCTGACGGAAGTGAATATAACCTGTTGGCCTCCCTCCCTGCCAGTCATGCCAAGCAAAGATAAAGCCCTGAGAAGCATCTCAGCCTGCTAGGGAGGAATAGCTTCTGCCTCCTGACAGTGTTCATAGCTCATGTCTCTTTCTGTTTGGTTTTCTCTTCCCTTTTGTTGGTGTTAAACTGATACCTCTTTTCCACTTAATTCCACACTGATTCTGTACAAATTCATTTCCAATACTCTTGCCCTCAAAAGATGGCTGCAGTACTGAGGAACAAGCAATAAATATTAGGAGGAAACCCCAGGCTGGGAAGATCTGCCAGATCCAACCTGCTCTGCACCAGCATTGCTATGTGCATTCATGGCTCCTCAACAGGGAGATGTTCACGTGGGAGGAACTGGACTTTGCTTAGGTTTCCCTGCTGGCAGCAGGTTGGAACAGTGTGTCAGTCACGTTGTTTGTACAATCATTTTGTTAATGGGATTTGAAGACTTAGAGAGGATTTCCTTGATCTGGGGAGGGATGCACTCTGCCTTATTCGAAAAGGCCAGTCATTAAAGCCCAGATAACCTAAGTGCCATTACAGAACAGCATAGGGCCGTTGTTTTTGAGGTCAGGGATTTTGTAAACAGAGCCAGATGTTACAGACCAAAAGCCTTACACGGTGAAATCCTTGCTAGAAATCAGTACTTCCTTTGTGTTGGAAACAATAAAATGGGCTTCACTGGCTGGTTGCGCCGTGCTGTTGTCCATGTGCGTGTCTGTGTCCCTCTTGTCCACTGCAGCCCCAGTGCTTCTGTTTTGCAGGCAGAGCTTGTACCTCCTCTCCATCTGCTGAGGAGCAAACCACCTACCCACCGCTGAGCTCTTAGGGTCTGAGCTTTGCAAGGCCATGTTGGTGGATCATTTCCATTTGCCAGTGGTACATGTTCTCTGGGGATTGATTCTGGCCTTCCTCTAGAGTCATCTGTCCCTGGGGAGCTGCAAGGGTGGCTGTAGCTAAGGCTTATCCCTGGGGACGGACAGCAGAGCCAGGGCAGGAGCCACAGGGTGGACACCTGGGGACCCAAGTGCTCTTGGAGTGAAAACTGGCTCTGAATCCCTTGCGTGCTACAGAGGCAGCTGAGCGCAGGTTTCATGACTTAGGGGAAGCTGGGGTGGGATTAGGATTTCTATCCAGAAAGCCTGTTGCTAGCTGGCTCCTCGTTGTCACCATGACTTGAGGCAAGAGAATCACTGTATTAGCAGCTCCTGGCACAGTAGATTTTCACCTTGATACCTGTCCTTGCAGGAGCCACAACACAAGGTTTCTCTCTCTTCCTGCCCATTGCTGTTCCAGGATGAGCTGCTCTGCTGCCCCAACCTAGTCAGTGCTAACTGCAGATGAAGCTTTTCTAAAGGTCACCAGCTCATCTGGAATTCATTTCAGGTCTCCAGTTGCTGTGGAGGGAGTGAAGATGCTGAGCACGAGTTGGGGGATGCTCAACTTTCCCAGCTCTGGAGAACATAATCCTTCCCGTGGGGATGGAGGGGCAATGCAAAGGGACAGGGTACAGGTTATCTCCGTCCAGACTGTGAGCACCAGCAGCAGCATTGCGAAAAGAAAACCCCAAAAAAACCCTACGCTGAGTGTTTAATGAGGAGGTGTTACTGCTGAGCTGCATCACCTTTAAACTGGAGTCTGGCTGCTCGCCCAAGGCTGTTTGAGGCAGTTCCTCTAACCTGGTGTGGAGATGACCACAATCAGCCTGGCCTGTCCACAGAAGCTGATTTGGGAGAAACTTTCCTCTGATACGTGAGGAGACAAGGGAGGGTAGTAACTCGCCGTGGGTTGCCCTCCGTATCGGGAGTTCTTTTCCCCATAGCATCGCCCTCGCCCGCAGTCCTTGGCATCCTTCCGGGAGAGGCATCCCGCTGGCCGAGGAAGGGGCCATGGGTTTGGGCAAGGCAAACGGGGACAGCGCTGCCGGGACATCCACGGGCGGTCAGGCCAACCCCTCTCCCCCTATCCTCGGCCCCGACGCAACCACGAGGCAGCAGCCGGGGTGCAGGGAGTGCCAGCGGGAGCCGGGACCGGCCAGAGCGCAGGCGGAGCCGCGTCGCTGCCCGCCCTGGGCGCCGGCCCGTGGCGGAGCCGGGGTGATGGGAGCCCTATGCAAATCAGGGATTGGCACGGTGACCAATCAGCGCCGTGGCGGCAGCGGCGGTAGCCAATGAGACGAGGCGTGCGGCGGGCGGGCAGCGATATCCGCGGCGCGGCGGCGGCAGCGCGGGCAGTGCGGCGGCGGGCGGCGCGCAGGGCAGAGCGGCGGGAGCTCGTGCGGGTAAGGGCGTGCTCGGCGCGGGCGGGGACGGTGCGGGCCCCGCGCGGTGTAACGGCGTTTGTCTCCCTGCAGGCGCCGGGATCCTCTGTGCGCGGCGCTGTTTGAGAGGCGGGGGCGAGGGGCCGCTGCCTGCCGGCCATGTCGGGCCGGGGAAAGTCCGGCGGAAAAGCGCGGGCCAAGGCCAAGTCGCGCTCGTCGCGGGCCGGGCTGCAGTTCCCCGTGGGGCGGGTGCACCGGCTGCTGCGGAAGGGTAACTACGCGGAGCGGGTGGGCGCCGGGGCGCCGGTGTACCTGGCGGCCGTGCTGGAGTACCTGTCGGCTGAGATCCTGGAGCTGGCGGGCAACGCGGCCCGCGACAACAAGAAGACGCGCATCATCCCGCGGCACCTGCAGCTTGCCATCCGCAACGACGAGGAGCTCAACAAGCTGCTGGGCGGCGTGACCATCGCCCAGGGCGGCGTCCTGCCCAACATCCAGGCCGTACTGCTGCCCAAGAAGACGCAGAGCTCCAAGAAGTGAGCGCTGCCCCCCCTCCCCCTGACCCCGGCTCCCTTCTCACCACTGCCTCACCTCTCCTCCCTGTGGGGCTGGGGTTCTCCGTCCTGCTCCTCAGCCTAGGCTGGATGGTGAGACCTGGCAGCACCCCACCAGCCCTTCACTAGCCACCCTGGCCTGGGCTGTGGCATGGTGCTGGGCAAGCATGGGTGAGGTCAGGCCTTGCTTGTGCTCCTGCTCTCCCTCTCTTCCCTCTGGAAGAAGTGGTTTTGGAGGAGGCAGCTGGATCACAGCTATTGGCAGTGGTGACATCTGGAGCCGTGTGGTTAGGTCACGGTGCAGCGCTGCCGGTAGCTGCTGAGGATTGTTGTAGCTGGCAAAGGGACGGACACAGGCACCCCCGGCTGCCTCTCCCCTCCGCCAGCCCTGGGACTGTGCAGGGCCCCCCCAGCTGGTCCTGCTCGCCCTGGTGTGTACTCGCTGCTGCCGTGCCCCCGCCTCCATCCTCAGCAATGCCATCCTGGCCGCACTGCAGCTGCGAGGGCAAGGGGCTGGAAAACGTGAAGAGGAGAAAAAGTTTCTCCATTGGCAAGAAGTGGCTGTTAGTCTTAGTTTTGTTCATGGTAAAACTAGTGCATTGCCTACTGTAGAGAAGCTTTGGTCCCATTTATTTTCAGGTCTCTATTTTTGGGAACATTCCTGTAAAGTCACTTCCTTGCAGCTCCCTGTCTCGGTGGGTGCTGGGGTATTCGGTGTTCCCACATGCTGTGGGTCCTGGTGGCGGGGTGGGGTGGAGGCTGCGGTGACAAATCCCCTCAGAGAGCGTCGCAAGGTCAGGCGCCCGCCGGGAGCGGGAGCTGCCATCTTCTGCCATGGCTCCCCTCCTCTCCCAGCTGCAGAAGCCCTTCGTCTTGCTGAGAGCTACCCTGTACCCTGGTTGCACTTCTGGAAACAACATACCGTGTCTCTTTTTTGTTGTTGTTCGTTTGTTCAGCACTATTTCTGGCTTTGAGAAATAAAGTGATGATGATATCTGTTAACTGTAACCCTTTATGGATGAATATTTCTTTTGGAAACCACTAGAGTTTGTATTAAAGCCCACTCCTGGCTAGCGCCATATATATTTCCTGGCTGTGTGGCTAATGTGGAGCATGGGGGCAGGATAGCTGTCCCATGACCCCTGGAATAGGTAATGCAGAGACAGCTCTCCTGCTGCCCAGCGCAGCCGCTTCTGTGAGGCCAATAGTTGTGTGCATGCAGCAGTGTCGAGGCAATCAGACCTAGACCTTCATCACACGTTTTATAAGTAAAACAGAGTATCTTCTATTTATGTGCTGTAAGTAGCATGTGTTCAACCTATTGAATCAGCTGTTAATCTTGTGGATGAAGTAATTTACTCTGGATCTGAGTTTAATGTTACCTAGAGTAGATGAACCTGGATGCTTGTCAGCTGGCTTTATGCAGGGGTTTTTCATTCTGATATGTGGGAGCAGTGTGTTCATTGGTGTCAGTACTGATGGGGGTGTGGAGGTGTCCTACAATTCTGCTGGGGTGTCCTGACCTCTGGGTGGGGACAGCAGGGCACAGCCCCCCCTGCAGCAGCACAGACCCCCTGGGATCTCTCTGCCTCCTGCACAGGGCCTGTTACCATCAGCGAGGTGGGGATGAGCAGCTTCCTTTCTGCTGCCCAGTGTGGTGGTCAGTGTGTCTGTATCCTAGTGTCTTGTTCTCTCCCTCTTGTTTTCTTCAGGACCAGCATTCTGTAAACCTGAGAGTGCTTTGTATTTCTTAGAAAAATACAGAACTTGTGATTCTGAAAAGAATGGTGCAAACCTGATACCTGATTAAACTGGTTCCCTGTTGAATGCTCTTAAATGTGCTGTGTCGTGTCACCTCACCAAACTCACAGAGTCTGGCAGGCTCTCTGGTGTCTGGCTCTGTGTTCTCCAAGGGGGAAGGATGAGTAAAATGCCAGACAGGACCACTGCTAGACTGTGTGTTTGCCCTTCATTCAGAGGGTCTTTTTCTGCCCTAGGAGCAGATAATACTGTTGTCTGGTTCTTTTCCTGCACTGCCTGCTTGTTCTGTCATGAGTACCAGGAAGCTTCAGCTGTTCCTGGCTGGGTGCAGCGGAGAAGTGAGGCTGGACCCAGGACCCTCCCCCAGTGCTGAAGGTGCCCCATGGGCTGCTCCAGGAGTCTTTGGGTGACCTTGCAGGCAAGCAGGCAGAGATGAGAAAAGCAATCCTGAAGGGAAAGAACGAACTTGCAGATGCAAGGCTGTTTGTTACTCTCAAGCCCTCTCCTTTGTTGGACATTCCCAGATGGCTGTTCTGGAGGCTGCTCTACAAACCAGTATTGCATCCTGTTTGGGTTTCAGTGAGAAAAGGTTATGGGAGGCTTGGGTGACTCCCAGTGGTGTTAGAGTTGGGTGCTGGTTGGTGTGTGCAGGGCTGTAGGAGGTGTGGGGCCAGGCTGGGGTGCTGGGCTGGTCCCTGTAGGGCAGTGTCACCTGCTGCCCTGCCAGCTGTGCTGCCAGCACAGGGGGGACTGCTTCCCAGGAGCTTGCAGCCACCCTGGATGCTGTGTGGCTCTGCTGAGGCTGATGGAGTGGTGAGGGTGCTATGATGGTGCTGGTGGCACACGTAGTTCCCTGGACACTGAGCTTCATCTGGGTTCTGAACTTCCTCTGCTGGCATGTGACAGACCAGCTGGAAAGGCTGGGATGTTGAAGCCAGACTGAAGGAAATCCTGTCTGTCACAGCAAGCATTGCTGAAGTGCTTGGCCTTTATCGCCTCCTAAACTTCTGAACATTGTTGTGACCAGGAGATTTGGAAGTCTTGGTCTTCATTATAAAGCTGGAATAAATGTGGTCAGTGTCAAGCCTGCAGCTTCAGGGACAGATCTTGTGTTTTCTAGGGGGTCTTACTGGTCCTGGCTCTTCTGAATGCTTCATAGCACCAGAGCTCATAAAATGTGAAGGACTTGGCTGAGCAGAGCCTTCCTCAGAGGTCAAATGAGCCTGGAGGAGTGTCTCTTGGTCTGTGCTTCCCTTAAGGAGAGGGCTGGGAGGCCTCTTGGGTACCTGAAGATGAGATGAGCACAGACTGGGAGCTGAAAGCTGCCTGCTCTGGGAGGCTGCTGTGCATCTTGCCACGTGCAGCAGAGTCTGCCAGCTGTGTCCCTCAGCTCTGGCAGTTTGATGAGATGAGTCACTGGGTTTTGAAAGTCCCCAGGGCTTGGGTTTCTCTCCAGAGCCTGGCCCTCATGGTTGGCAGCACCCAAGGGAGCTCACTCAGGGATGCCCCAGCATCATGGCTCCTGGCAGGCTCAGCCTGTGAGGTAAGGCAGCTGGATTGGCACAGTGTGTCACCCTGCTGCTTTCCCTGAGCTGGGCAGCTGAAGAATCACTGCCTGCCCTTTGCTTTTATCTGCCCACAGGAATGCACCTGCTGCTTTTCCTGGACAGGTGGTTACAGTTTGCCATGCAAATGAGAGCTGAGCCCTGAGCTGGGGTTGGTTTAACCTCCCGTCCTAGGGAACAGGGTGACCCCTCTGCTCCCCATGTCCCAGCCCTTGGTGAGGGCATCCCCTCTGATCCTCCCAAACCTGCAGTGTCAGCTATTGACTAAGGACACAACGGCAGGGCAGTGCCAGAATGCAGCAGATCTCTCCCAGGCTTGGTGTGGGACAGCAGAGTGTGAATGCTTCTTCTAAATACAGACCCGGAGGGAGGCTGCAGCCTCCTGTAGCAGACCAGTGCTGGTCTCTTCCAGGACCATGGCTGGCTTCTCTTGCTGGATGTAGCAAAAGGACCTTTCTTCAGGGAGTAAAAATTGCTTCCCTTCTCCCTCCTTGTTCTCTAGGGGACAAAGGGATAAAGCAGCGACTGGGGCCCTGGAGGAAGGGGGTGTTTCTTTCCCAGGAGTGCTGAAAGGCCCTGCCATTGCCTGCTGTGACAGTCCCTAGGCCCCCCTGGCTGTTGTCCCTGTCACCTCCTCCTGGGAGCTGTTCGGTACGTGCCTGATCCGTGCTGTGTTCCCTAGGCACAGAGAGCAGGTTGATGCTCCAGCACAGCCGCTCGCCAGGGCTGGAGCAGCCCTCGGGCAATGAAACTCTCCCTGTCTGGGGGAGGCAGTGAGGCAGAGCCCTGCTGTGGAGCTGAGAGTTGGGGTGATGGCTGCGCTGTCAGAGGCTTATCCATAGGCGCTCTGGGAAGTACCGTGCACCTCCACCCCTCCTGCGAGGGCACTTCCCCTCCCTGCTGCAGGGAGCTGGGCTGCCAGCTCTCGTCCCCTCTCTGTCCTGCAGCCCCGGTGCACGCTGTGGGTCCCCGGTGCACGGAGGGCGATGAGCCGGAGCTCATCCCTCGCCCATGCTCCCTCCCGCAGCAGGCAGAACAAGATGGCCCAGATCCTGTCGGGATTTACGCAACCTCGCTGGGTGCGCTATAAATAGGCAGCGCCGGGGGGGCTCCGCTTCTGCCCCCGCTGCCCGCGGGGACTCGGCTCGGGGCACGGGGGACGCTCCCGGCCGGAGAGGCGGCTCGGGGTGTGCCCTGGGAGCTGCCCCTGCCCAACCCAGGGGCTGCAGGGAATCGACAGCGGCTGGAACGGGGATCTGCGCTGCGGGTGCCCGCCGGGGGTACCCCCGCCCCAATGCTCAAGGGGCTCAGCCGAGCGCAGCTGCGCAAGCATCGCGTTCCTCCCTCGCCTCCATGGCGGGGGACCCTCCTTCCTCTGCTCCGGTCCTCCACTCGGAGGACAATGCGGGCTCTGGGCATCAGCACACGGACGGACCCCGACCAGCAGGGAAGCCCCCCCTAGGACCAGCCCCCTTCCTGCCCGGTCCCCGACACCTGCAGGGAGCACACGGGAGAGGCGTTTTGTACCAATTTATTTGAAACGACGATAAATGAAAAGGAAAAAAAAACGAAACCAAAAAATGACCCCACTAACCCAAACCCTCCCTAACCCACCCACCCCTAGACCCATAAAAAAACATTAAAGGCCATTGCAGTGCGGTCGGCGGCCGCCAGGGGGCGGCCACTGCCGCGCGCCGGGCCGTTGCCATGGCGGCGGGGCCGCGGGCCGCCAGGGGGCGCCGCGGCCCTTCGGTGCGGCCGCGAGCAGGCACGGCGCGCGGCGGGAGGGGCGGGGCCGGGCGGGGCGCGCGCGGGCGGCGGGAGCGGGACCGGCCCACGTGGCGCGGGGGGGGACCCCGTGCAAAATGGCTGCTATGGAAACCGGGCGGGAAAAATCCCTGTGAAGAACCGGGGGGACGAAGGAGGGGGTGGGGGCTGGGAACCGTCTACAGGCGGGGAGGGGCACGGCCGAAAACAAAAGGGCGCGATCGGGGAAAAGCCGCAGAGTGGGATGGGGGGAGAAGGGGTGGAAAAAAAATAAGGCGGCAGAGAAGGGGAAGGGGGGCTGGGGCAGCCGCAGCCCCGCTCACCGCGCACGGCGGTGGCTGCGGAGGCGAGTCAGCAACACAAAGACAAAGCGGGTCCCCTGGGGTCTGTCCTCAGAGCAGTCTGTGCCGCGGGGCTCTCAGTCCGGGGGGCGGCGGGAGACTCCCTGCGCCTCAATCTCATGCCTTCCGGCTCTTGAGCGCCTTGGGCTTTGCCGACTTCTTCACCTTCTTGCCCCCAGGAGACGCGGCTCCCTTCTTGGTGGCCTTCTTGGCTTTGCCCTTGTCCTTCTTCGCCGCCGCACCGCCGGCTCCCTTCTTGTGCGATTTCTTCTCGGGCTTCTTGCTTTTGGCCGCCGGTTTCTCCGCCCGCCGGGTCGAGGAGACCGTCGCCTTCTTGAGGGACTTGTGGGCGCTGTTGCCCGCGCCCCCCTCGCCGCCGCCTTCCAGCTTCTTCCTGTTGAGCTTGAAGGAGCCGTTGGCGCCGGTGCCCTTGACCTGGAGCAGCGTGTCGTTCTGTACCAGCGCCTTGATGGAGTACTTCAAGTAAGTCCTGCCATTCTGCTGGTCGAACCAGGCCACCTTCTTGGCCTCGTTATAGATCTTGGCCAGCGAGGAGCCATTGCGCTCACCCAGCTTGCGGATCGTCTCCACCACTAGCTGACTATATTTGCCCGGCTGGTTCTTCTTCTTGTTGTTCTTCCTTTTCTTCGATGGCGACAACGAGGCGCCGCCGCCTCCTTTCGCCTTCTTAGCAGCCGCTTTCTTCTCCGGGGAGAGCGGCGCCTCCTCTGCCTCGGCCATGGGCAGATCGTTTTCTTCAAGCTCTACCGACATGGTGCGGGGAGCCGCGGGCCGGAGCGGGGGCGGGCGGGGGCAGCAGCGGCGTGGCGGGGCCCGGCGAGCGCACTCCGTCTACTCCACTCGGCGTGCGTTCTGCCGGGGCGGGCGCCGCCGCAGCCCTTTATATGGGCACGGGGCGGACCACGTTGAGAACAACAACAGCCTGGTCCGCTGCCAGCCCCAACTTGTGCTTCTTGGGGCTCCTTCGCGGGGCTCCCGCGCCGCCACCCGGCCCCCCCGCGCCGCCGCGCCCGCCCCGCGCCCCCCGCCCCTCCGGCCCGGGCCCGCCGCCGCCCCCGCGCCCCCCGCCGCGCGCCGCCCGCCGACCCCCGCCCAGATTTTGGGGGCGCGGCCGGCGCGGCGGCGGCGGCGAGGAGGGGGGTGCTCGGCATGGCGGCGACTGGGGCCTCACTTCGGTCCCCCCGCCCATCGCCGTCGCCGTCGCCCGCCGCCCAAGAGGGGCCGCCGCGGGCGGGGGGAGGCGGCGGGGGACGGGGGGCGGTGGCGGCCGCTCTGGCCCTGGATTCTCCGAAGGGAACTAACACAGGCGACGCCCTCCCGCGGCCGCCGGCAGCAGCGCGGAGATGCCCCGCCGAGGCCGGGGGTCCTCGCCCCGGCGACTGGGGCCGCCCTCCCACCGATCCTCATCCCTGTGGTCAATGGGGGAGGCCCCCGGGGGAGCCCCGCGTGTCCGGTGTGACCGCCCCCCCTCCTGTCGGCCATCGCCCCGCACGGGAGGATGCGAAAAGCGCGGCTGGGCTGGGGAGGGGCTGCGGAGCCTCCCGACCGGGCTCAGTGCCGTGGGTGTGGGGGAGTGTGTGGAGCGTGGCCGCCCCTGCAGCTCTGTGTGCCGTGGGAGCGGGGCGGGGGGGCTCAAGCCCCGCTGCATACGCAGCTCTGTATGGGCGTGGGGGAGCAGCAGCTCTGAACGCCCCCAGTTCACTCCATTCCCTCAAATCCCACTGGAGATACGCGGCTTCGGCGGGAGGGAGGAAGGGAGTGCACGAACCCCGGGGCTGGGCCAGGACGGAACCGTCTCCTCCCGCTCCCGGGAGTGGGATCCGTGTGCTCCCGCCGCGGGTGGGCCGGGTGTGTGGGTGTGCGGAGGGAGCCCCGCAGCCGCACACGCGTGTGCTGGGGCGCGGGCACGGGGGTGTGCCCGGCTGTGCACACACACAAATGCACACACACACAAATGCACACACACGTACTGTACACGCACATACATGCACACACACACACGGTCACACCGCACACGCTGTCGCACCCCGCCCCCTGCCCACGCACGCCAAGCCCGCACAGCCCCGCCGCCTTCCCTTTCTCCTCCTCCTCCTCCTCCCCCTCTCCCCATCCCCCGACTCTCTCCGCCATTTCTCTCGCCCAGCCCCCGCCGCCGGAGGGACGAGTCCCGACTGCCCGCGGTCTTGGGGTCCGTGGGGTAGCAGGATCCTGTCCACCCGCGTGTGTGACCCCCATCCCGAACCGAAGCGGGGCGCCCTGTCCCTCCTCTGCTCCCCTGCCCCCCAGAACAGTGGGGTTCTGCCCCCCTGCAGCCGTGCCAGCACCCCTGTGATGAGCTCTGCCCGGCCCCTGGGGCGCTCGGGCACGAAGAGAGGGAGGGCACAGCCCCAGGGATCCCCCTCGGGAACCCCTCGGAGCACCGGGAGCACGGAGCACCCACCCCTGGGACACGGCACCCAGCGCTGCTGTCACCGAGCATGGTGACAGGGGCTGCATGATGTGTACGTGTGTGCAACATGCAACACACACCTGTACACGTGTAAATGTAACGCTGTAGCCTGGTGGGAGCTTACAGCCAAGCCGGCTATAGACTGTGGTTGGTGTGTATGTTGTGTCTATTATAGATCTGTGATATCTAACAGTTGTTATTTAATCTAATAGCTACATGTAAATTTAAAATAAATGTAAGTGCATGCATACCCGTAAAGACCTAGCTATAGATTTTAAAATATTGACATAAACATATGAAAATTTAAGAGCAATACATGTGTATGGGTGGGTGGATGTGTGAGCAGGGCTGAGCAGTGAGTGCACCGATCTCACCCCGGCTATGTAACCAGCACAGGGATCCAGCACGAATCTCCAGGGCTGTCAGTGAGGGCTCCTCTCCCTCCCCTCCAAAGGCAGAGTACAGAATAGAACACACACGTGGAAATATATGCAGGTATATTTATGTGAATAGAATGTGTGGGGGAGGCTGCTTGTGTGTGTGTAAGAGAAACACAGAGAATGGGAAAAATAGCCCCAACAAACACACACACACGCACGCACACACACACACACACACAGTCTCCATATGAACATAAAACACATGTTATATACATATATATGGACATATATATACATATATGGACACAGACAGCAAGTCATGTTCACACGTCTCATATACATACATACGTATCTACAGAGAGAGTGTGAGGTTCACAGGCAGTTCTCTCTTGCTATATATACACACATTTCGGCATATATAGAAACGAGGGATGAGAGAGGGAGCGTGCTGTTCAAACATTCTCACTATGCACACACAGACATATATGCACAATGTATGCAATATATATTGATATGGGGATAAGCTCTCACACTCTTTTCTCCTGACCTCTCTGTATGTAACAAATACATGTACACTATTCTCTCTCACTATATACATCCATGTATGCATAGAGACACAGACACAGAGCTGTTCAGAATTAGAGCTGAATAATTAGAATTATTCTCTCTTGCTGTCTATGGATACATGTGCATATATACTTGAGGAAAAGAACAAGATCTATTCCCGCATACATATTTTCTATCACTCTCTCTCCCTGCCTTATATAATTGTATAATCTCTATATAATTTTTTCTCTGTATGTGATACATTATAGAGAGCAAGTGAGAGTTTTTCTCTCACACACAGTAGTGGCTCTGTATAGATACGTGTGTGTACGTATGTACAGAGTGTTCACTCATAATTATATATATATATATATGAATTTATACAAATGTAATTAGAGAGAGCATTGCTTATACATATTGTTCTCTGTTCATATATATGCATATATACCTATATACTGAGCTGGTTTCACACATGACAGTCCTTTCTGTTCCTGTATAGATATGTATATATGCATATATACATACGTACTCTTATATACACAACTATTCACACGTAACAGAATATAATAGAATATATACCTATTCTAGCATAATATACTGTAATATGCTAATAATATAATATAATGTAATGTAATGTAATGTAATATAATAATATAATATAATATAATATAATATAATATAATATAATATAATATAATATAATATAATATAATATAATATAATATAATAATATAATATAATATAATATAATATAATATAATATAATATAATATATATGATTCCAACAGAACATATAGAGTTCAAGGAAAGCTGTTCACACACACTTCGCTTGCTATATATAAATGTATACAGAGCGGGGAGAGAGCTGTTCACACATAATTTGTTCACTGCATGGGTATACATACATTTATTTAGGGAGAAAGCTGTGACATATATATACACTTCTGTATGTAGAGAGAGCCTGTTCTCTCTTGTCATTCTCTACATATTTACACACACACACGTATAACTAGGGAGACAGCTGCTTGCACACACACAATTCTCTCTTGTTATATATAAATAAATGCACACATACACACAAAAAGATCTTCACACAGCAATAGTCCTGTGAATAGTTCACAGTAACAGTAGTCTCTGTTTACACATATTCTCCCTTGCCATAGCTTTATATTTAGACATACGCAAATAACAAAATCAGTGAGAACAATTCATACACACAAACAGTTTCCATGACTCTCTCGTCACCTCCCCCCATATATACTCTCTGAGATGCATAAATAAATGCATATCTATGTATATATGTTGATATATTCTCTCTCCATATGTACACATGTGAGTAGAGGTAGTAAGAGCCATTCTCACACACAATACTCTCCCTTGCCTTATATATGAGTATATAGGTGCATATATGAGTATACATACAGATTGTTCGTGCACAGCGCTCCCTATGTATCTATACATACATAATTAAAACATACTGTTTACACAGAAACACTATTTTCTCTGCATCATGCACGTGCATATGTATAGTTAGTGAGCTGTTTTCACAGGATACCCCTCTCTCTTTCTACACAAATACATATATATGCAGATAAACACACATATATATGCTGTACATATAGACAGCCTGCTTGCCTCTCCTCTCCCTACAGATATAGGGATGTACTTAAAGAGCTGTTAACACTCACTGTTCTCTTCCTGTACATGCACACAGATGTACATATTTATATACATGCACCTGTACAGAGAGACATTGGTTCTTTCATACAATTACATAACTCTTTCTTGCTACACACGTGCACACACTCCATGTATGTATACACATAGATACATATATACTTAGATACTAGGGATATACTTAGGGATATATACTTACATAATAGGGGGATGAAGTAGCAGGTATGGTATATATAATGTATTGAATATAAAGTATATTTATATATTATGTAGACTATTTATATATTTATAGATGTGCATATATACACACATTGAGCCGTTCAGAGAACTGTTTTCACATACAACACTCTCTGATGTATATTCTCTCTGTATATATGTATGTTCTCATCCATGAAATGCTTTTTTTTTTAATAGATAAACCTATATTCATACATATATTGTATATATATAAACTTCACACAGAGCATCCTCTTTATATATGCATATATAGTGTATATATTTGCATATAATTGGAGAAAGCACTGTTTGCACACTCATGTATATATATAGAGAGAGCAAGAATATGTGAGCTGTTCACAAATGTGCATAATTCTCTCACTATATGTATATACATAGGTCTATGCTTAGAAAGGGATGAGAGCTCTTTTCATAAGAGTTTGCCTGAAATATATATATTTGTATATATACACACACGTAAGTACACATGCATTTACAGAGAGAGCATTGTTCTCACACACACACTTTCCCCTTTCTGTAAATATATACAGGCATATATGCATATATACTGTATATGGAGGGCAGAGAGAGTGACCTGTTCATTCGCCTCTCTCTGCACGTATATGTATATGTATATGTATATGTATATGTATATGTATATGTATATGTATATGTATATGTATATGTATATGTATATGTATATGTATATGTATATGTATATTGTATATATATTGTATGTGTATATGGTATGTGTATATGTATATTGTATATATATATTGTATGTGTATATGGTATGTGTATACTCGCCAAGTGTTCACACTAACACACAATATCTTTTGCTATATATCCACATACATATGAATACATAACACTGTATATTATTACCTATATAACTAGAGATACTCACACATACACACTGTCCTTAAAAACACACAATGCCCTTTCCGTCCCTACATGCACATATACATGTGTACAGTGAGATTTTGAGCTGCTCAATTTTCCTCTTGCTACACATACAAACACAGAGATGTGCATGTATACAAATATGAAGCACACATGCACATTCACACACAGAGCATTCCCCATATCTCCAGCCACACATTGTTTATTTAAACATTTACTTGTATGTGTAATTAATTGTATGTGTGTGTCTATTTTCTGTTGTTGTTCCCATCTTTTCCTTTTCCCCCAAGAGGGAGAGAAAGATCTACACAGAGCATGGTAAAAATAACCCCATCACATCCCTCCCCCTGTAAAAATGCCTGTGGGTTTTCTCTGTGTGTGTGTGTGTGTGTGTGTGTGTTGCTGTGGTCTCTCCCACCCTCTCTTCTGCCCCATATATAATATATATAATATATATAATATATTATAATATCTGGGATGCATATGCAGTGTGTGTGTGCATGTCTTGATCTGGACATACATTCTCTGTCTGCATGCATGTGGGTATGGAGAGCAAGCACAAGAGAGCTGGTCATTCCCCCTCCCAACTCACACACAAATGTTCCCATATCCTCTTCTACATCCAATTTATTTAGATATTTATTTACGTGTCTGTATTTTCTTTTATTTTCCTTCTCTGTCTCCCTCCCCCTCCTCTCGTTCTCAAAGAAATATAAAAATAGCTAAACTACACACAGAGAGCTGCCTGAAAATGACCCTTTTATATAAAAACCAGACAAATAAATAATATACAACTATATAAAGTTATTTAAATATATATAAAATAGACACAGAGAAGTGTATAAATAGTAAGAAAAATCTCTGTGTTTGGACAAAGAGAAAAAACCCACGCCCATAAAAATACAAGCATATAAGTATAAAAAATGTGTCTGAATGTGTGTGATCATCTGTCTCTCCATGTATGGGGGGCAGTATACACAGACATATACACCTTTGTATATGTGTATATCCGTGTAATTAATATTCCATTTTCTTATATAAATATATAAATAAAGTATATATGGGTGTAGCCGTATCTGAGATTTTTTTTTTCTCCTTCTCTGAGTATGTATATGTATATGAAGAAATATTTAATGCTACATGTGTGTACATGGGTAAGGCTTCAACCACACGTCTCATAAACAGAAACCTGTAACTCGTGCTCTGTCTCTGAGCCTTGGGAGATTTGCCCGTGTAACACAGCAATTCATACACACACAACTCCGTGCCTTTCCTTTGTGCTCTCGTGCTTCCCCTGCTGATTCGCTCTCCAAAAGATGCGTCCTGGTAAATAAATACATACACACATGCCTGCTGGTGTAATGAGTATGTAAACAGCAAACACACCCGTGTTTGCCTAGAAACATTGGGTGTACCTATAGAAACCGGAGCGTGTTTTTGTGTTTGTGTGACACATTTCCCCCCGGGGTCCCTGCACACCTGGGGCTGGTGGCGGTGGTGGCCGTTTGTGGCTCCAGGTGTGCGGGGATGGGGCTGGCACCGAGCCCGCCGTGGTGGCGGCTGGGCTGGCTGCAGGGCTCCTGCTGGGGGTCAGGGCACGCTGTGGTGCTCCAGCCCCAAAGCCCAGCTGGGTGCCCCTGCCAAGGCATGCGGGAGCGTTCCTGCGGGAGCGTTCCTGCCCCAGGCTTCGCAGCTCGGCTCTCCGTGCCGCCTTCCATGTGCCAGAGTCGGCGGTGGGTTGGAATTCCCTTGACACGACTCCCCCCACGCAGCTCCTGCAGCACAGATGTGGTTGTGTGATTCCCCAGCTTTCATACTCGCACATCGCAGCTGGAGCAGCCGCCGGGCCCCACACCTGCCTGCCCTGCCGCGACCTCACCCGGCTTCACCCCCTTCACCAATCCCGAGCTGCTGGAGCTTTTCCTGTTACGCTTAGGAACCGTGGATTCGGGGACCGACCCTCTCCCCTCGTCCAGCCAGGCACCGTCTTTCGGTCTCTTCTTCCGGCCCTGCCAGGACCTGGGCAAAGAGCAAAACCAGCTCAAAACTCAGCTGCTCCCATGAACCAGCTGAATGTCTCAGCCTTTTCCATTGCGAGTTTCCTCTGGGATTCACCCAGCAACAAGTCACCCTTGCACCCACTGTCATTGCACCAGCAGCAGAGGTCATCACAAAAGTAAAGCCATGAGACTCCAATGGTGTGGGGAGTGGTTTTAAGTGTGTGTGTGTTCCCGGCAGCAATAGTCAGTCCAGCTGCCTTCTCCAGTCCCAGGATTCTCCAGACCGCAGTGATGACAGTGATTCTTGCAGAACACCAGTCCCCATCTGTGACAACACCACCCCCGAGTGTAACAGCAGGGCACCAATTCCTATGCTGCTTGCCTCCTGCACTGGTTTTTGAACACCCCTATGCATTGCCACCTGTAAAAACATCAGTACGTAGGTGGCAAATGGAATCCTCCCTCCCCTTTAGGATCCATAACATCCTGTGGCAAGGAGCCCCACAGCTGTCCTATCCCATCTGGAGCACTCTCCCTCTCCCAGTTTAATCTGACTGGCAAGACATTAAACACAGGGTCAGTTTAGGGCTCAGCCACAGCCCTTGCAGCCTCAGCTCCACCACCCAAGACCAAAGCAGGCAGAAGGCTGCAAAGTTCAGACCATCCCCTTTCCCCCAAAACTTCAGAGTTATTGTTCCCCCCCTCCCCCAGCTTGGCTTTCTTCACATTCCAGCTGTGTCCACAGAGAACAAGTGCAGAACACTTTAAATTGAGATGAGTGGAAGGTCAAAGTCTTTCAAAAGGATGCAGACAGAAAAGTGGTCCCACCAGGACACAGTGCTAGTGCAGTTATTTGAGATTGATGTGGACAGCAAAAGCCCAGTCAAGTGAGAAAAATGTGATAGGACAGCACCATAAAATAGGATACAGAGCACAAAAACTGTTAGAAAGCTCTTGAAATAACTGCCCTCATTTCACTAAACTCTGTTTTCCATCTTCCTCGGGGTATGGTTGTCAGCTCAGCCTTGGTGAATACATGCAGAGAGTCATAGCATCTAGAATTTAAAGGCTTAACTTTGATTAGGCTGGACCACAGAAAGGCCCTCATGCACTCCAAGGAACCCCAGGAAGGGCTGAGCCTGCTCTGCTCACACAACCCCTCTAAGGGGAGGGCAGCAAGAGCTTTAAGAGCCTGTCCCAAAACACAAAAGCTGTCCAGGAACAGGGCTGAAGGACTGTCCTCACCGATGGATCTGATCCAGCTTCATTCCTGCCCCTGCAAGCAGCTTCCAGAGAAGCAGAGGGATAACTCTCTAGCAGAGCCAAGCAAACAGGGCTGGCTCACCCCACTCTCAAAAACCAAGCTGGAGGGCACAAACTTTATAGTAAGGAAGAAGCACAGTTAGCAGGCATTAGCTTGCTGGAATGGTGACTAGACAGAGGAAAGAAAGCATGTTAGTGGAGGAAAAAAAGAGTCAGAAACAGGAGTAAACAAGAAGGTTTGTTCTTGTTAAGTTTATTGGCATCATGTTTGTTTCTTTACATAAGAGCTCAGCCTACGTACTAGAATGTAGACCTCTGGAAAACAGGTAGAAGGGCTCCATTTAAGCAAGCTACAAACGCAAGAACAAATACCAGGAAGAAAGGAAGAGAGGAAAGGGACTAGATTGCCAAGTTTTTCCATACCAAAAATCCAGATTAGCAGTCAGTAAGAAGAAAGGGAAGATTTATAGTCCAGGTCATTCATCAAGAAACAGCTACCACACCCCCAGTGGGAGAGGAGCTTGTTCCACAGCACAAAGAGCCACAGGCACACCTCAGCTCTGGCTCCTCATGCTCGCTCCAGGATGTCAGGAGTTAAGCAGTAGGGGAGGTGAACAAATGAGGTCATTTCATAGCTGTATTTAATTTTAAATCCAATAATCCAGTGTGCATATCAATGCTGTTATGCAAATCTGAGAATTTAGATACAAGGAAGCCAGACAGATTTTTCCAGAAGATGAAGCCTTTTTGGCCTCAAAACAAGAAGGCTTACATAGTTCATCTCTACTGTACAGAATACTGCCTCTATCTGGACTCTGTGTTGCTAGCACGCCGCAGGTCACAAGTGTCCTCCTCACTTTCTACACAACCTGTGTTTCAGTACTTGAACATGTAATTCAGGAATTTTACACTAATTTATACATTTTTAATTGGTTGCATATATTAACATGTACTATAAGATTTTTCCTAAAGAAGCATTACATAATACATGGATACTGTAAAAAGATCTGATTAGTTAAAAGTAACAAGCATTAACAGAGATACATACAAAACTCAACCTAGTCAGACTGAGTGCTGAGCTTGCAATGAACTATGGGTAATCAGCCTTTCCAGTTGCAGCCTTCACAGGGGAAAACACGAGACAGTTAAAAATGTATGTAACTTGTTACACAGATTACCTGTAAACAGTTTCTCTCCATTGGACACTTGGAATTAGATTCAGTTCCAAACATACATAAGAGTTTCCATTTTAAACTAAGAGAAAGGTCTGTTACCATGATGTGTGATGTGGATGGTGTGGGGACTTGAGCTCTGAAGTGCAGGACTCAGATACTCATGAGAGATAGGTGGATTTTGGCAGCTGGAGATGCAATTTTTTTTTTTTTTTGTAATTTCATTTTAAACACAGAAGAGGGGCTGTGTGTTTGAAGGCCTAAGTGTGATATTCATTTGTGAAGGACTGTGCTCAACCCCTCCCACTCCCCTCAGCAGCTGCAGCTCTCTGCAGAAGCCTTCGCTCGGTCAGTCTTGTCTAGTTTGATGGGTTCGGGGAATTCATTGTAAAGTTCCACTTCGGTTTCCTAGTGGGAGAGAAGGAGGAGGTAATTAATGTCATGGCTCTGCAAACAGCTCCCAGCATGCAAGGAGCTGGGGAAGGCTGGGGGTGAGCCCCAAGCTGCTCACTGCACCAGCACAGGGCTGCACACTGGCCCCCTCCCTACCTGTTTAAGTGCATTTCGTGCAATCGTCTGGAAAGCTTGTTCCACATTAATGGCCTCCTTGGCACTGGTTTCAAAGTAGGGGATGTTGTTTTTACTGTAGCACCAGGCTTGTGCCCGTTTTGTGGTGACCTGGATGGACAGAGAACAGCATCACTACCTTGTGCTACGCAGGGAGGGGTTTTATTTTCAGGGCAAGGACAGAGATCCTTCATATCCAACCTGAGCAGCTCTGACCTCAAAGCCGCAGCCTTGAAACAACACAGGAGACCACTTCCCATCACCTGACAGACCCAGCTCCAGGGCAAGGAGGACCATGCCCAAATGAGACCACAGAGCACTGGCCTGCTCCCATAGGAGCTGCTAAGCACAGCTGGGGGAGGAGAAGCAGCTCCTTTCCTTGCACCTCTTCAGCAAGCTGCTGCAATCCTTCCACCAGTGGGCAGGAGCATGCTGTGCACAGGGGTCTGACCTCTCCAGGCAGGAGAAACACTTCTCCGGTGGCAGACAACATCTGAGCCACTCTCAGGCACCTCCCACTCCCATTTCTCAGGTAACCCTCCTGTGTTTCTAAAAGGTCTCCCACCCCAGCAATTTCTTAAGAGGAGGTTAATAAGTCCCAGTACTCACTTGTCTGTTTTCTAGGTCAATCTTGTTTCCCAGCACAACAAAAGGAAAATTCTCAGGATCCCTTGGACTGGCCTGAATGAGGAATTCGTCCCTCCAGCTGTCTAAGGTTTTGAATGTGTTGGGAGCCGTGACATCAAATACCAGCACACAGCAATCTGCTCCCCTGTAGAAGGCAACTCCCAGAGACTGAAATCGTTCTTGGCCTGCTGTATCCCATATCTGGAGCAAAAGACAGGGCAGATAAGCCAGCAATACCCTGACACAGTCAGTCTGCAATTAGGGCATTAATTCCAAAACTCCCCACCAGCATATATAGTCCCCAGCTAGGCAGATAGCAGCACCTGAAGGCTTGGGGATTTCTGTAGGCACTAAGCATCAAGAGACAGAAACATCTTCTAAAGATAGTTGACCCTTTTTGTGTTCATCCTTAGCTAGGGACATATCCTTGTCCTGAGCAAGCAGGACTTGGGTATTAGGGTCAGCAGGTGACCTGCCTGCAGTGTTTGAATGCATCTGGATACCAGCAAAGTCCAAACACTTTTCTGATGGTTGCAGCTTTTGCTGCCTTGCAGTCAGTTTCACCACAGAGAGATGAAAGCTTCAGATACCAGAAACCTAAGCAGGCTGGCAGGTTAACACTACACCCACAGGACTTGGGGTGACACAAATGGTTGACTTTGGGAGTCCTCTCCCAACCCTTTCCAGTTCTTGAACACAAGGGAAGTGAATCTTTTTTACAAGATCTAGGTTACTGACAGTACTAAACCCAGTTTTTTAAATAACACTGCTGTTAGCTGAATCCAGATTAATCTTTGTGTTCCCTTGTTCAGCCCATGCAGAGATTTGTAGAGAAGCCCAGAAGCACTTATGTCTAACAGAAGTTCAGTACAAACAAGATTCACACCCAGTACACTGATCCTCCTACACCAGTCTGGGCTACACCAGAGCAGATGCTTCCACACAAATGGGGTGATGGCACCCCTTGCAGCAGGGAGCAGAGTCCCTCCTTACCTGCATTGTCACTAGCCTGTCATCCACCATCACCTCTTTTGTCAGGAAGTCTGCGCCTATCGTGGCCTTGTACTGGTTACTGAATTTCTTGTTCACATACTGGTTCATGAGCGATGTCTTTCCCACCCTGCACAGGAACACACAAAAGAAAGACTCGGTAGGCTGTTTCTACAACAATGTTCGAGTTAACCATCCTGAAGAGGACATTCCAGTGCCCTTCACTGCCCATAACCTCCTGGCTTTTCAACCAGTGAAAAAGGACCCATCTCTGCAAGAAGGGGCTTGCACACCAAGAGATGATGAGGCACCAGCTGAGTAAGAGCATTAGCTACCCAAGGATACAAAGGATTACATCCTGAGAAACCTCACTTCCCTATCACTAATCTGATCCTTGGTAAGGAACAGATATCACATTGACCATGAAGGCAATTTTGGAAGATTAAGTGCTTCAGAGAAACCCATCACAAACAGTAATCTTCAGCCTCTGCAGAAAGAGGAGGTGGAAAAACAGAATCTCAGATGGCAACAGTTCACAAACACATCTGCTAGGCACCCAGAGGTGGAGATCCTCCCCAGAGAGCAAGCTTAGAGGCTCACATGCCTTCTGTGTGGCTGAGAAACGCTCCCTGAACAACAGCTTGCTGGGGACAGTGGTATAAATAAGCCTTATGTCATGGGAATCAGGTTACAGCCTGCTCAGAAAGTAACCTGTGACAGCAGAGCAGACTCCTTGCTGAGAGCACAGAGCAAAGCCTTTCACTCCAAGGGGTGTGCTCCAGCTAGTCCAGAGAAGCAAAGCAGATGGCTTGGTACAGACTATGACAGAGACAGAATTTTAGGAAGTGACCTAAAAATGCTTACTAGCAGTTTTGGGATTTTTTTTTTTTTTTTTAAGTGAAACACTCATTCCAACAACACATCCTTGTTGCAAAAGGCTGTTCTGCTCTGCTACTGCAGTGGTCTGCTCACCACATTTTCCCCATTTAATATTGTGGCAGGACCTCAAGATACTAAACTGCAGGGACACATCCAAGACAGAGGGCAGTGAAGAATTCTTAGACCTGTGAGGTAACACAGCTAATCACACTGGCTGTAAAATCTCTCCTCCCAGCACTGCTTATTTCTTACAGTGCATCCAGGCTCCCACTAGTCAAGAGCACTGCTCTAGACAGAAATAAGCAGCTTAAAGGCTCTTCCACTTACCCAGAGTCTCCAAGGATGATGACTTTCAGTAACACTTTCTTCCTAGAAGTCATCTTTCACACTAGAAAGGAAGAACAATCCCATCACAAACCATTTTCCTCAAGAAAGCAAGCAGCAAGTTTGGAGTCTGAGAAACCTGACTCCCAGCAAGGAGCCAGCGACAGGCAGGGCCCAGCACTCCTGAAACCAGACTCCAGCTCAAGGCCACACTCAGCACTGCCCAGGTGTCTGCCCACTGCACTGGCTGGGCCATGACAGACCAGCAGTGGCAATTTAATACCAAGAGGTAGATGAGCTGAGCACTTGTCATTTACTGTACCAAGACCCTTCTGGATCCTATTTCCAGGCCATTTGGTAGATATACTAGCCCAGGCTATCTTTCCTTGACTTGAAGCAGTGCAGTAAATCATACCATCTCCCAACACAGGCTAATAATTCTTGCATATGCGTGAAAGGTAAGCAGGCAAGGTGTGTCTAACATCACACTCAAGATTTTTTGTGTGTGGTTTAGTTTCCCAGAAAAAAAAAAAAAAAGAAAAAAAAAAGGACCATTTCCTCCATCATGAGCTTGGAGAAGTGGTAGCTTTCTCTACCATCTGTGCTTTGTGAAAGAACCAAATCCCAAGGACATGTTAGGATTGAAGCAGCTACAACAGCCACACAAGGCAGCTGAATTACAAAGTAAACTGCTACCAGACTCTGTGGTTTCTCTGAGGGCACAGGAAGCTGACTGCTGCCATCTCAGCTTTGGTGTAATAAGGTTACAGTGACAAACCTCAACATGCAGCCTACTGATGGTCATCTACTCCATTAGATGATGACTTGTTTGTTCAGTTGCATCCTGCAACTCAAAAACTTCATGGACCACTAATGGTCCATCCAATTAGCAAGACAGCTGAACTTCAGAGTTCCCCACTTATTTGCTCTCCTTCAGACCAGTGTGGCAGCTACAAGCTGATCAGCTGCAGCAGGCCTGGATATACTTTAGCATGGTGAGATCAAGTACAAGGTCTTGCCAGTGGCGGAGCACACCCTTCCTACCATGAGGCCCTTCTCCACACCTCTAGGGGGAGCAGCCACTTTTATGTGCTGGATCAGATCACACACCCTGTTTTGGTACTGACCTCCACAACACAAGGACTTCTTGGCTTCCCTGAAGGAGCCCTGCAGGTTCAGTACAGCAAGAGGAGCCACAAGTAGCTGTGCTGTTTGACTTCAAAGAGCCTTGACAACAGGCCTTGGTATTAAGCCCTTACATTTGGACTTGCTTACCCTAAAATTCCCATCCTGCTATACCACATTGATTGCAGCACTCCTACTCTTCAGGAGCTATTCCTGATTTTCACAGCTAAGGAGGCCTTCGTTTCTACACAACAGGGATTTATGTCTTCCAAGCAGCTTGATGCTATGTGCTTCCTGGGATACACAACAGCCTAAGCTGTTAGGTAACTACACCCATCTCACCCCACTACTACAGGAGGCTTCAAGCTGTCAAAGCCTCTCACTAGATGCAGTCCAGTTACAAAATCATCTCAAGTTTTGAGGGTTAGAAGACATGAAGTGCTTTAGCCTTGGCTGTCAGTGAATGCTGCAGAGGCTGAAGGAGCACCTCTGCAGCCACTGTAGTGATGCACCTACAGCTACACCTTTTTGGACTGTACCCACCTTACAGTCACAGGGTTGTTTAGGTTGGGAAAGGCCTCTAGGATCATCCAATGGGTCCAAACATTAGCCCAGCACTGCCAAGCCACCAATAACTTATGTACCTCAGTGCCACAACTGCATGGCTTTTAAACACCTCCAGGGATGGTGATTCCATCACTGTATTAGGCAGCCCATTCCAGTGCTTGACAGTGCCTTTAGTGAAGAAATTTTCCTTAATATCCAGTCTAAACCTCCCTGGCATAACTTGAGGCTGTTTCTTCATCTTGTCACTTGTTACACCTGGGAGAAGAGCTCAACCCTCACCTGGCTACAATCTCCTTTCAGGTGTTGTAGAGCCATAAGGTCCCCCCCGAGCCTCCTTTTCTCCAGGCTAAACACCCCCAGCCACTCCCAAGGAGCCTTGTGCTCCAGCCCCTTCCCCAGCCCTGTTTCCTTTCTCTGGACACACTGCAGCCCCTCAATGTCTTTTGTGTAGGGAGGGGCCCAAAACTGAACCCAGGATTTGAGCTGTGGCCTCAACAGTGCCCAGTACAGGGGGACAATCCCTGCCCTGGTCCTGCTGGCCACACTATTGCTGATACAGCCAGCATGCCACTGGCCTTCTTGGCCACCTGGTACCTGGTAAAGGCCCTAGTACTGATCCCAGGGGAAGAGCACTAGTGACCAGCTGCCAGATGGGTGTAACTCCACTCCCCACCACTCTCTGGGCCCAGACATCTAGCCAGTTTTTACCCAGCAAACAGTGCACTTGTCCAAGCAATGAGCAGCCTGCTTCTCCAAGAGAATGCTGTAGGAAACAGTGTCAAAGGCTGTACTAAAATCCAGACAGACCACATCCACAACCTGATACACTAAGCAGGGTACTTTATGGGTTTAGGAAAGGCAGCTCCTGCTTGACCAAGCTGTGATATTCACTGGGTCTGATTCCCAGTTGTCCTGTTCATGTTTCATGATGGCATTCAAGATATCTGCTGCATAACCTTCTCTGGCACCAAGGTCAGACTAACAGGCCTTCCACAGATCCTCCTTCTGACCCTTCTTTTAGATGAACATTTCCTTTTCTTACTGCCAGTCCACTGGGACCTCCGCAGGGAGCCACAACTGCTGGACTGAAGGGACTTAGGGAACACTTCCACCAGTTCCTTCAGTACCCACCTACACCGCCAGAGTCTGCAGTGTGTGTCTAGAGTCATGTAGCAGGCCTTTTCCTCATCCTTTGTCACTATGTTTCCCTCCATACCCAATAAAGGATGGGGATTGCCTTTAGCTGTCCTTTTATTGCTAATGTATAAAAACACTTTTTATTGTCTTTTACAGCAGTAGCCAGATTAAGTGCTAGCTGGGCTTTGGCCCTTCTGTTTTTTTCCTGCATAACCTCATGAGATCCTTGAGATACATCTAAACAGGACTTAGTGCTGAGGCAATAACAGCCAGGAGCTGGGGAGAGACCAGCAGTGACAGGTCACCCACAGGGCTCATTCCACCCTTAGATGGGTGTTAGCAGATGCCAGAGAGCACGTGGAAGACAGTTTCCCCAAGTGTCAACACCTCCCTTTTCCAGTGGACTGCATTGTTCACTGATCCAACTGACAGCCCAGCTATGCTTGCCAAAAGTTGTCAACAACAACAACGTTCAGCTCTGTTTTTGCTCTTGCCAAGCTCCACACACCATAGCTTGTCTCTCCTATAGCCATGGGGACAACAGACCACAGAAGCTCCTTCAAGCCTGCACCTCCTGTGTTTGCAAAGCACATAACAAGTGACACTTTTGCCAGCCAAGCCAGACTTGTGCAGCACAAGCAGCCCAAACAGAGCAAGAAGCAAGTGAACAGAGCTTTAAAACAGCTTAAAGACAGCTGTGTACACTGAACTGTCATGAAAAACATCTGCACAGGTTCAGGTCCAGAGCAAGTCACCTGATTTCCTCAGGACAGAGGAAAACAACTCACCCAGGAGTGGCTGTGCCAGAACCCAGCATGCTTCTGGGAACTGCTTCTATTTTCCTCAGAGTGTTTCCAATATCACTTGCTGCAGCTCACTGCCTCATGGTATTTGAAGCAGCTTTGGACAAGCTGGCATTAGTTCTCATGCTTAGGGAGGGATTTGCAGAGCCCTAAATTGCAACACTAAATCACACTGGATGCTTATCTCCCAAGTTCAACATAGCCTGAAGTCCCACTATGAGGGGAGGGAAAACTGCTCTGTCAGGATTCATTACCTTAGAAGTAACTCAGCTGAGCAACCACCTGCACACATAGGAAGTCAGGCTGAGTCAGAGCTGACACTGCCTTCTTGTCATAGCTGACAGGCTACCCAGCAGTGTGAAGGGCTGTCACTGCCCCATCAACACTAGGCAGGTGAGACACTCAGCTTCCATCCCAGGTGATGCAACGGATGTGAGCCATAGCACAGAAGGAGCTGCCACAGCTGCATATTTGGTGTGAGACAGTGAGGAACTCCAGCCCTGCCAGGGACCAGCAGTGGACACTGCCCAGTCTCATGCCCTTGTTCTACCAGGCTTGACTGATACTGCCTTGAAGCCCAGTCATTTGATTGGCCAAGCCCTGTTGATTGCAGGTATAAACACACCAACACTTCAGAGTTCTTCCTTGCCCAGTACAACAAGGAAACACACCTCCAGGTTCTGTAGAAAATGGTAGAGTTGAGATAGGCTGGAGTCCCACTGACTCAGCAATAAGACTATTTTGCACTGTATAATGCAGCTTGTCTTGCCTTCTGGTATTTGACACATTTACTCCAGAGCAGCACCCTGTTGAGGCCCACACCCTTCAGATGGCAGTGTAAGAGCTCATATGGGGCTTGTGTCCAGTCCCGGGAACATTTCTGAACAAACACTTCCTTTTTCAGAGGTATCACAAAGAAAAACTTGTTTGTTAAGATTTGATCCAAGACTCAGGTCTGTTTCACACTGCATAAAATCTTTTCGAGCGAGGTCATCTGCCTGACTGCTCAGAACACAGCCTACAGCAGCACACCCGGCCAGCCCTGCTCAGGAGCCACCAGACATTCCACATCAGCCAAGAGCTGATCAGCATCATTCCTCCTCCTGGCTCAACTGGTGCCAAAGAAATGACACAGCTGTCTCTAATACAAGAGAGGAGACCTTCCACTCCATTTTTAGTGCCTATCCTTTAAGCAAACAAGCCATTAATGATAAGCTGACCCTCAGGAAATTAAGTTGGTATAGCACACTCTCTTCCCACAAGACTGTTATTACCTTTAACACTCACCTGCAGGAGCAGTAAGGGAAAATCCCTAACACCTAACCTACAAGTGTCACTGGCTTAGCTAATCTGAAAGGAAGAGTCAAAACCCATCCTATGAAGCTTCACAGCACCACAGCTCAGATGCAAGAGCAAATAAAGCCTATGCCAAGTCTAATTAGGTTTCCCTTGTTGCTTCAGAGCACATTACAACTGTCCTTTCCCTTGCTATATTAAGACAGCTGCTTTAACTCAAAGCAGAAATGGAAGGTTATGAATTCCTTAGAGATGTTCACGTGTCAAGTCACAATGCAGGCATTTTAATATTAATTGGGTTGGTACAACCAAGGAACAGTAGTAGTTTGCATTGATGGTTCACCAGACCTCAGATTAGCTATGCTTTAACAGAAGCAGGCCTTGCAAAAGGAATATTCTAAATTGCTCATGGACAGTTTTAGTGTGAAAGCATCCAGCCCTAGGGAAATCTCACCTCCATGGAAGACAAGGCTCCCTAAGCAGCAGCATACCCATACCAGTTTTGAAGCTGCTGAGCAGTCTTTACTGTTTGAGCTTTGCTATTGAACAGTTGGAATCACAATCCTAACATGTCTATAGAGGCTGGAATGTTTGACCAGGAGTTCCCTGTTACTACAGCTATCAGCCTGCCACCTGCACCTTCCACTAGAAACCAGCTCAGAGCTGAAGTGAGGATGTTGGAAAGCACATCTTGCTTTGTGTCCTCTGCCAGGAATAGTTAACACCAAACGAACAAGGCACAAACTGGTAGGGCAGCAGGTACTGAGCATAGCTGAACTCAGAGTTATGGATGCCTAGCTTTGCTCCCTGTCCCAGCAGGCAGCACAAGAGTAAGCAGGTATCACACAAAAAGGTGTATTTGAACCTGAAACACTGCAGCTCTGTTCTGGGTGCTGTGGCCGATAAGCAGAGCTTCCACTTTCCCACAGGACCTTTAGCAAAAACACCCACCATGAATAAGCTGATGTGGACAGATCAGGTCTCCATTAGGGGCTACCACACACAGCAGCAAGCTCATCACAGTGACCAGACAAGAGCTACCCTTGTGTTCTGGAAGAACCTTCAGTCCTGAAATGTGGGAAAAGTGTCCCAAAATGCAGCTAAGTGCACTTTTGACACAGAAACAGCACATCTACTCACTGTTCTCTTGCATGGATGTCTCTGTACTACAGAGAGCTATTTTTATTCCCTCCCTCCTCCCTCACCGAGTTCAGCATTTCTTCAAGGAAAATGAAGCTAGAAAAACGATTCAGGACCAGCTCAGTCAGACTGAACCAGTTCCCTCTCAAAAGCAGCAAGCTCCCTAGCACATCTGGCATCTCAAGGCCTTATGTCTGCTTCGATCTTCACCGAAATGAGATGGTCACTGAACGTTTATCCTGTTTTTAGAAGGCCAAGCACACCAAACAGCCTGGCAAATACCACTTCCCCCATAGGTCACACTATACTTTGCCATGGTTTAGCTAAACTTTTGAGTAGATATATTAATTTGTTCCAATTTTTCAGCTACTATGAAAAAGCAAGGCCTCACCCTGAGGAAAGGCATAGCCTGTTATTGACAGAGTCACAGTTGCAGAGTGTCCAAGCAGTCCAGACATCCTTTGTATTGAAGCCTCTAACTGCAGCAGAGCCTCAGATGGGGCTGAACAAGCTTTACCAGCTACAATTTAACAACAGCTTGGTTCCCAATGCTGGTCAGACAGACATGGCTAACAAGCTGTCAACCAATACAAAGCCACAAGTGACTGCCTGAACAGTTCAACACAAATCTTGAGATCAAGGAATACCAACGTTTAACACGTCACTTGCATTCTCCCAAGAGTGACACAACAACCCACAAGGAGGACAGAAGTCGTGCCTTTTCAGCTGGGCAAAAGCACAGCAGTAGCCAGAAGACAATCAGCAGGAGTTGTTAATTTCATATCAACATGGCTTAAGAGATGCCAGGCTGCCTTCAAGGAAGAAACTAGAAATACAGCTGCCTTTGATGTTTTTGACTGCTACAGAGCCTGCATATTTTCCTTACCAAACCTGGGTGCTCTACAGGTAGAACATGTCTCCAGTATCCTCACACTGAGGACTACTACAGAAGCATAGGAAGTTATAATAGCAGGTTGAGTCTTGCACTGACAAAGGCTGCACGAGCAGGACAGTACTCTCTTCTACTCCCATGGCAGGACTATCGGGAGCTCAGCTTCCCCAGCTCACAGGAAAATACCATTGAGAAAAGCCCCACATTTAGTGGGGACACATGCTGTGTCTAAAAAGGAAATCAGGAACATCTTGTCATTTGGGCTGACAACTTGCAAGAACGGCTCCCTGTAAATGGGGGTTTTTTTGAGGGCAATGGGCTCCTACAGCCCATGCAATCACAGGTGCCTTCAGACCTCGCAGATGCACCACAGAGCAGCAGTCAGTTCAAGTAGAGCCCATACCAAAAGCAGCTGGCAGGATATTCCTGTGACAGCTTCACTCTAGCTGCTGTTCTATCAGTAGCATCTCAAAACTGATTTCCACCTCCTTCCCAACACATTTATGTTGCTGTTCTAACCAATATATCCCTCCTGCTGGTGCTCAGCCAAAAGCTCAGGCACAGCTCCTCATTCCCTCCTCAAGAGGAGCAGCTCAGCTGCCTGCTGCTTACTGTTCCACCAAGAACAGGCTTCTGTCCAGTTGGTACCTTTCCCAGACAGCCCTGTGAGGCAGAAATTACCTCTGTTCATGGAGCTGGAAGCCTCAGCTACAACTTAATTTTTGATAATTTATGTAAAACATGATATTACAAGCTGTCAGGTGTATACACTGTCCAGTATATCCCACCCCCATCTGAGAGTCCTGTGCCAAAAAAACTTCACCTTCTTGATAACACCTAGAGCTTTAGATGCCTGCTAGCACACTGACATGGCTCAGATAAAAATCAAGTCTTAGAACATCGTTCACTATCCCAGAGGAATTAGCTTTTTATACCACAGCTGTCTGCAGTAAATTTCCACCTCCTTTTGAGGGTGGAGCTGCAGCCTCCAGTGCTGGAGCAGCTGCTCTAGAACTGACTGAAGCTTAGGAACCAGCAGCAGCTCAGCCTCATGGCTTCAAGTTCTATTCATTGTCTGCTTCAGCATGGACACCAAACCAGTGTGACATAGTGCTAAAAGCCAACTGACATGGTCTGAAGTAGCCCCCAGATGGAGCTGACACTAGGCCTACACAAATATTCTGCTGCATCCTGTTCATGGGTAACATGCTTTTAAGACAGTTCAGTGCTAAAGAGAATGATGGGGCAACATGCAGCTTGGAGAAACTGCAGAAAACCTGGCTGAGAAACAAGCTTTGGAACAGTTTTGAGCAAAATAGATTCTTGGTGTGATCAAGGAAGCTCTAGAGCCAGTGCCGGGTAAGACACTCCTATGAGTGGCAGTAAGGTTTTAGCTTGCCTCAGACATCCCCTCAACCCTCAGCTGAAGGCTCAATCACACATCCCTGATGTGGGCAAGGGCTCGGATCACTGCACGGAGACATGCCAACATCCAGACAACACAGGGAAGGCAGAAGCAATGCCACTGATAGGAGCCATATCGGCAGTGAAATCACAGGACACGCACATGAGAAGGGATCTGCCCTGCCTGAGGTCTCAGTTCTGCTGTGGCTCCCTTAGGGCCGAGATTTGGAGAGCCCTGCATTCCTGAGAGGCACTGATGCATATGATCAGTTAGGCTCAAAGCCCAAGTTCTCAAAACCAAGCTCTTCAGTCCAAGCCTCACTGATTCATGGGCCTGTTACACCTCCTGGCATTTCTCCAGATGAGAGTTATTCTATACTATACAAAGTTTAAATACTACCTGTGGATCTGAACAAGTTTTGGCTGTAAAGCTGCCGTAATGGACTATGACTCTACCCTAGAAAAGTCCAAACTACATAGGACTAGACCTTACCCCTAATGCCAAAAACTGATCTCTACTGATTTCTACTGGTTTGGATATCACAACAGCCACCTCCTCGTGAGCAGGCATGATGCTGATCTGACTACATGGTTTGCAAGTGGGAGCAAAAGAAGCATGAAAATGCATTTGCTTATAGTACCACAGCATACGTTTTTCCATGTTCAGTCAGACCAACAGTGTGCTTAGGAGCAGTAGGAAATGATGCCTTGAGGAGCAGAAACAGAGGCTACACACAGTGTTGAGGAGAATAAAATAGGTATTTATTGTGAGGCCTATTAAAGGCCTACAAAAGCCACACCCTAGCACTGTAAGTGCCACAATCGTGGCCCCTGCCTGGATGGCTCCAAGATGGAAGCAAAGGAGGGATTGGTCACGAGTTCTCACACCTTTATAGGTTTCAGTCCATTTGCATGCAGGAGTCAACTGTCCAATTAATAGTCTCAAATAGGGAAGCTTCATCCTCCTTGCTTGCTTGTGTGTCTGCCCTCCTCTTTCCACGTTGTTTATGCTAAGCGCTTGAAGTTTAAAGACACTGTCCTTGAGTCCCTAGCTGGAATCAGACTGTTTTGTCTTCATCACCCAAGCACAACGGAAAAGCACATCCAAGCAGAACAGAACACTTAAAACTTAGAGGTATCAGAAAGGTGTGGAGGACATTTCTTGCTGTCTACGGGAACAGTACTTTGCCCAGACTGCTGTTAAGCCTAAGATCACAGGAGCACATGTAGGATTCTCCCAGGTGATAATCAGGCTGAGCCAAAGCAATGGAAGGAAGGGAGTGAAAAGATGTCCCCAGGGATGCAGCCAGCTATGCTGGGCAGCCACGCTGCGTGAACCACTTGGCTTCTTGACAACCTGAGGATGATTCCCATCATCTTCACAGTGGGCAGCAGGTATGGGAGACTGCAGCTGCGGCAGGTGAGAAGTCCAGGAAGATCCTTTTGAAGCTAATGCTACACACTAACAAGACCAGGATTCCCAGAAAGCAAGCCAGGGCTGCTGAAGTAGAAGTCTTCAGCTTATAGGAAGATATCTTTACAAGAAAGCCAAACCCAGAAGCTTCACTGAAAGCTGGATGTTTCCAGTCATGAAGTTTTAGTCCACTGATTCCTCCAGCAGCTAAATGGCCCTCACACCAAAAAATATCCTCTCAGGATTGGTCAGACATACCCTAACAGGCCAATAGCAAGTGCCTCAAGATCTTCTGCTACCCTTCTCTTGGAGGCTCAAATAACGTCAAGAACGTCATGTCATTCAAGAAACAGTGTTGCTGTGCCCCTACCTTCCAGGAAGAAGCAGTTCCCCTGTTAAATCCTACAGGATTTCAGGTAGTTCCCAGCAGATTTCCCCCAAGGATTAAGCTGTTACAAGAACAGGCATGCTTGCTTTAACACCCCTCCCCCTTTATCAGGGCAAGCTTAACTTCCCCTATTCTGCCCTGGGGGAGACAATCTCAGGATGTGGGAGGAGAGTAGAGCACATAGCTGGCTGCTGGGAGACACTAGGCAACAAGCCATGTGTCTCGATTAAGGGCCTTGCCTACGCAAAGCACACCAGCACAGCTTCCATGACACCTCTACCACGATGGCCTCCTTGGTGGACAGCTTTCCACTCAGTAAAATAAATCTTGAACTAACTGGAACACAGCTCTAGCGCTCATACAGTCCAGTTTATACAGTGTCTGTCGGCCTTTTGGCACGTAGCCACCCAGCTAGCAGAGCCACCTAACAGTTTTAGTAACCCTGACATGAATATCAAGAGCCCAACACAGCTCTCACATCAGGCCATACGCTGAGTGACAACTCCCTTATTGCTGTCTATAAAACAAACAGTGCCAGAGGCAGCTGGATTTTAATCTATGTGTCCAGAAGATAAGGCTGTCCGATTCAAAATATTCTAAGGTAGCCAGGCCACTGACAAACAGTTGAGTTGTTAGATTTTTACCATATCTGACAGTATGTTTTAAGTGCTCAGATTAATTTCTAGTTTTGACTAGAGTTTAAGTTTTCACACACTCTGGTCATGCTTTCAGTTTCAGAAAAACAAATAGATAACTTTTGCAATGGTATGCAAAGCCCAGATCTTAGACCTTGTCAGTGGTAAACAAGGCCTGTTTATCCACTCCTGGCTGCCAGAATTCCTAGAGGCTGGGCAGGAAACAAGAGACTAAAAGGAGACTTTGACCAAGTCAAATGACAGCTCTTACGAAGTCTGCCAGAGGCTGTAACTTACACCTGGTATTCAGATCGGAGAGTGAATATTGCATCTCCTGCAGCATAAGAAACTTGATAGAGGAGCAAGGAGAAATATTGATGGGAGATCCTACCAGCAGATATAGGGAAGCACCAGATCAACACTAATGGCAACAGCATTACTCCTCCTACCAGGAGGTCCTGTTCTCAGTAATGAGTCTTCTAGAGAGGGAGCTTTCTCTAGAGACAGGTTGTAATCTAAGAACTACACCTTGATCTGCGAGCAGAACTCTTGATCCTACACACACTCAATACTATGCTAATGTGGTTTGCAGAGCAGGAAGGACAAGTATTTCAGTACCAGGATGGGACAGGTGCAACAGGTAGCTTGCCATGACAGCTGAAGTCAGTAACTAACAAGGAATTCATACTGTGGATACTCAGTTTCACACTCATACTTCATACCCTCATGCCTCTTGAACAGATCCTGCATCAATACCTTAACACTTCACCTATTCTCTAGATGAAGCTCCACAAAGGTCCAATAAAACCCTCACTCGCATGGTGAGGTTAAGAGAACTCTGTGGGCAAATTGCATCTTGCTAGGCAGGGGGAAAGATTCAGGCCTAGGCATGTCTCAGCTAAAACCCTCTCACTGCTCATGCTCGAGAGAATGTCACTGCTGTGCCAGTTTGGACTCCAGATATCATTATCCACGTCTGGGAGCCGAGTGACTCAGCCCACTTGAGGGAGACAAACAGCAGACAGGTTACTTTGAAGAGGATTCTGCTTCCAGCTGGAAAGAGTTCAAGGGCTCAGCACAGACTTGTTAGATAAACTGGTAGCCTCAGTAACCAAGGTCCAGGTACTCCAGGTAGGTTGGCTCTGAAGAGAGCTCCAGTCGATGGCTACCACTTCACTAGTCCACCTTGTCTTTCAAAGGACCAAAGCTACAGTATACAGGACAGACTCAAGAAAAATACTGGGTCTTCTAATTGACATTAAAGATCTATTAAATTTCATTTAACAATTTCTGCTTGAAACTCATGCAAGTACAGTTAGACACAATTAGTCACCTTAAATTGTCATTTTAAGTGGTTATGCAGAAGAAAGAGCAAATCACTCACTGTATCAAGTGCCTTTAAATCATACAGATAGAAATCTGTGCCACAGGTTTACACTTCAATTCCATCTCAAAGGCAATGCACCCTGTCCTGAAGCTTCCTTCACTGCCCTATGAAGACAGCCATGGCTTCAAAAACAGGTTTCCTGGCAAGAGAAATCAAGGCTATTTGAGATAAGCTGCAAATCAACACACTTCAGTGGCCTTGATGAGCTTACTTCCCTTCCCAGGGTCATTGACCATGAGGTAGCAACAGCAGCGCTGCCAAAGCTTCCCCCACAGGCAGAGTGCTGGTTGCTGGCACCGGAGAGGAGGAGCAGCCTCGCAGGAGCAGTGCTCACAGCAGCGATGACATCACCAGGGCAGATCTCCGCCAGCACAAAATGCAGCAGCACGCTGGGCTCAAGAGCTGCATCCCTACCAACAGAGAGCAAAAGCAACAAGCACACCAGGAGCCAGAGGGGATCCCAGTGACACAGGGCTATCCCCTCGTTGCCTGCTATTTCTGAGCAGCACATGTGCACTTCCTGACCTTGGACGCTCATTTGCAAGCTTTATTCAAGGTGCATTTAGAGAGAAATGGGACCTTCAATTGAGTCCCTCACTGCAAAAGTAAGCATTAACTATTGCCATTCAATTAATTATCCATACCTAATTCAGTTTTAAGATGCACAGCTCGTGTTTGGATTGGTGCTGCACAGAGTGACACTTTTATCCTCACAATCTCCAGTCACAGCTATATCTAAAGGCAGACTGTTACACAGCAACTACAAAAGATCATTTTAGGAAGCTGCAGAGGGAAGCCAACTCAACTTTAAGTCATCAGACAATTAAACTGCAATCATCTAAGACAATGCTGTGCAAGAATTAAGTATTTCAGCATCTGAAGGATGCCAGATTGCTGTCAGAAGGGCAGCACATGCTACTGCCCAACCAAGTTCAGCATTTAAGTAAGGTCTTAGCTGGACTCCCTTCTGTGGAGGTAACAATCTTTAAATTACTCTACAGCTCTGCAAGGGAATCTTAGGTCCATCAGGCCCTAGTAACAAGGACTTCAGAGCAAGTCAAGTTACAGCCAAGGAGAAGCCAGGAAGACATAAGGAAACACACTGGCAACATGCAAGGTGAGGGTTCTGTACTTGTTTCACAAAGGTTCAATTTACTTCAGTTAATAACAAAATTGCTGTATTCTAAAGGCAGGGACTTGCAACAATAAGTACCTGTGAGCCCATATCATCCACCAGTTTCAAAGAATGCAAATATCCAAGTGCCCTATTTCACAGCATTTATTCTCGAGCCAGTACCTGCAAACCCTCTCTCACAATGCAGCATTTAAAAACACACCCTAACCAAGCACAGGCAATTTTGTTTACAGCCAAATGTTAAGTTCTGCATAAAGTAGTCTCATTTTCACAAAGAAGTCAGACCAAAATCCCATACATGTTAGAGACAGAGCTATTTATAGTTTTGCACAGATGGTTTGATGGTAATTGTCATGTTTCCTCAAGGACAAGCTTTGCCAGAGATTTGCTCCAACAGGTAATTCTCACAACCTTCCAACACAAGTATCTTAAAACATGAGGTTTAAGAAGGTGCTGCAGAAAGTAAATCTGGTAACTCTCCTGATCACAAGCTTTCATTTTGATTAGCAAACTAAGCAATTTCCTATCTTCCCCAGGTCACATCAGAGCAGAGCTTGTACAGTTTACACTTTCCGTTAAGGATTTATCAATGTTGTAACATCTGTGCTACTCAAAGACTTTGATTCCCTGGCTTTGGCAGGAGGGCCGGGATGCCTCTAGTGCAGACTCTGCAACACAGTCATTTAAATTCTTAACTTGTCACCCTGAAGGTACAATTCAGGGTGTCGTGTTCCCCACCTCTTCACTCTGGTGACCAGCGACAGGAACAAGAGAACAGTGTGAAGTTTAGTTAAAACAGGTTTAGGCTGGATATAGGGAAGAAGTTCTTCACCCAAAGGGTGAAGTTGGGCACTGGAACAGGCTCCCAAGAGAAGTGGCCAGGGCCCCAAGCCTGCCAGAGCTCAAGAGCACTTGAACGCTCTCAGGCACATGTGGGAGTGTCCTGTACAGGGTCAGAAACTGAACTTCTATGATCCTTGTGTGTCCCTTCCAACTCAGAATATTCTGAGATTCTATGCTGAGCTATTATCAGGGTATTTGAGTTTGAGGATAGGGACCACTGCATGACACCACAGGGAAGAAGAACGTTTAACACAGCTATTCCCTTCCAACTTATCAGTTATACTTCACACTACATGTCTGGAGAGCAAGAAACTGTGATCAGATTTCAGAAGTCTTCCTTATTGAGGGGTCAGATTAGCCCCATCTAACAGCTTCTCCACACCAGATGTAGAGTATTAACATAACAGCACAAAGAGTAAAGAAAAAAACAAACCCCCCAAAAAGGTGGTGCTTGAAAGTTAACAGTACTAGAGCTACTTTAATTCTGAGGACTCGGGCCGGGTAGGGATGGTGGGTCCACTCATTAGTGCATGGAGGGCGAATCATGTGTTCAGTCAGCTGTTGGGAGTCACAAGGGAGAGGGGGAAAGAAAAGTATACTTGTTCTTCCTGAGTAAGTACAGCAACGGAGCCTTGATTATTTAACAAGGAATATTCAAATGACTCCACCCACTTAACCTCAAATTCAGCTCCTGAGAGAGCAGGGTACACTGCCTCCAGCAGCCTGGTTCTACTGGAACCATAGCTAGGCTGCAGCTACTATTTACACACCACTGGTACCACCACAGCCTTCAAGCCACAGCCAGCCAAACACTGTGGTATAGCTACTTACCTAATATTCCCCTAAAAAGAGAATTGTCCACTTCCCCAGACCAAATTCCCACATGGATGCACAGACTGTTAGGCACAGGCCAGAGCTGACCAGACAGTGACAAGTACTGAAAGCTTTAAAGGTTCTATGCTGGCAAGTGTCAAACAAAGAACAGCTTGCTTACAGCGGGGGGACTTCATTCTATCATGTGTTCTTGGTTTACATAAAAAAACCTCATACACACAGACCACAACAGCTCTGCTTATCAGCAAACATTTGGAGTTTTCCAGGAGATAATGCTGAAAATTCCAGCTTTGAGAACAAAAGGCCTAGAGTTACTAGGTAAGACATACTCATTTTGATACTGAGGTTAACTATCCTATTTCAGATTAAGTCAGCCTTATTACTACTAAAAGAATCCCTCTATTTACAGGGAATGCAATTGTCTTAAGTACAACCATCAGGCATTTCCATATTTATTAGTCTCTCTCTGTATATATGGAAACTAATAATGCATCTATCACTCAATTTACCTTATTATACACTCACAGACAAAAGCACTTCTAACATCCACTCTAATAGTTCTTAGAACTGACTCAGGCTTTACACACACCGACAGCTACTTTCGCAATAACTGCCAGTCTCCTCGACCGGCCTCTCTGGTCAGATTAATTACTCCCAGGGCTGCCGGTTCATGTTAAAAGCAATCCCCACCGACCCCCAGAGCAGCGTTTCATCGTCCCGGCCCAGCAGCCCCCCACAGCCCCGGCTCTCCGCCGGCCACCGGCTACCCCGAAGCCTCTTGAGGCTCCGTGAGGAGACACAGCGGCTCCACACGCCACAGACAATGCGCTCCCTCCCCGGGAGGCACTGCTCGGGCCTCTGCGAGCCTCTCAGCAGAGGAAGCTCCACAAAGGCCTGGCGAAACGTGCATCCCGGGAAAGGCCCTTGGGGAGGAGCCCCTTCCTGGGGAGACCCCACTGTATTGTCCTGAGGGCAGCCCCGGGCCCGGTTCCAGGGAGCTCGGCGCCGGCAGCGCGGCCGCCTGGGCCCGCCTCGGTGCAAAGCCGGCCGGGAGCACCGAGACAGCGCCGCCTCCGCCGCGGGCCCCCCGGTGCCGGGGAGGGGCCGCGAGCAGCTCCCCACAACCCGGGCGAGGCCGCCCCCCACCCCCATCCCCGTGAGCAGCGCGCGGGGCCCGCGGTGCCGCCGGGCTCACCTGGTGCTGCCGCCGCGGCCCAACCCCGATCGCTACGCCCCCCGCCCGCCTCGTCGGCTTTAATGGGCCCCGCCGCCTCCCGCGCTCGCTTCCGCCTCCCCGACAACTTCCGCTCACGGGGCCCTGACGTCACCGCGCGCCGGCCCCACGTGACCGCGGCAGCCCGCCCGCCATGTTAGGTCGCGGAGGCCGAGCCCTGTGACAGACACCGCTCCAGAGGCCTCATTCCAGTGATTGTCGGAAAATAAATGCTTGTGGTACCTTCGGAGCCCTCACAGAGGGGAGGGGCGGGAAGGGATCTGCCTCCCTCATGGACTTCCATCGCAGCAGGGCAGTGACCACCGCACTCTGAGCTGAGGAGGAAAGGGCCAAAAAAACCTTCATGCTTTCAGAAATAAAGGATGGGGACACACAGGCACAAATCTGTTCTTTGGTGTCTTCTAAAATGTATTGAAGAACTAGCATGAAGTCCTCCACAGTTACATTAATCTGTGAAAAAAACAAGCTTTGTTATTGGCATTAGAAATAAAGAGGCTACATTTTAGATTGTATATATTTAATGTTTATAAATTTTTACTTGCAGCTGTAATCTAAAGTGGGGTAGTAGCAACAGTGCTTGTCAGAAAAGAAGATCAAAGATGCCAGTTGAATATACATTCAGGTTGATGAACCAAGCAATTGTCAGCACCAACATCAATAGTGCAGGCAAGTAAAATGGGACCCTCTGAAGTCTCTGGACCTTAATCCATGGGGTAACAACTATCCTGGTGGTGTTACAAGTGAAATCCCTATTTTCTACTCTGTGTTGAGAGCTAGCTCATTTTATTACTCAGCAATTACTTGAATATTATTATTCATCCAAGTCATGTGACTGCTGTGAGTTTAGTTAGCTTGTGAACTCAGGAAAGCAACCATGGGGGGAAAAAGTGTTTTTAAAGCTAATGAAAGATAATAGAGGACGGAGGCTACTTCCAGCAATATTAAAAAGAAAATCACACAATCACAGACTTGTTGGGGTTGAAAGAGACCTCTGGAGATCATCCAGCCCAGCCCCCCTGTAAAGACAGGGTCACCCAGAGCAGGTGACACAGGAACACATCCAGGTGATGCTTGAATATCTCCCAAGACTCCATTCCCTCCCTGGGCAGCTGTTCCAGGACTCTGCCACCCTCAAGGTAAAGGAATTCTTCCTCATGTTGAGGTGGAATTTCTTGTGTTTTGGTTTATGGCCTTTGCTTCTCGTCCTGTAGCTGGGCACCACCAAAAAGAGTCTGGCACCATCCTCTTGGCACCTTTCAGATATTTGTATGGATTACAGATCCCCTCTCAGTCTTCTCCAGACTACACAGGCCCAGCTGCCACAGTCTCTCCTCATAACAGAGATGCTCTAGACTCCAGAGAAGGGAACTTTTAGCAACAATTTATTAGTGCTTTTAGGGTGCCCCATTAGATGCAAAGAGCTGCAGAAAAACCTGGTACCAGTTAAAATGCAGACTGGAAAAAGAGGAAAAGCCCTCAGCACATCAGCAGCTGGTTGAGCAGAGCACTGGCTTGTCCCAGTCCATTGCCTTTAACAGGAGACCCACATGCTGGGCTGTTACGGGCAGACATTAACGGTAAATTACTGGCTGTTCCTCAGCTTTCTTTTCCTAAAAGTTTCCTTTTTAATTTCTTTTTTTACATCATATGAGAAGCAAACAAAAACTGCGAGTAAAATTTCCTCTTCCACTGCAGAGCAATCCTGGCACCACCTATTACAGACCTTTGTTATGCAGAACTTCACAAAAAGTGTCTTTGCCACTTGCTCTTGACCAAGAGATGCTTTCTGATCCTCGGTGGGAACACAGCATTTTCTTAATCTGATAAGGTAAGATCCTGCTTGCCTCAAAGAACATAGAGATCCTGGTACTCTGGAGGACCAGTGGCAGCAGACAGGTCCCTGCTGTCCAGGATGGGAGCTACATTCATAGTGGCAGAGTGAAAGTAGAAGGATGGTGGTAACCAGCTGGTAAATGGAAGTATTGAGCTATGGCTCTTGACACACCCCCCGCCTCCCCTCCCCATCAAAATAAACACGTACCCTGGGGGACACCAGAGTGTGCTGCAGTGAGCAGCCCAGCACACTGAGTTTTAGCAGCTTGTGAAAGGAAATTATAAAATGTCAAAACCCTAATGAATGTCCATAAATATGCATCAGTTTGAAACCAAATGCCAATCGTTCCCAATCACGAACTGCTCTGAAGAAATCCATTCTCTATCCTTGAGGGGCATTCACAAAGCTGAGTGGATCTCTGAGGTTACAGGAACAGGTCTTTAGAAATTTACTGGTGCAGAAACCTCAACCTATTTCATGCACTCGTTCCTCTAAACCAGGAAGTGAGAATGTCTCCTGCTTTGATTTTCTTCCTTTTGTGTCATCTAATCTCTATTTACTAATCTTCCTGATCCAATTAGAGACAATAAAACATTTTATGTCTTACACCACCTCTTTCCTTCTATCCTTGGACTGAAAGAGCCCCTCCCTTTCCCTTCTCATTCATGAGATGACAGAGTGAACAGCGATACAAAAACACGTGCAGAGAGGCCCAGGGAGGACATCGCCTCAGCTGTGGCACCTACAGACCCTGACATGAGCTGAGAGAATCTGAGATTCCCCATAGTGTTTAATGTATTAACCCCACCCCTGGCCATTAAAAGCTTGGGGAGAGTCTCCTCATTCCCCTGATATTTATTCAGCATGTTTCAGCTCTTCAGAGTCCTGCAGTCCCTCCTCCTCATTGCTGGGAACAGCCCTGGAACCCTTCTTTGCCTCTGTGTCTAGAAAGATGTACCACTGGCCCACAGTGGCTGTGCCTCAGTGAAAACTGACTGTCTAGAGCTTCCTCTGTGTAGCTGTCCTCTCTCAGCTGGCTGTGCAATGCTTTCCTTGTCAGCTTTGGCCTTCGAGACCAGCTTCCTCAAATTAGCATTATAATGATATAACATATGAAAATTTAAAAAGGGAACTAAAATGCTGTAAACACACAAAATGTTGCTTTGGTACTCCAATCTTTGTCATGCTTTGATTAATCTTGTCTAAAGCAGACTCCTGCTTCTGCAGGCATTTTGTTCATTAGAAATCTGCTGTTGCATGATCACCTATACATTTCCACTGGCAAGAGCACAGACCCAGTCTTTTGCCTGCCCTATCCCCTAATCCCTGCCCGCAGTACAAATCCTGCTCTGGTAATCTACTAATGCTTCCACCTTTGCAATCCTCTGATAGTTTAATTCATAGAGCAAGCATCATATGAAAACAAAAAGGTAGCTCTGGACAAGATTTGATCACCAGATACCAACTATAGGAAGCAACTGCAGTCACTTTATCTCATGGCAGATCTCCAATTTGTGGTGCAGAGGACATTGAACACAGTGCAGGGATTACGTCTGTGCTCACTGATAAAATGCATCTGCTGGAGGATGAACATCTTAAAGACAAAGCACTGATACAGGGTCTAAATGCAGCCACTGAAGCCTGAGCCCCACAGGGAGGGTGGGGCCAGCCTGCAGTGATGCAAAGCCAGCTTGTGCCAAGTCCCCTCACACTAGACACAAGAGATACATAAAATAAATGGCTTTGGACTCTTTTGACAGTTTCCCCCTGTCCAATAGCAACAGCCACAAGATCACTACAGAGTTGTCATCTCTTTGATACTGAGAGGTGGCAATGCTGGCATGTTCTCTTAGATGCCAGCTCACTCCCTGAGATGAGAAGGTCCAAACACCTACTCTGCCTTTGAGTCAGCCTCCTGCAGAGACTGTGGACAACATGCTGATCACAGGGGATATCCTTAGACAAGTATTTATGTTGGCCCTGGCAAGACAGGCAGGGAGAAACAACCCCATGCTGCTGGTCATGATGAAAGGTGGGCACAAACGGCTTTGTGCTTACTGTAGTTATCTGGGCCTAGACTGGTGGAAACGAAACCAAAGCCCATGGAAAAGTCAAGTGTCAGAGGGGAAGAGACTTTGTGCTCGGGGCCAGAGAGGCATCCACATCCTATTTATAACCATAAACCCATGAGGCTGTCACACAATAGTGACAATCACCTGAGCTTCCTGCAAGTCCCCCAGCTACCTGCCTCCCCAGCTACAGAGGTTCTCCAACACTACTACCACCTTCCCAATTTTACAGCCAGTCCTAAATACCAGATAATTATTTTTTTACAGCTGTGTTGGGAGGTATGCCAGGCAATTGCATATGATTGTTCTCATACTCAATTGGAGAAGAAGATCCAGAGAGTGAAGTAACTTCCCTGAGGCCAGAGTGAGTCAGTTACTTTGTCAGATCCGTGTCCCTCTAAACATAGACATTTCTGAAAGGCTTTTAAAACCATAGGAATGGTATAAAAATAGGTACAGAGAGAGATGAACAGCCAGCAAGAACTGCACTTTGCAGAACTGGCCTTCCTTCAGGGATCAAGGTTTTGTATGAGGAGTGTGTTACCAAAGCAGCAGGTTCTCTGAGCTGTGACTTACCAAGCACTGAAGCCCTCACAGTGAAGATCTGGTGAGCCTGAGAGCTCTCAGCTCACGCCACTAGTGGCTTTTAAACCATGAGGGCAGGCAGGACAGGCCAATGGCTGGCAGGACCTGGAACACTTTGCAGGACCCACAGTTGGTGTCACTGCTCTTCTCTGCATGGTTGTGTGATGGGGTGGACCAGCCACGTGAGCTCTGCATCCAGGCGTTTTGTGGCAAAGGTGGCCATGTCATGCTGTTGTTGCACCCAGAATGTGTCATGGGACAGGAGCCTGGTGCCACATGACCTCTGTGAGTGGGACACTTTGTGGGACAGGTGACTTGCATGTTGCTTCTTCCTTAGCAGTGAGTCAGTGCCAAAAGGTGTCCCAAAGACAGCTCTCTGTAGGTAGGAAAGGTAGGAACCAAACTGGCTGCAATGCAGCACACTCCCTGGGGTCTGCAGGTCCATCCTGGATCCTAAGACAGGGGTTGTCTGCAGAGGCTGAAGAAGTTCCTCTAGGACCCTCCATGGGAAGGACACAGACATGTCCCACAGCAGGATTCCCACCTCAAACGCCAGCCACCTCTCCGCAAGCACAGGGTGCTGCAGGTTAGCTTCAGATCTATCTGCTTCAACTCTTTTCAAGAGACAGATTTTCGCAATGCCCTCTTGTCTGCTCTAAAAGGAGAAGCAAATCCTGTATCAATGGTAACCACAAGAAGCTGGTGTAATTTGAGTGCATGTTTTCAAAGACTGTGACAAAGATACTCAGCCTTGAAGGATAAGGGTGTGTGGGCAGTGAGGTTTGCTTTGCTTTTATCTTGGACAACACTTTTCAATGCCTAGTACCTCAGCAGCTGCATTTCTGACCCCAGGGAATTATGACTCACTGTTTGCAAATCTCTGAGCCACCAAATTGAAGGTATGCCTTGCAAAGCACGATCCTAAACTGAAATGCTTATAAGTGGGTGTTACAGCTCTAGTTATTCTGTTCCAGCACTCAGGGCTGGCTCCATATCACTGCCTAAATTTCTGGCAAATAGAAATCAGCACCTCTTACTTTGTTTAGATAAACAGGATCTTTCTGGCTTTGTCTTCTTCAGTGATGTTCTCAACCAACCTGTGAGCAATGAGGTTGCAGAAGATGCATTATCCCACCTAACCCAGCACAATGCCAGCCCGAGGAACATCTGTTCTGCCCCTAAGGCTGTCTTTTAGCTGCTTTCTGGGTGACCTGTGTGGGGTTAAGTGAGCCACTGACTGCCATCCTTTCTGTTGGAGTGGATCAGTTTGCTGACTCAGGGAAAAACAACACAAATGTCTTATCAAACATTTCTTAGCAGGCACGCAGGAGAGCTATGTGTGAGGAGCTCAAGGCCTTCAGAGAAATTAATAAGAACAAATGATCAAAAGTTCCTCACATTTCTTTTTTCCTTGATCATTGATGTTTTTCTTATCAGGAAAGTGACTGCATACACTGCTGCAGACCAATGCTGTTCACAAGGGGTAATGCTCCCTCTCTTTGGGAGACTTGTGATGGGAAGGAATGACCACCATCCATCTGGCAGGGCATGATGAGTTGTCTCTTGGGAAGAGGCCATGCTGACCGCCACATCTGTACATGCCAGGATCCATGAACAGCTAAGCTTGGGTCAGAAGTTTTGATTCAGGCAGGCAGGGGCTCATGGGCGCCTTTGCTGGAGAAATGTAAATCCCAGCTGGCACTTCACAGAGCATGATCCAGGAAGGTCCCTGCCAACGGATTCAAAAATTTAGTAACCTGGTGTGAAATCTGCATAATTTCACTGCTTGAACTCAGGGCTCCTGGAGGGAGCAAAAGAGCTGCCAATCTGTAAATGACCCCCTCTTGTTTGCTGTCAGTGGGATCCTCAACTTCCTGCTGTGTGTGGCAGATCCTGCAAAACTGAAGCTTTAAATTCCAGGTTTAAACTCTATGTGAATAACAGGCTTCTAATAGATACACCAGCATGTGCTTCCCTTACCAAAAACAAGATGAGAAAGAGGAATTGCTCCATGGCAACTCCCTTATTGTGCGGAGTGGCCCGTGACAATTCCTTGCCGACTTCATTGCCACTGAGGACAGTATCATGGACCACAAAACTGGACTGTTCTCAGGTGGGTCCTGGCACCACATTTGCCAGACCTTAAAGGGTTAGAAGGAAAAATGCAACAGTACTTATCAGAGAGACGGGCACTAAATCCCACGGCGGCCCCGTGGCACCCAGGCACTGCATCACTGCATAGCCTTTCCCTCACCTTCCGTCCTTCACCACGGGGACAAATCACCTCGTGTAGTGACCCCAGCAGAGGCACTGCACGCCCCAGAGCCTGGCAGGCAGCGGGAAGGCACAATAAACCTTCAGATCCCTGCAGCTCCGGGCGGCTGTTGCCGGTCACAAACAGGCAGACCGAGGGCTGCAGCCGCGATCCTGCGGAGGCAGCTGGGCCGTGCCCGGCACTGATTGTTGTGGTTACCGAGGTGAGGCTGCAGCCATCGGGCGGTGCAGCCCCCGCCGGGCGGGGCCGGGGGGCGGAACCAAGGGCGGAGCCAATGAGCGAGCCCCGCCCCGCCGCGCCTCCGCCGGCCCCGCCCCTCCGGCGTGCCGCGCGCGCCCCCTGGCGGCGACACGCGGACATGGCGGGGGCGGCTGCGGGGACATGGCCGAGGGGACATGGCCGAGGGGACATGGCCAGGGGGCAGGTGAAGATTTTTGTCACCCCCCTCACAGCTGGGAACCGGCTCCATCGCGCAGTCTGGACGGGGAAGAAGTGTCACTGCTGCCTGTAGCTGCCGACCAGGACCCCAGCGCGCCCAGCCCAGGTCAGGGGTCTCAGCACCAGCCTCTCAGGTGCTCCTACCTTGATTCTTTCAATGTATTTATCTCTGTGATTTCAGCCAAACGCGGGTGCTGTTGCCTCCATCACTGGCCCTGGGAGGTTGCAGCCCTGGGGCAAACAAGCAGATGGAGAGGTGTAATTTTGTGTCAGGCTGTGCAAGGATTTGCTCATCTGCAGCACAAGGGTGAGATGAAGCTGGCAGGAGCCAGCAGGTGTCCCCTCTGCCCATAGCTGGGACTCCCAGCCTCCTCCCCTGGAGCCTGGCAGGACAGCAGGTTCCGTGCCTCCTTGGTTCTCAGTGACAGGCAGCATCTGTCTTTTACAAGGATATGCACTTTTGCCCTACTCTCTCCTCTTCTGGCTTTGCAGGTGCCAGTCCACCAAAGGCATTTTCAAGCTGTGGGTGTACCCAGGTCCTATGTGTACTGTGAAGTACTTGAGTGGCGGCCCTGATCACACCTCCATTTTAAAAATATAGTTAAAACAACACTGTTCCCTCTATCCAAAACATGCTCTGATCCTGTGACAAAATCCAGACCACCCAGCCCAAAGCAGCTCTCCTTGTGTGGACGACATACCTTACTCTGGTTTTGCATTTTAACTGTACACATATAGCAGATTTTTTTCATTCACAGCCTGCCAGTGCCTGCTTATGGCTATTTCAGTTACATTTTTAGTAAGCTTTAAGAAGAGTTAAAAGTACTTTTTAAAGTGATGAAGTATCCTCTTTTCCACAATTTTTTTTCTCCTTATTTCAACAACACTCATCATACAGTGGTCTCACCCCTTGCAGGACTCACGTATGGTCTCCCATACTCTTCCAGGAGGTTTTCCCTGTGTGTTTCCCAATTCTTCATACAATTGCTGTGCACAGGCAGGTTCTATTCATTATTTTTTCCTGAGTCGTGTGTTCTGACAAGGAGAGAAAAACAGATTTTTTTTTAAGACCAGGAAAAAATAAAGAAAGGTGAACATTATAAGGAGTGGGGAGGGAGGGGCTACTGCAGAAAACTAAATTAACTTGAAAAAATCCAGAGAAGCAGCCTCTGGACAGACAGTGCCCCACCACCACAGTTTCTCTGCAAAGACAGGATGTGTTTCCAGAGTAGCTGAACAAAGAGTAGGAGCCAAACTCCAACCAGTCCCCTAAGACCACCATTCCAAGGAAATCACAGGCAAACTCCAAATAAGAATAATGTTATGTTTTGCTTGGCAGAGGCTCAGTGTGAGTTGTGCTGACGAGCTAAAAAAGGAGGTTGTAAAAATAACTGGAAGACTGTTGTTGTTCTTTTTCTCCAGCTGCTTTTTGAGGGCCTTAGGAAGGCTAAGAAAGCTCTGCCATCACTCAGCCACCTTATACCTGTGCTCTCATGGCTGGCAACTGCAACACCTTGCTCAGGACTGAATAAAGAGAGAGAAATGCCCTCTGCCTCCCACTGGCAGCCAGAAGGCTGATTTTACATACACAGGGTTAAACGATGAAACACCAAGAAAATCTGAAGTTGGGGGAGGGGGTTCAGGATTACTGACAGATTTGTATTAAAATCTTCAAGGTGTTGCCAGGTTGAGTTCTGCTACACATGCACAGCCCTGTTTACTTTCTCTTGCCCCTGACCTGGGCTCCTCAGAGAGTAACACATTGTATCATGGTCCCTGCATATTCCTGGTGCAAGCTCCCCACTGGTATGAGGATCCACCAGAATAAATCCTGTTCCCTGCTGCTACAGGCTTCAGTGTGCTTCTGTGGTCACAGCCAACCCACTCCTTCTAGAAAATAACTTCTCCTTCCCTCCTTGGGAACAAATTGCTCTGACAGATGACACAGCTCTGAGTTTGGCATCAGCCCTGTAAAAACAGAGGAACGCAGGGCTTTTCCTGGGGTGTGGTTCTTTTCATGGCCTATCCAGCCAGAGGCATTTATTAGACCACGATGGTCCTTCAGCCCTGGCAGATGGCTGGGCTGGCACCGGCTCCATCCTGGCTGTTCCCCTCCCACTGCTCTGAGGCCCTGACGGTGACACGCTCTCTCCACAGCACACAGGGAGCTGGGGCACTCTGCCAGTGCCTGGATGGCAGCAGGGTCTGGTAACCTCTCTCATGCTGTTTCCTGACCTGCAGCTCTCTTATTACTTCTGGAGGGGGACATTCCTTGCAATGAGAGAACAAAAGAAATAAAGAGAGAAAAAGCAGTTATGAACTCCTGTCTCTCTCTGTTACTTGGCACCAAGCCTGGGTAGCTGGATATGCACACAGGCACTGCACCCTGTCCTTGATGAACAACAGCCTGCAAGCTGTCCCTGAGCTGTCCCTGGAGCTCTTCCTGGAGCTGTCCCAGCCACCATCACACCCAGCCAGGGGCCACGAGCAGCTGTGACTGAGCCCATGCATGAAGAACAGCCTGGCATTGCTCACAGGGTAGCGGCAAGAGGGGCCTGCAGAGCCAAACTCAACCTTGAACAAGTCCAAAGGCAGCATCTTTTCAACCCAAAGACAAATTTAGCCTATGTCCTAGGGCTGAAGTCTTGAAACAGATGATACACAGGCTTAGCATGAGTCAGTTATCAGAATTAGAAACGGATCCAAGCACAGGTTTAGTGTACAACAGTTTGGTTCAGAGGTCGGCAGGGTCTGGGATGGGTCACATATTGAAACTGGCATTCAACAGCAGGGTCAAATCCAGCCTCTGGGATGAACCCATTGGAGAGCAACTTTTGGCCCAAGATATAACAACTGAAGCCCAATTATTTCCAGACATAAGGGACATATGCATTTACTTCATTCCCTCCTTTTACCAGGAGAAATTGCCCTAAGGGAGAGGGGGAAATAAGAGCTGGAACTGCATGTGTTATTAAAGAGGCCGACTGGAATTCATTTATTCTGTGTGACACATAGAAGGACAGTGACAGCCATTCCTAGCAGAGGAACTTGCAAACCCAGCCTGGACAACTGGAGGGAGTCCCCAGATGCAGCACTGCTGGCCAGCCTTTAATTAGAGGCAGCTGTTCTGCTCAGCCCCTCATGTTTCATGGTTGCTTCCCCTGAATATGCCTACCCAGTTCTAGGCCCCAAAACCCAGCTCTTTGGAGAAGGCCAAGATAAACAGGCTTTTCCTGGAGAGCAGAGGGACCCGGAACATTTCCCTGGCTGGAAACATGAGGCTGAGGAGGTGGAACCCACCCCTGCAGGCATCTCCTGCTGTGCTACTGGAAGAGAACACCACTGTCACCCGAAACACAGCGACAAAATTACCTGCTTGTGTTAGGATATACTTAGAGGGCGAGTTGCCAAGTTCACAGGGCTGCTGCCTACATAAATCAAAGGGAAATTGAAGTTATTTGCCAAGAAAATTGCCATGATAGGAATTTGGGGGGCGGGGGGTGGTAAGGGAAGAAAAGGAAGACTAGCTGAGAAATTATGCTGTTTTGAATATAGCACACTAGGAGACATCCCATTCTATTTAGCCTTTGCCAAGGGGCTATTTGACTCCGTATCCAAACACGTAATTTAGGAAATCCTCTTCCGATACTTGGCAATCTCAGGCCAAATCAAAGAATTATCTCTGTGACTCGTATTAGGATCTTAAAGAAAGATTGAGTCCTGGATCACATTATCCAAACATGAAAGGTCTGTTGTTCCCATAGGGCTCACAGGCAAAAGCCCTGCTCTGGCAATCACAGCAGACAACATCCGTTCCTTGCTTTTATCTGCCTTAGATGTTTGGGAATAAAGTGTCAATCACCTCTTCCCCGGACATGTGTTAAACCACTAATATTTTCCTTTCCTCAGCTGCCTTAAGTCAGAGCAGGGCTGGTTACCATGCCTTGGCTACCTGCAGCACTTCTACTCTGGCATCACCTAGCTGTCAATTATCTGTGTTTTTTTAGCAGTGTTATATAGATGGGTGATGTGGTGATTTGCTCTGGCAAATGACGAATGGTTATTATGTGTGCTAAAAGTTGATAAGGTTTAAAGATCTTTTGATGTGTAACTGTTGTTGTAGGTTGTTTTTGGACCCTTTTTTGTTCTCCATTTAATCCTCTCTTCTCCCATCTTGCATTGTTGGTACCAGACAACCCTGGCTGTCAGAGACATTTGGGGGAGGGCGTGTACACGTGTCCCTTGCATGAGGCAGCGGGAATGGGGGAAGCTGTCCCTGGGGGAACTTGGCATGACAACACCTCACCTCCAGTCAAGCTGCAAGAAGGTCCCCACCAATGGAGGGTAAAAAGAGTTAACTAGCATACTTTGGGAAGGGCTAGGTGTATATATATAAGGAAAATATTGGAATATGTATACTTATAAATATGTATTCGGCTGATGCAACATCAGGGGTATAAACGGTGGAGCCGCCATTTTGTGGGTGACCCTCTGGTGGTCGGCCACGTTTCCAACACTGCCCCTTTTTGCTTTGTTAATTTTTTTATTAGTTCTCAATAAAACTTTTATAACTCATTTCTGCTTGGGGTCTGAGTCATTTACAATAGCAGAAAATTTGGGTTCATCTTAAACTCTATTTATGTTGAACCTCACCTTCCAGAGCAATGTGTGCCAGGCCAGCAAGATGAGCTGTCCCAATTTGAGGTTCATTAATTCAGCAGCATAATCAAAAGCACCAAAGTTCACCCCTTTGCAGTGCCCAGTGCTGCATCCCAGTGCCATCCTATGTCCAACACTTCCCCAAGGATTGACATCTCTGGCCCCTGGAAGCCCTGGAAAGAACAGGCTACTGCTAAAATCATAGAGAAACAGAGCTGCTTTGTGTCGTGGCAGGAGAGGAGGCTGAGTAGCACCTGAAAGCCCTGAGCATCCTACAATATTTGTTATAGTTTCTCCCTTTTTTGGGGCAGAAAAAGAAGTGGGAAAGCCCACCACGGCCAAAGCAGCGTTTGACCGGCCCCGAGGCCTGCCCGGGCCTGAGAGTTCAGCAAGGCCACGGGCCAAGCACCCCGCGGGAACACCCAAGCTCGCCGACAGAGCCGGGCCGCCAGGAAGCGCCGGAACTGCGCGAAGCCGAGACTACACCCGGGACTCTGGAAGAGCCCGCCCAGCTTCTCTCCTCAGGCACCGAAGAATGTGGGGAGGAGGGGGGCCGGGCCTCCAGCACATCTGGGCGCCGCCATCGCGAGCCTCCTCCTCCACTGGGCGCCGCCATCTTGTGCCGTGCCCGTACAGCGCGTGCGCCGCCATCTTCTGCCCTCCCCGCGCGGTGTGCCGGCCATGGCGGGGCTGCTCTGCCACCTCCTGCTCCTCTGTCTGGCGGCCGCCGGGGCCAACTCCGATCTAGTGCTGGAGGAGGTGCGGCGCTCGCTGGACCTCAGCACGCACCTGGCCAAGATCTCGGCCGAGCTCAGCCTCGGCAACGCGCCGGGCGGCGCGGCCGCCTCCACCTTCCTGCTGGCGCTGGAGCCCGGGCTGGAGCCCCGCCTGGCCCACCTGGGCGTGCAGGTGAGCGTGGGGAGCAGGCACCGAGCCCCGCCTGGCCCACCTGGGCGTGCAGGTGAGCGCGGGCAGCAGGCACCGAGCGCCGCGCCCGGCCCCGCGCCTGAAGGGACACGTCGGCACTGCCAGGCCCTCAGCGCCGCTCCCGGATCCCGCAGCCGGCCGGGAGCGGGCGGTGTGTGTCGCGGGCTGAGGGCGGAGCTGGGAGGCGATGAGGGGGCGATTCACGCCGTCACGGCTGGGCGGGGGTCGCCGCCAGCACGGTCGGAGCAGCGCTGGTAGCCCCAGGCAGCGCCGGGATGGGGCGCCCGGCCCTTACCCACAGCAAGGTCGGAGGAGCAGTAGGACAATACTGATTGCTAGCCCCAGAAGCATTGTCACTTTAGATAAACTCTACGTACAGCAGAGAGAGGTACATACAGTGGCCTATAGTATACCTTTATAGAGTTCTGTGGTGTACCTCAGTTGGTCAAGCTATAGTCCCCGTGGCCTGCTCACTCCCTAGTCACAAAGAGAAATCACAAAAGGACTTGATCAGTATTCTCATTTGTGCAAGTTATGGTGACTGTGCTGGCTTGGGAACCAGGCTGAAGGAACATAGGTATATGAGACTTACCAGAAACCTCCAGTATCTATTTTTGCATACTGACCACGCTGCAATTTGTATTTGTGAACAACATTATGAAAAGGCCTTTTCAATTTTTTTAATTTATACATTAGTTATATATAAGCTTGTACTTTCTAGGGGACATCCCTCCTAAAACCTCCTTACAGGGACTGTACAGGCTTTGCCCTTGATGTGTTAAGTCTTTTAAATAGCAGCACACTGATCCCATATGTTCTTTGGGAATAGGTGAAGGGTGAGGAAGAGGAAGAGAACACCTTGGAAGTGAAAGAGACTAAAGTTAAGGGCAAAAGGTGAGTATCTCACTCTAAGGTCAGTACCTAGAGTTGTGTATGGGGGGCTCATAATTGTCCTCACAGTGAAGCAGAGATACTACCCCAGTTCTATGTACTTAGAGATCACGAGTTCTTTCTTCCTCAGCCGTGCTCAGTCTCTTGTACTCAGTGCCTTGAGTAATGCCCTGGCCCCTTGGGACACCAGGTGAGAGAAGCATTTGGGCATGCTCTTACTCATTACTCCATTTTGAGCTCTCAGACGGTTGCCAGTGGTGACTACAGAGTTTAGTGCCCCGTGGCTGTGTATAGAGTACTACAGAGTGCTGGGTACTATGGCCCAGTACAGGCTCTTCCTGCTGCCAGGAGAGAGGGTGCTGCTGTTTGCATCAGGCTCTGTACTGCCAAGCTTGGAATATTATGTAGGTGCTGCAGGCACCATGAGAGGCGAGCAGTGCCTGTAAAGTGGCTCAAAAGCACAGTGCAGCTGGGTTTGGAGAGTACAGTAGCTGTGGAGTTAAGTTGCCAGGGTAGACCTTAGCTTCTGACATGGCTGGATGTCTCATGTGATCCTCCCCTTGGGCCACCAGGCATGATATGAAATATGTTTGCTTCTAGCATCACCTTGGTTTGTCCAGTGCATCTCTACAGGTTTGGTGGAGTCTTATTCCATTCTGTAGAACCTCAGTCCAAAACCTTGCTCCCATTCTGGCCATTCCTCAATTTCAGATCCTGTGTGCAAAAATATGAGAACAAACAGACCTTGTGGGAACAGGTGTTTAAGATGTTTGTGATTTGTCTTCTGGACTTGTGGTTATGCTTCCTTTGATGCAGATCATTCCTGTCATCTGGAGAAGAATGGAAAAACTCTTGCTGAAGCTTTATAAATGCAGGATTGGGGGGGGGGGGGTGTCACCATTCTTGTTCTAAAAAGGGAACTAGGTTTTTTTGTGAAGCAAAACTGTAACTGTGCCTGGACATAATGCAGCCTGTGCTGCTTCCCCAGCACAGTAACCTCACTTGCTGGGACAAGACTTCTCCATGTCTTGGAGGAGCAAGTAAAATACCTGCCCAAACATTACACACATGATACACGGTCGCCTGTCTACAGGGGATGTTGCAGTGGGTGGATCTGAATGCTCTCTCAAGGGAGATCCCACATGACTTACCTGTTCTTCTCCCTTCCAGTGGGAAATTCTTCTCAGTGAAGCTGCCGTCTCCTTTGGCCCCAGGAGCCAAGGTCCGTGTCTCTGTTGAAATGGTTTTCACACACGTCTTGCAGCCCTATCCCACCCACATCACCCAAAGTGAGAAGCAGTTTGTGGTCTTTGAAGGAAATCACTATTTTTACTCACCTTACATCACCAAGACCCAAACAACCCGTGTCAAACTGGCCTCCAGGAACGTGGAGAGTTACACCAAGCTGGGCAACCCTTCCCGCACTGAGGACACGATTGAGTACGGCCCCTTCAAGGACATCCCTCCATACAGCCAGGTACATTTCTGTGCAAAGGGATTGTGGCTGTGCAGAGAGCATCTTCCGGACATGGAAGATGTGTCTCAGATGCTGGAGAGTAGGAAGCAGAGGCTTTCACATAGAATTCACAGGTCAGCCATGAGTTAGCCTGTGTGCAGGCCAGGAACATGCATCTGCCAGGAAGGGTTTTCTGTGGCACATGGATCATTGTGAGGGAAGCTTGCTACTTACTTTAGGTCTGACAGTTTTATCTTTTTTTTCCTTCGTTAGGACACTCTGAAGGTGCACTATGAGAATAACAGCCCATTCCTGACCATCACCAGCATGACACGAGTCATTGAGGTGTCTCACTGGGGTAACATTGCAGTTGAAGAGACGGTTGATTTAAAGCACACAGGAGCAGTGCTGAAAGGGCCTTTCTCCAGATATGACTACCAGAGACAGCCAGACAGTGGGATCTCTTCTGTCAAGTCTTTTAAGGTTGTCATCTTCCATGTATATTTTTTATAACTGTGGCTTCCCCCTTTCTTAGATCCCCAGAGGGAAAAGAAAATGTAGTTGTCCTTTGCCTTTTGTTTGGTAACCATACTCCAGTAATAAAGGAATATTAAAACTCTGGGTAGAAATAGCTTTTGGAAGCAGCATTAGGGGGTTATACACTTTATTCCATTTGCTGATCCAACAGATGGCACATACCAGGGCAGGTAGTGTTTCTCCACACTCCCACCCTTCAATCTCAGGCTCCCTCTTAAGTCCCTTACCGCTGTACTGAGGTCTTTGCTTTGGGTTTTCCATTGTGCAAGGGCCATTCATTCTGTCCCCACCCCCTTATTTTCAGAGTTGCCTCTGTCATATCCTGCTCATGTTGAACAGCATTAATTGGAAACTCACCCATTCATTCCTTGCTCACAAAGCACTCAACAAGAATTAAAGCTGTGGCTCTGCTAGCCAGATATAAAAACTATGTGTTCTCATCTGAACCAAAACCTTTCTCACTGCTTGTAGCCTCCAGGATTGATTGTTGTAATTCTCTAGGGTGGTGCAGCCAAACAGAAATCTCACTTTGCTGTGTGTAAAGCCAGCAAGCCTAGTCAGCTAGGGCAGCAAGTTGGAGTGAAAAGGGAATTGCTGTCCTGGTGGGCATGATGAGATCTCTTGCTGTCTGGGGTGTTTGAAACTCAGCTGGAGAAAGCACATTCATTTGTAGGCCAAGTGATTTTAGTGCTGGTAGCCACTTGTGGGATTGCTTATAATAGCACAATTTTACCACTCAGTGCAACTGAATGGCCATTTTTCATGTCTCATGTGGGAGCAGTTTCTCAGTGCTTACCAGCCTGTATTGGTTTTGCCAGTTTCCCTGGAAGTAGCTCCCCTCTGATGCACTCTCTCCTTACAGACCATTCTCCCAGCTGCTGCTCAGGACGTCTATTACAGAGATGAAATTGGGAACATCTCCACCAGCCACCTTCTTGTCCTGGATGACTCTGTGGAGATGGAGATCCGTCCCCGATTCCCACTTTTTGGGGGCTGGAAAACCCATTACATCATTGGCTATAACCTGCCAAGCTACGAATACCTCTACAATCTTGGTGAGTGGCTGAGAGGAAGGGAATAAAAAACATCCTCCTGTGTGTTTAAAGGTAGTTGCTGTACAGAAAATAATTGAAAGCTCTGGTACACGGGACCTTAGCAACAGCAGTTGCCAGCTATTTTTTCTAGAATATGCAAATCCACCTTTTTTGTGCTTCCTTCAGGTATTTGTAGACATCTGATTAAAATATATCTGAGTGAGGTGGTGCCCCCTGCTGCACAATTATCCATGCAAATTCTGCTCCTGCCCATGGAAGCTGAGCTTCAAGGCTGTCCCTTGTCCTCTAAGGAACTGTAACCACTCTCTGCTCTGCACTCTTAGGTGATCAGTATGCCCTGAAGATGAGGTTTGTTGACCACGTGTTTGATGAGCAAGTTACAGACTCTCTGACTGTCAAGATTGTCTTGCCAGAAGGAGCCAAGTAAGTGTGATTCCTCCTGGCTTGCTACTGTAGGCAGTGCTGTGTTGGTGGCAATTCTTCAGTCTGCTCTGATGGCCTGGGAACAGCGAACCAAAACCATGACTCTGCATATGGAAGAGATCTTGGAACACAGCTTTGTTTCATTGTAGAGCATTATTTAAACTGCATAATTTACCTTGTGCTAGAGGCTACAATTGCCCAGACAAGTCCTGGGTTACATCCTCTCAAACACCATGGGGTCATATGAGACTGTCTGGTTTTATTCACAGGAATATCCATGTGGACAGCCCCTATGAAATCAATCGTGCCTCAGATGAGCTTCACTACACATACCTGGACACTTTTGGACGTCCTGTTATTGTGGCACACAAGAGCAACCTGGTGGAGCAGCACATCCAGGACATTGTGGTGAGCGTGACCTCTGAGCAGTTGTGCCTCCTCTGAATTCAGCAGCTCAGTCAAAACACCTAAGTAAACACTTGCTGGACTGCTTGGGTGGTTCTGCCACTGCCTGAGGCGTTAACCCTGCAGTAACATGGGGCACTGCTCAGTGTTTGAAACTTCTCTTGTAGGTTCATTACACCTTCAACAAAATCCTGATGCTGCAAGAGCCTCTCTTGGTGGTTGGAGCCTTTTACATCTTGTTCTTCACTGTGATTGTCTATGTGAGGCTGGATTTCTCCATCACCAAGGTCTGTATGATGAAGAGCCCTGTGGGAATACAAGCAGTTTTCTCAGCTGCCAAATGGTGATTTTCGTACTAGTAATTCTCACTGAATGTTCCCACCATTCCAATATTTCACTGGTTGTTTCAAGTCCTGTTTTTGTTCAGCCTGAGCACTGGTACTCCTCTAGGGCTGGTCTAGTGCCATAAAGCTAACTGTAGTTTTGCTTGCTGCATAAAAAGGAATCCCCCTGAGAAGAAGGGATGTCTGCAGTTCTCCGTCTGCAGTGTTTTCACTGTTAAACTATTTGTTGGGCTGGACCAAGTGCTGAAATATGCTTCCCCTAAATCAGCAGTTGCACCATTGACATAATTACTGTCAGTTGACTTAATTGCAAAGGGAAGAGTTTGAGTAACAGTCCTGTGGCAGATTGCAGGCATGGCTTGATGCAGGTCAAAGATACAACTGGTTTGATCTTCTCTCCTGTCCTCTTGCAGGATCCAGCTGCTGAAGCCAGGATGAAGGTTGCCTGCATCACAGAGCAGGTGCTTACTCTGGTGAACAAGAGGCTTGGGCTGTACCGTCACTTTGATGAAGCAGTGAATAAATACAAGCAGTCACGGGACATCTCCACCCTGAACAGTGGCAAAAAGGCTTTGGAAATGGAGCACAAGGCCCTGACAAGTGAAATAGCTTCTCTGCAGTCTAAGCTGAAGACAGAAGGCTCTGACTTATGTGATAAAGTAAGAAATTCAAATGTATAAATTTATAAGCTCTCCTGTTCTTGGCTCTGTCAAGAATTCTGCATGAATTTTAATTGGGGGTTTAGTTTCTGCAGCCAGTCTAGGTTGGGTTTTTTCATCTGAAAGTGGCTTGATCTCTGCAAGGGCGTGTGAAAAGTGTTACTTTTGCAGTAATCTCAGTTATGGAGGCATGTAAATGTTGCTGGTAAACAGCTGCTTGTGCTGTGTCTTAAGCAGCCCTTGAACCAGCTGCACTTGTACAGATTAATGCTTTGGTAACACAATCCTGATGCTTCTCATTGAGCTCATGACAGTGACACTTAAGCAAAAATGGAAACTATCAACACATTAACAGTTCTGACTCTACTACTCACACCAGTCAACCCCAAATCTTCTCCCTCATCTCTTAATTTTCTTGCACATATGCATTTGGTGCTGACAGAATTTTGGTAACATGATGCTCCTCGGGGGTGATTTGCTCTACCATGTTGAAAGCCATGGCACAATGAGTACACACCCACTATCCTTCCCTTCAATATATTTTAACACTAACCTGAAATAGCCACTTAACCCCAAGTGAGGGACACTTTAGTCTTTAAAGTCCATTTAGCCAACAGCCACCTTGGTTAATCTGTTGTTTAAAGAGTAGTTCTGTCATTGCAGACCTACCACTCACACATCATGAACATTAACTGTAGGGACACAGCTTCCATCTGTTGGAGCTGTGATTTAGCTTGAAGCCTTTAAAATCCATCATTAAATACTCTTTAACAGTCTCTTGCCAGTATGGCTGCTGGATCCTTGGACCCCCGTTTAGCCACACTCCTTAGTTACTCATTCACGGATTATTCCTCATAATATGATGGCTCAGGAGGCAACATTCAGGGATCAGAGATGTTCCTACTTAACACTGACTTCATCTTTTGCTGTGATCTGCCATCTCTTCTATTCCAGCTTCACTGTAGGGATTCTTTTGTTTTGTGTTGTCTCCTCTAATACTCCTTTGGTTTGTCACCCTGCCACAGGTAAGTGAGATTCAGAAGCTCGATGGCCAAGTAAAGGAGCTGGTGCTGAAGTCGTCGGTGGAGGCAGAGCGGCTGGTGGCAGGCAAGCTCAAGAAGGACACGTACATTGAGAACGAGAAGATGCATTCCAACAAGCGCCAGGACCTGGTCTCCAAAATCGACAACATCCTTGATGCTTTGTAACTCTGCTTTAGCAACTGTGCAGAGGGGAGAGGTATGAAGGGAGATGAGAGTGATACACTTTGAGCCAAATCTCATTCCCAGCAAAATTAGGGGAAAAGTTAATGTGGAATGTCTGAAAGTACGTTTTGTTTATACATTTTTCTATAAAGCCTGTCTGCTCAGCAGCATGTGCTGTGCAAGGGACCATGCCATCAAGTTTGGCTGGGTAATGGGATTTCTTTACCAGAGGTGAGACTCAGCCAAGTCGTGAAACAGTCTCCTGCTTTTGGTTTGCCCTGTAGAGATGTGCTCTGAGTAAACGCACACAAGGAGCCAATCTGAGCACAGACACGCTTAGGGCAAAGCTGAATGTCACAGCTCTGGAAAGAATAAAAGATACCTTTGTTCTACTTTGAAATAAAACAGTCACTGCCTTGCGTCTGCGTGTTGTGCTGGGCTGGGGGAAGGTGGAGGGGTTGGGTGGCCCCGTCCTGCCATGGCCAGGCAGTGCAGTTCTCTCTGGAACAGAGTTCAGCCCTGACCACTCCTGCCTCCTGTCAGCTGCGTGCCCTGGGGTCAGAACTCTTGCCACCTCACAAAGCCCTGACTCAGACAGGGGAGAAAGCCAAGCCCTTGTTCCCCGGGGATGTGCATGTACCTACACCCTTACAGGGAGATAAACAACAGAACCCCTCCTGCCATCGTCTTACTGTGTGCTGCATGTGACAGAAGTCCCTGCATCCCTTGTGTTGCCATGTAGATCCTTACTCACACTTAGATCCCTTGGGGGGTGTAAGCAATCCCCTGCTAATATCAGTCTCCTAAGATGTTTTCCTGTGCATCTTTGCTTCAGTTCACTGTTGAATACCCCAAATATGGCTGCAGGGACAGCAGTATGGTTCTCCCCTACTGCCTTTGCCTGGCATAGTTGTTTGGATCAAAGTCTTAGAGATCCTTATACAGAAAAAACAGAAGGGCAGAAGGGGCTGTGTGTCCCCTGTTTGCCCTGCACTGCAGGTGGTGGCAGCTGCCCGTGAGTGGGTGTGTGTGCAGGGCAGGGGTGGTAAGTGGTGTGCAGCCCTCTCCACCGAGCACCTGCAGCTTCCTGAGGGAAGCAGACTCTGCAGAGAGTCTGGAGGTTGCCTGCAGATCAGGCAAAGCACATGACTGCCCTACAGAGCGGTGGCTCACGAGGAGACTAGTGCCAAATGTGGCTGTGCTGGGGGAGGAAGGTTTGACACAGTACCCGCACTGGTACCCTGTGAGGCTTGAGGCAAACATATTCCTTGGCCAGTGCTGCCTGCAAGCTCTGTGCTTGGATATGCACAAGCAGCAGGACACTTGGCAGCCCTTTGCCAGGCTACCTGCACTGCATTCCCTCTGTCCTGGACCTACATAGCCCAGGTCTGTCACAGACACACTCGTCTCTGCTCCTTATTAGACCCTTTTATCTGAGGTAAAAGTTGTCTTCATCCTCTCCCAGGATACTTTTCTCCTTGTACAGAGAATGCACTTAGTTGGAAAGCCCTCTGCCCCAGACCACACAGCTTCCAAAGTGGTTTGTTAGTCAGGGGTGTTTTGCAGCAGGCCTGAGCCCAGGCACCTACCACATTGTCACCAGATGCCAGCTCTGTCCCATGCCCACAAATCTCACCTGGCAGCAGAGTGAGCAAGCCTAAATCCCTGCCTATCTGCTCCCTGTTCAGGTGCTATGGGGAGCCCTGAGACAGTGAATCCTGCCTGACCAGCTACAAATAGCTAAAATCAAATAAATTGTCATTAATCCATCGAGTCCGAGCACACACCATACTCGGAGTACCAGGTGCATCCAAAGCCAGACAAGGGCTGCCTGTTGCACCCAGCCAAAGCAGGTGGGTCCAGAGGATGAGGAGAGGGATCAAACTGGTGATCCCAAAGACACCCTTAACTTTCCATTTCCCCAGCAGGGGAAAAGCAGTGGCACCCTTCCCTCCCAGATACCACTTCTGCTGGCTGGACCTGCAGCTAAGACCCCCAAGGGTGCAGTGATGCCTGTTACAAAGCCCTGTGGGGTTGATAGTGCCTGTGACTTCCTATCCCAAGGGGATTTGATTAATCAGCATATACCTCAGCCCACAAAGCTACTGGGCAGCTTCGGATACTGCTTGTTAATGGAAACCACATCTGCAAAGACAGTAGCTATAAATAGGATGAAGGCAGCCCCAGCTAGAAAGGCCTCTGGTCCCTAAGGAGAGCTGCCCCAGTTCCTGAGGCCAAGAATAAAACAGTCAGTGCTAAAGAAGTGCCTCACTCCTCTCCACACAGCTCCTTTCTGCTGCCCTACCTGGGGGAACATGCCTCCCACACTGCTCCCTGAGCCCCTTCTGCCCCAGTGCTGCTCCTGCAGCAGCACATACATCAGAGAACCTTTTAACAAACACACAGCAGCAGAGCGATCTAGAAACCTGAGCCATTTCTGGATTCCTGCAATTTTACTACTGTGAATAAACGAGAAAAAGGAAAACCACAGCACCTACCAGGAGCTTAGGATCTGCAGGAGCCAGGGGAGAGGCAAAGCAGCAACACCTGATGGCAGCAAATGGACCAATTAGAGCTGTAGCTCTTTGTCTACAAAATTTAAAGGGAGTAGCTTCCAATCCATGGGGTGGGGTCAGGAATGTGGTCACTTGCTGTCTTCCCCAACAGCTCTGAGGGCTTTAGGGGATCTGGCTTCAAAACCTCTCTCCCATGGTTGAGTTTAACAAACTGTAAATACATCCAAAGAGGTTTTCAAATGATCTCCCTGCTCAGATTCTATGACATGCCCAGGTAATGCTCTTGCCAGATGTGTGATCCAAGGTGCCCACTGAGGACAGGAAGGAGCTACTGCAGGGCAGCCCAAATGGAGCCATCAGAGAGCTCAGTCTCTCACCCATGTGGCTCAGGTGGGGCTTGCTTTATTCCTCCAGCCACTGTCACCATGCTGGCTTCTGCCACCAGGGCCACTCCAGCAGGTCCCTGGCCAGGGCTGGCCTTGCCAGCACCATTTTTGGCTGGCTTTGGGATCTCCTTGAACTCCAGCTGCTGCTTTGCAAGGACATCCTTTATTTCTTCCAGGCTTTGCAGGTCATCAAGTGTGAGGAACTGGAGCCACCAGGGAATCCAGGTACGAGGGCTCCTCCTCCTTTCAGCCACACTTGTGACTGTCTAACCTGAGACCTGTGAGCAGGGGGAATCCCAAGCTGATTGGAGAGGACCATTTCCATTGTCCTGCTGTCTTCAAAAATAGCCAGGCCTTCAAGAGAGGTGGAAGCTGCTGAAGTACTGTCTCTGCTGCTCTTCACAGAAGCTTTTCTGAGCTAGAAAGTTCACTTGTGATCTTGCTCAGAGAAAATAGCTTGGGGAGGTTGTTAGGAGTTGGGAGACATCTGCCAGAGGGATTGCAGAACAGCAGAAGGAAAAGAAAGGCTTAAACACAGGAGCACTTGAGATTCTCCAGCAGATTAACATCTCACATGTAACTAAAGCTGAGCCCTTCTAGGAGTTCATGTTTAGTTTTTTTCCTGTGCAGAGTTTGGAATCAAAAGGTTGGAAGGGCTGAAATTTGCCTCTGCAGCAAAAGGAACAAAATGAAGAGAGAAGAAAAAAAAGTGCACGGAGCAGAAGGAAAAGGAAACCACACAAATGCAAGATTTGCTGGTGAAAGCGAGCAGCCATGATTTCAGATCCCAGCACAGCCACCTGCCTTGCACAGGCATCTCACTGCTCCCACCACCTTCCCACACCTCCCCTGCTCACCAGAGTGATACCCACACCCACAGCTTCTCCTGGGGCTCCCGGGCAGCCAGAGAACAGCTTCTCCCTCTTTGACTTCTTGTTTATAGACTTCCAAGGGAAAATCTAAAACTGAAGACCAGCCCAGGAGGTCTAACCTATCCACCATCCTTGAATTCAAGGGCTGGAAAGAAAATCAGGTTTTATATTAGGTGCGTCATAACTCCCACCCACAGCCTCTGGCCCTGGCCAGCCCCTCATCCATCCTCTGTGGGTGGGGATAGCCATGTATTATTTCCATACCATTGACCCTTTCTCCCCTCCCCATGCTGACACCTCCCCTCTGCTCTGCAAGCACCAACCAACTTTTTGTTTATTTTTCATCCAACAAAAGAAAATCACTGGGCTTAACCTCAGCAAACCCTACAGGTCTGTGCTTGGCTCTGAGGCTGCCACGTCTCTGTACACCTTGGGGGAGCACATACAAAAGCATGCCTGGTTAGCAACATCTCTTCCAGCCAACCTGAGCCTTCCACTTCAGCAGGAAGCAGAGCTGGAGTACATGCCAAGCACCATGCAAGCAGTCATGTTTTAATTCTGTCTGCTGCATTACAGCCTCAGGGAGCACACCCTTATCACACCTGTGCACACCCTGCACCAGCACAGGGAATTTTGGCAAGTTCACAAGATCAACAGCATCTATGATCTGTCCACTTCATCTGTCCATTCCTGCAGTGGGGCCCAAAACCTAGAGTACCCTATCCCCATGGCAGACCTGGTGAACATTCCCTGCCAGGCTCCACAGATGGAAAGACTTCCCACCTGCTGTTCCACCATTTCCCTCCCTCCATCCCCAGTTTTGCTGCTGGGTTCCCAGTCTACCCACTCTGTCAGCTGCTCAGCACCATCTGGTGGCTTTGGACTAGAGGTCCAGAGACTGGTTTGGCCAGTTTGAGCTGCTGCTGGCTTATCCTAAGGACTATCTCATACTTTCTTTCCCAGCACCCACTCCCTTGCCAGTGCAGAGTGGGCTGTGTCACAGAGAGGGACCATGTCCTACCAGGCAGCAGAAGTGGGATGAGGACCATGTCCAGTGCCCTGAAGGATGGGAGAAGGTCCCCTTGGTGCTGGTGGGGCCCATGAGGCCCAGGGTGCTGCAATGGCACCTCACTGCTTCCACTGCCACTAGAGGCCGACAGTGCCAGGGGAGTGGCACTGCCATGCTGGATACCCCCACCTGCCCTGTCCCTGGCCACTACTGGCCACACCGCTTGGGGGACCCATTGCCATGCTGGCACACGGACCAGCTCTGGCCTAGGATGGCGGCGAGCATCATTCTTTCTTTCTTTTTTTTTTTTGGTTTTTTTTTTGGTTTAAATTTATTATTTTTTTTCCCCCCTTTCTTGCTCCTCCTCGTCCAATTTGTCTTCAAAGCTGACATGAGAGAAAACCCCAAATGACAGCGCCTGCCCGGCACAGTTTTACCACAGTATCCTGAAAAAGGCATCTGGTGAGCTGATAATGCAGGGGGGCTCCGGGCGGGAGCCCCTGCCGGAAGCAGAGGACTGGTGGCGGTTGAAGGGCCGATGCTTCAGCACGGGCAGCAAACAGGAAACGTCCTCAGGGCACAGGGAGCTCTTCTGGGGCTGCTCCAGGGTCTTGAGGCACAGCCAAGGCATCCCACCCCACAGGGGCCATGGTGGGCTTGCTGGGACCCCCATTGTCCCTGCCCAGCCCCACTGCCATCTTGTGCAAGGCTCCAACTTGCACTGTTGAGCTTCCTCCTTCTCCCAAGGACAGCAGCCACACACACTGAAGCTGCAGGAGCACCACAGGGCCAGTGTGGGCCTTGTCTGCTGTGGCAGACCCAGCTTTGATGGCTCTGGTGTCAGGGGGTGTCCTCCATTTGTGTCACTTGTGTGGCTCTGTAGTGCCCAGCCTGAAGCCTCTGCTGTGCCAGGGGCTCCAAAGATGATGGGGAGCATCCTTCTCCCATGGGGACACGAGGGCTGAGCATGGCAGTGGCTCACGAGGCAGAGCTGTGAGGTGCAGAGCATCGCTTGGCCAGCAGGGATGCAGCTGCCTCAGCCTGACAGCACAGGCTGGAGAAAGCAAATAGAGACCCCAGCAAAGAGTGGCCTGAGAGTATCCCATGTCTCTGAGTTCAGCGTGTCACAGGACACTCAAAAGAGAGGAGCTGCCCCCAACACCTCGGAGAGCACAGACGTAGAGAGGAGAGAAGCTGTGAGCTCACACCTAAAGCAGGAGCCACACTGCACATTGTGTTGAGTCCCTCACCACCGAGGGGAGATGTTGGCTCAGGCATGCAGGCTCTGCTGGCTGCCTCCATGTCATTGTGCCTCTGACCACCACATCCAGCGGCTGGACACACAGCCTAGTGGTCTCCTCCCATCCTTCACAGTTCCTAACTGTACAAGGCTACTGGGTGGCTGTGCAGGGCTCTGCCTGCAGCTTGTCATTCGGACGACATTTTGCTCTCAGTCAGGTTCACAAGCAAAAAGACCATGGGTATTTCTTGCCCTCTGACTCTTGAACTGGTCCTGACTGGACTGGTCCAGCTTGCTGGGCTTGGACTAAAGTCCAGAGATGCTGACTTCCCAAATGCCCTCCCATGGTGCAATTTTCATGCTCATCACCTACAGAGCAGCATCACAGTGGCAGTAGTTCTGAACAGGGATGGGGAAGGTGATGGTGATGCTAGGTACCTCTTTGGTAAACCTGCTGTGCAGAGAGAAAAAGGGACTAGTGAAGGAAATGACAGTGAGGAGCTCAAGGCCAGCCCCCAGGGCTGCTGCCACTAAAAGGCAGGATGGTGTCCTCAGCCAGATCCAGCTGCTCAGGGTGCCAGGCAGCCAAAACCACACTTCTCTGCTGCTCAATGTACACACCAACACACTTCTTGTGTGCCTCTTTGGCACCCAGGGAGATTATACAAGGTCAAGGAATACAGAGAGGGATGATGAGGAGGATTTAGAGAAGCTGGTGGTGAAAGAGCACATCCCCATGATGTGGGTTAGCAGGGACAAGGTGTGAGCTGAGGAACGGAGGATCAAGTGAGTACTAGCTCTGGGCAGGTGAATTACTGAGGTGCTAAGGCTAAAAAGATATAACCAGAGCATCAGAGTGAGCATCCTAGCTGAATGTCCTTGATAGATTGGTCCTTCATATCAGGGGGTGCTGCTTGGGATACGTAACACCTGGCTTTTTTGAAAAGGAGCTCGTGGGACAAAAGTACAGGGAGTGAAGGATTCCTCATCATCCAGATAAATGAATGATACTCACTTCTGAATGAAGCTGCAGCTCTCGAGCAGGTGGGTGGATGCGAAAACCTCCTGGCTTTATCCCAGCCAGCAGTCCAGGAGCACCCTGTGAACAGCATGGGCAGCAGCTGCAGGAGCCAGGAACACGGGAGGATGCCCATTCCAGGGGCAGTGAGCTGGGTTTGCACCCTGCCTGCCCTCTCTTCTCAGCCCATCCCTGCTGGTTCCTGTGCCCGCAGTGCCCCCTGCCTTTGCTTGCACGGCCCCTGAGGGGTCCTAGGTCAGCTCTGCCCACAAGATTGGGTGTAACCTTCACCTTGGGACATTCCCATGCCAGAGGATTAGAACAGGCAGCAGCTTTTGCTACCTTTGGGACACCAGTTACTGTGCCACAGGGCGCCTTCGCATGGCAGCTTTGTGAACTGGCAAGAATTCTATTGGAGATCAGTGCCAAAATTTGTTAACCTTACACTTTACTGATGACTTGCAAGTGGTCTTCAATTTTCATCATGTATATTGAGCATCTTTGGATACCCAACATACGCAGTGAGGGAATAAGGCAGCCCAGACAGGCACTGCACCCCTTGCTTCTATATGATTTACCCTTGACTGGTCACAGAAGATTTTGTCACCCAGCTCTGCTGCCTGTGCCCACTCTGGCACTGCCCACCTCCAGCCTCACAGCCAGGAGCCAGCATCACCTTCGCAATAGCTCCCAGCACAGGAGCATGTGCTTGCAGCCTTCCACCCACTCCCCTGCATGCCTGCGAGGAGGGAAGAAGGAAACCCGACTAAAAAGGGACTGAGATGGAAAATACCTTTCCCTGACTCTTCATCCAGCCCGGGGGAAAAAATGTCCTTGGTTCCCCTTCTCCTTGCGGCAGAAAAGCGGGAGTTGCGGTGCTCGGGGATGCTGTAGGTAGGAGCCCCCTCCTTGCTCTAAGATTGCAGCTGGCAGCTCCCAGGATGCAGGCGCTCTCCAGCTCCGAGGGATGCAGGGCTGCCCCCGAGGGCCCCCCCGGCTCCCGGTCGCCACCAGGGGTCCCTGCAGGCCCACGCTTCGCCCGCCGCGGGGACAAAGGGACAACCTGGTTCCCCTGCCTCGGCCCATCCTGGGCTGCAGTTTCCAGGGGGTTTGCTGGCTCAGCCGGGCCAGCACGGAGATGAACCCCAGACTCGGCATGCCGAGAGGGATGCAGGACAGAAATAGGAAGGATGAGGGAAGGAGATAGGGGAAAGCTGTGAACAGGGTGGACATAGCCCCACTGGACCCCAGCTCCTGTAACTACTTATTTAAGCCTTGCTTTGGGGCTGTCTTTTCTCTGATTTATCCCAGTGAGACTTTCGTTTGGTGTGATGCCACGAGCAGGTCTTAAGGGGCTTGGATACTTTTCTGGGAGACACATACAAAGTGCCCAGGGCACAGATGGGAATAGGGAGGGAAGGTGAGGCACTGGAGGCTGGGTAGGGACATGGAGTGCCTTATTCAGGGGGGAAAGAGCGTGTCATCAGACAGAGCAGCAAGGAGGGCAGAGAGAAAACCAGTGCACCAAGGGTGATGGAGCAAAGGAGGCCTCTGGGAGGCTCTTGTACCTGCATGGGTGGAAGCTGTGGGGTCCTGAAGAAGCTGTGGTGATACTGGGGACGAGGCAGTTGGGGACATACTGAACAACCAGGCTCTCTCTGGCAACGTGGGCAAGGCCAAAGCAGCTGATACCAGTGACAAAGGGAGCTTTGCTCCTCACACAGCCACGGAGAAGCACCTTCTTGCAGCAGAGAACGCTCCCATCACATCCTATCTGCTGATAGGCAGCAGAACAAACCTGGCCTGGGCAGGGACCCACAAGAGATGTACATCCAGGTCTCAGGCAGTGAGCAGTGCTGATGTTCCTGTTCAAGCTGGTATGGAGGGGTGGGTCCCTCACCTGCAGAGGTGTGAGGATTTGCAGGACAGGGCTGACAAGGGTAATAGACACACTTCAGGTAAACCCTTTGGCCCTTCCTCTCTCCTCAAAGGCTGTAGGGAGGGGATGCAGATCTGCAGATGCAGCAATGCTGAGAAAAGCAGTACCTACTGCTCTTAAGGGGCCCTTTCCCCCCCCAGTGTGCTCCAGTATCTGTTTGAGTGCTGTCTGCCTCAGTTTCCTCCCCTCTGACAATCTGACATTAATCTCCCCTGCACTGCTGTCCTGGTCACGTTCATTTTTATCACAGTTCCGTTAGTGCCTGGCTGAGCTTTCCGGGCACCGGCGGGGCCCTGCGTGTGGTCCTTGTGCCGGTGCTGCCAAGCTCCTGCAGTCCTGCTGCCACCAGCCACCCCAGTGGGGCTGCCCCCACCCTCACCAGTCGGAGCTGCTCACCACATCAGGATACAGAGCAGTACACCAATTCCGGACGGGCTTATTTCAGCGCTCTGGTCAACCGCAAGCGCGGCGTGTTTCACAAACACGGCATGTCAGCCCCATGCAGCCTAACGGATGCTCCGGCTGCTCCATGAGACCATGCTGACAGCAAGATCCCCTGCAGCCACCCCAAAGAAAGCCCAACCTGTGTCTGGTGTCTCTGCTCCAGGCCAGTCATCCCGAGGCTAGGTAGATAGGAAGCCTGAGGTGCATTGAGCTTCTTTTGTTCTCAGCCTGGTTTGCAGTGCCTCAGCATGTGGTAGGCCGTGAGCATGGCAGAGACTCTGCAGTGGCAGCTTGGGTGCACCCATGGCACCTGGCCTCAGCAGGCACAGGCTGTTGCAGAGCAGGATGGTGCCAAGCCCATGTGTGACCCATGCTGGCAGAGCTGGGCCAGGCAGGTGATGGCACACGCTCAAGTTCCCTGCCGCTTAACGAGTTATCAGAGCTAATAAGTTATCACAGACAAACAAAAGCTGCTGCTGCCAGGCTGTGGTTTCAGCAAGGAGCCCAGGCAATCACTGCAGCTGACTGAAAGAGCAGCTCCTTGTGCTGCAGTAATGCCCCTGGCACTGCTTTGCTGACCTCTGCAGCTCTGTTCAGGTAAATGTTTCTACTCAGTTAGATTTGGCTTCTGGTGACTGAGACATCAGCAAAAATCTCATAAGAAGAAACATGATGGAGCAGGCACAAAAAGGCCTGCACAGAGCAGGAGAGCAGCCTGGGGAAATTCCATGTATGGACACAGGTTCCCCTCTGCCCAGTGCCTGCTCAGGATGTCACCTTTCACCCCAGGGAAACAACACCCTGCACATAATACCCTCCCTACAGCCCTGCTCCTGGAGCTACATGCAGTCTGCCTGACTCCTGCCCCCAGCCCCCTGAGGAGGCCTAGCCCCCTACCATGCCCACAGAGGACTCATTTTCAGACAGAAGGTGCTACCTCAGTGCTGGCTGCCTGCATAGGCTGCCAGTACCCTTGTGACCTTGTGACCACGCTTTTCACAACTGCACCAAGCACAGAGCAGCCCTGGCAGTGCTGAAGTGGGTCTCTGGGCAGGAAAGCCCTGGGGAGCAGCAACTCAGGAAAACAGGGGTTTTGTGGCTCTCCAGGTTTTATCTCTAATTGTTCCTGATTGCAAATGATAAAAAAAAAAGGGGGGAAAGAAAAGAAAGAACCTCTATGCACACATTAGCTATTTACCTGCATGTGCCCCCTTTTCCCAGGCTCTCCTGGTGCCTCCACATGTCCCATCATCCCAGGGGTCTCCAGAGCTCCTGGATGGCAATGATGACCTTGTGTAGAACAGATGCTCTGGGAGAAAACTGATTGCAACAGTGAGCTCCCCTGCTCCAAAGTATTGTCAAGAGTCCCCCAATCCAACCGTGAATTTAGTTCCTCTTGAGCCAAATATAATTGATAAAACCAAGAAACAGAAAAGCAAACATCTGGTCCACAATACAGGCAGCTTCATCCTCTGTGAAGAGACATTGCCAGGGCAAAGGGCTCACCCCTGTCTGCAGTGAGTGGTGGGCAGCATAGACCTCCAGGGGCTCGCAGGGGTGACATGGACTGTCAGCAGCAGAGAGGGATGCAGATCACCACCCCCTCACCTCTCCACTGCAGAGAGGCCTGTGCCCTGTTTGCCTGCCCACAGCACCAGTGGTGTTGGGGTGTCCTGGGGCACACAGGGAGGGTATCCTGGCAGAGACAAAGCAGCAGCACCTGCTCTGAGAGCATCCTGCCTGCGTCAGCAGGCTGAGGCTGCTGAGAGACGCTCCTCTGCTTGTCATCACTGCAGCTTCTTCTCTTCAAGGTCCTATTGTGCCCCTTTGAGCACATTGGGAAGCTTTGCCAGACTAATCCTGCCTGGTATCCACCCCCTCTGAAACTGGGAAAACAATGCCAGCCCTTAACTTTGTAATCCCAGCAGGCTGAGGAACATGCACACTTTGCTTTGAAGGCAGCCCTGCCTCAGCCCATCTGTGGGGCAGGGCTGGGAGCCTCCGTCCTCTGTTGTCGTCCTGTGACAGCTCCAGGAGACATCTGTCACCGCTGGCCTGGTGCGAGCACGTGGCCGAGCCAGCACAGCCTGTAGGAGGGGGCTCTGGGCATTCATTTCCCCCCTTCCCCCTGCTGCAGCAAATCCAGCTGGAGGGGAAAGGCTCCTCCAAGCCACGATTGGGATGTGCCTTCCTCAGATACCCGAGGGCCAGTAGCTCAGAAGCCTTGCAAGGAGCTCTGGGGCTGCTCAGACCTCAGAAGGGGCTAATTTGCCCAGCCCAAATATTCCTCCATTCCTCCTGTAGGAGGTCTGGGGAATGCCACTGATGCCAGCAGGAGGGGAGATGCCCTCCCCACCCACCCTGTAAGGGACAGGGAACAGTGGGGTGTAACCCAAACAGGAAAACTGTCAGGGACCCAGCCCTTTCCAGCTGGGACAGGAAAGAGACACTCTGGGCCCCACTCAGGGCCCAAGCTGAGTGAGCTGGCAGCCACAATGGGGACACCCAAACATCAAACAGAGCCCACGCAGGGGTGTCCATCCCACCAGGCTCTTCTCAGGGTCACCCCATCCCTTTACAGCCCCTTCACTGCCCACCCAGGACCAGATCATTCCCAGATTTCCTGAACCTAAAGACAAGGGTTTGTTTCCACCGGGAAGCTGCAGTGGGAGCCGGCCAGACTCGGGATCCTGGGATGGGATTCAGAGGCTGAGGCTGCAGGGACCCCATGGCTCCTCTCCAGGGAGGGGTCTGGCCTCACAGCACAGGAGCAGCTCGATGCCAGCACAGCATCTCCCCGGCTGAGGGAAAAGCAGAGACCAGAGGAGGGAAAGCATCCCTATAGACTAAACGACCAGAAGCGACATCCCAATTCGCTGGTCCAGAGGCTGGGGGGTCCCCGGCAGCGGCTGCGCTCGGGGCTGGCGGCGAGCCCGGCCCCGGGGCCGCCGGAGGGCACCATCCACCCGCTTTTCCCGGCTGCCGGCATCAGCCCCGGCCCCGCCAAGCTGTTCACATCTACAGCCTGCTCTCTAACGCAAGGATCCTCCTTCTCCAGCATCCCTAATCTCTGCTCACGCACGGAGGAATGTGTGAGAAGTTGTCACAGGTATCCCCACACCGGTGACAACAGGCAGAAGGGAGCAAGACCCAAGAGATGTTGGCCCCAGTGAGAGGAAGCAATCCCACAGCACCAGATGCCCAGTTCCTGGGGAGTTAGACACAGTGGTGGGCCACGTTGGTATTTTGGGGTTAGAAGTGGTGAGGTTCGGTGCACACTACAAAGAAAGGGCTGATAACTGGGGCTTATCCCCCTCTGGTGATGGGTGCCCACCACAACCCCATGCTGAAACTCACCCATCTATGTTAGGGACACATTGCTGAGCACCCACCCGAACTCTGCACACTGGTTCTCAGAGAACTCCAGCCCTACCTCCAGTCCTGGGTGTAAATGTGCCAAGGGCACAGCATGGCTGTGGATTCACATCAAATTACTGTCCAGGCTTGAACACGCAGAGACTGAGGAGGAGAGAGAACTGCCCGACCTCCACCCATCCCTGTCCCCAGCCCCACCACAGCTGCCTTCCCCTCTGCACTCCAGCCCCCGTCTCCTGTCACCGCGCCGCTTGCCTTTATTTGAAGCGCCTCGCCACTGCCTGCCAGCGACGAGCCCCTGTCAGTGGAGTCATTCCCGCTGTCAGCGCCCGGCCGCCCTGCAGGTGTGAAGACAGGACGGCCCTTTGTGTGCGAGCCTTCCCCAGCTGCCCCCGCCCCTGGCGCTGCGCTCCCTCCTGCCTTTGCACGTCTGCCCCCGGCTTTTCATCGCCTCCCCTCTCGCCCTTCACAAAGGGCAGCCCTGTCCCCTGCGGGAATGGGAGTTGGCATGGGATGGCGTGTGCTGCACATCACCGAGAGATGGGTCTCCCTGGGGCTGGGCTCCCCATGGAGTGAGGGAAACAGGGAGACAGGTAACTCTCCTGGGCAAGCCACGATAGGGGACGGGACACAGCCCTGAACACTAGGATCACAGGACTCCTGCACACCTCTACACATCCTACCTGTGGCCATGCAGCCAAGAGAGGAATGGTTTTGGGTGTGCACTGCTCCATCACTCCCCGCACAGGGAGCAGCCTTGGATAGAGCCCACCGTGGTGCTTCTCAGGATGGGGAGAAACCTGCTTCTGTGTGATTTGCTCTTTACTGAGCTTTGTAGGGCTAAGGATTCTTACCACCATGGAGCAAGTCCAGCCTCCTCCACTTCACAGTTTCCAACTCATTCCATTGAGGAATTTCCCCTGGGAGAACAGTGAGGCAATTGCCACTATGCCCAGTGGGCTGTTTGCCTGCAGGCAACTGGGGGTGGTTTTCAAAACAGAGAGAGAAAACAGGTTATGTTTGAAATATTTGCAGCTCTTCCTGTAGCAACAAAAACTGCCTGCAGCTTCTGACCTGGCACAGATCACAGCCCATGTGTTTGTTTGGTGGCCTTGAGGTTTACACCTGGCCGGTGGGGACAGGCAGGGAGACCTTCAGTTGCAGAAAAGAGCAGAAAGTGTGTTGCCCTGGCTGCCTGCCTACTCCAGGCCAGGGATTTCTGTGGGCTTGGGAGATCCTGCTCCTTCTACCCCAGGACAGCAGACACTGCCCAACCTCAGCAAATCTCTCCCTCCTGCCTGCAGGCACAACTCTGGCACAAGCAGCTCTGCATGTCCCCCGGGTGGGACAACAGATGATGGAAAAGAGCAGATCCTCTGAGCAGTGGCCTTGGGTGCTTTGCAAAGCAGTATTTCCCTTCCTCTATTCCAAATTGCAGTGCTTTGGGCACCATTCAATCACAGTGATTTGAAAGTTTGCTTTGCAGTTCACTGACCCCACTCTGAGCTGGCACACACCGGCCAAGTGGCAGCAGGATAAGGGGTACAGGGTTAGACTGGGAAATGATTTCTCCATCCTGCCTTCCCCCTTTCTGAAAGCAAACTAGGCAGTTCACTATGCTCAGTTCCCTGCTGCACTCTCCACTTTCCAAAGCCTTTGCCAGACATCCTCCTGTGACTCCCCTCTGCAGAGCCCATGCTGCAATTGCTGCCCCTTCCTGTTCTCTGTCCTGCAGATCATTAACTAGCTCTGCTCTCTCTTTTTATTTTTTTTCTTCTTCCCTTTTGAACGTATCAGCCTCATGGAATCAAAGAGGCATTTCAGTGACTCAGGCGTTTCCCATTGCCCTATTCCAGCATCCTCTACTCTTAACGCTGAGAGCTTTTCACGTCCTATTTGGAACTGATAGGAAGCCCTTTCATTGTTTCACTACATGGATATTAACACTGATGAAGGAAATGCTCCATCTGATAACAGAACCGTTGAAAAGAGCACCATTTCCAAACGAGCAGACTCGGAGACAGTGCATTCCTGCAGCTCTCACCAGCTCAGCACACTCGCCTCAGGCAGCCCCAGCATGCAGGACCAGCTCCCCACTACTCATCCCTGCCGGCTGGGATCTCACTTCAGGACCTCCAGGAAACATACTCTTCCTTTGTCACAGCACAGGAGAGTGCCCAGGTTTATCCTTGAGATCAACTTGGCATCTTCCAGGCTGTAAGGAAAAGCTACATTTGAGATGTTCTGGCTTGAGTAGCCCAGTGGCCAACTGTGAGGTCAGCCTCTGACTGGAGGGAATCTGTGTGTCTCAAGGAGTCAAGCGAAAAAAAAAAGCATCCTGCCTGGGAGGACATCAACTGGCATTTAAGGCATTCTCTGAGCTGGTACCCATTCTACTTATCAGCTTTTAATTAATTAATCCTGAGAGCCCCTCCTGGGGATGAAGTCCCTTAAATGGAGCTTAGAAGAGATAATAAGTCTCTTAAGGGGCTGGCTACAGGGAGAGCCAAAAGCTTCATCTCATGCTTCAGCACCGAGTACAGTCACCAGCATCTCCAGGGGCTTCCCAGACCGACAAGACTGACAACTCTGCCATAGCCCAGGGTCCCCAAAAACAGCACAGGCAGGTGGGCAGCTTCTCTCCAGGCCATATCCCAAGTCAAGCATCATGGCAGAGAAATGCCTCTTTCCAAAGTTTTGATTGTTTTAGCACTTTGTGCTTTCCCTGAGACCTCTCCAAAGCTGGCCGGGCAGTGTGGTTTTCTGTCTCTCCTGAAAGTAATTTCCTCTTGCTGTGGCTGCCCTCATCAATTAGTGATCTCTAAATAGCCTCCCTGATTGCACAGTGACATCCGGAGCACATCATCACTGCCAGTTTCCTCCTCTACCTGGGGAGCAGGCTTTTTCCAGGGCATGGAGGCTGGGTGGAGAGCACCCCTCTGCCCAGCCCTCTTTAATGCTTCCCACCACTGGGTGACTTTCCACTCTCTGCCCATCTCCTCCCACTCCCGTGCAACAAGAAATTAAGTTTTCAGCCTTTGATGTTCTGGTAACACACACACCAGCACAGAAAGATCCCTAAGCTCTACCTGAGCTGCCCTTGGAGTGGTAGGCACTCCTACACAATTCCACTGAAAAGCCCATTTATCCCATTTACTCCTGACCATCCGGGTCAGTGCAACCATCCCAGAGGATGCTCCAGCTTCCAGAAATGATGATCAACACTATCTCTGTAATCAGCAAACCTCCCAGTTCACTGGACAGGTTAAAAATAGAACCAGGAAGCTTTGGAGGGTCACCCAGCACCATGGGGAGTCTACAGCTGAGACCTAGCCTGACAGCACCTACCTGGGACAAGCTTCTTCCTCCCCGGCGACACTCTCCATGTCCCAGGCAGGATGGCAATGTGTGGAAACCACTGCGTGCTTACTGCTGCAGGACAGCCATCACTGCCTCTCTCTTTCTTCTGCTGACCAAGCAAAGATAATTAAATCATAATAAAGTCAGACAACATCCCGAGTTGGAAGTCACCCATAAGAATCATCAAGTCCAAGGCTCTGCACAGGACAACCCCAAGAATTCCACCATGTGCCTGAGAGCATTGCCCTACGTTAAAAAGCAAAGCATTCATTGAAATAGAGGGAATGGGGTTATCATGGCTAGCCACCACTTTTCTGCCATTTTCCTTTCCCAGATGATGTGCAAACCCCAAATCTGATGAGCCCATTGGACTTTTGCTCTGCACTTATTCAGTAGATGAGCAATTGAAGGCTTTCACTTCTGAGTTACTACAGTAGCCAAGCTGGCTCACAAGCCTGGAAATATAGAAATTCACAAATTATTAAATGTGTGTGTGTAGAAGAGAAATCAGGTCATCTATCAGAATATATGTATCTCATTTATATTTTTTTGAAATCTCCCTCTCTGGGGTCTTGTCTGGGCCATGCAGCAGGGCTGTCCCACAGAAACTGTTATTCTGAGGAGCCAAGACACTTAGTAGTTAAAAAATTTCTTATTTTCTTGTATCTCGCCTCCAAAGGGCTGCCTCTGGCACCACTGGAGGAAGTCACCCAGTGTTTTGTTCTCGTAAACTGCCCCTTTGATCAGCTGTGATTTGAGCAGATCAAACAGCTCTAAGGACGTAACCAGAAATCCCAGGACATGCTGTGACGGGCAGGGAAGTGGTGTCTCCAGCATGAGCTGGCAAACCTTGGCCATCACAGTCGGGAAACAACCCCCTACCCTGACCCAGCCCCAAACCCCCAGTGGGCATCTCCAAGTTGCCACAATGGCCACAGCCGACGGTCTGGCTGGAGCAAAACTCCTGGGACGTGGCTCAGCAGGGAAACACTCCTGCCTTTCCAACATGCTGGGCCACAGAGCTGGCACTGTCCTGCCGAGCCCCAGGCACACCGAGGGTTTTTTCACCATCCCAGTCAGTGCTGACTGCTCCATGGCTGAGTCCTTTCACCCAGCTCCTTCCCCATCTTTGGGAACTCACACAACCCTCATACCTGCTGTCTGGAGCATTCCCCATCCCTGAGCAGCAGAGCTTGCTTGGAGGTGTCTGACCCCAATCTGGATGAAAGCCAGCCACAAGCCTCAGGTGAGTGTCCATGCTCATCCTCCTGGGCACACAGAGAAGGGCTTGGGTGGAAAATGAGATCCTCAAAGATCAGGCTGTACCACAGGATGTTTGACATATTTTTTTTCCATGTACAATAAGCAAGGAACAGAAGCTCAGCACACAGTTTCTCAGGAGGGACCTGACCGGTCCCTATATCTGGTCTCCCAAAAAAATACTTGGATATACACAAACCACCATGTTCCTTATGTCTTAGAAGTGTGTTGGTCTGGGAGCAGCTGCCCTACAAAGCAAAGTCCAGCTGTTTGATGCCATAAAGGTAGATTCTCTACAGAGATCCCCCACAGAGCAGAATCTCTGCTAGCTAATAAAGGGTAGATTGCATGCTCTGCTCTTTCCCTCTGTGGTAGCACTAACAAGTCCTTTTCTCCACCAGTCCAGGGCTTTGCACACACATTCTCAGGGGCCTTGAGAAGCCCAGAAAAACAGTGGGACAGGCACATTGAGCTTACATAACTGATATGCATAAAAAAGTGCATAAGTAAGAAAGTCATGGCTTTTGTGCTCCAAAAAAAAGGGAGCAGAGGGTCTGCTGGTGGACTGGATGAGACCAGCCATCATGGGGGACAGAACACAGTGCCCCTCCAGTCAGCCATCCTCCCCTCCATCAAAGGGACACCAGCCTCCATAAACTGCTTGTGTCACAAGTCCTCTCTCAGCTACCTTTTGCCAGCTCATGGTTAGGAGCTCATTTGGCTGGGTTTGGTGTGTTTCTTAAATCTCAGTTGCTAGAGTTAGGAGAACATTGGTTTGGTTGTGATCCATAATTCTTACCTAAAAACAAGGGCAATTTTAGCACTTGAAATTAGACTGGGGAAAAAAACCCTCCTCTCCAAAACCCAGCAGGCAGATAAAAACCACATTCAAAATGTTCATTTTGGTCAAATTTCTTGACTCTAGTCATTCACACCAACAACACGGAACAAAGAGGTGTTGAACTCACACTGGCAGATACTTGTGTTCAGCAGGGAAACAGGACAGAAAAGATAAAACCCTACACAAGATAAAGGCACACAAGGTATGAGACAAGGATGGTGCTGGGCCAGGCTGGGTGGGAGAGGGAGGATGAAATTCCTTCATCAGAGGCTTTGTCATGGAAAAGGGTGGTGGAGATGCCAGGCAGGGAGGTGGCATAGCCAGGACTGCCAAGGGCCAGGGACCAGCCCTAGCAGGAGACACTTTACACGGGCCAGCCTTAAGCATATTTCCACAGAGCTGGAGGGAAACCCCAGCTGCAGTCCTGAAAAATAACAAATAATAAAAGTGGCTGTGAGCAGCAGCAGGGCTGGCAGGAAATATTCCCAGTAGCAGCTGCTTCCTGAGTGCGACATTTATTTGATCCCCTGGCACCATCTGGGCCATGCCCTACTCTTTGTTTTCATTAAGAGTTTAGAAAAACAATTCAGCTTTGACTAATTGCTCTTTAAGGTCCCAGGCTCGCCCTTTCTCCTCCCCCCACATTTCCTCTCCCAACCTCTCACCCTCCATCCATGCCCTCCATCCCTTCCAGTCAGCTCTCCCCTTGGCCCTGTGTTCCCAGACATACCTGGTGTCCCCTAGTGCCAGGCAGGACACATCTCCAAGTGTTGTCCCCCATGAGCATCATCCTTTGCCTGCACAGGCAACACTGGCACAAGCACAGCAACTCATGCCCTGGTGTGCCAGGCAAACCCTGAAATGTCCTGCTGTGCTGGGTTGGAGCTGTGACCCCCTTGGCAAGGAAGATGAAGCAGGTCAGCAGCACCATCCAGGACACCTTCCAAATCCTGTGGGCTGGGAGCTGCTGGTGCCTTGTCCAGACCCCCCACAGTCCTCTTCCCATCTTCAACACGAGTTGGAAGTGTTGTGCTGGGGGAAGCAGCCCTAAGACCCAGCCCGGAGAGGGAGCCTGTTTTGTTGAATGTGTATTTTCCACCCTGGAATAAGGAGAGAGTAAAAAGTCAAGCCTTGATTTGAAATCCTTGCCACGCTGGGAGGGGGTTGTTATTGCACAGGACTTGCATGTTCCCCCCTCACCTGATGGCTTTAGCAGGATTCGCAGGGAGGACAAGGAACCAGAGGAATTCCGGCCCCCTAATTACACTTGCTGGGAGGAATTTGCTTTTGCAATATCCCTGCTGAGTTAACCTAACAAGCATGGAGACGAGCCTTTCTTATTTAATTAGCAGCTCCACCATGAAGTCCCCTTCACAGCACGCACACGCTGGCTGCCCCCTCCTCGAGAGCCCTGCCGGTGTTTGTTCCCTCTCCCCTCACCCTTTGCCCTTTGCAATCCTCTGCGAAAGCTCAAAGCACTTTTATGCTTCCTACTCCCACTTTCCGGTCCTAAAAGGTGTGCTTGGGTCGAGGCAGCGGCTGTGTTTCCTTGCTCCTTCCTAACAAGTGCTTCCTGCTCCTTGCTGCCTGTGATTATGCGGAGCTCACGAAGCGCTGGGATTTCCTCCCCTGGCAGCCCCGCTGGCCCCTCGCTGCTCTCCCGTCTCGGGGCTGGGTAACTCATTATTGCTGCAGCCCTGCAATCTCGGCTGGGAGAGCGGCCGCGTGGGAAACCGCAGCCACCAGCCGCGCTGCCGCTTCCTACAGCGGCAGCTTGGCAGAGGGCTGATCCCTCTGCGGGGGGAAATTGGCCAAGGAGGATGGTTTGGGCAGTTTTCTTATCCAGTGGGGTTTGCTGCTGGATGGAGGTGGCAGGGACGGGGGGACCGCGCTCATTGTGGTTTGCTGAGAGTCGCTTCAGAGCCGTCAAACCCAGCGGGCTGGGTCACAGTCAGGGGGATTGGTGAAGGTCACAGGTGGAGCTTGGCTTTCAAACAGGGATCAGCCCGGTTCCAGGTGTGCTGTGTAAGGCAGCCAAGGTAGCAGAGATCACTGGTGGGCCGGGCTTATGCTGCCAGAACAAGGACTGCCAAGGAAAACACTCTGGAGGTTTTGCACTGACCCTCTCCAAGGAAGAGCTGTGGTGGCAAAACTCTGCAGTGAAGACACTTGTCTTATACTCCAGGCTAGCTAGAGTTGTATTGTAATGAGAGAAAACAGAAAATAGGTTTTCTGGGCCTCAAGAATCATGGTACTGGCCTCAGCTGTGGTGACTGTTTTCCTCTGCTGTGAACTGTGGGGTTTCAATAGCTCCAGTTTGCACCGTTAAGCCATGTGGGCATGTGTCAGCTTCAAATAGCTGCACCACAACCCTCTATCCAAAATGTTTCCCAGTGAGACTTTTCTTATCTCTTGTGCTCATCTGCTTTCCCACTTTGCCAACTGTGTCAGTCCAGCTCCAAAGCAGAGGCTCCTGTAGCCATCCCACTCCTCACACTTCCACAGACAGCACTCAGCTCCATCCAGAATGGATATCAACACCAAGACAGAACTCTCACCTGCAAAGAAAGAAAGGACAGGGCAACAGAGAAGCAGTGCTGCAAGCAGGTGCAGCAGCGGCTTTGTATGACTGCAGGATGCCAGGAGAAATGAAGCAGGACACGGACACCATGGGGACTTTCTGGAGCAAGGGCAAACTCAGATATTAGCTTCTTGTTGAGGATTGAACTCACCCAGTGGGCTGGCAGAGGAGAACAAAGCTGGTAGCACTCTTGGAGGTGTGCTGTTGTGCCAGCACAGAGCCCAAACCTGTTTAACTGGTGGATGGATTAATGGAATTGTCTGTGAACATAAGCAAGGGGGAATTAGAGGGGTCTAGGAGGAAAGCAAAAGGAATCACAATAATTATTGATTAGTTGAGGTCTTTCTGGCTAAAACACATGCACCTTAACACAGGAAATAACCCAAAGCATAACTGTGGAAGAGGTTTTGGGAGAAAAGCATAAAGTCTCATCCTCCTGCCTGGATTGTGGGCAGCAGGACAGATAGGAGGAAATGGGGAAAGCTGGAAAGAACAGGGTAACCCACCCTACTCTTGGCCATGGCTTAGCAGCGGGCCACATATGAGTGGAGGAAAGGAAACACCATCCCTTAGGGATGGATCTGTTGCCAACTGTTCTAAAACACAGCAGCTTGGGATTCTCCAGGGCTGAAGCCCAGGAGGTGCAGAGCAGAGGTGCACATGGGAACAACATCTGTGTGAGCAGTGTGGGTGCGTGGCATGGAGGAGACGTGCTGTGACAAGCCTGGGGTAGGACAGGAGCAACGGGGCACTGCTCATTTCCACAACGAAATCACCTAAAACATGCATGTGCTGTCTGCTATGGCATCCAGCCCGGTGGCAGGCTCTGCTTGGGGTGGAGGCTGTCCCAGCAGGCTGCAGGAAGTGTGACTCGGGTTTCCAGCGCAAAGGAATGCCGGGCAGCGGCAGCCAGCTTCCTGCTGCATGTTTCCTGCCCCTGTCCCTGCCACGGCCACAGCCTTACTGGAAACCCTGAGTGCCCCTCAGTGTTCCCAGCCAGGCACCAGCACTGCCCAGGTGGCAATGGGCTGCTGTGAGCCATGGCCTTGCTCTCACCCTTCTCCTCTGCTTTGTGCTGCTGCTGGAGCAAAGTGCCTGTGTTCTTTCCATAGGGATAAGGAAGAGAATGGGACAGTGAAAGCATAGGGGAGGAATGGCACAAACCCTGGCTGTGGGAGATGATGCTGGCACTGGAGCCATGGGGAGTTTCATTGCTTTGGTGACTGGGCTCATAGAGGGTTTACAGGCTCTCTCAGTTTGCAGCTGCATTAGCCAGGCAGAGGGTTCATGCCTGCAAGGTTTGGGCTCAGAGCTGTGCTGCCTGATAGGAACAGGGCTCTTCATTCTTTACCTTCCAACCCTCACTCCCTCCCATCACCAAAGACCCACACCCAGGCTCCCCTCCAAGGAACTGGCTCCTCCCTGCCTATTGTACCTCTATCCTAGCCTGCACCAGCAGTTTCTTGCTCTTCAAATCCATCTCCTCCTGTGCAGATTCCTCTGCCAGCCCTGGTCACTGGAGGATGCTGCAACCTTCTTGGGACCCACTTAGCCCCAAAGCTGCTTAGCAACACCATGGAGCAAATCTCACCACTTCCAGCCCAGCCCTCCTCACATCATTTAGTCTCACCTTGACCTTGTTTCTGCAGCAGAGACATCTCCCTATCAGGTTTTTTGCAAGGTTCTCTCTGCACAGCTCAAGTCTCATCCCCAGCATCACTTTTCTTCCCAAAGGGCAGCCCTGAGCCTTCTTGCCCTTTTCTCCTTTCATAAAATTCTGAGGATGGATAAACTCATCCCACCTGCCTTCTGGGTATCCCCAGCCCTTCCTTCACACCATGAACAGGAGTAAACTCCATGCTTACACACCACTGTGGGCATCACCTGACTGCTAAAGACCTTCCCCAGGCCAGACAGCAGGCACCTGGATCTGTCCTGGAACACCAGGGATGCTGGTTCCCAGGCACGCATTAAGTCAGTGTCATCTAAAATACACCTCATCTGGCTGGGCAGGAGCATCTCAGTCTGCACTAGGTAACCACCTAATCTCCCCAGAGACAGTCCTCCAAGGCTGTTCCTGTTCAGATACTGATAAAAATCTGAGCAAGATGTTTTCAACAGTAAGCTGGGAGTGATTACAAAGCAACTGGCCCATACCCTCCAGCTGGGAAAGCTCAGTTTGGAGTTTTCTTTAGAAACATGGATTTTTTTTTAATTTTTAATTTTTTTTAAAATTTTAGTCACTGGTGCCAGCATAACTTGTTGTTGGGGTGGTCCCAAATGTGGCTTTCTGGGGTTGGGGGAAGGGAGAGGGATAGACCAGAGGTGAGACACAGCTCTGCTCTCCTCCCACCAGCCAAGCACTGTGGTGGCACTTGGGTAGCAGTGAGAGGGGGGCAGGAGCTGGACCTGGGTTAATCTCCAGCAAAGCCAGGCAACACCTTTGTTCTTGGGAAGGAGACAGAATTCTGCCCACACTAATGGTCGGGGAGCAGGGTGAAGAAAAAGGGGATGGCAGAGTAAAATGAAGCAGTGGCTCCTGCAGAAGGTTTTCACCTCCTGCTCCCTTTGGGAGTATGCACAGCACAGCTCCACTTGCACTCACATCTCAGGCAATAAGTAAATCCAACACAGAGACGTGGACAGGGCACCCCAGCAGTGCCTGCAGCAGCTCGGCCATGTAGAGGCCAGTGACTACATCTGTCATGGCCCATCTTCCTCCACCAGCCCTCACATCAGTAACGTTTGCCACTGCCCCATGCCCAAGTGCTGTGCAAAATGTGGCTCTGGTCTCTACCTGCTCCTTCTTGCAGCTGCTAGGGCAAGAGTGTGCCTGTGGGCTGGGTCCCCAGAGAGGAGAGCAATCCTTAGAGGTCTGCAGGCCTTGACTGAGCAAAGCCAGAGCTGAGCTGATCTAGGATCAGCAGCAGTCCTGCACTGTCAGGCTGGAGCCCTCCAGGAGTAGCTTCCAGCCAACATCTCCAGGAGCAATCCCCCTCTCCTGTGGCCATGCCAGCTGGAGCAATGCCTGCTCTGGAGCAGCAGACAGAGCTGCTCGTGTGATGGATCCCAGACTCACATCAGAGAAACTCTCCAGGCTTGCACTGCAATAAGCTGGGTTGCACCACCCCAAGTAGCCTTGACCCCCTTGGCTGGGTAAGGGTAACACAAATGCACCAGTGCAGAGATGGCACTGCCATGCAGGCAGGCAGCACCCAGCAGCACCCACATATCTGTGCTGGGCATCACATGGTCTCCTGGGCCAGGGCCGCACATGCACACCCACAGTCCCAATAACCATCACCCAGCATTTCTTTGCAGCTCATGGGATTTATATATGCAGTTATCCATTAATTAAAAAAACACCATAAAAACCCCATCACAGATAAAGCACTTGGCATAAAGGTGAAGGAGAAGGCAGTTTTGGCTGGAGGACTTAAATACCCTCACTTTATAGTGCTGCCAACCCACAGCACAAATGTGTCAGTGCATGAAAACCGTTCTGTGAAATTCAAGAGGCTCATTAGTCAAAGGCATTAAGGGTGAAAATTGACCAAAACATCCTGGAAAGAAAATCATGTCAGAAAAGAGAGAAAGAGAGAGAGAAAGAGAGAGAGAAAGAGAGAGAGAAAGAGAGAGAGAAAGAGAGAGAGAAAGAGAGAGAGAAAGAGAGAAGAGAGAAGAGAGAAGAGAGAAGAGAGAAAGAGAGAGAGAAAGAGAGAGAGAAAGAGAGAGAGAAAGAGAGAGAGAAAGAGAGAGAGAAAGAGAGAGAGAGAGAGAAAATTTTAAAAGTCCTGGATAAACACGAGAGTGGCAGCAAGATCCCAAGGAGAACAGAACTAGCCAGGCACTGGAACACAAAGTCCTCCACAAGCAGCCCTGTCACTGCCACTGTGAGTCTGGCTCTGCCCTGGGCCTGGGCTCAGTGCACACCACATCTGTATTTGAGCTAAATAAAGTATTTAATTAGCACTCCAACTAGCAAAGAAAGTATCACTACCTGATCTTGTGGAGCTACAGGTATTCTTAAAAACAGCCTATTTTAATCCTCGGAGCCATAGGAAAATTACAATCCAATCACTTGATGATCAGAGAAAAATTAGAAGCCCAACTTCAGTGGTAACAAAAATACCATAAAGTCACGAAATGCAATAAACAGCATAGGGACCAGAAGGCTCTTTAAACAGGTTTTTTAATCTCCTCTCCCCTCTGCTCATAATATTACCTTTATTATTTTCTGATGTGGAACCTGATTCTCACAAGTGCGGTGGATGCTGACAGCAGGGCAATGGAGCAGCAGCAATTTCTCCTGGGCAGACCTTGGTGATTTAATATGCCTGCAGGGAGAGAGAGAAGGGCAAGAGGCAGCTCAGGAGGAGAGAGTGAGCTGGGCTAGACGATGCCAGCAATAAACCACGGTGATTAAGAGCTGGCCTTGCTGAGCAGGGTTCAGCAGCAAAGGGTAAGCAATGGCCACTCACTCCAGCACCATGTCCCTTCCCAGTGCTCTGCCATGCCTGCCACAGCCCTTGGCATTGGTGAGGAAGCTGTCCCAAGGACAGGGATGGGTGAAGGCAGTGAGAACTGTGTGCTGCAGCCCATTGCCCAAGTCTGCCCGTAGCAGAATGTTGCCAGTCAATGTTCATGTTCCTGGAAATCCAGGAGAGCCAGGCTGTTGCACGAACTCCCCTGGCAGCCAAGGGAGAGAGGGCATTTAGCAAGAGCCCCAAAGAACAGAGAAACAGGATGGATCACTGGGAAGAAGGTGCCCTATTGCCTGCCTAGCACACTGTACTGACTGCCACAGGGGACAGCTGAGCCATGGAGCCAGTGGGAAGGTCTCTTCTGAGTTAAGAAAAAGGAAACTTGGGATCTGAACAGCAGATTTCCTGTTGCCATCCCACATCTGGCCTCTCAGGACTACTATAACCATCATCTCTGCCATGTTTCACTGTTGGGCTTTCCATGGCCATTCACAACCGCCCAGATTTTGACTACTGGGGTGAAACCAGCAGCATTGACACTGAAGGAGAATATCCAATGATAGGATATTGGTGGCAACACAACAGAGAAGGTCTGAAAAGTGAAAGGTAGCAGCAGAGAGCTCATACTCCACCCACCCCTGCACAAGAGCACCCACTGGGAGGGAAAGCTCTCCTGGTGCTGACAGTCCCTGTGCTGGCTGTGCCCTTCTGCCTGACAGTGGGACATGTGACCGTGGCTGGAGTGATGGATGGGACTGGAGTCCCTCTTTTAGAGTATCTCACAGTGGTTTCCGTAAGTTGATGGAGATTGCACAACACTGCCAACTGCCATGCCGGATATATTTTGCAACCAGGGCTCCTATGCCACATCTGTAGGATGATATGCCAGGGTCTTCTGAGGCAGTCTGCGGAAGTCTGAGCACAGGAAGAAAAAAAGAAAAATCAAAGGAAAAGAAAAAAGTCAACAAACCTCTTTCCATAGCAGCTATTTTGGTGAGGCACCCTGGGGTGAGAGAGGCCGGCACCAGCCAGCTTTGGAGACACAACAGCCCAGCAGGCTTGCTCAGAGCTCTGCCCACTCCCAGCTGGGAGAAGGGCCCTTTCCCATGGGTGGGTGGCAGTGCACCATGAAACACCCAGACAGGAACTGCAGACAAAGTCTGTGCTCACCAGGAGTAGCTGCAAGGCAGGGCCTGAGGTGGCAACAGCCCTCCCTGGGGAAGAAAAACTGCTGAAGCATGGGGAAGGTGTTGGACAGCTGCTGAGGGTGGCTGTGGGTTGTCCCAGCTGATGGCCCTGGGAAGTGCCATCCTTGTCATGCAGGTTCAGCAGCTCGTGCCAGAGAGTAAAAGCTCCCATCACTTGAGCTCATGGCATCTCCCATCTTCTTGGCCTCTTTCCAGAAGAGCAGGAAGGACTTCAGGATCCATGACTGGACTAGAGGCTGTTGGAGAAGATGTTCAAAGTGACACTAGCCTAGCTGGTACCACACATCTTGGACATCAGCAGCTCTATGGCAGAAGCCCCCAGCAGTGACCCAAAGTAACATTGACTCTCAACATCAACCCACACATCAGCGTCACACTTCAAACCCCCCAACCATATAAAAATTCACAGCACAATCACAAATGCAAGCTAGCACACCCCACAGCAGTATCCCCACAAGATTAACTTTGGAAAAAAATTGGGCCCAGCAGAAGAGCTAGCCCATTGATTCCATCAGGTTAAGGAGGCCAAGCAAAGAGAACTCCAGGAATCACAGTGCTCCTGGACACAGACATGAAACCATCAGCTTCTGATTTAGGAGGAAGGAGATGATCTCTGACACAGGGAACCTGTGAGACTTGATAGAGCAAAGCAGGCCATGGGGGACAGGAGTACTTTACAGGGACAGGACATCAAAGATGGGTGCTGAATTCCCTGTGCAACAGCTTCTCATCAGCAAGGAGATGTGGATGCAGAGGGAAGCATGGAACCAAGGCTTCAAAGATTCTCAGAGTTTAAGTGGCTGACAGTTAAAGTGCTGGGACATTTTTTCAGCCTGCATTTAACAATGGGGATGAGATAATGTCAGAAAGCTGAGCAGAGAGCATCTATTGCAAAATATTGATTATGCCAGCAAAAAACAAATCTGTAAACTTTATGGCAATGCCTCCATCACCTTGGAGCCGAGCTCTGCCCTGCATGGGATCCCTAAATGCTGACCAATATAGGTCCAGTCACTGATCCATCACTGATGAGAAATGGTGCTGTTTGCATCATTCCCCTGCCTTGTGATGGATCTCCCTTCTCTCACTCCCAAGAGAGCAAGGAGCTCTTTTGTACCCAAATGTAATGGGTTGGAAACTCTTCATGAAGCAGCAAGCCTATTGTTCTTCATGGGTGCTAAGTAAACCTTTTAAAACCCAGTAAGACACAGCTCAATGGTAGATCTGCTAAGGGCTCGTCAAGTCTTTCACATCTCATCCATTTTCCACAGCACTACCAACACACACCCTCAGTCTTACCTGGACTCAGACCTTGGAATAACCATGTCCTGACTGTAATCAAAGAGAGGAGAGTTTATTAAGCAGAGGTGTCTCAGTGCTATAGGATGGGGAAAGTCTCATGAATTACCTCTTAAATCAGATGCACTGGAATCCTGGCATGCTTCTCTAAGTCTCAGCTCTCCCAGTGGTGCCTTGACAGCCTGGCCATTCCTGAGCACAGCACCTGTGCATGGGTTCTCTCATCTTCAGTGTCTTGGTGCCGCCTTTGGACTAACAGGTGTCCAGCTCATGGGCTGAAGTGAGGCTCCCCTCTCCCCTGAATTGCATGAGTGAAACAAAACTGGGATCATCCTCATTGTGGCAACTTTGCCCTCATCTTGAGGAACCACCTGGGAACACTCACGCAGCAGAGCTGGCTGCTGCCTGCATGGGTGAACTCCAGCTTCTCTTTGATGCCTCAGTCCAGCCTGGTTTCATCCAGTTCAGAGGCACAGAAAACACAAACCTCGCTCCCTGGCCACTCGGGATGCATTGCCCAGATTCTTCATTCAGGGCCAGCCCTTTCCAGCACCACTACACTAACATTCCTCATCCCACTCTGCTTATGATGCCGCTAGCAGTACCCAACATGTTATTTGTTTCTGCTGCTGCTGTCCGGTGCCTTGTGAGCAGGTTCGACAGCCAGAATGCTCCCTGGGGGCCTGGGCTCAAAGAAGTACAATTGTGTATGTCTCAAGCACAAGCAACAAGGTCCAGTAGGGAGTGGGGATCACAGACATACCCTGTGACACAGAGAGTGAGGATATTGGAGGAATAACATGGAAAACATTCCCTTCAAATTTCCATACACACCCTCACTCCTGGGAGAAAAGAAAGGAATGAAAAAGAAGGGGGAAAAAGTATCCTTTTCAAAGCAAGGATGTGGTAATGCCCAAACATTCTCCCCTGATACATGAGCCAGGATGCAGAGATGCCGTTTTTTCCAGGAGGAAAGAATTCCAGAGGAATTTTGCTGTATCCTCCACTTAATGAAAAATTCATCTTATATCTCTATAGGTGAGGGCAGCTTAGCTCCACATTCCTGATTGGTGTCCCATGCCTCAGTTTCCCCACCAGTAAATCAGGTTGACACTCACCTATGGCAGAACCAGACAATGAGCCTTAACCTGGAGCTGCAAAGCCCTTGGAGGGCCTTCACAGCCTCCACCATCCATCATTGTCTACACCATGAACACAGAGCTTTTGTAGTGCAAAGAGCAGGTCCCAGACAAGGACAGACACTGCTCAGACCCTCTCCCCTCCTCCAGCAACAACCTCCTTTCCCTCACCATCTTCCTGCACAGGCCAGACACAGAGCCAAGCTAATAATTCAGATAACAGAATTAAACTGATCCTGATTAGGAAAAGCCTTTACCCTGAAGAAAGCAAACTCTGGCTCGGTGCTGCCTGTAATCCAATAGTCTCCCACGGCCGTGCAGCAAACCCGAAACCTGCCTCCAGGCAAAGGCACTTTGTCTTGGAACAAGGGAAGTTAAATGTGTCTTAATGGGAATTTTGACACGTTTTGCTTTGATTTCACTAATGTTACAAAAGTAACTGTTCGAAAATATTTCAGCCCCCCCATGAGGAGTCAGGTCCTCGAGTGTACGGATGAACTGCCCAGGCGGGCTCTTTGGAAAGGGATTGTGGCTGTGGGGAGGAGTGGTCTTGGTGCCAAATCTCTTCACACTTTCCCAAGTGCAACTGATTCTTTATGGGTCCATCAGGGAGGCAGGAACCCTTCAGCTCCCCCCGTTTGCAGTGGCACCTGTTGGGAAGCCAGAATCACAGACAGGACCTCTTCATGTTTGCCCATACAGACAAAAAATGGGGAGATAATCCAGGTTAGGGGGCCTGTGACTGCCAGGATGGTGGGTCTGGCATAGTTTTAATGGGCACTAAGGATAAAGGTCTGCTTGATGGGCATCCCACAGGGCCCACAGAAACACCCATCACAAGATGCAGGAAGAAAGGATATACATGGGAATTGCAAAGAGGGGAGATGATAAACCAGCACCCACCTGCAAGACCCTTCAGGAGGCAAAGATGGGTGCTCTGCAACATGCCCTGGGCAAAAGAGGATCCTTCTCTGTTTATTTCCCACTTCGTTTGTGCAGTTTGGGTATGATAGGGCAGTCATTCCTTGCAGAAACAACACCAGCTCCTGGGCTCTCTTGAATGCCATCTCCCCTCTCTGTAGAATGGAAACCCCAGTCATTAGGTGCTCTTCTGCTCAGGCATTTGTCACTGTTAAGGACAGTGACGCCACTGCCATGCCCCCGAGGGGGTGGGAGAGGTGTTCCCCCTTGCCCCCATGGATCCTCTTGCCAGCCCCTCCTGGGGCTCCTCTCTTCCTGACCCCCAGTACTGTTTCCAGCCCCAGGCTGACATTTCATCTGCCCCTGGTAGAGCAGGGGAGGATTCAGTATGGGCAGAATGGTAACAGGAGCCCATTAGTACCTCCCTGAAGCTTCAGCTATTTCTTTTCATTTGGCACCACGACCTGGTGCTTCCTTGGTCCCCAGTGGCTTGGTGCTGGGGAGATGTCCTGTGTGTTAAATGAACCCCATGGACATTTTGGGTGCATTTAACTCAGAAGCACCTGGAGAAATACAGGAAGAGGGAACCAGATGCCTCCCACAGTGAGGCACTAAGGTTTAGGTAAAAACCTGGGACAGCAGGGGCAGGACATGCTGTCCCTAGTGTCTGGGTTCTCCACTCCACATACAGAGACAGGAGCATGCCTGATGGATGCAGTCTGGATCTTATCTGCTATCCCAATGAAATGTGCCACATAATCCCTAATCCCAAATATTTAATGGACAAGAAGCAGCATTCCGTGGCTTGCCAGCCCAGTGGTCTCTCTGTGGGCTTGCACCTGGCTGAGCTTTAGGGTGGAGAACTGAGGTACCCACAGGACAGCACTAATTTTAGCAAGGCTGAATGCAACAAGCTCAACTGGAATAAATCAGACAAGCAAGCAGGGCTGTGGGGTTGAAGGAGGAATCTCTGTGCCTCCATAGAGATAGTGTTCACTTGCAGCAGCTTTTCCTATCCCTGCTTCAGCAGCCCTATCTCCACCCGGCCTGACACAGCCCACATTTGTGAGCTATTTTTTGTTGTTTTAACACAATGCTGCAATTCTAACCCACAGCCTCAGATTGTCAAGCAATTTTTCTTTTCTTTCCTTCAGAAAAAAAAAATACAGCTGAACTAATTCGATGAAAGGAGAAAATAAAATGTAAGCCAGACTAAACACACGCAGTTCCTACCTACAGCCAGGGCCTGGCTTCTCCCAGGCCAAAGTCAACACATGTCAATTTTTAACATGACAGGGCTTTAAAAGGGAGGTTTGAGCCCTGGATGAGAGGTGGCTGGAAAACATTAATAAGGTCTGTCAATTAAAGGCAAGCATGACAAGCCACCAAGACAAGAGTTGGGGGATTTCCCTTCCCTCTTATTTTGGTGAAAAAAAAAATTTGTTTTAAGAAAGAAACCCCTCAATTCTGAAAAAATTGTAGCCACATTACCTAATGAAGAATGGGTTTTGTTTAGGAGCCTTGAGAACAGCCCAGCAGCCAAGGGTTGAGATCAACAGGTTAAGGAAAGCATTGCTTTGAAGGATGTTCCCAGTGGCTCCACCCATCCCAGTGCCAGTGCTCCCACTCCATCTGTGCTGCTGGGGAGGAGCAGCAGCCTGGCTGCCTCCTCCAGAGCATCAAGCATCATTGTCCAGAAGGATTTGCAGTTACTGCATCGAGGTGACTTGGTGGTGATGTATCTGTTGCACTGGAAAGGGCTATTTTGGGTTCTAGTAAAAAAAAAAGAAGGGAAAACACCGCCCTGTTTTTTATCAGCCCCACAGGAAGTGTTTCTATAGCTTTCATGAGCTGGGTAGGTTTCTGTCCCAAACCACCCACTGGGATCCAAAATAGTTGGGAAAAACAAGGGGAAGGGGCAGAGCAGCAGCAGCCCCACCAGCCTTTGGAAATGAAGGCAAAAGTGAGTGAGGAGAGGGGTAAGGGGGAATGAGTGTTGGCATTAGGGGGTGTGGAGGGAAAAGGGCTTTACTCCCAAAATCCAGCAAACATCCCACTGAGTTAGGAGGATGTTCCCGTGGTGCAGAGAAGCAGTGTTGTCTTTCAGCTGGGAGAGCAGGTAAAGATTCAGCCCAGAGGGAAATGGCAGAGATTCATTTCACCTTCGACACCTAAATAAATACTGCATCCACAGTCACACACTCTGCACAGTGTATATTGTGCTGGTGTGCATTACACATCCCCACAGCAGAGGAACTGGCTGGTGGAGCAGCTCCAACATCCCCTGCTGCCACATCCTGTCCCCACAGTGGCCCAACCAGATGCTCCAGTAGGTCTTAAGAGCCCACAATAGTCAAAGGCAACACGTTCTGCCTCCCAGCATGAGCTCTCTTAGTCTCTGAAGGGGAGAGAACCTTCCTGGAGACTCTCTAGTTACAGATTTGCATCCACCCACCAGCCTGACTGCTGGCTGTGCAGAGCTGGAGCAACACCCTTCGAGTGGCTCAGGTGTGCAGGGGCTTTGAGGGATGAGGCTCTGCCCCATCATGTGCCATTTGCCCGAGTGTGGCAGGTGAGCTGGGCTCCTGTGCTGCTCTCAGGCTGTGTTCCACTTTTTCTGACCCAGGAAACAAAACCTCCTTCCAACACACATGGAGTTCACTTTGCAAGGACAGACAGACATGCCATGCTGATTTATTCCAACAAGCCCTAGGCCAGCCCCCTGAGGTCCCTTAAATGCCATCTCCCCACTGTGTGGAGTGGAAAACAAGGTCACTAGGCACTCTTCTGCTCAGGGATTTGTCACTGTTAAGAACAGACCAAGACCAACATGCTGAGTGAAAACAGTGGTGAAGCTCTGTGGTGATGCTTTCACCCCAGTACAGATTAAACACACTGAGGATGGAAAAACCCCACAGGAGAGCCTACCCCTGAGCTCCTGCACTGGGCACATCAATCTTCTCCATTTGGGGCACACTGACCTCACTGCCCAACTTTGGCCACTGCCACAGCAGCACAGGCCACTAGCCCAGGCAGTGCCCACCCATGTTCAGCACTACAGAGCTTGTGATATTTCACAAGAGCCACTTTCATCATCAAAAAGCATTTGAAGGCAGAGCTCAGAAAGCCTTTGGCTGTCCTTGCTCTGTGCTTATGGCTTCTGGAAACTGCTGCATTGATGCTTCCCACTGCTATGGTCCTAGTGGGACAACTGTTGGCAGCATCCTGACATGTCCACAGGCAGTGGCTGGAGAATATTGGTCTGAACAACAGTCAAGAGCGGCTGCCTGTGCTCCTGGCCTTACTCATTTAAATCCTTGGCTCTGGTGGCTGCTAGCAAGCCCCCTGCACCACCCACACTCTGGGTGAGAGTTGCTGTCAGCTCACTCCAGGCCCGGTGCTTCTCAGGGCAAAGCCAGAGCGTTGTGCACCACACACTGGGGCACAGGTAGGTGACACATGGGATGATTTGTACCTTTGCTGCCGAGGTATTGTTTGGGTTTTTGGAGATAGGCTGTCAGACACAGCTTAAACGAGGCTTAGGAAGCAGGGAGAGGGTCACTCTGTGGCCAGCAGGGACTATCTGTACATCTCCATCCCAATGGCTGCCTGTTGTCACTGTGCTGTCACCACATCCACACTGTCCTCTAGCACACAGGTCGGTTTCCAGTCATATTTCACATGCACTGCTCTCGTCATTCTCCAAATATCCAGCACAGCCTATCACACTCTTCCCTCCCTCCTCCCCTTCCCTTCCAGGCAGACAGAGCAGCCCTTGCTTCCCACAGTATCACCTAGCAGGATTGCTTAGCACTGGGCAACAAAATTGAAGGAAAGCCCTTTTAAATCAAGTTCACACTTTACATCAAGAAAGGTTAGTCTTCCACCCCCCAGATAATGGATACAGATGTTACACTGATGCCACATTTGATTTCAGCCAAAAAGCCAAGAGAGTTTAAAACATTAATTCATCTCAAACTGTAAGCAAAGCTTATTCTCACTAATCTCAATAATTACTTGACTTCTCCCACATCACAAGGAACAGCCATACAATGGCAAGCTTTCCTTCCTCCATAGGACCCTGCTCAAGGCAGGGATCAGAGATTTGCAAGAAACTCCCTCTTTAAAAAGACATTGCTAGGGTTGCTAAACTAAATTCAACAGGATTACTTATGACTCAAAGCAAGATTGGGACCCAAACTCTTCCCATTCAAGACCAACATATTTGATCCAAGAGCATCAGGGCTGTTGGTGTCACTATAAGACCAGAAACATACAAAGTCATGGGGGATCAGTAGGGCTTAAATCCCTCTAAAATGCCACAAGATCTTTTCAGGCATACAATGAGGACAAGGATAAATTAAGCATCTCCAGCGTATCAAGTATCAAGCGAACAATTAGCAGAAAAAAAGCTACCCATGAGGGTCTGATGGAACAGAGCAAGGAGATTTTCTTCCCAGACATGTCTGCTAGAAACAGCCTGAAACATTTCCATTTCTGTTGCCTTTTAATAGCAAGGTCAGCTCCTTTCTTCCTACCCTGACATCCTCCATCAGGGCCTCTTTCTGGGAACTCACAGCAATGCACCAGATGTCACTGAGAGACAGAAAAACAACCAGAGGCCAAACTGGGGCATTTCACCATGGCCCTGAGTGAACCACGTGGCATTTGGTTCACTGGGGAGAGGAGCAGAGAGCACCCCCTTGGTGGCACTGCCAAGCCTCCCAAGCCCCTGGGGCTGGAGGGAGCCCCTTTCTCCCAGCATGAGCAGTGATTCTGCTCCTGGAAAAAAGCCAGCAGCCCCACATCCTCCAGGCTCCCCCCAGCACTAACTGGCCACTGGAAATAATCTAAATATTTGCAGCCCAAAAGGAGACCTGTTTGTTTTCCCCATTTTTGCTGAGTTTGAACAGCACTCAGCATGGTACCCAGCAGTCCCAGTGGACACCAGCACACAAACATCCCCACTTTCTGGAGCACAGGAATGCTCACAGTCACAGTCCCTCCATAACACCCACACTACCAGCACTGGGACAGCTCAGCCCATACCTGTCACACAGCTGCTATCACAAGAGAGCCACAGCTGTGAGAAAAGACCAACACCACTGCCTCAAGAAGAGGGTGCTAACACTGTACTCAAGGAAATGTGGTTTTTTTTAGCTGAAGGACACAATTACTCCCAGATTTCTAAAGGCTTTCTCAGGACTACAGACCTCAGGTATGCAACCACCATGGCAGCTGCTGACCAGGAGGGCAAGGATGAAGTAGGGGAGAAAAGAAATCACAAGACTTAAAAAAGAAACCCACCTGTGTTTAGTGATGTGCTAAATTCCTCCTTGAAATATTTAGCTCAGGACATATTTCCAGCCTTCTTCTCTTTCATCCAAACCTTGAGACTAAAAATACATCCGCCTTAAAAAAAACCCAAATCACCAAACATCCAAATCCCAGGACCCAAAGTTTAAAAGTATGTAGTTTTGTATTAGCCGTAAAAATGCAGCCATCTGCTCTGCTCTCCCCTCAAAGGAGCAGAAGGAAACAGAGACCAAAAGAAGGAGAAGGGAAGGTGTAGGTGTGGGCTTTTATGGGTACACAGGTGCCCTGGGTTAATGGGTGCCCAGCTGGGGAAGCCACCTTGGCATCCACCTGCCAGGTGTGCTGCTGGAAGCAGGGGCTGCTCCCTGTTTCCAGAAGGTGGGCATGGCTCTGGCAACTGCTGTGCAACACCTGCCTGCAAACAGCTTACTGAAAGCACACTTGGGCATGTGGCAACTTCTGGCAACACCTCTTTGCCCTCACCAGGCTGGGGGAAGCTGAGGCAGTGGGGGAACAGAGGGTCAGGACGGATTTGTCTTTGCCAACACCAGCCCCTGTCTCCCAGTCCCGTTGCAGGTGTAGATCATCTCCAGGGAATTCACCATCCTTGCTAAACCCCCAATCTGGCCCCTCCTGAGCTGCTCCAACAGCATGGCTGGGGCCACTGGGACACCCCTGTGGGGCTTCCTGGGGGGAGGGATGGGGAAAATAAGGAAAAAAAAAAATCTTCCATCCTTTTGCCACCCTCAAGCTTCTGCCCATTTCCACATATTTCCAGAGTGTCTATTTTTCCACATTAAAGAGAGCTGGAATAAATGTCACATTGCAGCATATATCTGTGAACAAAGCCACAAGTGTGAATGGCCACATGCACAAATTCTCTCCCCTGATTTCCCAGGTTTTCAGGAATGACCTTGGGAAAAGAGTGAGTTGTTCTTCATGGCATGGGTGATAACATGTTTGTCACCATTCAAACTGTCTGAAAGCTGCCCATGTTTTATTTTATTGCCTTTCGAGGTGTCACCAAGACCCGGTTGAATTACGTTGCCAACTCCTTCATAAAAAAAGAAAAGTGACTTCTCTTTCCCGCAGAGATCAGGGCTCATGGGAGCCACTCAGATGCGTATAAGTTTTTTTTTTCTTCCCTGAAAGCGTGCAATAGCTAGAACTTGCAGGTCAAAGGTTTTGGGAACCTACTTGCACTACTAAATACAAATGTTTGACCACCGCAGGAAGAAGCAGAAGCAGATGAGTGTTCAGGCCCGCAGCGAGATTGTATTAATTATTATGATCTGGTGCAGAATTGAGCGGTGCCGTCCCGGGGCGCCCCTGCGGTACCCCCGTGGGGACCTGCACGGTTTGTGCCTCGCTCCCTCCCCGCGGGTCCGCGGCCGGAGGATGCTGAGCGGGGAATGCTGAGAGGGGGATGCTGAGCCGAGGATGCTGAGCGGGGGATGCTGAGCGCGGCCGGCCCCGGGACCCGCGGCTGTCCCGGCTCCCCGCTCTCACCCGCCGCTGCCAGAAGGTGCCGCCGTCCGCCTGTGAATCGCTCCCAGCCCAATTAGGCGGCAGGTATCGGCTGCAATCACGGCTGCTGATAGAGATAAATGGGGAAAGCACTATCTGCCCAACAATAGTGGGGGGTTTTTTAAAGGGGAAAAGAAAAAAAAGAGAGAGAGAGAAAAAAAAGAGAGAGAGAGAAAAAAAAGAGAGGAAAAAAAAAAACAATTGAACTTTTCATCAGCTGCTAATCATGATTTTTTTATTGCTTTGCTTAGCATTTTCTGGGGAATAAAACCTCGAAGGAGCCCAGTCTTTTGTGGAAAATGAAAGGGCATATAAAAAAATGAATGTACATGGATTCTAAATATTTCAGGTTGTATGACTTTGTGTTTGACCTTAGCAGAAGATGAACTAATCCTGCAATATAATAGACTTTCATAGAGATATGGAAAATGGCTGCTTTTTTATCTCAGTTGCCATGGGAACCATCAGAGAGAAGGCCTAGCTGAGATGCAATAGAAGGTTATTAAATGTGTGCTTGTGTATATTGGAAAAATACAGCTTTTTGTCATCTTGTGTCACTCATAGGTCTTTAATGCGTAATGTTTAGGTTATTAATAAACTAACACAGGTCCATTTTTTACAGAGAACAACTGTGAATGCAGCCATACAAAATTAGTACAAGTTGAACATTTGCAAAACTCTAAAGTGCGGGCAGGGGCTGCTGCTTGCCGGCAATATCCCATGAAAGTTTCTCTCTCTTTCCAGGCAGGGACGAGATGAGCTTTGCTGGACAGGTAGAGAGAACCAAGAGACTGTGGGTGTCCTGTCCCCAACCCAGAATCTTGCTGTCCCCCTGGGGGGTCCAGGGCAGTGCTAGTGATATGTGATATGCTGCAGTGGTGCAGATTAAAATGTTTCCTTGTCTGGCTCCTGGGCACAAGCTCAGGTACTACCAGAGGAGAGAAGGGTTGGGTGAGCCAAAGGGACATCTGTCCCTGGCTCTGGGTTGGGGGATCTCCTGTTCTGGAGCTGGGGGCTGCACATTCAGGTTGAGGGGCATTTACTGTTATATGGAGAGGTTTTGAAAGGGAAAAAAAAAAGGAGGAAAAAAAAAGACAGAATAAGAAACAAGAAAGAGAGAAAGAGAGATCAAATACTGCCCTGAGCTGGAAGGGTCAGACTTCATACTAACTCTAGGAGCAAATAACTCCCTTTCTGTAAGGTTTTTTCCCATCCCTCAGAATCACCAATTGCTTCCCAAATCCAGGCTGCCTCAGGTGCCCTGTTCTGCCTGTGGCTGGGAGGTGCAGGAATCACCCAGCACTGACAGTGAGGGCTGGAAGCCAGCCCAGCCCGTGGAGGACTCAAGGGACTGGCAGGGCTCCATGGCCAGGGTTTGAGGGGGACGAGCTGGGGGAGCACTGGGAGTTTTTACTAGATTGACCCAGCTGGACGCTGGACTGCTGAGGGCTGGGGCACGACTGGGACACAACTGAACCTGAACATGGCTTTCTGGGTGGGGACAGAGGTGCTGCCACACACTTCATCACTCCTGGGGCAGTGGCTGCCTGTGGATGCAGGTGAAGGTGGCTGTGGGTGCAGGAGTGAGTATGAGTGCGAGCAGGTGCCTGAGGTGCCCAGGATGATGTTCACAACTCTTCTCCCTTCCCTGCAAATCCACCAGTACCTCAGCAGAGCAACCCCGAATTTCCAAGCATGCTGTGTGGCAGCACCCTGCACGGTGAGCTGTTGTCCCACCCTGCTCCCCGGATCGAGGATGGGCAGGGGACCCTCTTGTCACTCCACGGAATCCACAGCAAAGACCCGCGTGTGCCAAGAGCCTCAGGGGTGTCCCAGGCCCGGCTGGGGGCAACCCTCGTGCACAGCAGCCCCGCATCCATGCATACTAAGTAAAGCAAGGAATACATAGATTTTGCCTATCTGCCGATCAAACGCGGAGATCTGCTCTGGTAAATGATGCATTAGATGCGGTGGCTGTATTTGTTGTGTGAGTTTTGAAAGGGTTCCGATAATCTGGAAGCGAGAGATAAGGAACACCATTTATTCAGCAGCACTTTGGAACCAATTTTCAACCCTGTTCAACCCCATTCTCCAGCAGCCTCCAGGAGCCCAGGAGATAAGGATTGGGCTATTCATTATCTTCACAAGGAACAAAGATTAGCTAGCAGAGATGAAAAATTACCCCTGGATAGTAATAATAAGGAAGCGAACCTGGAGAGCTGCTGAGCCTATATTCTCCTTGCTGCTGGTGCTGCTTCTTCTCTTTTAAAATTCTCTCCCTCTTTTTTTTGTTGAATCAATATTGAAAAGGTTGGGGGTTTTAATTTTTTTCTCTTTTTCTTATTTTTTTTCTTTTTTTTTTTTTTTTTTTTTAATGGGGGAGGAAATCTTCCCCCACTGTCTATCATATTTTTCAATATGATATGGTTGTTACCGTGAAAGAGAGCAGAGCACGGTCCCCCTTCCTCCCAGACTTTCAGATGACATCTTTAGTACGAAAGCTTAACAGGAAAGAAAAACATCCTTCTCTTCCAGCGGGCATGAGGGGGAAATCCTGACTCCCTGCCTCTCCGACCCCCAATGTCTCTGGTGGCACGGTGACCCGGGCTGTCCCGGGACAGCGTGGCTGGAGAGCAGGCACAGCGCGGCGAGGCTCGGGTGGGCACTGCTCCGGTCTGAGCCCCCTGAGCCCCCGGCTCGCACATCCCCGTCTGACCCCGCTTGGGGAAAAACCTGCAGCCTTCAAACCCCACTTTTCCCGTAGTTTTTCCGCCTGAGCGACAGTTCCTCGTTTTGGAGTCGTTCCGTGCGGGGCGATCCCAGGACGCGGCTGCCGGCAGCGTCTCCGTCTTTCTGGGCACAAGGGAAAAAAGAAGGGATATATGTATGTATGTATTTTAATACCACATTCTTTTGTATTTTTTCCCTGCATAAATCTGGTGATGTATCTTCTCTCAGAGGATGAAGGGTAATACAGGAGGAGTAATTAAAACACTTACTTTGGAAATGGGCTGCGTGGGGCTGATAAGAATTATCTGCCGCATATCAAGGACCCTTTTTCCCCCGAACCATATCACAAAGACAGACAGAAAATGCCAGCAGAATAGGATCCCCCCCCTCTTTTCCCTGCTCACATTTTTACCTCCATTATGATGATAATTCCTCTCCCGCGAAACTTTTCTCCTTCCCTTCCCGAACCGTATTTCGTTCCCCCACCTCCCGCAGGGCCGCCACCGGACGGTCCGGCCTTTGTTTCTGTATTAATATGGTTTTCCTGCAGCCTCGGGCGGGGGTCCCGCCTGTCCCCCCTCTGGAGAATCGCGCCGCGCCCCCCGAGCCGCCTCGACGCGGCCCCGGTGCCCCGCACCCCATGAAGGCAGCGGGCGCTGGGCGAGGGAAGCCCCCAGCCCCGTTCACACCGGCACCGGCTGGAAAATACCCGGCAGGTGAGCACTGCCAAGCCAGGGCTGGGGCGCGCAAACATTTCCGAAAACATTCGTTCTGGCTGGATTTCTTAGTGCTCTACGAAATACGTATTTTACCGTCTCTTTCCTAGCTATAACAACGACTCGTCGCGTAATATCTGCTTGTGCCTCTTCCAGCTTCTCCGCTGCCTCACTTAGGTGCAGGTGCATAGCCCGAAAGGCTGAATTTGGAAGGGAAAGGTGTGAGAAGAAACATGAGGTTATACAAAAAACAGGCTGGTGAATGTGAAAAAAAAAAAAAAAATCCAAGACTCCCAAAGCATTTCCTTCATTAGAGAGGGAAAGAAAATTAACACGACTAGGAGTAATTTATAGGAATAATTGATCCTACGAAGCGGCTCCCCCCAGCCCACTTTCCTTGGGATCAGAGGAAGAAGCGAGAGGATCGGGAGAGGCTGGGGCTGCGGCGCCCGCCGAGCCGGAGCCCGGTTTCCCAGAGCCTGGGATGCGAGTGCGTGTTGTTGGTATAATATCAATTCATTTAAAATATGAAAGTCAAGTCGCGTAGACTGTGACAGCAACCGTAACAAAAGGTGCAAGCAACAGACAATGTGATGTGCTTGTACAGATATTGTAATGATGCAAATGAAGTGGAGGGGACGAGCTGCCGTATTATGTACATAAATACACAGTGGCTCGCTGTGCCATCCGTGAATGCAGGAGAGTGAGAGAGAGAAGGGGAGGGAAAGAAGGGAGAGAGGAAAGGAAGGGAGGGAGGAGGGAGGAAGGGAAGGGGGGAAGGAGGGAAGGGAGGAAAAAAAAAGGGCTCAGCTCGAAAGTGCTGCCAGTTTTGAGCAGCGTGCACGGCGGCAGCCCCTCCGCCGGGCTGCGCGCACCCTCCGCCCGCGGCAGACGCGCCGCTCCCGTGGCGGGCAGGCGGGGAGGCTCCGGCGGCCGGACCCCTCCCAGCCCGCGGAGCGGCCCCGCTAGCAGCAGAACTGACGCTTCCTATGCACCGTGCGGAGAAGTGAAAGAAAAACGAGGACAGGCGAGAAGCAAGGTAAGGGACCGCGGCAGCGCGGCTCTGCGCGGCCCTGCCGGCACTGAGGTGCGGGTCCCGTTGCGGGAGCGCTTCTCTAGAGGAGGTTTTCCCCCGGGACAAATCTGGCAGGGTTTGTAAAGAACGAAAAAATGTCCCCAGTACGGCCAGACCTCCCGGGCTGCCGTCTCCCAGCCGGCCGGGCTGAGCCCGGTGCAGCGGCCCGGGGGCACCGCGGGGCTCCCCCGGCTCTGCCCGGCGGCGGGGCTCTCCCCGCTCCGCACCCCGCAGGGAGCGGGGCCGCCAGGCCATGGTTGGATCTGAGGTTGGTTGTTCTGATTTTTTTTTTTTCTTTCCCATTGTCACTGGGGTGATTATTTAAATCTCCATCTTGGAAAGTTGCATTTCACCCAGGGCGGCCAGGCAGAGATTTCCCGGAGACGGGGTGTGCAGAGAGCCCTGCGTCCCCTCCCCGCAGCTACATCCTATCTCCTCTCTCTCTTTGTTAGCAGATTTGGGCATTAAAAAAAAAAAAAAAAAAAAAAAAAAAGATGTGAGGGTTTGTTCTGCCCCGAAAGCCGGCAGGGCCCGGCCCCGCTCTCTCTGCACCTGCCTGCCGGGGAGTCCTCCCGTCCCAGTCCCGTGCGGCAGCTTTACGGGGCTTTGCATGATTTAAAATTACCCAGGCACATCGGGGACACGGCCGCTCCTCTCCGCCGACTCTTTCACCCCTTCGCCTTTTTTTTTTCTTCTGTTTTTGTATGTGCAAAGTTCCCCTCTTTATCCTCCTTTTGCTTTGGGGTGCTCAGGCTGGAAGGCAAGAAAAAAAAATAAAGAGAAGCGTCCAGGAGCGAAGCCTGCCTGGATTTGATGCGATTTCAATAAGAAAAGCGATTTCACTAAGGGGGTGCGAGTTTCGGCCGAGGGGATTGTTCTTCCCCGGCGCAAGGAGCATCTTTATTAAACGCAAATATTTTTTTCCTTGGAAGTCAAAGCTCCGGCCTGGCTCAGCCCCGCGGCTCGCAGGGGCACCGTCGCTGCCGGGAGTGAGTCGAGTCCCGTTCACCGTGCCGGGTCGGTCTCTCCCCAGCAAAGTTTTGCCTGAGGAGAAACAAATCAAACCTGAGGAGTCGGCCTCGTTCCTCCCTCCTACTACAGCTGCTCCCGAAATAACCTTGAAAGAAAAAAAATACATAAAATTAAAGAGAGATCCTGCAAACGAAATCTTTTGTGGCAGCGCCTGAAAAAGAAAATTATGCCTTTTTCTGGATTAAGCTGCGCGTGTGCAACCTCTCCCTTCCCCATGCACGCATTTCTCTTCGGGAACTTACACAAAAGGTGGTTTTGTGGGCAGGCTGGGGTCTGCTTGAGGCTTTTCCTCCCATTTATTTTGCAGCCTAGCGAGCCGGGGGGCTGCGGGCACCAGGCAAATTGCAGATAAAGCGCAGGTGAAGGCGTGCGCGGGAGCGTGTCGGGAGCGAGACTGGGACCGAGGGTTCCCACGGTGGGGTACATACCCCGTAGAAATCCTCTGCGGGAAGGGGGATAGCGTATTTACAAGAACAAGTAAAATATTATTTTTTCTGTGATTTATTCCCCTAGCCGTATCTCTCGTGCTTTTTTTTTTTTTTTTTTTTTTTGTTTGTTTGGTAATTTTTTTTTAAATTTTTGCTTTTCCTTAATGCAGTTTAAGTAAGGGTCCTGTGGTTACGAGGTAACTGTGTCACTTTATAACTCCATCAGGAGCCATTAATAAGTACTAGTAACGCAGGACGGGTGAGCAGGGGGAGAAGAAAAAGCAAAGCGGAGACAAGACCAGAGGGCAGAAAACACCGAGGGGTTTTTTTTTTTTTTCCTTCAGGCAGAAAGCAAGAACTTTCTCTCCCCCAGAAAAGCCAAGGAAATAAACCCGAGACGGGTGGGGGGGCTGCTACCTGCGGGAGCCGCTGGCAGAGCTGTCCGGTCCCCAACCCTCAGTGGGGCGGGGGGCCGGGGCGGATCACCCACCGCAGACCCTCCCAGCCCCCTCCCCGCCGGCAAGCTGCCGCTTTCCCCAGCTCGCCCGGGTCTCGCACATCGCCCGCCGGCACCGGGAGTGCCGCGGCCCCGTGCGGTGCTAAGCACTGAGCGCTTCTCTCCCTCTTCTTTCTTTTCACGGAGTTTTCCTGCCCTCCCTGCTTGCGCCTGTGGGTTGCACCTCGGGGAGGCAGCGGGGCAGTGCTGCACGGGAGGTCTCGACCCCCAGGTCTCCGTTCACCCGGAGAGAGTGTGGCCCTCGGAGGGCGGCTGGGGGCACCCCAGGAAGGGGTGTCTGGAGGAACGTGCCCTGGGGTCTGCGGGTTCTTCTCGGGTACAATTTTTCCCAGATCCAAACACCCAGAATGAAGAGGGGAAAAAAAGAGGAAGAATCCTCTCTCCGGACATGTAAATAAATGGTCCGTGTGCGGCGCCGGCTTATTTGTTTTCTGCCTTCTCCTCTGCCCAAGAATAGGTGTCAACTCCATCACATGGCACTACTAACTGTTGCTAAAACATGTTGTCGTTTCCCCCCTCCCTTAACGATATGACATCACTTGTCAATCAAATCAAAATAACCAGTTGTGCTTCCAGATCTGGGAAAGCTCCCTTATTAGAAGAGAAAAATAAATTGCAACAGTAATAATAAAAAGAAAGTTAACAAAACGGAGGTGGTAGTGCCTGAGGGAAGAAGGGGGGAAAGAAGGTAAAAGGGGATTGGCAGGCGTGGGGTGAAGGAGTGGGACCCGGCCGGACCCTCTCCCGGGAAGCTTTGGCAGAAAATTGAGGGAAGAGCTGCTTAACCAGCCGTGTGAGCGGCGGGCTGCGGAGCGGAGCTAAGCTGCTCGACTCCAGCAGCCAGCGCAGTTCGCTGCTGCTCCCGGTGGGTGAATTAATTCAATTAAAAACCTCAGCCGTGCCGCCGAGGCGTTGAGCGGCCGAGACCAGAGCCGGCACCCGGTTCGCTAGAACCAGGCAGCGGGGATGGGACACGTCAGGGATTAAAAAAAAATAAAAATAATTTTAAAAAAATATATATAATATAAAATAGAACAAAATAAACCAACATACTGCGAGCCGGCCGTCTAGGAAGTCTCCCAGCTCAGCCGGTCTCTCAGCAGAAATCTTTCATCCCTGCTGGAGGGGTCATTTATTTTACAAAGGGTTTTAATGGGAGGGGTTGCAGAAGGCGAGAGGTGGGTGCGAGGAGAGGCGCCGGCCGCAGGAGGAGGGCACCCGGCGGCGGAGAGTTGGTAGCCGGACCCCCGGGCCGGAGGTGGGGCGGGCGCCGGGGAAGCCGGTCCCGAGGCGGCGCGGCCCGAGCCGCCGCCGCCACCCGCTCGCCGCTTTTGTTTTCCTTCGCCTGCCGGGCCTCGGGTAACCCGAGACGGGGGCTTCAGGGAGCCTTGGCCGGGCAGCGCCGGGGTCTGCCTCGCCATAAATCAAGCCGACTGATTAATCTTTACAATTTGTCTTTTAAAACAAACACGAACGAATTATCAGCTCGTTAACTGCGATTTTATCACCTGCCTAAAACAAACAGCCCACCCCGTTCTCCCCCCAAAAAATCCCCCCAAAATCGCGTCCCCGTGCTGATGGCAGGAGGGCAGTAATTAAAACATCCAAATTAATTAATAAGCTTGTAGCGAGCAGCTGGATTTCGCTGGCGGTCGGGAGCGGGAGCCGGCGAGGCCCGGGTGATCCCGGCTGACCGCCGCCCTGCTCCACCGGCCGGGAATCTCCGGGCACGGCGTACCCCGGCCCCGGTCGCCTCCGGCGGTGGGTAGAATAAGGCGTCCAGGGGATTTACCTGCAACGGCCCGAGTCTATTTTATAATCACCTTTCTTTCAAAACATTAAAAAACCCATTTACGGGTGACACTTGGGTGATTTTAGTGCATGTAGAAAGAAATCGCTTCGGAGGGAGAAGCCGGATTTGTGGAAAGCTATCTTGGTTTTCTCTCTGCCTTTTAACTTTCCCTTTTTAATATATATATTTTTTTTTAAATTTTTGTTTTGTTTCCCTTTCCTTCCGGGCACCACCGGACTAAGGCTCCCGGGCACGCTCCGCAGAGCGGGGGGCATTTGCCCTCCCGAACCCCGGCCCCTCTCCCACCAAGTCCGGCTCAGTGCCTGTCCCCGGCCTGCCCGGACCAACCAGCCCGTCCCGGGAGAAGTCGGCTCCACCGCCCCTTCCGCGCCCGGCAGCCGCCGGAGGAGCAGCTGCCCGGCCCCACCGCTGGCGACCCCCCCGCAGCGGCAGGAGGGGGCGAGGGGCGCCGCGGTCCCGGCGCCACCGCGCAGCCCCGAGGTCAGGGGGCCGGGAGGAGCGGGACACCCGGGCTTTGGGTGGAGGAGGCGTCAGAGGAGAGCATGCGGAGGGGGAGGGAGGGGGGAAGCGTAATCGCCTCCCCCTGTCCCAACCTTTAGCTCCCCCAGTATGGCCCCCAGCTCCCCCGCCCCGCCGGGCTGAGCTGTGGGTTCCCCCCGGGGGGCTGCATTGAGGGTCCCCTGAGGGAAGGTTACAGGGGGACAACGAGTGGTGGTGGGGAGAGGAGTGGAGTAAGAGAGGGAGCCCCATGTCGCTCCGACCAGACGTGCTCCGCAGCGAGGAAAAGGAGTTTTATTATTATTATTACTGTCATTATTATTATTATTATTGTTATTATTATTTTTCAAAAGTTCATTTCCTGGCGAATTTGGCAGTGACGGGTGACGTCAGAGCCCCGGCGTCGTAGTGACTGGGGCGGTCGGGCCGGGGGAGGCCGGCTCCAGCTCCCAACCCCCAGCGCTGCCCGCCGCGGGGGCGGCCCCCGGGGGCAGCAGCAGCAGCAGCATCCTCGGGGCCGCCCCGCTCCCCCCGCCCGCAGCCCCCCGTGGGGCCCGGTGCGAGCCCGCACGGCCCCGGCCGCTCCCGCGCCCCCTGCCCCGGCCGCGCCGTCGGGCTGGAGCCGCGGCCGCTGCCCGGAGAGCGGAGGGGCTGCTCCCTGACGCCCTTGCCCCAATCCCCGGGTAGGAACAGTGTCCTCGCCCCGCGTAGGAGAGTTGAAGGATTGCGAACAGCGTTTCCCTTTTTCCCCGAAAGCAGCGGTTGAGGAACGGGGCAGGAGCGCCTGGGAAATGGGACCTGCAGCAAAGTCCGGCCGCGCTCCGGGGAGTTGTTTGTGCCTTTCCCATTATTATTATTTTCCGCCCCAAAGGCGGACCGGTTTATCCGCACCTTCGCGGGTGGCGAAGCCAGACCGGCGCCCCGGCTGCTGCCGCTGAACTGCACCACAAACTCCGCAGAAAACGCCTGTTGATTCGGGATGCACCTCCGCTCCCCGCTCCAAAGCACACGAGTATTTGCAAATATTAAAACTGTGCTGTTTGGTTTTTGTTATTAATTATTTTAAGAAAAAAGTGTGAGATTGGGGGAAAAAGAAGTGTTAGCGATGTCGCAGCGGTCCCAACGGGAAGGCTGTATCCCGTCCCAGCGTCCTTGTGCCCCGGCCCGGCTCTGCTCGGCTCCCTGGGCCCAGGGTCGCCAGCCAACCCCGGCCCGGGTCCGGTCCGAGCACTACGGGCCGGAGGGCGGGCAGGGTCCGTCCCTGCCCTGCAGCCAGCTCGGTGCGGCGCCGCTGTCCGGGCCCTGCTCGTCCCGTCGGTCTCCGGGGTCGGCTCGCAGCCTCGCAATTATTTGTTTTTAATTATTTTTTCCCCGATCCAGACAGTTATTTCAATCTAATGTGGCCAGGCTGAGGTTTCTCCCGCTCCCGGCTGCGCGCTGCTTTGCCTGATTTAAGTGATTTTAGCATCTTTATCTCCCCGGTGCCGGTTTCCAGCCCCGGGCATCCCGGCGGCGGCGCTGAAAGTCACGGCTTGGTGGCGGGGCAGCACCCGGCGGAGTCGGCCCCATCGTCGAGCCCTTCCCGCACTCCATCTCCGTTCGGACCCCCCCCCTCCCCACTCCGCATCCCGCACTCCCCGGCGGGACCCCCTCTATTCTGCCATCCCCGCCCCGCAGGGGCGTGCAGAGTCCGGGCGGGGAAAGCCCCCACGGCGCTGCCGGGCGAGATGCTGCGAGTAGGGGAAGAGGGGCGGAGGAGGGGGTCTGCCGCTCCCCCCCCCCCAGGCAGGCTCCGTTTGGGGCCGGGGGTGCGGTTGGGGGCGGTGTGGGGCGGCGGGATTGGCTGGCCCGGCCGCCGGCCCTGCGCGCCCCGGCCCGTCTGCGGCGCCGCGGCCAGCTGGCGCCAGCGCTCATATAGGATGCGCGGGGATGGGACCGAGTCGGCCAGAGCAGCGGCTTTGCCATCTGAGTAACACCCTCCATCCAACCTCCTCTGCTCCTCCCGCGCTCGCTCTGCCTTTCCCCCCTCCTCTCCCTCTTCGCTTTTTAAATTCCCCCTCCGTTCTCCCCCTCTCTGCTGCACTCGCATCCTCCACGCCGGCATTCATCGCCACCCAGCCTCCCGCGCCGGGTAAGTGTGGGGCGCGGGGGGGTCGCCGCGCCACTGCCAGGGCGCACTCGCTGCTTTCTCTAAACACCCTTCTCTGCACTCTTCTTCTCTACCCCCTCCCTATTTCTCCCCCTCCTTTTTCTTTTGTGTCAGTTGGAGTTCTTGGTAGAACTACGCTATATTAGTTCTGCCGTTCTTCCTTTTTCACCCCGCTTTTGAAGCCAGCTGGAAAAACTCCTATTGACGTTTCTAGCGAGGGGGGGGAACGAAGCTTTTTTCTTTTTTTTCTTTTTTCCTTTCTTTTTGCCTCCTTTTTTCCTTTTTGCTTTTAGTTAAGAGTTTGAAATGGATCTCTGTTTATTTTGTGGGGAAATGAGCAAGGAGAGAGAGCAAGGCAAGGAGTTTTGGGGACAGGATATTTTTGGAAGGGAGGAGGGGCTCTGCTTCCCCCTCCCCATCCATGTACCTCCGGGAAAAGAAGCTGGCCGGGAGTCGGCCCGTCGAGCAGCGCACCCAGGGCTGCGGAGCTGCTAAACCCTCCCGTCTCTCCCTACAGGTGCTGCCCTGGCGCTTCCCCGGACCTGCCTCCGCTCCCCGCCTGTTGACAGAGGGACACGCTGACTTCAGGGGTCCTCTCTCAAGCCTCAGAGGGCGCGCTCCAGTCACCCGGCGGTTTTCTTTCTAAGAAAAGCCACTCCGATCTCTCAAAACCCACCAGGCATCGTCAAAAGCGACCCCTCGAGCAGCACTCCCCGCCCCCACCGAGCGCCGCTCGCTCCTGGCCTGGGGGTGGGTGAGAGGGGAGGCCCAAGGCCATGGAGGTGGCCACGGATCAGCCTCGCTGGATGGCCCACCACGCCGTGCTCAACGGGCAGCACCCCGATAGCCACCACCCCGGGCTGGCTCACAACTACATGGAACCAGCGCAGCTCCTACCTCCGGATGAAGTCGACGTCTTCTTCAACCACCTGGACTCCCAAGGCAACCCTTACTACGCCAATTCCGCCCATGCCCGGGCCAGAGTCTCCTACAGCCAGGCACACGGTAAATCAGCACCCCGGCCCCTTCCCCGCTGTCTCGGCAGCCCTCCGGTTCCCTCCGTACGAGCCGCGGGTGTCCTGCGCGGGGGTGAGAAGTTGCACTCGGGGCCGCTTCGGTGTGCCGGAGCCGGGCAAAAGGAGATCGAAAACAGGATAGACAGGCAGGCACGGGTGGATTTTAACCCTAGGGATAACCAAGGACTAGCGGAGGGGAGGGAAAGAAAGGGGGGAGGTGAGAGAGGAAGGGGAAACAGTGTGCGCACGGGCCAAAAACCTTCTCAGACACGGCTACTTCCCGGATGCAAAATACAAACCGATTCAAACCGGCGATGGATTTTATCTGGGGGTGTTTTTAGGAACCGAAGAGAGAGCGTTACGGCAGCACAGAAAAATAAAGCAGAAAGGGGTTTGCTTGTATTTTCCCAGGAATGGGGTGGGAGGAAAGGGATTGTCTTGAGTCCCCCTCCTGCTCCCCTTGCTCCTTCTGGCCGGGCTGGCTGGTATCTCCCTCAGATGGGACAGGGCGAAGGGGCTGCTGGACCAGCCTAGCTGCTGGTCCCCGGGTTGTGAAGCCTCTCCCGTGGCCGCCTGTCCTCTGTCGCTCGCAGACCGAGGAGCTGCCCAATCTCGGGGAGCTGGGGTCTTCCCCGAGCCTCTCCGGGCTGAGCCGCCCTATACTGACCCCAAACGCTCTTGTGTTTCTACAGCCCGCCTGACCGGGAGTCAAATGTGCCGGCCTCATCTTATCCACAGCCCCGGGATCCCTTGGCTGGACAGCAGCAAGGCGGCACTGTCTGCCCATCACCACAACCCCTGGACCGTCAGCCCCTTCACCAAGACACCCCTTCACCCCTCGGCGGCCGGAGCGCCTGGGGCCATCTCGGTGTACCCGGGCAGCAGCACCTCCAGCACCGCCTCCGTGTCTTCGCTCACACCGGCCTCGCACTCCGGCTCTCACCTCTTCGGCTTCCCCCCGACCCCTCCCAAGGAAGTGTCCCCAGACCCCAACTCCACCAGCGCCGCCTCCCCTTCTTCCTCCGCTGGGGCTCGGCAGGAGGACAAAGACAGCATCAAGTACCAAGTGTCGCTGTCGGAGGGCATGAAGATGGAGAGCGCCAGCCCACTCAGAAGCAGCCTCACCAGCATGGGGGCCCAGCCCTCTACCCACCACCCCATCCCCACCTATCCCTCCTACGTGCCGGCAGCCCACGACTACAGCAGCAGCCTCTTCCACCCGGGCAGCTTTCTGGGGGGCCCCGCGTCCAGCTTCACCCCCAAGCCGCGGAGCAAGGCCAGGTCCTGTTCGGGTAAGTGTCACAGCCCGTGGCCTTCCCGCAGTGTCCCGGCTGGAGGGGCCGCGCTCCCGGGGCTTCGCGCGGGTGCAGGGTGGCTGCGCCGGCTGTTGGGGTGAGGGCGCGGGCTGCTGCAAGGCTGGGTGCTTTGTGTTGGCCCTCTTCGGGACAGAGGGACCGGTGACTGCTTGGTTCTCCTTTTCTGGGTTTTTAAAAGTAGGAGATGGAGCTTGGACTGGGCTCCTTTGGGTGCCAATGCAACCAGGCACTGGCCACCGGGTGCTCGAAGGGGCCGCGGGGCACGGGACCAGGGCAGTCTGAGCCAGCAGACCGCGTTGTACAAAGAGGGATTTATATGGAGAAAGAAACCCGAACCCTTTTCATCGGAGAAAAGCAGGCCTCAGGCTCCCGAGGGGCTCAGGCTCGACCCTGCTCCCTCAAGCCAGGGAAACCCCCATGGATGACACATGGGGACTTTCCAGGGATAGGTATTTCTCCCTTCATAATTTCCATGTCTCTCCATTAACACCACCCAAAGCCCCAGTGCAAGATGAAAGCGAAACTTCCCTGGCCTGTCCCCTTCAGATCGCAAAGGGCCTTTTTCCCTTCGCATTTTACAAGAGCAAAAGTTCAAATGTAGTTTACATACCAGTGCAAAAGACTAAGGTGTCTAGTCACTGCTAACTTACTCCAACCTAACTTTAACTAGAAAATAACTCCCCCCCTCTTTATTTTTACCCTGAATTAGACATACCTCTGCTTCCAAAGGACTGCCTGTAGATCTTTCCCATGTTCACAACCCTTCCTTGCATTTCTTCTAAAAGTGCAGTCCTAAATCTGTAAATCAGTCTATGAACAAAGTTTTGACCCCACTTTGAAATCACAGTAGTTATACAGCTAGACACAAATTATGAGAATTTATGTAATTCTACTGACTTTCTTGGTTTAATATTCTCACCAATGGAAGCAAATTAACTGCAATATATTGGAGCTGAATTTGGACAGCCCTTTAAAAATAAATGGCCCTATAGGCATTTGCATATGTATTCCATTGAACATATTTGCTTATGAATACACTACATGTTTTTATTTAAGTGGACAATAATTTAGAAATGTGATCTTTTATGAGTTTTGCAACAAAAATACCAGCTATTTTACAAGCTCATCAGTACTGTTTCAAATGATTCCTCGGAGGGGAAAAATATTTCTCTGCTGTTACTTCCAGGCAGTTGCTACTATGTGTATGCATTTTTAGGTAGTGCATAGAAAAGAAACTACAGGCAATGGGTAGCCCAAACCTCCTGAGTTTGGAAACAGGTTCAAGATCCAGGTCTCTAAAGACAGGGAGATCCTGAGTAGCTCTTTAAAAAAATTTTGTCCCATAGCTGCCGATGATTTTTAGATGAGGGAAGCAAGGACCTTTTTTCTTTTGTTTTATGGTTGCTGTTTTTTTTTTTTTTTTTTTTTCCTTGTAAGGGAGCTCCCAGTGCAAGGAACTGGGGAAAGTTCGTGACCACTCAGTGTTTTTGTAGGAAAACTAAGACTCACGACAGGACGACTCCTGCAGCTTCCTGCCCTAGGAGGGACAAAAGCTACAAATGCAGTGCCGCAGAGCTCCCCTCATTTCTCACTCTAGACTGTGTTGTTTAAAAGCTACCCACTCCCTAGATTAAAGCAGACACAAGCCCCGCTGAACTCAACATGGCCTGCTTCAGTTATTAGCAAAAGGAATTTTCTTTCCAGTTAAATACTGTAGGATTTGCATGAACGGTATTAAGAGAGATTTCTATATTAAGCAGACGTGCCCTCAAACCATCCAAGGCAAATGAACTTTTAGCAGGAAGCTTTCTGATGCAGAAACAGATATCTAGGGGTTACATGTTGTGTTTTATTTAATGCAGCCATTCTACAGTGCCATGTTTACCACATTGTACTAAAACTAATAATGAAGGTAAACTGCTCCCTACCAAATGCAAACTGGATTGTTGAAAAATCACAGTAACAGAAAACCACTAAAGCCTGTTTTTACAGTAATGCCTAGTGAAACTGAACTTTCTCAAAGAACAGCATTAACAGCATTTTAATGCCTTTAGAACAAAAATCATAACTGAGACCCTGGTATTCTCTATCCATTCCCAGCCTGCTCGGCTCTACTTTCTCATACTGTAGCATTTGCAACAAAAAAGAAAGTGCAGAATTGGAGGTCTTTTTGCTTAGATTTATTTCTAGAAAACTTCTTCCTCTGACTCTCTCTTTTACGTGTTGTGTGTTTACAGGTGTGTGTGTTTGTGTGCACGTGTACGGGTGTTTTTGTGGCAAGGGAACACAGGATTTCACCACTGGAGTGCAATAGATCTGGGAGGGGAGCGGTGCCCAGTGAAGACTGAGGGAGGGAGTTCTCCTTGCTGAAACCATAACTTCCATCTGACACAATAAGTGTCACTCTTTCTCACTTTGCAGAGAGTGCTGCCTATTCCTGATCATGACACAAAATACTCACTGGAGCCGGGGAGTTCTTGAAACACTGAGCTCCTTGCTGCCTGTACTGTAGATGTCACTGCTGTCTGGTTGTGCTTAATTAACAGAATTAACACACTGTTTTGACTTCTGAAAAACGCATAAAGGACAATGCAAAAAGATCTTGTGAATTTGTTTTTAAAGAAAGAAACCTGTTTTCTTTGTGTTTCCATTTAGAAGGCAGAGAGTGTGTGAACTGTGGAGCCACTGCTACCCCTCTCTGGAGAAGAGACGGCACCGGGCATTACCTGTGTAACGCCTGCGGGCTCTACCACAAAATGAACGGTCAAAACCGACCTCTCATAAAACCTAAGCGAAGGCTGGTAGGTGTCTTGATTTCTCCTGGGTTTGGGGATAAATAAGGCAACGGGACCACACACAGGCAAAGTCAGTCGTGCCTGCTCTCTGCTCAGCCCCTGCATGGAGCCGAGCTGTACTGTACACGGGGGTCAGTCACGGCGAGGTCACTGCTGTGCCTTGGGGCACATCTCCCCCTCCGCCCCCATCCCGGCAGGACCACCGAGCCTGCCTCTGTCCCCAGCCTCCCTGTGCTCACAATGCGTGCGGGATATCTGTGTCGTTCTCCCCGTTTGTCCTCAGATGACAGCTTTTAATTTAATTCCTCGTTTACTTGGCCTCTTGGGACCGTTTGGGCACACACTGGGAGCGAAAGGGTTATGAGCATGAATGTCCTCCACCATGTACTAAAAAAAAGTTCCAGCTCCAGAAAAGCAAAACAAATCAGATGAGTCAAAGCTACTGCTCCCTACTTGAAAATTATTTGTATAAAAGCCATGAAGTAATTTTCACTCTTATATTCTCTGGCAATATTAATATTGGTTCCCTCCCCAGACAATCCCCTACTGTTAAAAAAAAATCCTATTATTTTTCCATGGAGTCACCTATACTTTGTATTTTCATTTGACTGATGAAAAAAAAAAGTCCTTTCTAAGCTCCTGGTAGTAGTTTCCTATCCGGATATCTGTACGTTAAAGATAATGAAACTTTGTGTATCTGTTTCCTGACTCTAAAAGCTTTAGAGAGTTTCTATAGGCAAGCCTTGCCAGTCATGCTTGCTGTTTTGAAATTTCTAATACACTCTACTCCACAAATAATGCGTAAAATGCTAAGAATAATAAATATATTTTTTTGAGCTTTGTGATTTATGGTGCCTAAGTCTCCTAGCTATTCGTGGGCAAATATCAATGAGGTTTAGAGAGCAGAAAATTGGCATTACTGTTCTAACACTGGGATGGGATATAGAAGATTTCTGTCCTGAGTCAGTATTTCAGCTATGCAAGCTTCTTAATGACTTGCCTTCTAAAGTGACTGACATATAGAAAAATGTTAAGACAACAGTGTAACATTATCGTCTCTCAAGCTCAAGTGCTTTCCAGACTGAATGGGACAGGCCATAGAGTTAAGCAGCATAGCTGAGTATCAGTAAGCCATCTCAAATATGCAAACATAGGTCTCCACCTTCAGTGTGCTGGGAGACTGTTATACTTAGCTCACTGTGCCGGATTTGGGGGGCACTAGAGAGGTTTTCTTTTAGTGTTTAGATGTTTAAATGTTTTGTTTGAATTGATTTACAGCTTTGTTTATTGCCCCTTTTTCCACTGTAGTTTGCTTGTTTGTGGGGGAGAGGAGGTGGTCATCTTTGGGAATTTGTTCATCTGCCATGCAATAGCAAAGTAATCGTATTAATAATGTCAGCGTTTAGACGTCTGGCATTAATTGTGTTTGGGTTGCATGAGTGCATTTGCAGTAGGGGGTACCCCCTTTTTCTGCCTTTGGCCTGTTCTCACAGGCGAGTAAGGCACTGAAATATACGAGTCTCCGAGGGCCTGATTCTTGCCTAGAGCTGCTGAACCGTCCATCAGCTTTGGGAAAGTTACAGAGGGCCATGGCATAAATCAGGGGCAAGTGAGAACAGAACCCTGTGCTCCTCTTTGGTGAGCGGGCAGAGCTGTGCTTCCAGCGGCGCCTGCTCCCCACTGGGGCTGGCAGGCAGGGAAGCACACGGAGTGCTCCGGGAATCCCACTGCCCTGAGACTGGCTCTGTGCTCACAGAGATGCCCTGTGCATTACTCTGAGCTCTGCTGCTGCTTCACCCCATGGCTCTCCACGGCTAATTGCAGAAATGTCCAGGGAGCAAGGCCGCCAGGGAACGATCACGATTGATACGCTTTAGGAAGCAAACTCCAATTTAATTTAAGAAAATACTGAGTCCTCAGCATTAATTCAGTAGCACAAAATGGACTTGGTATTTTAACCACTTCTAGAGGCAGGGCTGAAGGTTTCTAATACAAAACAATTTTCCAAAATACGGGGTGCAGTTAGTGTGTCCATAATACTTTATGTGTCACTGTCCATGCACAAAGGACGCTTTATTGTGGGGTCTGATAGACAAGGGCCCGTCCAGGAATCACGGGCGCTTCTTGTTCTACTTTTCCTGTTCTTGTTTTGGGAGGTGGGTGAATGTTTGGGCTTTTTTCTTTCCCCTCACCTTGGCTTCAGCAGAACAATAGTTTTAGGAAAGGGTGGTGGATTTTTGGTGGTTTTGTTTAATTTTAAGACAGTTGTTTGAGGGCTTGTCAGCCAAGGAACTAAGTAAGGACAGAGGCGGCAGACGGGGGTCAGCAGAATCATTGCTGCAAGGCATGAAATTTGGTTTGCTAAATATTTAAAGAAAGTTGGAGCCGGTTTTGTTTTCTCCCTTTCACTTGTAAATGCAAACTGGATTGTCAGTGATGGCTCTGATAAATACTGCACCCAGCTAAGTAATGTGGTTCATTTTCTTTTGTGCCCGCCGTTCAAGGGCCAGAGTAGGGGTAAAAATCACATTCTTAAAGATTCCCTGCTTTGAAACCTCCATTTCCAAACCCAGTCCCAAGAGTGGAACAGCCTAAATTGATTATTAAAGAAAAAGGCAAATGCATTTTCTTGATGCATTCTAGAATCCTGCAAAGGGAAAATTTGAAAAAGTCAAGATTATTTTTAACCCCTCTAAAATTTTTGTTTGTGGAATCAGAGATTCATTGTTTCTCTCCTTACTTCCCTTGCACACAGAGTGCTATGGGGCTTGAAAGTTTCCATAGGAGAATATTTAAATTTAAACAAAACCATAACGTCCATAAAACTGAAAACTGACAGTGGCTTTCCTCCAGCCCTGATGCTCTGCAAAATCTTAGTAACAAGTTCTCCCTAAACTAAATATTGAGTCCAATTTGACCTTTCTTACGATCTCCCTCGACCTGGTGATATGTTTTAATTTTCTTTTTCTTTTGGTTAGTCAGCGGCCAGGAGAGCAGGGACTTGTTGTGCCAACTGTCAGACAACCACCACGACCTTATGGCGACGCAATGCAAACGGGGACCCAGTTTGTAATGCCTGCGGACTCTACTATAAATTGCACAATGTGAGTATTTACTCATCTCATGTGTCGCTGCTTGCCTGGTGTGGATTGATGTCTTAACTGCATGGTGCACACTGGGCTTTTATTGGTTTCAGGGGTTTGGTTGTTGTTTTATTCCTTCCCCGTCTCTAAGGTTCCCCTGGGAAGTGACAGCCGTTCTTTGTCAGCATAGTGATGCTAAGTTCAGTGACATTACAATGTATTAGCTTGGCTTCTAACGCTTGGGCAAACCAGGCAAAACAGAGCTGCCACACTTGGTTTTAACTAAGTGGGTTTTGTGTGCCGTTTCCCTCCAGAAACAGAGGCCATTTGGGATGGGCTCTGTGCAAAAATTAATCCTGATGGGCTATTTTCATTTTGACTTGTAAAAAACCAATTGTATCTAAGGCTTTGTTGTATTATTTTTATTTTTAAAGAATTAATCCTAAGCAGGAACACTTGATACTTTGGAACGTTATTTACACTGTAGGTAACAGAGGTTACTGGTACAAGATTGCTCATGTCTCAGGACTGAATTTGGGTCAGCATGTGCCTCTCAGTTTGATCTTCTATTAGGAAATTAATGAGGACTGAGGGTAAGCCTACGGGAAAGAGAGTAATCAGCTGCCAAATTCAGTTCAATTTGTTTTTCATGTCTAGGGTTTTTTTGTGTGTGTGGTTTTATTAAACAAATCAATATAAACAAGTTCTGCAGAGAGAAACACCATTTATTTTGGCCAGAAAAAGGTCTCCATCCAGGAAAAACACATGGGGGCTGTCCAAATATTTTCATTTTTGCACAATAAGGTCATTTTGTCTGCATGAGCCTGATTTTCTCATTTCTTGCAGGTGAACAGGCCTCTGACCATGAAAAAGGAAGGAATTCAGACCAGGAATAGGAAGATGTCCAACAAATCAAAGAAAAGCAAGAAAGGCTCTGAGTGTTTTGAGGAACTGTCCAAGTGCATGCAGGAGAAGTCGTCTCCCTTCAGCGCTGCTGCCCTTGCCAGTCACATGGCACCCATGGGGCATTTGCCCCCTTTCAGCCATTCTGGACACATCCTACCAACACCTACCCCCATCCACCCATCTTCCAGCATCTCATTTGGACACCCACACCCATCCAGCATGGTTACAGCCATGGGATAAAACCTGATGACCAAGAGACCCATCCAGATAATAAGAACATGGGACTTTGCTTAAGATGACACCAAGTAAGACAATGTTCTGCCAAGAGGAGAATGTAGGGATGGCAAAAGGAGACCTTTGCTCCCATGTGGTTTAACTCCTAATGCTGGACTAAAACCTTGCAAATGATGGGTCTTCTGCAGAAATGTGTAGTGGTGCCTGTAATGCACTTTGCCCCCTCAGGTATAAGAAAAAGGAACTCACCTGTTTGATACTTAATGGTCCAGCAGGAAGTAAAAGATGGCAGAAGCTGAAGGAGAAGGCTTGGAACTGGCTTTCCTTTCTCTCTTTGTTATTACTGTGAATATTGTAAAGAGATATAAGCAGCCTCCCAGGATGGAATTGGCTCACTGGAAGCCAGACATGCTGGATTTCTATTGCGGACTTCGTTTGGGATAGGGAAAAAAAGAAGAAAAAAAAGCCAAAAAAAAAAAGAAAAGGAAGAAAAAGAAAAAAAAAAAAGAAAGAAAAGGGCATCTTTATTAAACTGTAATTTTTAAAATCAGACACAAAGTCATATTTATTTTGTTTTCCACAAAAAGCCTCAACCCCTCTGATTGCATGTTTTTGTGCTGTCATTTGCAATGGCTACCCTGTAAGAAAAGCTGCCTTCAAAACAAGGAGAGGGGAAATGTACTCAACAGCCCTCTTGGATTGGCTCCATCTATCTTCCATACCAAAGTTACTAGGAAGGGGGAAAAGATTGCGAGGGCGAGGAACAAAGCAAAAATGTAGCTGTAATATGGGATTTTAATATGCCCAAGATGGTGATTATTTTGACACAATTCTTTCATTCTTCTCCCTAACATGAAAGATTTATTTTTAAAAAGAGCCCCTCTCCCAACTACCCTACGGTTCCTCAAACCAGACAACTTAGGTCAGACAAACTGTTGGGGAAAAAACTTTGGGGAAGGCAATCCTGCACTAGCAAGGGGTGATAGCTGCAACACGATTCTGGTAAATGCCTGTAGAAGTTCTAGCACAGCCAAAACTATAATGGGGCACAAAAACCATCCTGCTTGCAGACTTTAGAGGTTGAAGCATTTTGTTCTGTTGTGTTGGCAGCTGTCGCTTAAAAATGCAGATTAGCTGCTTGGGTAAACTTTGGGCAGTGTGGCCACCACATCCACATGCAGCCAGTGCTGTCTCAGGCATCCAGGCCCCGGTGGACTGCACGGGGAGGAAGGGCAGAAATGAGGCTGAGATCACTGGAGAGGGGAAAAAGAGACAATCAGTTGGAGCTTCACACATCCGTCAAATGCCAGACACAGAGACAGCTGAGGGAAAGCATCGTTCTAAGGGGAACGTCTGTTTTCTGTAGCGGATTTTATATGAAAAAAAAAAAAAAAAGAAGAACAAAAAAATGAATTAAAATCTCCCGTTATTAAACCTTATTGTACGTAAATGACCGAAAACAAAGCTATTGCCAATGTGAAGTGTATTCTATTGATTGTTATGATCTGATGCCTCTCGTGAACACAAGCTCCAGTATAACATACAGTGTACATATTTAGGTATACTTCTGATGAAAATGCCCCAATGAACAGAGGGGTTTGATAATGTAAACCATGTAAGCTTAACTCTGTGACAAGCTTTTTATTTTATTTTTTTAAATTTTAACTATTTTGTTGTTGGGTTTTTTTTGGGTTTGTTTTTTTTTTTTGTTTTTTTTTTTTTTGGATCAAGCCAAATTGTATCTTTACTGCAAAAGTCCTGCTTTAAAGAAAAAAACAGAATGAAACAAAAAATGGATGTATGTAAATTTTTTTAAAACCTGTAATTCTAGTATTTTATAATTAAGAACCAAGCAGCCATGAAAATCCTGCTTTCCTCCTTTTTTTGGTCTGCGTAGGCATATAGGTGCACTTTGTAAAGAAGTGGAAATAAATGGGAAACTAAATTGGTTGAGAGAAATCATAAGAATTTTTAATCTACTGAGGTAAAAAATTAGGTCCTTTTTACTTTTTACCTTTTACAATGGTACAGTTGTACATTATTTGTACCCAACTCAAATTTCTGTAGGATTTGGGCAGAGGGAAAGGGATGTGGGTGAAAGACAGGGATTACTGATACAGTTGACAAAGTGCAATATATTGTCAGTCACTGCAGCATAGACAACGGCTGTTGAGATTTAAATTATTTTGTACTTGTATCAGCATAAAAAAATTCTTCAGTATTTTCTGTTTTTATTTTAATTTTTATTTTGCTTATTTTTGGATTAGTGAACTAAATTATTGTTAATTATGTACAACATGTTTATATATTGTCTGTAAAAAGTGTATGCTTTCCTCATATTCCTTCAAGGTGAATATTGCTAAGAATAATAAATACCTTTTTTGTGAAACTACCTGTGCCCCGCTTCGTGTCATAAAAGCTGCTTTTAGTAGGGAGAGAGGAAAAATTATCGTCATTGTGGCCAGTAGAATTATTAGCTTATACTTTATGCAGAGCAGTCTATTGATATTTTGAAAACCTAACAGGGTAGGACGAAAAAGGTGGTTAAGGAATGATTTAGTATTAGAAGCACAGGTACAAAAGCTCATTCTCCAGTGTTGTTTTGGGGTGACGAGGTCATGCAGTTAAGTGTGCCTAAGTTTCTAAGCTAGTTTAAATTTTGAGGCAGCAGCCACATTGTAGCTGATGAACTGTGGTTTCTTTTGAAATTTTTTTCGGTGTTGAATCTTTTATTAAAGTGTTTGGAGAAATACTTTTACATTTAAAACACACTCTAAAAATACTGTAAACGTAGAAAAGTGGCCAGCTGCTTAATGGATTTCAAGGCAGGACCTGGATTAGACCAGGGAAAGTTCTCCAAAGGAGCACTCTCCACCTGGAAACCTGTTTCTTGCCATTTGTCATTATCAGTGCCGTGAAGGGAGCAAAGGGGGATGGCCAGCCTGGAGCTGCTCAGTGCTGCCCTGCAGCCCTGGGTTCAGGGAGGTGTGCACATGGACAAGCAGATGTTCCAGGACCAAAGCTTTGCAGCTGCTTTCATCACACAGTTGAGTTTGACCCACACAAGGAACCCCTTGGGTGAAGCAAAATCCTGCAAATTCACCTTGCCATGAGTAGGGGTGGGTAGGCATTGCTCCTGCTGCTGCAACAAAATTTTCAAGAAAACTGCTAAGGAATTTTAGGTTTCCTCCTTTGACCCCCTGTAGAAACCAGCTTGGGGATAACTCTTTACTCACTAGAGGAAAAAATAACCTGGGTTCCTTTTTCAGTGTGCGTGTACATAAATTCCAGCCCTTTCGAGCAGTGCTTCTCTTTCCCCTGCAGCCTCCTGCCCAGCCCGGGTTGCAAACCCTGCCTGTGAATACCACGGAGTCGCAGCAACTCTCCATGTGCTGAAGGAAGAACATGCAACTGGGACAGGGCCTTCCTGCATCATTTCAGACGAGTTAATCATCTCTCTAACTTGTTCAGCAAGGCTTAGTGCAAACAGCCATTAAAAAAAAAAAAATAAAAAAAGAAAAAAGAAAAAAAAAAGGAGGCAGTTTATAGCATACTATGCAAGCTTCATTTAAAAAGAAACGTTCTTTTTCAGGCAGGTTTAAAACAGGATTATAACTAAACTCAGCCTTTCTCCCTCCATCTTTGAATAGCTGAGAAAGGAGAACTAGCAACATCTCTTTAAAATATGATAATCAATAATAATCAAGCTGTTTGCTCTAGTTGCACAGTACACATCCCATTCAGGTTGTGATGGTGGCTTACCTGGGGGCTGCCTCCCTGCTGTCATTCTGCTGGTTTGGTTGGATCTGCTGACAGAACTGGGGCCATAATCCATCAGGCTGTCAGGAGGGGTGGTGCATCCCCCAGCGCCCCGAGGAGCGTGCTGCTCTGAACAGGGGCTTCAGCAGTTCCTGCAACACAGATAATAAGTAATCCCATGTTTGTCAGGTGGCACTAATCTGTGAAAGATCAAACCATCTCTCTGCAATATGTGTACTGTGTTTGTCTCCAGACATTTCGCATAGCAGAAGAAAAACAAACAGCAGGGAATGGAAATGGAGCAAGTGTGTAAAGTTCAACGTAAAGTGTAAGCACAGAGCAGATATCAAGGCAACAAATTGGGATTTATAGTCCTTTCACTACTACCAAACACTGGGGGACAGGATTTTGTGAGGGGGGAACCCTGACATTACTTGCCTTTGGTTCCTGTTGTTGGGATTATTGTTTTAAGCGGTGCTTAATTGTCATGTCTCCACGGCCACATCAAAAGCCAAGATTAGGTTACAGGGAGTGTTTGATGTCAAAATACAAAATAAATAAAAGGGAAGCTGAAAAGGTACTGTATTTTCCATGATGTCTACTGAGGTTTTTGCTTCAAACATCCCTTTTTTTGTTATTATTTTGCAAAGGTTGCACTTTTAGTGACAAGATTTTATTTACTTACTTTCAAATTACTCTACTGCTTTCCTGCAACAGCTTGAAAGGGTTAATATCTCCTCTTTGATGGCAAACATGGGATAATTAACGCAAACTTCTTAAGTATCCTGGTGACCTGTAGATGGCCACATGAGAATTTTGTTATTTACTGACTTGCCAAACGTTTATTGCTTATAGAAGGACAAGTGGGAAGCAGGCATTAATTTTGATGCTGTTATCTGTGATTGCATGTAAAGTTCATAGCAGAGATTGCCCGTATGTCAACTGCAATTAAGCATTTTCCCATTTAAAAAAAAAATTAATTTCATGTTGGTGGAGGGGGTTGGGGTGGCAGATTTACAAACTGAACTGCCCATCCACAGAGCAGGCGTGACAGAGCCGGACACGGGACAACTTCCCCTTACCTGCAGGCTGCAAAAGAAAACAGTCTGGCGCAGTGGAGCATTTGATCCTTGGCTTCTCCACGGAGACAGTCAAAGCAGTACCAACTGTGACAGGGCAGAGAGGGAGATTTTGTGGTGAGGCATCTCCCCTTGGAAATTAGCCTGAAAAACAATCAAAAATGAAGCCAAAAGCGGCTATCAGGTGAGTATGTTCGTTAATCACCAACCTGGACTGGATTAGAATGCAAGACCTAGAAGTAAAATGCTTTGTTTAGCCCAATTCCCTGGGCCATCTGGTCCTTGCAAGTAAGTATTTTTAAGTGAGAGTAAATGACTGTTCTTTAAGCATGGTGATATGAGTGCAAATCAGGCTTCTCTGGGTCTAACAGATCAAACCCCAGCATCAGGGCAGCCTGCTGGTGCCAATTCAGAGACACCATTTGCTCGAACAGCTTTGGGTGCAATTCTCTGTGGTGCCAGCTTTGCAGTCAACCCTGGTGGTTCATTTTGATGTGTCCCTGTCAGATCCAGAGCTCGTCCTAAATTCAGGGCTCACATTGCACCAAGGTGCTGCTGGAAGGTCTAGGACCCTTGTCAGAGGAAACTTATGGGAGACACTGCAGAACCACCCTGCATTTGCAGTAAGAATTAAGTTGCATTTCTGAGCACCAAAAGCACATCTGAACAAAATGCGGTTGCAGGCTGAGAGATACAGCAGAGAAAACATCCAGCAGGTAGAAAGACAATAGCAAACTAACTCCTCCTTCAGGGAAAGGCTTCCACATACCACTGAGGGAGGGAACTGCTACTGTTTGCTCTATAAAAACCTGAATCAGGGAAGTATAATGTAAACCCAGCCTATACAACAGCACCAGGCAGAAAACAGCCACTTGTCTGTATCCTGCACGTGCCTCTCTCTGTGGTTCTGCACTCTGGGCTGCAGGGAGTGATTTGGGGGAAAGTTGACTCTGGCTCAGGAGGGTCAAGAGCCTGTGTAAATCATTTGGAGTTGGGCCTATCAATGCCAGAACGTGAACATGGACCCTTGTTTCTTCTAACACCTGCTTCACCAAAGTCTTCCCAAATTTTAGTTTCCTCTGGCTCTTGATTGAGCTCCTGCCTGCTCTGTCAGGCAGAGATTACATGACAGATTTCTTTACCTGGGACAATTTGTTGTCTATTTGGTTGTGATTTTTTATCTCTGGTTCTTTAGTTCACTCCCACTTGCCCACATTGGCATTCTGGAGGCAGGTTATACTGCTAGAATGATCTCAAGGCAATCCCTACTGGATTTTGCTGTAAAATACAGATTATATTACCATCTCCTGCTTTAATTCAGCACATCCATTATTTTTTTTTTTATTTTTTTTTTTGTGGACCCTTGAAAAATTTGGAAGTAAAACCACCCCATGTTGAGAGTTAATCATAGATAGAACTAAATGAGCAAAAAGGAACAGGCCAAAATTGTTCACATAATCTTTGAGCCCACTGGCACTCTGGACTGCACACTATTTTCCTCTTTCCGAGCATTACTCCCAGCAGCACAGGAAAGATGTTCTTGATGAAAAAGCACATCTCTGGAGGCAGACCACTGCCTGACTGGTGCCAGGACTCACCCCATTCCCTCACACACTCACTTTCTGATAACAAGCAGAATTACAGCGCTCTGTGCCTCAATTTACCCTTGCAAAGCAAGCATAAAGAAGACATGACCTGTCCTATCAGCTACGTACAAGTGTTAACTCGCTCCAGCCTAGCAAACTTCAGGGCAAGTTCTAACAAATGTCAGTATGTGGTGTGTACTGATAGGCACAGGGAAAGGGCATAGCACTCTCTGGGTTCGAAACTCCTCCCTACCTTTGCTGTGGAGCTGCTGCACTGCTCTTACCACCTCCACACAGCTGTTTGTGGCACAAATGACACATTGGAGACATTAGTCATTGGAGTGCATCCCCTGGCTGATTCCCAGTGCTGACCACACACACTCAGGGAGAGCCCCGCGCACACGCAGAGCTGCACGCAGCGCCTCCAGCCCTGGCCCGTTGTGAAGCAGCCCTTTCGCCATCTCCCATGCTGTCAGCCCCTGACCTTCCTTTCACATGCTCTAATGGTCACTAGAACACTGCACAGAGAACACAGTCTTGCAATGAAATAACCCTAATTTGTCTCCAGGCCTTTCCCCCTCCTTCCCCTTACCTCAGTCTCCTGCGACTTAACGTTTAAAACAGCTGAAGTTTACAACAAATCAAAGCTCCCAATAGGCCCAGATTGTCTAAATACGGAAAACAGGAAGTGAGTAACCTTCAACGGGAAATTGTTCATCCGATGGAGGCCAAGACCCAAGGCCCGGTGCTTTGCAGTCCTGCCCCAGCCCAGCACACTCAGCGCGTACCCAGCAGACACACGGACTTTGGCAGGAGGGAGCGGCCGGGGGAAACCTGTGCTTCTCTTGCCATCGTGTCACGGCTGCCTCAAGGAAGGAGATGGTGTTTGTTCCCCTGCACAACACTAGAAGGGCAGTTGGAAGGGTTATTTTTAAGAAGACAGGGGATGGGACGGAGAAGGAGACAAAGGTCGGAAGGGAAAACAGAGAAGATGCGTGAATCCAAACTAAAACGGTCTCTTGCTTCCTATGAGAGTGAAGATGGCAAGAGAGCACTGCATATGGTATTGGGCTGCTTCCAGAAGGGCGGGGAGAGATTTCGTGTGACAGCCCACTTGATGATGAAAAGGAGAGCACTTCATTTCCTACGCAGTGAGAATAATAATTTCTTTTTGTTGAGTAACTTGCCTGCTTCCCCCCTCCAGGAAAGATCCCAATTATTTTACCGGGTGTTTATCTAAAGCTTATATTATTCACTCCTGAATTGCAACCATTAGTGGGGTGGAACACAGCAGCTGTTTAACAACTCAAAACAATGCCCCTTTTTCCACAGAAGGTCATATTAAGATCCTCTCTAACTGAAGGTGAACTTCTTGCTACGTGCAGCATCCACTGGAATAAAACTTCACTCACAATTACACTTCTGCAAGAGTCACCAAACTGCCAAAGAAACTAGGATGCACAAACACACCCAAGCATGCCCCGAGCCCTTCCATTCCAACTCTGGACTGGGCTAATGAACCATGTACCACAAAGGCCCCTGTGTCATAGGCAACCTTCTTCTGACGCCCTTGGAACCTGCACCTGTGCTCATATGCCAGTTTTCCTCTGGGCAGCTTATGGGATAAGCACCAGCAATGAAGCCTGGTCTCCAGTTAGAGAAATAGGCAGAGAAAAAAAAAGGTGTGGTTTGGTTTGGAGTTTAGCACCACTGTCAAGGAGATGAGGGTTGTTTGGTCCTGTCCTGGTTTCTGGCCCCAGGACTGGAAGTGCTACAGATAAAGAGCACTCCTGAGCAGATGGGCACACATGGGACAGTCTCCAGAGGACATTCATGCAGAAAACACAGCTGGAATTGGACCTGCCTGACTGGGATGCTGCACCTCTATGAAGACAGAGGCTACAGAGAAATGTACAGCAATGGCAACTGTTGTGTCTTTTGAGGAAGACAAGCTAGAGATAAAGCTTCTAGATAGATCTTTTTGCTGCAGAATTTCAAATACTGCACTGAAATTATCCTTTAAAATATTTTTTAAATATTGGGTTTAGGCAGAAGTATTTTCCCTCATGTTCCCATAGTCTTTTTCTACAAAGATTTCCCCAGAATTCTTGTGGTTTATATAGGTGAATAAAATGGAACTCGTGGCATTTGCTACACAGAGATTTTCTCTCTTGCATAAAGATGAAGTCTAGTTGGTTGTTTTGCTAGCAAACCAGCTGGCTGGGAGAAAGATGCTCTTAATCAAACAGCCTTGCTGCCTCTCTGGAGAGAACTCTGTCTTTTTTCCCATCACAACAGGTTTCTTCTTTGTTCTCTGGTGGGCAGGTGTTGTCCCTGTGGGATGTGAAAAAGGGCAGGCTCTGATCCCATTAAAGATAGCCCCATTGGTAATAGATCAGAGGGGCATCCCTAGGTTGTGGGAGAGTATGCCTGTCTTGCTTCACTGGGTAGAGAATAATAGAGCTGGCTCTCAATGATACTTGCAGGGTTTTTAACAAGAGTCCTGTTCTCCAGAGGGACAATGAAAGGGAAAGGAACCCAGAGAGTGATGGCTGTGTCTGGCATTGCCAGAAATCACAGCTGGTCCTGCAAGTGATGGGAACAGGAACGATGCCTCTACCCAGGAAAGATGCAAAGAAATGCTCCCCCACTGCATTATCTTCTTGCTTTACTCTCTTTCTCCACTAATTCTACAGCAAGCTGACTTTGAGGGATATGAAAGTGAATTTTGCTCCAGTGGAAGGCAAGACATGGATAATCCCTGAGACAGAAACACTGCTGTAACCCCTGGTCTCAGCCACTCCTTGGACCTTCCATCTTGAGGGTTACAGCAGCTCTGATCTGACTTTGTGGGAGGAAAGATTGGGTGTGTGGGCTAAAGAAGGTCAGAGAGCTCCAACCACACCCCTGGCCTGGATGAGGTGGTCAGGGAATCAGGGCTATTGCTTGCCCAGTGGAGCCTGTCTGCCTGCAGTCAAGACATAGCATGGAGTAGCTGTTTTTCTGCCAAGCTTGTGCTCAGAACTGAGATAGCAGCAAGGATCTCCAGTGCATTTCCTTCTTCTGTGCTTTCTAAAGTTCCTCCAGGAGGTGAGTCCGCTGTGCCCAGGAGCTACAGCCTCCTGAGATTTAGAACAGGCTCTACACCGGCTTAACTCAGACTCCTACAGTCTATGCCTGTTTAGTTAAGGCAGGATTTTTCTCCATCCTGTGGCAATCCATTAATCTGTGTTAGTGCAGGCCTTGGACATGGTCACATGCCATGAATGGAGACTTGCAGGTGGATACATGCAGCAGGTAAAATATGCAGCTCTGACTGCAAACCATACCATAGGCACATTCTCAAAGTGTGCACTAGCACTATGGACCCAGAGGCGTGTCCACATGAAGCAACAGCTCTTACAGACAATGTGACCAGGTACAGGCTTCGTGAATTTCCTTTCTTTGTCAAGATCCCTGTTGCCAGAGTCATTCCAGCTCCAGCAAAGCTGTTCAGGAGGGACACACACCTACCCAACAAAGGTCCTGCATCACAGAGTTAACCCTGAGCTCCTGACTCAATGCCCAGGAAAGCAGCCACTTTGGGCAGTCTCACTGGGGTCAGCTTTGAAAACTGCCTTCATAGGACTTCATTGGAACTCAGCAGCAACTGCAGTCAGTGGTGTCTAGACAAGGACAGAGATGGTACTGGAATGTTAGACAGCTAGCTATATTTTTAAAAAGTATTTTTACTTTCTTTTCCTATGTTCTTCCTTAGTGTAACTTGGAAATTACACTCCTTTTGCCCTATGCACTCTGCACCAACTGGACATCTTTTCATCTGCACCCTCAGCCTTGCTGCTCTCTTTCTGGTGGTTCACTCTCCCATTTACATCTTTGCTGCATTTGCCTCTCTGGCTTACAAACCACCTAGAATACTTTAAATCCACTGCACTAGGTCCTGGGAAGACTGATCATTTTCCTTGTGAAGCCACCAGCTCAGGCCACTGCACTTGATCCAGCCCTGCCTGAAATCACCACCCCTGCTCATCATTCCTACATCCTGCCTTCACTTTTAGTCCCGATGCTGAAAAAGCACAGCTCTCTCTCCATGTATATGCATGTATGTATTTATATACATGCTCCCCACCACAGAAAGAGACCGATTTTGCAAGGTTTAATATGCTCCCAGTTCTGCTGTGGACTCTTCCTCTTTTGTTGCAGCTGTGGTTTTAGGGCAGGCTTTGTGGGTTTCAGAGAGTCCTTGGATGCCTTAGGAAATGTTCTGCAGAAGTGCGCTTTCTCTCCATGCATTTTGCACTCCAGCCACCAGGTCCTGAAATCTCAGTGCACAGGATTTCCCCTATTTAGATGAACACCAAACCTACTTGACTTTCAGGCATTGTTTCTGATTGACACCACTCATTTATGCCTCCAGGGTCAGGCAAAGAAACAGAAGAGGCAGCTGGACTCCCTCCTGCATCAGCAGTGGCTCTAATTGAGCCACAGTGCAGTGTCAGGATGCTCTGAACAGGCTAAGAACCACCACCTCCTCACAGCCACAGCAGCCCTGGGGTGGCTGGTTTGAGCTGCTTTGCCACAGCTCTGGAGAGAATAAGATCTCACCCATTAATGCCTGTCCCTGACACAGGAGAAGCAATACAGCCTATCTCTTAAAAAATAAGGGAAAGCCTGCAAGTGCCAAATAACTGAAACAGAAACACCGTCTGCCTCTCCTGTGCTTGTCCTAGTCACTCATGACTCATGAAGAGTAACCCTGCCTCAGAAAAGCTGAGGATTAGCCCAACACACCTGGGTGCCACCTGCTGCTTTAGTGTCTCCAGCTCACAGTTTTGTGACAAGCTGGGTGCTTGACAACAATATCCCTTTGAAACGGCAGGTATAGAGCTGAAGGTTTGGAAAAGCATTGCTCCAGCACAGGGTAATTGTCAATATGCATGAAGAGAAGCTTCCTGAGGCTGGCTGGGGGCAAGAAGGGGGCAGCTCGGGTGGAAAAAATGCTTAAACCACAGCACAAGGCATGCCTGTGCTCCAAACCAGCTACGCAGCAGCTTGGCCTTTTGGAGTTAGAGCAGCCTTGAGGTGGCTCTGACAGGTAAAGCACACAAATGCTGTGATAAGAACACAGCCCCCAAAGCAACAGAATGTCTCACAAGGTTTAAAAGCACAGTTGCTCAACCTTGCCTATTTACATGGGAAGCAGGAGCTGGCAGGCAGCATAGGAAAGGAGAGGGAGGCGAGATATGTGGCTGAGGAATTTGCAGCCTTCAAGTTCCCTCTCTCCCGCCTCCTCCTCTCGCAGGAAATGAAAGAAGCCTCTTTTGTGGAAGGAGGCTGGTAGGTGTGCATGCGTGAGTGTGTGTTTGGGAGCAGCCTGGCCTCGCTGTTCCCCTTCCTGGCGTGCTGGGCACCTCTTGAGCGGGATTGCTCTGGGCTGGCTCAGGGCTATTCTCAGAAATTTCCTCATCTATCTGAAAAGGTGGGTCAGGCAACAGAAGTGGCAAAACCACCAACATGCCCAAGCCCCAGAGGACTGCCTTTTCACTTTTTAAATTTTTTTTTCTGTAAAACAACTCCCCCAAACTTCTTCCTCCTTCCCTCCTCCACTCTACATTGTTGAACTACAGTGCTAGAGCAGCAAAGCCTGAAACTGGAGGAAAGTAAAGGGTAAAAAAGTGGCCATGGGCTTTGTTAAGAGTGATGACAGGGACCAAGGCCAGCAAGACTGGCTGTGGGCATGGCCATGGGCAGCTGCTGCTGCCCTCATCCAGGACTGAGCATAGAGTGGAACAGGCAGCCAGCCCTCTCCACCAAGGGCATCTGCTTTAGCCTCTGTTTCCACAATAACAGGAACAAAACAATGGGCTGTTCATCCCCATCACCACTCATTACATTCATTACACGGTGTACCTGCATGGCCTGGTAGCCTCTCCTTCAGGTGTCCTTGGGAGAGAGAGGAAAAGCATGGCTGGAGATCACACTTCTGTTTATATCTCTTTGTTAGCAGTGAAATCATCCTCTTGCTGTGCTTGCTCCTGAGGGAGGTGGTAGCAGTGGGCTAAGGAATGATAGGATGGCTCAAGACCCCTCCTTTTGCACCCTAAAATAGCAGGCAGGACAGGCTGTCTCATCATGATGATGGTGAACAGGTCTGCACCATCCCTTCTGGGCTTTAACCATCCTAATCCACAGCCAAACAGTGCTGGAAAGCTCTGAGTCCACATTCAGCCCTTGTGGTTTTCTGGGTAAAAAAATAAAGCCTGCATAAATAATATTTTCTGAAAAAGAAATAATTTTTACTTGTATTTTTTCTGTAGAGCAAAAGGTATTGGGTGAAAGAAAGGAACTGTCTGAGAAGGTAGGAATCTCTCAAGAAGGAAAGGGAAATCCAGTATTGCAAAAAAAAAAAAAAAAAGCATAGTGCCAAAGGAAACTGGTGAATGAGTTGAAGTGAATTAAGAAATGGAGCAAGTAATGTGCCATGTGAGTCAGTCCTGAGATCTACATATCCTGAGATATGTGCAAAGTAGATGGGGTCTACCTTACACAGCAAGGTGGGAGAGGAAAAGAATAGTAAATAAAGAAGAAAAATGCAAGAAATAAGCCTGCTCAGAGGCTTAAAAGGAAAACCTTTAGTAGAAATGGAAAACAGGGAGGCAACCAAACAAGAATATTCAGTCAGTTAAGGCTTGCAGGGAAAAGATAAGGCTAGCAAAAATGCAGAATGAGTTAATTATAGCCAAAGGGATTAAGGAGAATAAGAGGCCTTTTACAAATATATCAGGGGAAACAGAAACACTAGGTTGAAGGTGGGTCTGTTAATAATAGGTCAGAGTAGGGAAGGAAAATAATGAAATAAGGGGTCAAATAATGCCAACAGCACTGTGGGCATCTTCCTGCTACCAGCCAGTCTGAGACCTCCAAACCAGCATAACAGATTCATTGATGGGGACTGGTTTCAATCCCATCCACAGGGGCAGATTTGAGCTGCCATCACAGGAGAGCTGGGTATGTAAATGAATCTCCCCATGCAGTGCATGACACTTCCTACAAGAAAACAGTATGTTTTCAGAGATGTAATTGCCTCAGCCTGGCTTTTTGTTTTGCAGGAGGCTGGAGAAAGCACATACATCCAGCTTAGGCCACACGTGTGGTGCAATGGCCTTGGAAGAAGACCTGGTAAAACACATCACTGAGTGATCAACTAACTATGGGCTTCTCATCAACTCTTGTTCCTTGGCTTGGCTATTTCCTCTATCTGCCTCTTTTATTTCCGCTGAAAGCAACAAGAATCAAAACCAGTAAATTCCCTGGGGCTGAAAGCAAAGATCGGCAAATATTAGGACTGCGAAAAGCTTGCATTGAATTGACTCATGGGTCAGATTCTCACCTCCTAAGAAATTCTGCGCAAGAATTTTAAATATTTGAAATATGCACACACTTCTGACGTCAGGCTTTTGGCTTTCTCCCCCTTTACAACTAAACTTTGCCTCCAACCCCCAGGTTTCCCTCTCAGTTCCTATTAAAACAAAAGGCTCAGTTAGTAAAACTACAGGCTACTTATGTCTTCTCAAAGTCAAAAGAGAGCCATCAGGAGACAAAAACTGTTCCACCCCGTTCTTTCACAGGAGAAAACCCACCCCTCTCCTGTCTGCCTGTGGGCACACAGTGTGTTTTGCATACTGGAGCCTTTCCTTGAACAAGACCCCTCAGGCACCTTCCATCTACCAGGGCGTCACACAGTGAAACAAAGGGCCAGCTCCTTTGTCTGAGGAGACAAGGTGAAAACCTGCCTGTCTCTGTTTACCAAAGGGAGGGATGCTAGCAGGGTGAGAATGGGGGCTGGGACCATTGCAGGGGTGGGGACCATTTGTCCTCTATTCCCGGCTCTCAGGCGCTTTCCCCACCCTGCTGTCTCCCTCTGATTTTCATGTCTTGCCAGCTTGGCAAGGATGCTGCTGCTTTAAGATGGATGGATGGATGGATGGATGGATGGATAGATAGATAGATAGATAGATAGATAGATAGATAGATAGATAGATAGATAGATAGATTCATTCTGTTTCTGAAAGGTCCTGTGATCTAATTCCCTAAGTTCCATCCACCAGTGATACAGGGTTCTTAATCCATGGATAACCGTGGAAGCACACAAACAACCCATACCTTTTCCTGCATCCCTACTGTATCTCCTGCTGAGAGTAGACGGTGAGGAGATACCTGGGGCCAAGTCCTAGGACACATGACAATCATATCTGTTCCCCAGCCACACATTTGCACACTCAGCCGTGTCAGAAATGGACAAACACAGCCAGAAAAATGTGTGGGACACCAGCACTAGACTTTCCTTCCATACTCATCCTACTTACCTTGGAGACCACATGACTGACAAAAAAGGAGTCAGTCACTTTTTACTTGTGCTGCATGTTACAGGGTGAAGTTAATGCTCTCTATCTCCCTGCTACCTCTGCACTCTCAACTCAAATACATAAAACTGAACAAGGAAGGAAAGGTTAAAATAACAACACTCCATTATAAATTATATATGGTCCTTTATGGGTCTTCCCTTTACACCATTGGTTCTTTTACCAGCATTATCTCTGTCGAGTGTTATGTTAGAGGGAGTCTACAGGAAGATGCTGAATAGGATACTGGATTTTATAAAAAATAAAAATATATACTGCTCCTTTTTATTGCACCCTCAACCTAACAAATAACACACAGATGATGCTTCTAGAGGCAGATTTGCCTGTGTTCCCCCATCTCTTGCTGTATTTGCTCAGCAGTATCACAACATGAGTCCTCCCACTTCTGTCCATGCTAGCACTCAAGGGCTCAAACAGGAGTGGCAGAATTGCAGAGTATTGCTGCTTCCCTGGCTCAGCTCCTCCTAGAGCAGGGACAGAGTTCTCTTGCTCTCTGAACACACACAGCTTTTTTCTCCTGTGCACAGAGACTTTCCTGCAGTAGACAGAACCTGCTCTTATTTTTCTTTTCCTCCTCTGGCTCCCAGTTTCCCAGGAGATGGTTTGCAAAATCTGGCCAGGAGAGTGGTGTTGTGGGGAGGGAAAAGGAGGCAGAGCCCAAGCACCAAAAGCAGCAGCCACAGCGGAAGGCAGCGCTTTGAATGATCTCATGAATCAACTACATTATCTACAGTGAAATGCCTGGGAAGGGGTTTCCCATGTCCTACCCTGACCTGGAAGGTTGAATCCACAGGGGCCTGAAGGGCATTTTGATTGCCAAAGACAAAGGCTAAATTAGAAGGAAATGATATTTCATTTAACCTTTGCATCACGGTGGAGGCCTGAGGAGAGGGTAGAGACGGGGGTGTGGTGACCGAGGCATTGGGATAATAAAGGGAATTCACAACAGATAACTCAGGACCATATGGGCAGTGTGTCCCACCGAAAAGCCAATTTCCCTTGACATGCTGTCAGCCACTGCCGGGGGAGGACAGAGCCTGCTCTGCCAGGGCTGTGCCCTGCCATACCACCGTGCTGCTTATGCCAGCATGGAATTCCCTTTAGGGAAAGGGCTGTGGTAATTGTCTCTGTACACAGAGCTTTCCAGACAACATGCCAGACATTGGAGCCCTTATAGAGGCAAATCTCCCAGGGACACCCTGCCTTGGCCTGGAAGCCAGCTGGGTCTCCAGTATTATTATTATTATACATTATGGAGGCTCAGGCTGAGGGACTGCACCCATCGGTACAGGGACCAGCTCTCCTGTGGGTGTCGTGTTCTCTAGGTGTGCCTGGTGGCCATTTAAAAAATCAACATCACAAGAGCTTTGGAGTGTGGGGTGGGGTGAGCCCACCTCTTTGTTTACATGGTGTTTTAGCTGCTTTGCTCACATGATGTTGCTGTAGGAAGCTGCTGTAGACCTCCTGAGGAGCCAGGCAATGTGGTGAGCAGGTGGGGAAGGGCTATCTAGCAGGGAGGGAAGGCAGGGAATGCAGCAGTGCCTCCAAGCCAAGGTGGGGCCCATACCACCCTGAGTGGTGGGCTTTATGCAGGAATGCCCCAGAGGAGAGGTGGGACCATGGCTGTGGAGTACAGCCTGTGGTGCCCCAGGGCGAGGCCTGGGCGGTGCTGTCACCTCCGGCCTGCTCTCAATGCAGAGAAGATAACAAAGGCATCTGAACATCTCCAATGCTTCTGTGAAACCCAGCCTTTCCAGGATTCCTCTCTCAAGCTTTTAGCCAGGCTGGAGGCACAAATAGGGTGGGGATCAGAGAACAAGAGGTGTGAGAAATGGCAAAGGCCTTCACTATAGATCACATCATCTGGTACTTCATCAGACCTACAATGGCACTTTATCACTTCTTTGGGGAGATAGTTTCCCTAACTTTTATGCACCCAGGAACAGGTAGTGTTTTGCTCAATTTCTGTTTCACTGTAAGTAGAAAATAGTCATGGATGTCAATGAGATTTTACAAGTGAAAAGAACTTAAAAGTGACACCCTCTCCTGTCTTCCCACCCTACCAAAATATCACACATCAAAGATCCTCCTTCTGAGAGCTGAATTCCTCCTTCACACAAAGTTCAAGGACTGAGCCTTGTTCCATGCATTTCTAATTCGGACTCTTGGTCTTTGACCAAATCATTGCATTTCAGTGCATTTTTTGTGCTGAAGACCTGAGGACCATATTTGTTTGTATTCCCTTTGCACTTAGGGGCCCAGGCACAGCCCCATACTCAGAAATGTACAAAGGCAGCAGAAAGGCTCAGCCTGTCCTGAGCAGGTTCTCCCAGGTACGTGTTCCCTTAGAGGTCCTGGATATTTTGGGGACAGGTCAGGCACACACCAGTTCTCCAGCTCTGCTGTGTAGGGAACCTACAGCACAAATTGATCTGTGGGGAGCATGACCCAAAGTGTCAAAACAGGGCCTTTAACATTTTCCACTGCCACCAAACCTGTTTGACTGAATTGCAGGTTAAAAAGGCATTGTGTCTATAATTGTTGGGCTTTAGAGAGCATGTCTTTTCCTTTAATGAAATACCTTGCTCATTCCATTCGAAAAGGAACCAAAGACTTCTCAGGTTCATGATAAAGCAGTAAAAAATTTATTTACCCCATATTTCCTGCTGGGTTATTTACGAGGCATTTTGTCAGTTCTCATAAAACTGCCTAGTAAAATATATTTTCTTACCAAAAAAAAAAATCATTTGTGCGGAACATCTTGAGAGCAGTGAGGACAGAGTTAATGGGATACACACACGTTCCGACCCTGGGAGAAAACAAAACAGAACGAAAGCCAGGCATTGTTGTGCTGCATTAGTTAATAATAGCTTTAGAGCTGAAATCCTGCTCCCACTGATGTTACTGGAAGTTGGTCCTTAATATAAAATAATCAGAGAACCAGCTGCCATGAATTACAGAGCCCCAAAAAGAACCTGAAGTGCATCAAAGCACCCAGAAGACACATTCCTTCTATTGAGATTTCACAGGAAACACCAGCTCAATAAGTTTTTCTTTAAATTATGGTGGTTTAGGTTTATGTAAGCTGGGGATGGATGCAAATTGTCACTCAGTCTGGAACCCCAGGTTGGTCGATTATTAATACAATAACTTTTACCTAGTTAAGGGTCAAGAGACATGACATGCTCCTTGATGTAAACCTGGAGGAAATCCCATCCTGGTAGTTGCTGTCGAATAAACAGCCTGGGCACAGGAAAAGCATGACCCACCCACTCCAGGCACAGCTGGAGTGCATTTGCCTCTCTTGGAGAACAGTTTTTCAGTTTTGTATCACATGTTTGCATCTGCTCAGTTCTCTGTGGTCTAAACTTTTGCTTTTTATTCCAGCAGTGCTCATGTTCCCTAATCCCAGTGGGAATCTTGAAGCACAAATCTTCAAGAATCTACTGCACTGTTGTGCAGTATTACGCCTAAGACCCTTCATTTCAACCCTTGCAGCTTCACTCCAGCCATACTCACCACTTGCAGATAAGCAGGACACAGGTAAAAGTCCTTCCCATGTGACAGACTTGGTCTGGCTCAGTCAGGAGCTCAGCAAAGGTATTCTAGATTGGAGGCATCAGAAATATAAAGGAAACAAGAAAATAATGAATAAAAGATAACAAACCATACAACCAAAGCAGGGGAGGTTGTTTTTAAAACAACAAGACCTGGATGCTGGGAAACAGTCAGAAGTCTTTTGTTCTATGTCTGCACAGCGTTTTGCAAAATGCAACCCCAAATTACAGCTGAGCTCTTGCTCCTGCTACCCTGCAAACATTAAGAAGCAGCAGCCAAGTATAGGAAACAGGCAAGGAGCCAGGTTTGCAAAGGTATTTAAGTGTGTAAAGACACAGGGGGATATTTATTTACAGATGTTAGTAGAGGTCCCATTTCCTACAGAAGCCAAGGGGCATTAGGCTCTCACTCCAACAGTTTACCATTACCACCAGGATTTGTGTCTTTAGATACAGATAGAGCTGGGCTTACCACTCGTCTCAATAAGATTTGTTATTTTTAAAGCCTCTTTATCACGGGGTTGCTCTCTGTGTGTGCATTTTGCAATGCAAGGTCCTTCCTCAGCCACAGAACCTGTGACAGCATTTAGCAATGACAGGTGCATGCTGCTTTGGGCATGTGCAGATGTTGGGCTGCACTTTCCTTTGGCACAGCTGTGTTTCTCTTGGGAAGCCATGAGGTGTCTGGGTGATCCAGGGACCTGGAGCTACCCAGAAATCCCTCTCAGCAGGCTCTTGGGGCATGGAAGGGAGGAACTGTCTGCTAAACAGAGCGAGGGAGTCCCTAGAAAACACCTACATAAAATGAGATGTACCAGACCTGAGCTTTAACAAGCAGTTCAGGAACTGGCTGTGATTTTAACAGTTTAACCAAACTGGACCAAACTTCCTCTAGCTCAGCCCTGATAGAAGTGTCTGATAGATCAGAAAATGCCCTCCAATTGCTACATTCTTCCTAGACTGAACTAAGTCCACTACACTAACTCACAAACAAATTCAAGTTGGACTCACCTGGAATATTTGTCAGTTGTCTAGAAATAAATGCAGTGGAACTCCAATGCTGGTAGTCTGGAGAGGAGAAATGTGTCTAAAAGCTCTCTGGATGTGACTCTGAGTGTTGAGTAGGTGGAGTTGGAGAAGAAAAGCCATTTCTATTCCAGATATCAAATAAGCTCTCAGGAAAATTCCTTCTAGAGCTTGATTAATTTAAAAAGAGAACACCTTTGCCTCCTAGCTTTCAAGAGGTTTTGGCATCCTCTACAATCAGCACAGTCAGTTGTTCCAGAATCAACAGTGGTCAATGACTGACAAGGAAAGGCTGCTTTGCCTCAGTGCACTAGGAAGAAACCAGCAGACATGTGGCAGACACCTTATTTGCACTGGTGGGACTAATGCCTTTGAGACAGCTTGCGAAAGGTGAGCTGGCAGGATGTTAGCATACTGCACGCTTTGACAAACCCCTGGTGATGAGAGAGCTGATGGAGACCAGAGCAATCTGGCCCAGGAGGAATGTTTCTCTCCATTCCACCAGACCGTGCTTATTAATGGGGCAAATTCCAAAATTAAAACTACAAAAAGCACCTTCCTGTGCTCCAGGCAGGAGTCAGAACATATGGTGCTTAAGGAAACATAAAAGGACACAGATAGTGGAGATGCACACCGGCCCATGCTGAGTTCTCTGAAATGCTGCCATTGATGGGAGTCCTTGTCAAATCATTCCAATCATATGAGCAGACACGAGGCTTGTAGCTGCCCCTCATTTTTTTTCTTCTTTGCAACAAGCTGTGTTATTTCTCTTCCCTACTGCCAACTGGCATCAGAGACCAACTTATCCACAGCAAACACAAAGATTTGGGTTGTCTGAAGGCAGGCAGGACCCTGATCTAGGGAATACTCTGGGGGTGTTTAATAAAGTTAAGAGACCAGAGAAGCATCCAAGCTTTCCCACCATAGTAGGAGAAGATGAAATTCTTTAATTGTTTGTGTTTGAGTGAAACTCATATAAAAAGAGGATTTGGGATTCTGGGGAAGCTTTAGAGTGGAGTCTGACCTTAAGCCATGTTTCTGAACAGCATCACACGCTCTCACACTGCACTCCCTGCACCCACTCTGGGAACTCAGCCCTCACTGACATCCCTCTTACTTAGGCACATGGATGGATTCAGGGAGGCAATAGATATTTTATCCTATAGTTAGTACAAGATCTTTTGGGGCCTGTAGTCCAGGCAACTTAAAAGAAGCTGTGCCTCTCATGGGCAAACACTCTGCATCCCATTACAGCTCAATTATCCAGTTATACAGAAGTCATAAAGTGGTTTGGATCCCAGGTTGGGGGTCTCTCCTTAACTCCAGTTTGAGCATATCTGCAACGTTTAACCTATTCTACTCTCATTCTACTTCACACAGTCCTTATCACAGTGCTCAGACTTTACCAAAGACTAGTAAAAGGAATAGACAAATCAAGTTTAGCATGTGAATTTGACTTTGAATGGCAGAAATCTCATATGACAATCAGTTTTTATAATTCTGTCCTCATTTGGAATTGAAGTTCTGTGAGCCTGCTAAATTAGCTGCTATTTGGACCCAAACAAAGCCCTACCTGAGAAAATCCACTCAAATTTGGAACTAATACTGGTAACATGAAATCTAAGAACACAAGCAGAGCAGCCACCAGCCCAGATGCATACTGGAAACAATAGTAGAAGGATCTGAATCTTCCTAAACCACAGACAAGCTCATAAATGCCGTAGTCAGCCTTTGTGTCATCTCTCAATCTTGATAAAAGCAAAGTGGGTTTTGGTGGTGTTGGTTTTTAGTTGGTTGGGTTTTTATTTGCCTTAATTGGTAGATACAGGGACCACTAGGAGCTGTTTTAACTTGTTAATCTTGAAAGTCCTTATGGGGTGGAAACTCTGCCTTCCATCCTTCACCAGCTCACATTCACAAGTCACTTGTAAAGATGATGAGAAGTCTTTCCCCCAGAGATTGCATGAATATTGTTATTATTTGAGATATTGTAGCTTTGGATATCATCAAAGCTGTGGCACAAGCACAGGCTTGAAGGTGAAACACAGAACCTTTCTTGGGCTCAAAAGATGCCAGGATGCCCCTCAAATGCCATCTGGCAATCTCACTGACAAAAAGAGCAAGTAACCAAACTGACAATAGAGGAAAAAAAACCAGTCATGACAGCACTGACTGCTTACTGCTTTTCCTAAAACTGCCCTATTTTAACCTACTATACCTCTATGAGGAATAACTAAAGAGACTGGAGCATTTCAGTCTGGGAAGTAAATGAGAGAGTAAATGATCGTGGAGGGCTGTAAAATGCTATGTTGAACTTGCAAAGGTGAATCAGGAGCAACCATTGAGCAGCTTTTATGGCAAAGGTAGGGAGCAACTGGGGAAGCTGGGAGGAGGCAGACTCAGAACAAACAGAAGGCAGTGTCTGGGCACTGTGTGCTACAGCCTGGCCCCACTGAGTCTCTGTTTTGAAAAATAATCCTGATGAGGGCTACCAGCCCTGACGAATCCGGGCTGAACAAGCACCAAATCTCTGCATGCTCAACTGAAGAGCAGGTCTGGTTAATGACAGGGAGCCTTTGTGAGGGGTTGTCTCAACTGCAGGGAAGACAGATGCTTTCAGTCAACCCTAAAAAAATAATTGTAGCTTTTTTCCCCCCTGGAAGTGACATACAATTGGATTAAGAGCCTTCCACCTTCTCATAATCCTGGATGGCAGGAATGTTTAGCAGTCAAAGCATGGCACAGGCTGGTTCAAATTCTCATGCTGCGATCTTGGTTTTACCACCAGTTAATTGCATGGCATTACAAAACACATCTAAAGTCTTGGCATATATATGATGGGTGTCAATCAAGCAATAGCCAGGGTTCTGTAGTCTAAACTTTGGCTCAACTTGAGAATTTTGGTCTTTGCATGCTGGTATCTCAGGACGGTGGGACTTCCCCTAACACTGCAGAGGTTTATGGGTGCCCAAGTGTTACTTGTGCACATTTGAATCAAGCTGAGTAAATTAACTCCAGTTTTTCAGGATAAGCTGGCAGAAGGCAGAACCATCTGCAAATGGAGAAGTGCAAACAAGGAGGAAAAAGGTTCAGTTTTGCATCCTGAAAGAAAATGCAAATCTTAGGGTTTGGGTTTTTCAGTGCTGATCTTCTCTGATTCTCTACACCTTCTGGCACAGGAATGAAACCAGTCTTATTTCAGTTGCTGGCCAAAGAATGCTCAAGCTTTCTGAAGTCCAGCTACTTGGTTAGCTCTGTTTCTGTGACAGAGAAACAGCAATCTTTCTACTTTTAACATCAATAACACCAGTTATTCTCCCAAAGCATTATTATCAACAATCCCTTTGGTATATTTACAAAGAAGCGGGGCTATTCTTAGAGAAATACTAAAAAAGCCATTTTATTTAGCTTTCTTGGCAGTTATACAAAAATGTGAGGAATGTAGTCAGTTAAAAACATCAAATCCCCAGCACGAGCCTATAAGAGCTTTCTAATGCATATTTACAGTATAGAAAGCAAGCACTTTCCTATTTTGTAGAACAAACAGGGAACCGTCTCTTTTCCTCCTAGCTGTTCCTGAAGACCAAATATTAAGTTAGACACAGAATGTTGCTTTTAATGGTGTGGGTTGTAAACTTTTAATGCCTAGAAAATAGGACTTTATATTATAGCCCTCTTTTCCTAAAAAGGAATCGGAGGCAAATTTTACTGCTGGTTTTAGGAAAGTTCTGAATTGGCAGCCCAGGGTATCCAAATACTCCTTTAGCCACAGCTTGGTTTGCCACAGGGAACAGCAGTGCTAACTTCTTCCATGCTGGTGTTGGGCCAGGCAAGGGCATGCACCCCAGAGAGGCGAGGACTGGGGAAAACACTCTATTCCCATAGGCACCCAGCTCAGTGTGGGGACACTGGGATTTGGAAACACCAGCAGGGGACCACCCCACTGTCTCCATACATGCAACAGCCTCTGAATACCATTAGGAAGAATCTCTTAGAGGCATTACTTACTGCTTAAGCAGGAGACTGGGTGGTGCATCCAGATCACAGCTTTCCTGATGATGCTGAAAACAAACACAAAAAAGGCATTATTGCCTCAGGTTTCGGGCTGGGGGTTAATGAATTCATCTCTTAGCCGGTGAAAATGGACAAATGCCACCAAAGTTACTTGTATTGCATGAAGCCCAAAAGATTCCCAAACAGTGTGTCCATACTTCCCTTAAAGAATATTCTTTCTCACTTTCTTAGCAATGAAACTCAGTTTCATTGGGATTTTGTAAATTAATTGGTATAGACAACATACTGCAAGAGATAATCCTCTACAGGTAGGATTTTTTTTCCAGCTATAACTAAAAAACCTCCCTCAATTTATCTCTCAAGTTTGCTAGTGTTGGAGACCTGCTGGACTCCTGAGGCAGCTTGAAAGTGAAGATCTGAAAAGGCTCCAGATCTCATTCCCCATACTAGAAATTAGCTCAAGTGTCCCAGGTTAGAGGGAGGCTGGAATCATACTGCCCTCTCCCAGCCTCTGAACCATATCACCATTTGTTGCTACTCTGCTGCTAGAAGGTCTGTTGTTTAAGATACGTTTTCAGTGGGTCCCTCCTGAACCTTCCTCAGGGAGGTGATAAAACTGCTTTGAAGTTCTCTACAAGCTTTTGTTTTTATAACCAATATTAATTTAATTTATTCGGATTATTATTTTTTCTTTTCTGATCCTTACGTGAGATAATGGCTGAAAAGGTCAAAATCCTTCCTTGACCTACATTGTATCAGTGCTCCAAAATTGGAAACGCGTTTGGTTTCCTTTGCCCAAATGGCACTGGTCACAATCCTGAGGGTTCTATCATCATCCCCCCAACCAAGGGGGCAGTCTCCCTCTTCCCAAGCCATCCAAATGCTCCACAGCCCTAGCACTGCAGTGCTAGGAAACAAATATATCGTGCTATCACTCTGCAGAGTAACATACCAGGATCTGACAAATTAGCCCATCACAACACCCTGCTGCTCCATTGGCACGAGCTAAAACCAGCAGGAGAGCAGCTCGCTACCCTGCCATGGAGCAAGGCAATGCCAGGTCGGAACAAATCCTAATATGGCCCATAACCCACTGCAGTGAAGGGATAGGACCTAGGGGAGTAATTGCTCCTTGAAGCAGATGATGCAACCCCAGTCAGGATTTCTATGGGCTTTTGTGATTTGTATCATAACCACATGCTTCTTTTTCTACTTCAGAGTGATCAGAACTGAGCAAGGCCTTACCCAGAGAAAACCAGGCAAGAAAACAAGCCATCAAGAGGAGAGACTCTTCAGCCTTTGGTTTCCATTTGCTGTCATGTAACAGTCTCACAATTGTAAGAAGTGTCAATAAGATATCAACAGGGTAAACAATTGTCAGACAGTTTTTCACAGAGCCAGTTGACTGGACCATGGCTGCTTTGTACACAATGCCAATGCAGTGTCATTTCTAATGGGGGAATTTATACAATGTAATTATGTCAGAATTTGCTCCAGGCTACACACTGTTGCATTATAAACCTGGCCATTGCCTGTGATTAGTCAGAGCTTTAAATAACACTGCAAGTAATTATATCAAGCCAGAGGAAGAAAAGTGGTGCATTCCAGTGCTTGCCACATACCAGCCCCTGAAGGGGTTGAGCTAACGACGATGCCCCCTTTATTCCTGGAAGTTTTGATACCTTAGGTCACATCCTCATCACCTGGATCACCACACAAACCATTTAAAGACCTTAGTTTGGCCCTTGTAATTATGGAGTAGAGGGCACTTCATGCAAGTGACAAGATGCCCAGATGATTGGCTGTAGATGGATGGGATTGAAATGCAAAGAGATGGAGGCTGCCTCACATTGCAGTGCATGGCCAAAGGGGCTTTGCATCAGGGAGATCTCCTGGAATGTTTGTAAGCATACTGGATGTCAGGCATGCTGTCACCAGTGACCTGAGGATTATGGGCAGGTCTGGTTGCAGCGAAAGGTCACGTTTTAGTCCTGCTGGTGGTAATGGAAAAAGCAAGGCTCCTCCAGGCCTTCATGAGCATGGCATCACATTGCCAATGCTCTGTAAAAGTGAATGCTCCATCCAGGAGGGACAGAAATGGTGCTGTTGCTGGTGCCTTACAGTGTCTGCTCTAGAAGAGGCTGAGATACTCATGACTGTACAGATACAGTTTTAGAAACTGGGAGGATAATTCATGAGAAATGCCCACTATTTCTGCTTCTTCCTGACCTGAAGAGCTACAGCACCAGCAATTGATACTTGTGGTACTTCTACTTTTGTCTGGGATGGGAATTAAACCGTGTGCAAGATTGACAACAGAAGTAAGGGAATGGTGGAAGATTAGCCAAAGAATTTTTCTTTTTTGCTGAGATTTTAAAAGTTGCCTTGAATTTTATGAGCCAGCATTCAGAATAGTTATCATTTGTTCTGGACTGATTCACCCTTCCCCTTCCTTTGACCTGATGGAATGGTGACTAAAGCTCTAGGCTGTGCATCCTGTTCCAGCTGCAGCCAAACTCCATGTGGAGGTGTCTGTCCACAGCTGCTTTTCATGGCTCTCATCCAGAGGTTGCCACCTCTTCTGATCTGCCAGCACAACTATTTGTGCTATCAGCTATTTGTGTCATTACTTGCCCAGCTCCATAAAAATAGTCCTGCATACAGAAAACTGAAATTAAATGGGCTTTAAATACAGATACCACATAGGTCTTCGCTGGGATGGGATCAAGGGAAGAACTGCTGTTAAACAGCATGTTCTGGTCAATGCATTGAGCAAGAATCCATACAAGATATATAATGTACCAGCATTAAAGAAACAGGGTTGGAGCAGCTCTGCAGTGTCCCCAGCCAATCTCTCTGCTAAGCATACCCTCCTACTTGGTCTCCCTCTTTTCCCCTCCTTTTCACTTGACCCTGTAAAGAGCTGCCTCAATACACTAACCTGGCCATAAAATCTAATGAAACCAAAAATTGCTTTAATTTTGCTGCTCAGCATCCTGAACAGGCTCAGAGCAACATCTAGTGAGCCCCAGAGCTGGTGAGAGGAGGGAGGCTGCTCTGCAGTCACATCCCAGATACATTGCTGTAACAAGGTGTGTCTCTCTAGGTCTTAGTCACAAAATCTGCATTTCCAAGCTGCTGTGGAATAAAAGATGCTATGGGCAACAGAGCGGGGGGGGGGGGACGACTGAACAGATGTAAATTTGTGTTTTAAATGAGAGAAAGGGGGTGGGGTGAAGAATAAAGGGCAGTGAGAAGAAGGACGCATTTTTTGAAAAAAGCACCATTGTTTTATAGGACAGGGTATCTCCTGAGTTACTTGAAGTCTGATAATTTTCCATCCACTTCTGGATGGTAATTCCTAGTCACTTTAGCTCACGTCATCAACCTTGTAAAATTACTGCTGTATTTATCAAAGTGCAGTCACATTATGTGCATGCATTATGTCTATCAACTGAAAAAAGGAAGTAAAACCCAATACCTTCATCAAATTTTCCATCTGAGGAGTTTTATCTCAGTGTAAGCAGTTCAAAAGTATAAAATCCCCAAAGATAAGTAAAGGGGTAGGTGGTTGGTTGGCTTGCTGTGATTTACTTCCAGTACCCTCCTGGTCTGGAACACCTGGATTTTCACCTGGAAGGGGATTTTGACAACAGGGATGCGTTCTGCCTAAGGCTCCTTGTTGCTTGTTTATAAATTTGTCATATGAGTGGAAATACTACTCAGCACTGCACTGAGAGCAATAAAAGCCTGTTCTGGGTGGAGCTGTCTGTGTCTGTGCTATTCTCACTCTGACCATCAGAGTGCTGAACTAGCAGCCCTGGTTCATCACAGTTGTGCATTTGGCTGGTTTCTCACCACAGCAGAGCATCAAGAGGTGATGCTGGCTTAATATTGCCAGTGCCCAGGGTATCCAGCCTGCCTTGTCCAACAAACAGGGTAAACCAAGCAAGGTTTCATTCTGAGCTGCTTACCTCCTCCACTGTATAGAATTTCTGAGCAGGTGGGGGATGTTCCAGTCCCAAACTGTGCTGGTGACATGAGGCTCTGAGGGCCTCCGTGCTGGCACACTCCCTGTTCTGAGACACCTTAGGAAAGATTTCAGGGATCTTCTAGCTTCCCTGCTTGAAGGAGAAAGAGAAGTTAACTTTTCTTACTTCCTTAGACTTCTATTAATAGTCACAGAAGTCACAGTGCTATAGCAGCCTGGGGCAAAGCAAAACCCCACTGTTTTTTTTTTACTCCCAAGAGCAAGTACAACAAAAGACAAGCCAAAGATGCGTGTGGGCACAGATGGTCCAATGTACAGCCCTGTATTCCTCTTTCAAATACCTCAGGAAAGTGCTGGTGACCATGGCTCTCAGATGAGAGGAGAAGGCTTTGCTCTAGGGAGAGATCCAAAGGCCTGTAAAGTCTGTCCCCAACCCTGTCACCCAGACCTGAGTCCCTCTTGTTCCTCTAGTGGTAATAGAAGCCTACAACAGCTTTGCTGGGGAACAAGCAAGGCCAAGCAGCCTCTGATTCTGCCTTGTACCAGATTATTTTGACATGGAGTTGGAAGTAACAGAACCCTGTAAATGAGGGGGTGCATGGGCTATCAGAGGCATCAGTCAGTGCCAGGTGGGGAGTCAGTGACTTTAAGCCTTGGAGGTAATAAGACTCCCATCATGGACTGCACCAGAGCTCCAAAACTACATAGAAGATGGATTCAGCCAGATATGGAAAGGACACAATTTCCCTTTTGCTTGCCCTCCTTTAGCCGTCTCTGTCACCTCTCAAACACCAAGTTTCTTGTGTTACAGAGATGCCTGTAGTATTTGGAGGAGAAACAGTTTTGGGGTGGGAATCTCAGGTGTGCTGAACTACAGCCTCGCAGTCACCTGCACCACAGCCATCAAACTTGGTGGGGGGACTGCAGGAACTGTGAGGTGGCATTGATTATCCTTGTGCCAGTGAGGAGATAGATCAAGAAAAATGAAATGGAGAAAAAGAATTGCTTTATTCTCCTATACTAACATGGCCTAAAAAGTCAATTGACATGGTTTTGCCCCATCTCTTGAGCTTTTCTGAAATAAAACCTGTGGTTTTGAGTGTTAAAAAGTGAAGTTGATGAAGTGATGAATAAAACGTGATGAGGTAGAGCAGTTGGGGATGCACCAGGACAAGGAGGAGAGCAAGAAAAAAAGCATACCAGAGAAAAAGGAAGAAAGATTGGTGGAAGGAGAAGGCTGTGGTGTGGCAAAGAAACCCCTTCAGCAACAGCATCCCAGGAGCAGCAGCCAGCCAGCGTGGCTTGCTCCCGGCCTCCAGCCTGGTCCAACTGCAACAACATCTGTTACACTTGAGCTCAGCTCAGTTAGTGGCATGTTTGTTTAATTGTGGGCCCGGTTTGTTATTTTGCTTCCCATTAGGAAGCTGAAGAAAGAAGGAGGAGGGTGTTTTCATTCTGGGGAGCATTTTGCCAGGACAATGAGGTTTTTTTCCATGGCACTGGGTAGTCAGAACTAGCTGTACTGCTTCTCCCGACAAGGCAGACGCCTCTAAAGCCCATTGTTCAACCTGATGCATTAAGGGCTCACACTTGTAATTTTGGCGCTGATCCCCTTTGCCCATTGTGTGAGCAGAATGGAGTGAAAAAGGAGAGTCTGTCCTCTTTATCTGGCAGCAAGAAAAGGAAGCAGCAGTGGTGGCAGTGACTTCTCTGCTCGCCAAGGTTTCAGCTCTCCTGTGGCAGTGGTGGGGAAAGGGGGGTTGGTGGCTTTGAAGTCTTCTCTGGTCACTCCCAGGAAAGTCACCCGGCTTTCAGTCTGCTGTAATTCCTTGGCCTCCCTCCAATTTTCCCAAATTCATCACTGTCTATTTTGGAAAAATGACTTCTTCCCGCCTGAGCATTCAAGTTTTTTTGTTCTAATAAAACAGAAAATTGTTGAAAGGGGAATTTTCTGGTGCTGAACAGCAGCCCTGAAACCAGTACCCTCTGCTGCTCCATATACTTCTGTCAGAGAACAAACTCCCGTGTCACTGTCCCCACTCTGTTTTTTCTCCAGATCTGACTCAGGTGGTGCAAAGGGTGTCCATGACATGAACATCTCCTTCCTATGCCAGGGATGGTATCCAAGCCCTCCAAAAGATGTTGGCTTGTCAGAGGAGCTGGCATGTGCAGGCATGTCCTGGTGTGTTTGTCTTGCTCAGAGGCAGGACATCTGACCAGGTTTCTGACTCAGCACCAAGCACAGACCTTTCTGACAGCAGAAAGCATGTCCTAGCAGCCACTGGGACAAAAGAACATCAGGAATGATGATGGGACAATATAACTTTGTACAGTACAGTTCTCCTGCTCCTTCATTATTGCTCAAAACTGAAGACACCAACTCAAACCACTGGACCCACTGCAGCAACATGCTGAACTCACAAGTGACACTTCATACATCTGCTTAAAAAGCAAAGCAAGAAACCTCTTTCCTTAAAATTATGGCTGGATTTAAAGCAATGAACAGAGCACCAGAAACTTAAATATAAACTTAAATTATTAACTAGGCAATACAAACAGAGCCCTGACTTTGCAAATATTTGCATATGCAAAAAGCCTGGGCACTTGGAGCTTGAGGACAAGGATACCATATCTAAATATACTTATGAAGACCAGCATCTGCCAGGACACTGTAAAGCCTTTGGGATGTTACAGCAGGGATCCACTGCTGAACCCCAGCAAGAGCCCACATCTGACCAGAACCTCATTAGCAGAAATAGAATGTCTTGGATTTTAAGCAACCTGGACAGAAACATCAGAAAAACAGTGGAAAAAAAATTACAGTCAAGTCAGGAGAGAGATGCAGATTCTGAAGACACCTACAAAATGCTTCCTACCTTCATTGTAGCAGACTCAAGAGAGTCCAGCCCTGCTTTGGCAGCACTGTGCTCTCTATGCCCGGTCTGTCCTCCAAGGCAGGACCCAGCCATGCCTGGGTGCATTGTGTGGATCCCAAACCTCACCCTCAGGCCTGCTGGTTCCATGTTACCTTTAGAAAAGCAATTTCCTTGATTGCATTTGCAGGACTGCCGTTGATCCCTGGGCTGAAACCAGCACTTCAGTCACACCTGGAGTCTCTGTGCCAGCTGCATTTGGGGCTTGGTATTTTGGGTGAGCTGTCCCAGCTGGTGGAGATTTGGGCAGAGGATCATTCTGGTTGGTCATGATCTGACCTCGGGAGGGAAGGGGGACACTTTCATGGGTTTTCTTCCCCCAGTGCCTGAAAGCCAGTTATGTGCTGGCAAACTATGGTAGGAACTTTAACTAAGAGTCTTGCTGCCAACTATTAAGACTCACTTTACTGAACTAATTCCATCCACGTAATTAGATGCTCTGACCATTAGAAACTACAGCTTTCAGCCCCACAGATCAAGAATTATCTAGGGGCAATGGAGGACTTTTGAGGTTTTCCTGTTTCTAAAGGTCAGTCTCTGCTGGTTTCAGCTACATTTAACAGCCATGCTGGTAGAGCAGGACTCTCCCTTCCAAACATGCTCCTCTTATATTTTACACCATCTTGCCATGCCTGCCTCAGTGCATGAGCTCGAGGAACAGGGGGCATCATCATCCCTGCTCCTTTTGCAGAGCAGCGCGTCCTCCTCAATTGCATTTGACCTCCACAAGTGTCAGCCAGGTGAAAACAGCAGCGTCTTTTCCTTGCTGGAGCTGCACGTGAACAGACTGACCCAATAAAAAAACCTCCCCTCTGCAGGGCAGAAATCCAGCCTTAGCTCCAGCCTTGCCAGCTGTGGCTCATTTGACTTTCTGTACAATGTGAGATGTAGTTTGCTAAACTATTCCAAGGCAGTGGAGTCTATGGGTGCTGCCTGTGTGAATGCTGTAAGCCATGGAAAGTAAATTTATTTGGGATCTGGCACTAAAACAGCTTTATGGGACACACTTCAGCTCCCATGTTCTTGGGCACCAGCCTCATTCTCCAAGAGGCACAACAACCTGTGGTCAGAGGCTCAACAGCCCTGTAGCTTAAGTTGATTGTAAGGTCTGCATGGACCAAATACTGCCGAGAGGTCTCCGTGCTGCAGGCGTCCATTAGTGCAGGAGGCAGTGCAGATGTTATCTGCCTGCAGTATTATCCCTCGCTGTCCTAACTTCGCTGTGGACACTTAAGATCTTGATGACATTATGAGCACGGCTAAGGGCAAGCTGTGGCCACAGCCAGATTAGTGGCACACACAGGGCCTGGCTGGGGAAGGGCAGTCTGCTGGCAGGCTCTTGCTGCTCCTTTCCTGGGCTGTCCCATCCCTGCTCTGCAGAGCGGTGCCCCGTGGCTGTACCACAGCAACTCCTTGCAAGCCATCACACTGAAAGAAGGTGAATTGAAATAAAACCACCAAGGAAAACGCACAGCCCAGTTACATGCCCAGCCTCAGTAAGCAACAGGCAGAGAGACACTGCCTGCTTTGCTGGGTGAAAGGTGTGATGGCAGGATAACCTCTCCCATGAGTTCAACCCCGCACCTCCCAGCAAAGCTTTTACCACCCTCAGCCCAGGGGCGGGTGATGTTTGCTTAAGCTCCGGCTGGTTTCACGTTTTCACAGTGATATGATAATTGCGTTTAGATAGCCCTGTCTCTCTCTGCTGGGCTTTCACAGGGCTCTCCTGGCCTCCAGCAGGGCTCATTTAAAAGCGGCTTCTCAATGATATGCCAGAGTGTTTTCAAAAAGAAACAACCAACAGTGGCTCTCTAGAAAAATAACAAAGAGACCCAATTACAAGCAAATGTGTTGAAGGGTCCCAGGGCCGTCTGTGGGCAAATTAGGGCCAATTAAAGGTCAAAATGATTTAAGGTGTAAGGACAAGAGAGAGAAGGGAAACAATTGGTCAGATTCCTGCACAGAATAAGTGTCTGCTGTTAGGTTTGATTATGTTTTAGCACCCAAACAGGGGATAAACTTCAGAGTTGAGGTTGTGCCTGATTTTTAAAGTGGGTCATTTTTACTTTCTCTTCCATCCACGCTCGAGAAAGTGCTTGGTGTGCTCACAGTCAGCAGTCCATCTCTGATGAGCCCTGCCAGGACGTGGCACATGGCTGCCTGCACACCCCCTGTGCAATCTCAAACCCTTGGGCAGTGGTGAGCAGAGTTCCATTGTCACCCAAAAGCTGTGTGGAGGCTGTGCCCCTGATATCCAGAGGGGCAGAGAGAACTCAGAGCAACACTGCAGGTCCTCACTGGCCAAGTTACAGCTGGGGCTTGGACTGGCTGTTTCATCAAGTTTGTTGAATTCAACGCAAAGCTGAATATTTTCTTGGAGGAGTTGGATTGCTCCCCAAGGGAAACAGTGACAGCCATGCTGGGTGACAGCTCTCTCCCATCCCTCCATCCCTCCACTTCCCCTCCCACCACACCATTGCAGTTCTGACCTCTGCCTGTATTCCTGTTGGCTCCAGGACCTCCTGGCATGTCCATGGATAAGCTGGCCATGGCTGTTTTGGGCAGATGGACTGCTGAGCCTTTACACTCACCTTCCTGCAAAGGTAGCCTGAAATGCAGGACTGGATAGACCCTGAGGGGTAATGCTTAACCACATAATTTAAAAAAAATTCAGCAAATCTCTTTGGGATGATTGTTTCGAAATGTTTAAACAGTCATACTCAAGTGAGGCGCACCACTCTTCTGAATGAAACTGTCTTCCCTCCTGCTACCCCAGCATCAAAGCAAAGAGAAAAGCAGCTTTCCCTTCCCTCACTAGGATGTCTGTTTCCATGCCCTCATAGATGAGATCATCTTCACCCGCTTGAGAAAGCTGAACTCTCATCCAGAAATGGTCCAGCACATGAATCTGTAAATGGGCTGGGGATCTGAGACCAAGTTTCCATAAAGAATCTGTTCCTCTGTCTGCAGTCACCACAAATACCCCAGATATGCTGCAACAAATACAACAAGATAAATACTTTCACCAGATCTATTTAAAACCAAAGAACATGCTCAGCCTGTTTTTTGTTGAATTTCAGATGAATCCTATGCAAGAGTTGGTTTTCTCATTGTCAATTTCATCCAGAGACAAAGAAGCCTGGGTAAGGTTTGAACTGATTGCTTCCCCACGTTTCCCCTGGTTCACCGTGGAGATCTGCACTGACACTTGAAGGAGTTAAGTGGAAAAGCCAGGGGCACTCTGCCTGCTGCAGGGGGAGGGATGGCAGGGGTGGCTGGACCCTGGGAACAGAGAAGTGGGTACTGTATGATAAAAAACCCTCACAAGGGGATCCGGGTCTGATTTCATGTTCATTTGCTCATCACTGTCTCATCTTAGTAATGGACAGAAAAGTAAAGACCTAAAGCTCTAATTTTTTTATTATTTTTTAAGAATTTTCTTTCTCCCCTTCTCTGGCCAAGAACAGACGGGCTATTTGAAAAAAGTACCCTGGATTTGGAATTCACACATTCCTTGGTGAAGAAGTGCTGAAATCTGGAGAAAGACTCAGGTAGAAGTAGTCCTAACACAGCATTATGAATAGCCCATGATACTGCTTGGCTTTTTATAAGAAAGCAAATAAAACCATTTAGGAAGAAATCACACCACAAATGGTTTTACCCAATTATTCATTATTCTGTGACATCCTCATCGTCTGCTACCTGGACCATTTGGAAACAGCTTATTATTGGTGACATATTTCCATGCAGACTTGCTTAAAACCCCCACAAACAAGCCTAAAACAATAAGAAAAGCATAGTTTAAATGCATTTTTCAAATGGCTCTAAAACATCCAACCTTGTCCCATCTCCTCCTTCCCCTTTCCTACATTCTCCATCTGGAAAAAAGACCATAAAGCAGTTTTGTGCAGTCACATGTAAATCCCCCGTCTCTGTTAAGGCAAGAGATTAGCCTGTTAACAAAGTCACCTTGTCACCTACTCTACTTAATCCTTGCATTTCAAAGTGTAATTTTATTGAGCGCCTTGGAGCTGAAGTCTGGTATGTGCTATTTATTTATTTTGTTCCCTAGTTTTTTATTTTTTTTTTTTAATTTTAATTCACCTGGAGCCCAAAAGATTTTTTCCCCTGCCCGGCTGAAACATGTGACTTTTGGAAAGGCAGCACCTGTGCCATCGGTATTAATACATTTATTTAACCCTTCAGGGACTGAGGTAGTGCAAAGACCCCCCTCCTTCTCCTCTCCCCACACCTTTCTGAGACGACGGGCAGACAGTCTCCACACGGTGCCGTACGGCTTCTAGAGCAGCGGCGTATCCTGGCCATAAATCTGTCAATACAAAGAGAACAACACACACACAAAATGTGGCTAAAACCAAGAAATGTAGCATAATTACAGGTTCATTATTGCAAACAAAAGCATCCCCCGATCCCACCCCTTTGGCAGGGACGGGAGCAATTCAAACAGGCTCATTATGTAGTTACCTAGCCAGGGTCAGAGCCTCCTGAATAGCTGTTGTGGCTCTGCTTATTATCCGGCTCCGGACGCTGGGAATGCGCCCGTTCAAGCTGTGGAGGTGCAGGAGCGCTGGGAGCAGCGAGGCTGCAGGTCAGCTCTCCCCCATCCTTCCTACCTATTGTTATCTCCATGCTCAGAAGAAGATCTGCGTTTGTACTTGCTTTAAAGAGTGTTTGGTCATGGCAAAATGTGCCAGGTTGACAGCCTTGGGAACTGAAGTCTTGTGCTCATCTGTCCAGTGGGTACAGCAGGAAAAGGGGAGATGGGGTGCAGCAACAGGCATGGGAAGGAAAACATTTTCATTTCCATTGCCTGCTCCATTTCTCCTCCAAAACTGCCTGCCACAAGGCTGGATGCTGGCTGAGTGAGGCACACAGTTCCTGCAGACCCTCCAGCAAACACCTCTGTTTGGAAACAGCTTGTACTGACCTGGCCTGGAAAAATCGTGGTTTTCCAAATCATCCTCAATTTTCCAGAAGTTTGAGGGCATTCATAAGATACTAAACCATCACACTGCCTTGTGCTAGCAGTCAAAACTTTTGCCCAAAACATCTACTCCAGCCCTGTGCAAACCTGTGCTCTGTCCCATCACTCCTTCCCCACTCCCAGCCGCTGGCAGGGGCACAAGCAGCCAGGGATGCAGCTGGTGCTTTTTGAACGTTTCCAGCCCGGGCTCCCTTTCTCGCCAGGCCGGGAAGTGGTGTGAAGTCCCCTTTGACACCACGTGCCCCTTCCAGAGCCACAGCTTCCCTCTGCGATGGCCGAAGAATTGAGGAACTCCAAACGGCACCGCCGAATATTCAGGGAACCTGCCAGCCCCCTTCCCCTCTGCCTGCAGCAGCGGTGAGCACCACTCGCACCCACGCTGAGCCTGCCTCCATCTATAACCCAAATGTCAAAACATTTCCTCTTGCAGCCCCATTCGTCTCGTGGAAACCCCGATCCCAGGTCCCAGTCACGCTGCTTTGGGGTCTGCCTCGCTGAGCCATGACTGCCACTGCCCCACTGTGCGCAGATAAGAATAGACTGCCTCTTCTGACTCATTTAGCTAAAACAATGGAGCCACCAGAGGCCAAATTAATCCCTGGTGACTTCAGCAGAGTTACACCAGTCTAAATTTGGTCCCAAGCGTACAATTAGCACAGAGGAAAGCACAGTTTCATGACAGTGTCTCAGCTCTCCCTCCAGGCTTCCTTCAGCAGGCTCACCCTCTCTGCAGAGCAGCTGAGTGCTCCCTCTCAGCCACCTCACTGGTCATGTCCTGCCATTTCTGGGCACTGGGGAGGGCACCCTGCAAGGGGAAAAGGCAACTCATCACCAGCAGTTTTTGCCTGGGAAGGACGGATCCTGTTTCCCTCGGTATATAGGGAGAAAAAGCTCATCTTCCTCACCTTGGGCTTGAAAGGAAATGAAACCCATTCCCTGTGAAGATGTGCCTGCAGGTATCCTTCCAGCACTGGGCATCCTCCTGATGCCTTCAGCTGGCTGAAAACCTCAGGTCTAGTCTCCAGCCCTTTTACTAGCACACCACAGGTCATTAAATTTAGCCCTGAACCAGCCTTTCATCATCATTATCAGCGCCATCACCAGTTTTGCGCAACCAGATTCCCTCTAGTAATAGTTAAGCCACTGAACTACTCTTTTTCAGCATATATGCATTTCAAATGCTGAGAAAATGTCTCAGAAATCATACTGGAATTTTCTTTGATTGCTCTTGGCTGACCAGGCACTAGCAGAAGTGGAGGCATTGCCTGTGTGCTCCTGCAGCCACATAGAAATGCTACACTCTAAAAATAGAAGAAGCAGAAAAAATTAATTAAAAATATAAAAAAGGCAGCTAACCAGAACTTTTCAACTCCTTAAACACTTCCTCAAAAAATTGGTTTGTGCGTCATGCATGAGCAGAGCCTGGATCACAGAGCTACTTCCATGTGCTTTTCTGCAGCAAGGTGTGGGGAATGCCACACCAGAAATGCCACAGTGTAGGATTGGGGCTTTGCTCAAACTCAACAGCAAATTCTTGCTGTCCTCAGAAAGTGCATGTGTGTGAGAGAGAAAAAAAAAATAAGCAATGAAGAAAACAGCTAATAATTTATGAAAAAAAGGAAAGGGGAACAAAGAGTGGAGTGTGGGTCTGGAAAAGGTCTGTGCTCGATGCCTCCTTCTCTGTGTCCCCCTGCCCCCTCTGGCTCCACAATCCGGAGCCTTTTCAAACATTCAGACTTCTCATTCCTTTGACAATTCTTCAAAGGCCTCAGGATTTGAGGGAACTTCCTGTTTCATCGCAAACCCTCGCTTTCTTTTCCTTTTCCAGACTATTAAACCCCACACTAACGAAGTGGTGTTTGCCGCATGTCCCGCAGCCCTGCCTGCTGCGTGACATTAAAGATACACTGCTCAAGGTGTTTTGGTCCTTACATCCCCCTTCTGACCCCTGAGTTTACTGCAGAACAAAGTCTTGTTAAGCTCGACACTGGAAAATATATTTCCTTCCTCGCATGCCCGCAGTGGTTGTTTCAGTGTTGTATAGGGTTGCGTGTATTATTTTGTTATTGTAGAGTCGCTGGTGACAACTGATCTGCACACACTGCTTTGTTATTGTAGGGTTGCTTTAAAATCCTAGACTCCCTGTCTTAGTTTTATTTATTTTAGGGAAAGGTAGTTTTTGAGGGTCGAAAAATAAACATGCTTAAAAACATACCAAGATATGGCAAAGAGATGGTGTGGAGAGGAAATCCTGTCAAATCCAGGGCCTTGCCTGCCTGAGCTGTGCCCCTCCAGCATGAGCACTGCTCTCACCTCCGATCTCCTGTGGCTGCCATGACCCAGCAGCAGTGACTGACTTCTGATACTCAGCATTTTTAGAGTGCATATTATCACTGTGAAAACAGCACAGCATTGACGATTCTCCAAGCCTTGAGTTACTGTAAAAATCTGCACCAGGAGTGAAGTTTAAAACTTCAGATAAAGGAAGAGATGGAAGGGAAGAAAAGAGGAGTGAATGATGGCATGTGCTGATGGCTCTCGGTGTAACAGGCAGGCATCATCCCAGGCAGGATCCCCAGTGCTGCCCGGGAGCACCTGGAAGGGCTGCTGGAACTCTCTTCATTGTCTGCTGGTGGGTGACCACCTGTCAGAACAGACTTTAGAAATCACAGAAATTCATCCCAGCATCCATCTCACCTACAGCATCCCCAAAAACTCCTAAATTTGCTCACTTAGACCAGTGTCAGAGTCCAGTCCCTGACACAACTCAGGGGCAGAGCATAGCAGTGATGGTGCAAGAGCCCAGAACCTCACCTTGCCCTGGAATCGTGTCTGGGTCTCATTTTCCTCCTCTGCTGAGGGAAGGGGAAAACGGATGAGTTTGGGCAATACAGAGAAGAAGCAGAAACATATGATAGTGCACTCTTCCTAGCAGAGCATCCACAGCTCTCTTGTGAAACGGGAGACTGAGAAGACAATGAAATTAAGGGGAGAGACTCCTGTCAAGCTAAATAATTAAGTCCCAGGGTACATAATTGATGGGCTCTTGATGTGGACCCTAAATCATTTACAAAGCTGGTGCATCACCCGACATGTGCAGCTCTGGCATGGCAAGAGCAAAGGATGAGCACCTCCCACAGCAGAGTGAACTGAGCAGGGCACTTCTGGTGTGGCTCACCCTGCCCAGGAACACACTCCCAGGGGCTGGGCTGCCTCGGGGTGCTGCACCTGCCTGCTTCCCACTTCCCCACCTCTGTAATCGGGTACCTCACCATTGAGCTGTCCCACTTGCCTGGCCTTATGCTCTTGTAGACAAGAGCAGCTCCACCGGCCCAAGAGAGGTTCACGTGGCAGGACAGAGGTATGAGAGGGAGATGCTGCTGTTTCTCTGCCAAGACTTTTCACCCAGCTTTAACTGAGCACAACCTCAGCTGAATCTTAAACATCAGCATAAGATACCCAGCACTGCTATAACATGCACAGAGTTTTTTTTCATCCCTAGGAAGTCAAACTGGAGCTTACCTGCAGTGCATGCACATGGTCTGCTGGATACAAACATCCCTGCCCAGTACTGTTTGGGAACAACTCTTTCAAACTGCTCCTTTCCCTGCAGCTATGCTGATCCATGTCCCTAACCCAGAGAGATGGAGTAATCAATACACAAACAAACTGCTGGACTAAACAAGGCTGTGCTGTGGACACAATCCCTGGGGTTTCTTTGCCTGGGCTGAGGAGAAGGATGCAGACCCAGCAGCTGACTGCACTATCCCATAAGACATCAATCTCGAGGGCTTTTTCCACTGTCAGTTATCTGCAATGCTCCTTCCTGCCCCAGCAGTTGCAAAAGTCAAATGGCACCATACATTCCTGTTCTTGTCTAGTTATTTTCTTTTTTCTTTTTCTCTTTCTTTTCTCTTTCTATACCCCATCAAGAAGAGCTCTTTCTGCCCTTCTCATGCCTCCCTATGACCCTGCCACCTGCCTTGCAGGAGCACCAACACGTGTCATGAATCTTCTGGGCATCACCAGCTGCCTGGCCTGGTGGCAAGAACATGGAGCAGGAGCACAGCCCAGGGCTGTCTGCTGTCACAGAGACTGATCTGGAGAGCAGCATATTGGCTCCATGCTGAAAAATATCACTGTCCCTCCTAGTTGCCCCTTGCTCCCAGTGTTTTGACAGTCAGCTTGATGAGCTGAGTGTGTTAACAGTCACCCAGAGCCCCCGCCAGCTCCACTCCACCCTGTGCCCACCCCAGGCATGCGCTGTCTGCCTGACACTGCCTACAAACTCTATTAGCTTTGTAATTAAAAACAGCTGTAATCTGATCAGGTGGAGATCACGGTTACAAAATGAAGGAAGCCATTAGCAGGAAATGTTGTGGTTCAGGCAGACATCAAATCAGTTTAAAGAGATTGGATTTCATTGTTTCTATACAGTTACTCCATTACTATAATGCACTGGGTCCATTTAAGCGGCTGGCTCAGAGGAGTGCTCATAAGGCAGTAGTGACATCTATGTGAAATGAACGGCATAAACGGCAAACTGCGAGGAGATAGTGGTGAATTTACACCCCTGGCTCTGCGGTGAATATTAATGCACCATGAGCTGCTGGAGTGGGGCTTGCTGGGGGGGCTGGTTTTCTCTCCTCTTCCTCCAGCCCCCATTGCTGTTGCTGGTGCCTCTGTGGGACTGAAAGAGCCTTCCCAGCAGGGATGAGATCCAAGGACCATTCCTCTTCCCCCTCAGCCACAAACCAAACCACGGGTCCAGTTTCTCAGTAGCGAGGTGGAGTGAGAACTGAAACCACAGCAGCCACATCGCTTTGCTTCCTCCTGGCCTCTTCACCCCTGTGTAAACACCAATCAGTCAGGACAAAAGCAGGAGGGTAAAATATTTAAGTTCTCACATAAGAGAACTCTATTTTCCCCCACAAAAAAAGGGGAAGCAATCTGTGTTTGAAAGCATCAGACTGGTCCAAGAATGCACAGCCCAGTGAGGTGTGTGATGTGACCCAAAGGTATTGCCATCAGGAGGGATTCTCTGCAAAAGCTGCTGGCTTCTGCTTTTAGTGTAGTCCTGTCCTGAAGCTCATAGCCAAGATAAAGCTTAGGTACCTGAAGGAAAACCTACATGAAGAGGCACAGCATGGCTCCTGACTTCTGCAAGGCTGATGGTGGTGACTAGAGGAATGAGCAGGGTGGAGAGTGGGCGTTTTTACAATATTTTGTAGGTTGCACAGCACCAGTGGGGACAGAAGACAAGTGAGTTGAGCTGGACCAGGTTGCCATGAAAAAGCACAGCCAGAAGCAATGTGAGTGAAGTGCTCCCCTGACTTAAACCCATCCTTGGTGCCTGTGAGCTCTTCATGCTCTGAATATTAGTAGGACAATTGCCTCCTCTAATATTTCTCTAGGAAAAAGCCCTTTATGGTACCATGTGGGTTATTTCTCTTTCAAGCCTTGCAGCTTCCTTCCAGAAGGAAAATGGGCAGGGAAATTCATGGTGGAGCTGGTAAAGGGTCTAAGATGAGGAGGGTGTTAAGGAGATGCAAACATGATGAGAGCTAGCTGCCAGAAGGGAGCTCTCACCATCCCATGGTCCTGCCTGAGCAGTAAAAGGACTCTCCAGGCAATACAGAATACAAACACTCCTCTCCCCTTGCCAATCTACTAATCGGGGAAAGAGATAAAAAGCTCCCTGCAGACAAATGCTCAGGCTCTCTCCTGCCCACCATGGCCAATCTGAGCACGGGAGCCCCTGCTCTGGTCAAAATGTATTGGTATTGCTAAAGCCCTCTTGGCTAGAAAATGGTTCTGTCATTTTCGCACGAATCCAGTTCCCACACAAACAGGCAACCTCTTTCCTTCCCTGCCACCACTTATTGCCTTCGTCTCCTATCCTCCCCCTCCCCCTTTTCACCCCAAACTGTATCAAATGAATCAAAGCCCCAGTAAATTATGTTCCCTTTGACCTGCTGGCAACAAGTTCAGCCACAGTACATTAAAAGAGCAGAGGCTGAAGTTTCGTGGTCAGTGAAGGCAGAAACAGAGGGGGAAAGTTCTTTTTGCTGCATTGCTTTTGCCTTCAGAAGTAATGTTTTCAGCCAAGTTCAGTGGGTACTCAATACTAAGGATTGGGGCTCAGCCCATGTGGGAAAGGGGGTGCAGCAGTGAAGCTGGGAGCTGAGTTCTGAACAGCCCCCACAGCTGCCTATCCTGGCTGGGTGGTCTGACCCAGCATGGCAATGGCATTGCCCCCACCAACCATTTCTGGAGATAAGGGCTGGACAGAGGTTAATGGGGGCCCAGAGGAAGTGGCACGGGCAGGAGACACAACACAGCTGGGCTGGCTGAATCTTTGCAAACCCCTGTGTGGGTGCAGCTTTGCTCACTGGGGTTCACCACACATGCTGGGCTGATCACAACCTCCTAAAACTCTCCCCATCCTGATGGTTTCCCCAGGCATGGTCTGACTTTGGAATTCATAATGGTACGTGTGCAATCCAGGCATTTTCACGTGGTTTTGGGTTTGCTTGCATATGATACCCATAACTTTGCTGATGATGGGTCCTTAGGCTGCTGCAGGGAGGAGACCTGGGGCTGGTAAAGCCAGCAGGTCATGGATTTCATTTGGGGGAACTTTGTGGGCTCAAACTGGGTAAGACAACTAGTACCCCAAGTTTCTAGACAGTTGTCCCTGATGTGTCTGAAGTCGTCATGCAGAGGATGCTCAGCATCACTGCAAGCCTTGGCACACTGCACAACAGCCCACGTTGAGAAGGGAAATGAAATGGGAGCAAAGTGCCTGTGCCATCTCTGGCTCTTACCCACTGGCTCCAAACAAGATGATGGACATAAACCAATGGTAAATATTCTGTTGCCTGTAGAAAAGCAGAGGTGTACAGGGACTGGCTGTCATCTCATAGCACCGAGGCAGTTCATGTTTTGCATCTTGGCTGTTTCTGCCCTGACTCCAGGCGTCATGCAGAGCTTGGAGTGCCCTCCTCTGAAGTTGCTGTGACGGCCATGCCAATCCCCAAAGAAGCAGCATCAAATCTCGAGCCTGTGAAGACATTGCCAGAAAAATAAATATTCGGTAATATTTTTAGCCTGTTCTTGTTCAGAGAGAATTTCTTTGTGTCCTTCTGAGGAGCTCGCTGGATCTTTCATCAGTTTGTTTTTCTCATTAGCCGGCATAAGCTTTGTTCTTATTTAATAAAGATTAGGATCTGCTGCCTCCAGCCCTCTCTTTTTGCTCCTCCATCAGGCCCGTGAGGGCTCAGGCTGCAGTGACATGTTTGATGTTGGGCCATGGAAGTTGAAATGTGGGACAGAAGCTGTCCAGGGTCTCACATTTGCTTCCCTGTAAAGCCCTGTCCCACATTGCTTCACCCCCGCACCACCACCCTCTGCAGAGAGCTGCCCTGCAGCAGGAGAAGGGAAGGGGATGGGATTGATTGGGAACTGCTGCTTGAATCATCCAGAGGTTTCCAGGCTCAGCTGGCTTGAAGCATTGGTCTTGGTCTGAGCCATCAACAGAATGGGGGAAAAACAGGGAACAACTGATACAGCCTGTGCAACAGTCTAATAAAATAGGAGACGTGCCATAAATGGGGGAATGCCTTCTGCCAGCTTCAGAGGTCAGAGAGATGTAACAGATCTCCCATCCCTTTATATACCATTGAATTCTCCTAGCTATCAGTAAAGTAAAATAGCCGCTTTCTTTCTTGAGCTGAATCATCCCTCAGAAAATAATGACTTTAAAACAACAGCAGGTATGAACCAGAACGAACTTTATGAACTCCCAAAAGACAGTGGGGTCTTCTGAGTTTTGAAATTCTGGTCTCTGCTGACAGCCCTCACCACTGCGTGCTGCTCTGGTAGGAATATCACTGCATCCAACTTGGATGGAGGCTGCTGTGTGCCAGTGTGGCTGCAGAGCACTCCAGTGGCAGGACCAATGCCTGGGAGAGGGATAGCAAGGGGGTGAGTTGTGCCTGTGATGAAGGCAGGATCTATGTCCCAACTCAAGGTCCTCCTTATTGTCTCCACTGCCAACTGCACAGACAAGCTGGGCCATTGCTCTGCACCTCGGTGTAGACATCCCTGGAGCTACAGTATGTTTATCTTGTAAGAAATGCTGTGGTTATTTACTTGTGGTAGCATATATAATTAGGTTTATACAGACCCAGTGCTATTAATATTGCTATATGTTAATATGCTTCTTTCTTGGAGATTTTTATTTAAAAAAAAAACCTTTAAACACCCACTCTTGGTATGGAGACTCCCATTCCAGCAGGAGAGCCTGTTTTGCATATGCGTAACTTAGAAGGGGATGAATAACTTCATGGCCAATAACATTTATAGCTTTGCCTTGCACAGGGAGATAAGGGCAGAGGAACGCAGGGCTCCAGGGCAGGAGCTGTTTGCTGAGAGGGGCCGGGAAAGAATCCAGTCCCCACCCTGCTGGAGCCTTACCTGCGCCCAGGTGCGCAGCTGTGGCGCCGAGCCCCGCGCCCCGCCAGCCCCGCACCAGCCACTGCTAAGGCTGGATACCAAACCTCCGAGCTCACTCTGGCATAGCTGGAAGGGGAGGAGGAATGGGGGAAGGATGGGGGAGGAACAGCAGGGAAGGCAAATTTTAGAAATACTTTTTGAATAGTCACAGTTGTAAATGAACTCACCCTCACCATGTTTGTGTCACTTGTGTTTGCTGCCTGGGGCTATGTGAGAGCACAACTTTTCCTGGCACGACTGCTCTTGGAAAATCAGCTTCCAATCCATATATGATAGTATTCATGGAAACCACAATTCTAATTTACATGCACTGATTCCATGCCAGAAACGATGCTGCCGTCCAAGCTGGCCTTAAAATGCCGTCCTGTGACTTCCCTGCCCCATCACGCCAACCAATGCACTTAAAACCCAAATATTTTCCAGGGACTGTTTGCAACTCACAGCCTAGAAAAAGAAAATTTTCTCCAAATTCATGTGGTGGCTCAGCACTATGACTGTGTTCAAGAGGCTTCCCGGTAGGTATTTTCCAAGACACTACAAAGTCAAAACAAATAAACCCTTGAGAACTAAATCTTTCAGATACAAAATTTCTTAAATATTCTTAATTCACATTTTCTCCCTTGTTTTCTCAAGCACTTTACGCCATGCTATAGCGACATACTCACAGGTCACCAATGCACAGGGAAGAACCTGGCCCTTTTAAACCCCTTCTCCCTGGCTAAAGTCGGGGAGAGGTTCTCCTTCCTCTCCCCTTGCTGAACCCAGCCCAGGGATCTGCTTCCTCTGCTCCAGCCACTGCTGTGCTCTGTGCAATGGAGCAAAGGTTGGAGTGGTGGAGACAGAGCCCTTAATAAAGATAAAATCTATTTCTAATGTCTATAAAAACCAAACCCAAATTCCCAGTTACTTCAACGTGAGCTGTGGAGATGGGGGAATGGAGAATGGAGTTATTTATTAATAGAAGGGCATTTCAATAGAGATGGAGGAGGTGATATGGACCAAATGGAGGCATTTACAGAAATAATGCTCTGGATGTTTTACCCAGCTTGGCCAGGTGTCTCACCACTGTTTTTAAGAACAGTTGTCTCGCATTCTCTCGGAAGAGAGTTTTTTGGGAGCTGCATGCTTATGAAGCCCTGTTATCACTCAACCCATTTACCCTAGACCTGGCTTTCTTTTCCGTCTGGAAGTGGAACCAGAAGAACAAGCGCGGAGAGGCGTCCTATTCTTGCTGGATTTTTTGGGAAGCAGTGTGATGTTGATACACCTCCCCAGCTCAGACCCTCCCACCCCACACCCAGCGCAGGGCAGAGGGAGCCGCAGCCCCTCTGGCACACTCCTTGCCCTTACCTGCCTGGGCAAGGAGCCCTAAAGTCAGGAGCCTTAAAAATCGCATGAGACCCCACTCTGATTCCTACCACTACCTCCCACAAAATGCAAAATTTCTCTCCCTAAATTTCTTGCCGAATCCTTTTAAACGCACACCTCTGCCCTCGCTTGGCACCAAACAGTGCTGAAATTCCCACCTGCCTCTCCCTTACAGCCCCTTCTGGAGTGGCTCATCAGCCATGCAAATAAAAAATGCTGAGAGCCCGATGGCCAATTCCCCCTCTGCACTGGCATGGAATGACAATTCACAGGGGTCTTCAGGGAGCCAGGACGGAGGGAGGGAGGAACGCGGCACAGCGTGGCTGCAGGAGGCAATCAAGCTTTCCCACCGCCACCCATCCCCAGGGAGCATCCCAGCTCCTGTTGTGAAGAGCCAGCGGCGTCCCTCCCCCACCTGGTTAATCCCCTCTCTCTGTGCTCTTCTCCCCACCCTGACCCCCGGCAGCCCTGGGAAACAGCGCCCGGTCCTGGTGCCCCTTGTCCCCCCTGCCTCACTGCGCTGCGGCAGAGGGAGGGGGGCAGGGGAAGGGGAAATATGTGTTTTCTTAATTGATTTTGGTGTAAAAGACCGGCAGCCGCGGTACTGTCAGATTAATTAGTTCCAGAGCTGTTTGTAGTTATGAGCAACGTTAAGATTAGTGGCCACTGCGTTTTGGTGCTAAGATGTGGCGAGGGAAGAAGGTTTTGTAAGTTTTTCGCTCTGGCGGCCTTTCTCAAAAACACAGAAGAAAATCAAAAAGAGCCCTGGCTGCCGGCGCTGCCCCAGGGCCAACTCCTGTCCTGTTGCAGCACAGAGGATGGGGTCGAAGTGGCCGGTTTGGTCCTTGGGACGTTCTCTGCCCCAGGCTGAACAAAGCCAGTGCTCTGCTGCAGCTCTGGACAGACTCTCCCCTCCTTGCAAGGGCTGGCCGAGCCCGAGGTGTCACCCCGGTGCCGTCCCTGCCAAAATGTGGTGGCAACACCAGCTCCTGCATTTCTGCCAGAGCGTGAAGCCGGGCAGCCAGACACACCAGTGTCACCTCCGGAGATGCTTGGCCCCTTTTGTCCCCTCTTGCCCTCTCCCCTCAAAGAGCAGAGTGGGCTGAAGACTGGAGGAGTCTCCGAAACCCCCGGGTGCGGCTCTCGGGGCTCAGATCCCTGATTAGATGCGAACGCCTGCTGCAACCTGATAACACGGCAGCATCTGAGGGAGGCTCCGGCAGCGCTCCTCGAGCCGAGCAGCGCCCATTGTTTCGGGAGATATTACCCTGCACTCGTGCTTACATCTGGATATCGATAAGCAAGCCTGTTTATGCATAAACACAGTACAACATGCAGCCACATACCTCTGCATTCCTCCTCCCCTCCCTCCCCTTATTGCTTTATCTCCTTCTCATCTGCTTTTGCCTGTTAAATGTTATCTCTGCTCCGCGTTCAGAATCGAGTCCCGGGAAAGGACAGTTCTGGTGGGTCACACATATAAGGGTGCTGAGGAATGGCAAATATTTCAGGTGAATTTCCAAAGTTTGCTAGACCACAGCACTGCCAATAGAGTCCAGTCAGAGTGGGAAAAGGCAGCACGGCTGCAGTGTGTTCCTGAGTCTGCTCAGGCAGGACCTCTGTCTCCGGGTTTGCACTCTGAGCCTCATCTGTCCAGCCATGCACACAGGTACCCATGGCCCTACATTTGCACATGCTCTTGTGGCAAGAGTGCTTCATCTACTGCAAAAGCAAAAGTGCCGGAATGTGGATTTTACAGTGATTAAAAATGATTTTTTCCCACTTTTCTGTTCCTCATTTGGCAAAAGAAGGTCTGAGGAATGAGCAAATGCCAGGTGTACCAAATACCACCCTCAGCACTTATGGCTGTCCCCACAGACTAGAACCATCTCTGAGACAAAACACTGCCAAAATTGTGTGCTCTGGGCTTGGACCCTGGGAGATGGGAAATATCCAGCAATGCTGTTGGGGAGGCCCAAGCCACTTTCTTCAGAGAAACATGTCAGGATCTTTAGGACTTCGTTTTGCTGAAAGGCTGGTGTGCATTATTGTAGGTGCTGCTGTTGGCCCCTGTGCTGGACCCTGAAAGTGAACCCTGGTACACAGGAGAGCCTCAATGCTGCCCCACACATGGTGTTGGAGTTGGGGCCTGTGCACACGGGGCTGCAGGGCACTGTTTCTCAAAAGCAATCTGAGGTTTACCTCGAAACAGCCAAAGCACAGCCTTCTCCAAGAACTGACCCCTGGGCACTTGTGCAAGGACAGGGAACCAACAGCCAAGCCCATCCCCTTCACACTTACTGTGTGCTGAGTGCTTGGTCCACTTGACTGGGAAGAAAGGCATCCCATTGTATCTTCTGGTGTTCTCCCAGGATTTGTCCCCAGCTCTCCTTGCTCAGACTATGTCATAAGCTCTGCCCTTAGCAGGACAACAGGTTTGGCACTGCGTGTTACATCCCCACATCAGGGCTCCCAGACCAAAAGCTATGTCTTTGGCATGGGCTGGATGAATCCTAGAAGCAGGCTGCTCCACCTTCCTATAAAAAGGGGGGAGAGTATATGATGCCAAAGGTGCTTACAACACTTAGGGAATTTATCCAAGGAACTTGTCCTGGACCAGCTCAATGACACCTGCAACCCAATTGTACAAACCTAATCACAACTCACCTCAGAATCAGCTCGACACATTAAGCACTGCTCCAAAAGGCTCTCCTCACAGGGGTCACTCAGCTCCAGGGTAGGGGATACAAGGAGGATAAGTGGAAAACTGGGGGAGGGACTTGTGCATTGGTCAAAAGCTCTACCATTCCCACTTTGGCATTCTCCACTGCAGCTCAGAAGTGATGCTTCTTGGACAGATTCCATGTGTGGGACCAAGTTGCCCATACCAGATTTCCTGCTGCCCACACACAAGGACATGGGCAAGACCATGGAGCTCCTCTGCAAGCACCAAGCAAGGACACTTGGATAGCAGGTAAGTGCAAGCAAATGGCTCCTCAGTGAGGAGGAGACCGTCTCTCCTCCCAGGAGCTCATCTTCAAGGACCTCCACTTGTTCCCTCACTGCAGTGACTGCAAATACTGCTCCAGCACTAGTGCTGAAGTAGCAGCAGGGTGTCCATGTCTGTACATGAGCAGCAAACTCCCAGTGTGCACAGGCAGGACAGCATCCCTGGCCAGTGTGTGTTTGTTTCCAAGCCTCTGTGCACACACACACGCAATGTTTTGGGAGCCAGGGAGGGCAGAAGGGCTCCCTGCAGGGCATGGGTTTGAGCAATGGGAGCAAGGGCAACTCGTGAGCCCAAGGCAGCGTGGCTGCACTGCATGCAAGCTCTCTGGAATGGGGCTGTATACTGAATGTATGAGCTCTTAAGTCATCACATTTACAATTTGTATTCTCCAGTCTTTTAATCTCAGCAATAAACTCAGACTAAACCTTTGCTGAGGCAGTGTCGAAATTTCACTGCTCCCCTCAGCCCTATGTACAAAGTGCCCATGGGCAGGACCAGAGCACACTTTCTGATGGCTTCAGTGTTCTCATCCAGTTCCCCACTCCCATTAAAGTAATTGATTAATCCCTCATCTGCTACCTGGGTTGCCCAGGCCCCCCTTGTTGGATGTAGGTATAACACATTAGAAAATATGGGGACACAAACACTTACCATCCCTCCTGCATGTCTGTGTGCACATCACCAGAACCCTCACCTAAGTTTTACACCACTTAGGAATCCTCCCTTGCCCTGCAAACCAACACCACTGGGGCATTTTTCACCTGTACAGAGTTGCTTTAATTCAGAGGTCCACATCAGTAAAACATCTCCAGGAGGTTTCCTGCTAGAGAGCTGGCTCTGAACAGGGACTAGTCTTCAAAGTGAGCACCTTCTTCATGAACAGGTCTCAAAATGAGATGAAATAAGCATTGATAAACCTACTAATGGAGTCAGGCCTTCCCTGCTTGGATGAATCCCATGCTTTCAGAGGAGGGTGGCATCATTTCTACAGAATGCTTGAGTGGCCTCAAATAACACACTGAACTGTCAGGCACAAGCCCAAGTGATGGTGTGAGCCAGCACTGAAATAATGAGAAGCTGATCTACAGCTTTTCCCCTCTGGTTTATTAAATGAATGCTCCACATACCACTTCCCACTGACTGGAAACAGGGAGAAAATCCCAGAACAGTAACTCATCATCCTTTCTTTCCCTGCGAAGATTCAAGGCTGTGGCTATGTATGGATGTTGTGAAGTGATAAAGTTGCTGTGGCTTCACGAGTTACCACACATCAGCTGAACTGTGCCATCTGACCGTGCTCCCAGCTCCCTGCAACTGGGTGGTAAAACATGTTTGCTCATGATGGGGCTGGAGCAGGTACACTGGCAGGCTCCAGATAAGCATGCTTTGCTGATAAGCTGTACCTCATTAAGCCCCAGGACTCAACGGCTTGCAATGCAATCCTTGCCCCAAAAGCCCCTCCTCTTTTCAAGTTGTAGCCCTCAGTCATGGAACAAGCATCAGGAAACCCCTCTGGGAAAGTGGTCAATATTGGATTGATTCCTGTGTGTTACATGGGGAGGATTTAGGGCCAGAGACCATGCCAAAGAGGAGTGGTAGAAGGACTGGCCAACTGTGCTGCTGAGTACAGCTTCAGCATAACCCTGTCTGGAGAGGATACTGCAAATGACACATGGAGATGATCCAGTCAGTGAAAGAGAAGTGCTCTGAACTCTGCTGGGCTCAGAGTCCATGGACATGAGTTACAATACCATTTTGGCTTTCCAAGACTGAAGCAAGGTCCAGCTCTGCATATGGGGCATGATCTAACATAAAAAACATGTCAGGCTCATTCTTGACTCCATTAAGTAGGACCAGGCCTCTTTGTCTTCATATCTCAAAAGAGATGGTTGTCTTCTTGCCTGAACCTTGGTTCAGTCTTAAGCACCAACCCGAGTCCCAGAAAAGCTGGAAACAGGCCCTGCTCTGTGTCCCAGCCTCTGGGGGTCTCTTCCAGTCAGCACTCCCCAGAGCCATCCCATCCCACATCCAACCTCTGTGCTGAGCCTGACACATGGGATCAATGCACAGGACATGCTCACGCTCCCTTCTGTACAGAGTGGGGAACCCGTGTCATCTAAGCCTTTTCTGCTCTACATTCACAACTGCAAAAACAGCAGGCAAACTCCTGACCTCCCAAAACTAAGCACCAAGAACCTATGCTTCTCCACTGCTCCACCCAGATGCCTTTGGGATGAGAGCTACACACATTCAGGATGGGTTCTCCTTATCTAGATGTTGAGTTAGTATTCTGGGAGGTGAGGAGACATTCTTCAGGGCAAATTTTCTATTTATTTTTCAGTCTTGTTCTGAAGTCAGGAAGGTTCCTCTGTTCCACCCCAGTGGGATGTTGGCCCAGTGTGCCCATCCCTGACCATCATCCCCAGGAATGTCATTCCAAGGTTGAGCACAGCATCCCCCCAACAGGGCTGACCCCCAGGGAGGCATCTAATGACAGTTTGAGTGGTGGACCAAAGCACTACTCATGTTTGTTTGGATAATCAAAGGACTTGGAACAAATGTCTTTGACTTGTGTTGTTTTAGGTAAAAGGACCCCAGCCTTGTCACAGAATCAGCAGGGCTGATGAGAAATCACTTACATAGACCTCTTCTGCCCTCAGATGCTTTTAAAACAGAAAAAATCCTATGATAACAACAATAATAATTATTCTTTAGGTTGGAAAAGAGCTTTGAAATCACCAAGAACAACCAGTGATGCCAATCCCACCGCTAACCCACCACAACTAGATGGCTTTTAAATATCTCGAGGGATGGTGACTCAACCACTGCCAATGGGCAGCCTGATCCAATTCTTGACAGTCCTTTCCTTGAAGAAACTTTTCCTAATATTAATCTAATCAAAATAGTAATAGAAAAAAATTTTCCCAACTTGGAGGCACTCAGTCCTTTCTGGACCAGGGCTCACTGGGAGGCCAAGAGCAAGATCAGGGATTGGGGTTGCATGATTGAGATCACCTGTCATCTGTGTGACAAAAAGTTTGGGATGTTTTGCTGTGTGGTGCTTTCTGTTTTGCTCCTCATCCTGACCTGGCTGACAATCCCTGCCCTTACAGACCCAATATCTGGCTGGAAGGGAAGAGAAGGCTTGACATGGCAATGCCTGGAGTGGGGAGCTGGGGGGGACAGGGACTGCTACTCCACATCCATCTGGCATACTGAAGCAGGGAATGAAGGAAAAGGAAGGAGGGGGCGGGTAGAAAAGAAAATCCCAAAGATCCTCGGATAATGAGCACCATTAAGGTTAGTCTGTCTCATGATTGTTTCTTATTAAAAAGAGACTGTACTTTATCTGTGCAGGATATGCTGTTTGGATGAGGGAATTAGCAGAGTGACTGCCTCCATATCATCTAATTAGCAAAAATGTTGATAAGCAGATACAATCACATATGATTAGGATCCTTTTAAAAAGCCACTCCATTAATTAAATAGACAGAAAGGCTGCCTCCAGCCCTCGCGTGCCACTGATTAGAATACAAATATTTACACTAATCTCACCTCCATCAGCCATGGGACACTTTTGAGTATTTTTAGTGACATCAGATTACTATTGATTTTCATCCCCAATGTCAGACCATTTTGTTAGTATCTGAAAGTGCTGCCTTCAGTTTCGGATGCTTTAAATCATGTTAAGGGTTTATCTTAATGACGCTGCTGATAACCACTGTTCAGGTCACTCGTACTTTCTCTTCAAAGAACACGGTCTGGGCCGGCTTTTATTGTTTGTACTTGAGATTTAAGATACGAAAAACATTTCTCATTTCAAAGCCTTGGTTTCTAGGGATGGGGCTGCCAGGCCAGTTTGGGTCTAGTTACTTGATGTGTGCATGTCTCATTTCCCTTTCTCCCTGCCTCTCCTTGACCCTTTCTTTTTTCCTTGCAAACCCTTTTGGCTCACAGCAGTGGCCTGTCTTGAATGGCTGCTAATCACTGACGCCTGCTGCAGGCAGCAGACAGACAGGCAGTGAGCATCCTCCGTTAGAGGATGACAGGAGAAAAACACTCCCTACTTTTCAGCTGGGTAGGATGCACTAAATCCAAGACAGATAACCCAGTGCGCCAGCCAGTCTGAGATGGACTCTCAGCATCAAAAGCCAGCAGGGGAAGAGAGGCTTTGCAAAGACACAGCAAAAGGCAGTCACCTCCCTTCCGTGCACAGCCCCACTCCCTGAGTTGATAACTGGCCTGGGATCCTCTTCAACAGACTTTTCTGATGTCCCATTTTCCTTTCTGGGTAATAGAGAGTAGGAACAGCAATCCTTCTTGAAACTTCTGCCAAGCAGCTGCAAAAGGACCATGCTGGCAGTGGCGAGGAGCTGTTGACACCTTTTGGGGACTTGTGGATGGTAAGCTTAGATCACCCTCAAGTCCAATGGGCAATCCTTAAAAAGTCTAGTCCCTTTCTGAGGATTTCAAGCATAAGACTACAGTCTGAGTGAGTGATCAAGTCTTAGCTCTCCCCTCATTGCAGAAGACCACTTCAGGGTGTTTTGGAAATGCAAAGAGCCCTCTGAGTTCAAATGGGCTGCAGCAGCTTGCTGTTGGGCCCAGGTCACGTTTGCCATTTCTACAGAACAACATCCAGCACAAAAATGATTAATGTGGCACAACCACCCTATAATTAAGAAGACTTCTGTGCCAAAGGAGGCAAAAGCTGAGATCTCTCCAGTGAGGTGTGCCCACAGGACCGTGAGCTTATTTGCTCTTTTGCACTTTCTTCAGCTCCAGCCCCCAGACCTGCACTGCCCTGCAGCAACTTTTACTGCCCAAATCTGACAAGCACCTCCATGCTACTGCCCCATCACTGGCCAGTGAGAACACCAACAGTAAAAATACCTCTTCTAACATGTGTCAGCTCAATTGCCTTCCTCCTTCTGCCATATTGCTGTCTCCAGGCTGACAGGACTGCCCCTTGCTTTCACAGCCCCCTCCCAGGTTGTGTGTTAGGACAGCAGCCAGCTCATACGCTGTGCACATGCTCTTTGGTCTGGCTGGCTCTTGACTTCTTCCCAAAGTGTGGGATAATGGAAAAGGGGGCAGCGATCTGCAACATATGCTGCTATTAGAAGGTGTTTATGACACTGTGTTACAGACAGATGAATTCTCATTATTGGCACTTCCTTGAGACCTTCTTCATGCAATGTTTCCCTCTGAGGATATTGTATTTCCCACCAGAATGGCAAATCCTAGGAATAGAAACAGATGCAGGATAACCCTAGATTTGATTGCATGTGTCGAGCTCCTGGGCCATCCCTGTCAAACATGCATATACACCTTGGGACAGGTATCCAAAAAGGCACATAGAAGAGAGGCTAAGGTTGGTAATTTAATTTACTACCAACATGAAAATGAGGCTCTTCTGAAAATGTTAGGCTTGTCTATAAATTAAGAAAAATGACGATGTCCATCTAATCATGATTTTAGGAAAAATTCCCACTCAGGGTTTAAAAATGGCCATATGGGGAAGTTCCAGTGATTCACTACCTTCATGAAGAAGGATGTGCAATGTATTTTGCATTTAACTTCTAACTGTTTTGTCTGGGAGCCTGAAGATCCCCATGGCAATGAATTTCTGTTCCCATGCAGGTTCTTGCTGACTATGATGTAGCTGCCATTGAACTTCTTCTTTTCCCAATTCTCTCACTCCAGAGCATATTTTCCAATCATTTAGTCACATTTTATGGCCTTTCCCTGGGCTTTCTCTGATTTATCAACACTCTTCCTGACCTATGGGTAGCCAAACTGCAGCTTCCCTATAGCTGCTGCCATAGGGAATTATGTCCCATGGGATAATATGACCGGACTACACCACACTGCCCTGGATTGCACATGAATCCACACTGACTATCTGAGGATCCCAATGTAGGATAGGTTCAGGCAAAAAGTAATCTGACAAAGTCATAAGAGTGATAAAACAGTAAAAGACAATGCCCAGGGAAGCTGTGGAAGCCCCATCCCTGGAAGTATTCAAGGCCAGTTTGATTGGGGCATTAAGCAACCAATTCTAGTGGCAGGAGTCACTGCCTATGGCAGGGGGCAGGGATCAGATGACCTTTAAAAAAGGTCACATCCCACTCAAACCATTTCATGATTCCATGGCAGTCCTACATCATGGCTACAATTACATCCACAGTTACATCATGTACATGATCTACATTTAGAAACAGAAGGCCAGTGACAACCAACTCCACCCTAGAATGTGGCCAGGACAACTGAGCCAGGATTGGCGGAACCGTCTCTGAAGTCACAATCTCTTGGTTTGTGAGCAACAGGTTTGAAAAGAATGTCTGTGGTCAAACAGCTCTTGGTAGCCTTGCAGTGCAGCAGGACAGAGCAGCTCATGGGGTGCACTGAACATCTCCCCACCCCCAAGGAGTGCAGTGTCATTGGGGGTCCAGCAGTCTCTGCATGCTGAGCAACCTTGGTGGGAGAGACATAACCAGGCAATTTCCAAAGAACCCCAGCTTTCCTCTGAGATGGTAGATTACTACAAGGTCCTTGGACTGCAAGAAGATGCCTCACAGGATAATATCAAGAAGTCCTACCACAAACTGGCACTAAAATGGCATCCTGATAAGAATCTCAAAAACAAGGAGGAAGCTGAGAAGAAATTCAAAGAAATTGTTGAAGCGTACGAGATTTTGTCCAATCCTCAGAAGCGATCACTCTATGACAAATCTGTGGAGGAGAGCAGAACCCGCAGGGGAAGCGCTACAGCGGGCTGTGACTTCTTTGGTTCCCATCATGGATTCCCCTATGAAGAAGAGATCTTTGGAGGGATGTATCCATTTACGTGTATTTTCTTGAACCCTTTTGACATAAGAATCAATGATCAAAACTGGCAGAGTGCATATGGAAGAGGAGGAAGGCCCAGGGACTCGTTTGTGCAATGGAATACCTTCTGTCCCAGTGGGCACCCCACCTCCTTCATTGCTGAAAACACAACTGGGCCATATGGTGTCAGAACAGTGATAACCACTACTGAAGTGATCAATGGCAAGACCATCACCACTCGGAAAATCATTGAGGATGGGCAGGAGACAAAAGAAGTGGAAGAAGATGGCCAGCTGAAGTCTGTAATAATCAACGGGAGAGACTACCTGAATTCTTAATGTCACCAGCACAAGCTGCAAGCTGTGGGATGTGCTCTCATAGCTCAACTGATGGGATCCACTACAAGCAGTATCAATAAATGCTGAGTTCATGACACAACTGATGCAGACTTCTCAGTGGTTGGGAAGAAAATATTTCACAGGTAAAGATATGGTTATGCTAAACTAAAGAGTGTGAACCCACAAAGCCCGAGTGAGGTGATAGATAGTGATTATTCAGTAAATATCTATCAGAGATGCAGGTGAAAGCAACCTTGCTGGTTTGCCAGAGAGACTAAGTTGATTAATACAGCAGTAGAAGACAAGCTGGTTTGTGGAAACGTAAGAAAATCCTATAAAAATTTATAGGTTCCCTTCCCACTCTTTGAGATGCCACTGTTAAAGTCTACCAGCTGGATGAATAAAGCCTTGTGTGACTTTCATACACAACCCTGACACTTAGTGAAGAATATCCTTCCTACTTTTGGTATATGAGAAGATGTATATCCATTGAAAAAAAGTTTTTAAACATGGGCAAGAAGGTCAGCAGGGGTCAGTGGGACATGGAGAGCCTTGAGGACAGAGAATGGCATAGAAAAAGACAAAGGAAGGAAGAAAATGTCATTCTTCCAACTGTAAAAGAAAATTGGGGCTTTCTTGAGAATGCCCTGCAAATTATGATCAAAGACCCTGATAGAAGTACTGCATAGCTCAGGGGCTGAAAGTGAGCAGGGAAAAGGTGAATTTGGCTCTTGGACTGGGACAATCTATATTCCCTCTCTGCCTGGAGTCATTCAAACACAAAGAGCTAAATTCTAACCATGAGCCAACAGATTCCAGGGGGCTGAGTTTAGCTCCCTCTTTGTGCAAAGCTGGATGTGAAGACTTAGATGGTGCTTTACCATCCTTATTGTCTTGCTCACAGCTGTAAGAGCCAATTCACAATGCATTTCTTGCACAGCCTGCCAGCATGCTGCTCTTGTCCTCCACTGAGCTACAGAATGCACACCCCACGTTTCCTCCCTCCCCTGGGCTGACATGAACTGCTGAGCCTTGTTTCTTGCTTGGCCAGATCTCCTTAAGCATTTAAAATCTTACACACCTCTTATTTTTGGTCTCACGCTGCATTCTCTTGAGTTTCCCAGCTTTCCCTGCCCAGTGTTGTCTCCCTGGAGACTGGAACTAGTTTTCAGGGACATTTCACTCTAATCCAGATTGCAATTGCTGCCTGTGTTTGGGCAGGTCTTTGCATCTGTTTCCTCTGCTGTAAAATGGGAATAACAGACTCCTGTGCTTTGAAGGAGACTGAGGTAGCGTTGCTAGTAAAGGACTCTGAGCATTAACCAATAAATTAAATTAGCCAGAATGCTGCCACCCCTAATTCAAAGCCTTTCTCTCTTGCAAAGACAAATGTAACTTAAATCACCATCCTTAGCAATTGATGCCATGTCCAGCTAGGAAAAACAGATAAAACCTATATTTGTTATGTTAAGGGCTGTTAAGCTCCTCTCTCAGTGAGGAAAAGACAGCACTGGGCAGCAAGTGGAAGCTTAACTGCATGCTGGGTGCATGGAGGGAGGCCAGTGGCAATGGGAGCAGGGAAAAGCTCCATGCAGGGACAAACCTGCTGTGTCTGCTGCTCCTCCACAGTTTGGAAGCCATCAACAGTCCTGCAGGCACTGAGACTCTGAGAACTGCAAATCTCTAAGGGGCTTGATACAGAAAGATTATTTTGGTCAGGGCAAACACGAGTCAATAGTTCAACCAATACTTCTCCTGTGGATACTATATTCATGAGAGATGGCTTCTTGAATTTATGTTATGCTGCCTCAGAGGAAGTCCAAGGAAAAAAAAAAACAACAAAACAATTAACAACAACAAGAACAAGATCAAACTGCACATTTTGGATTGGAAACTGAAATGGTCTTTGATCAAAATAACATGTTTGGAAATCTGGACCAGAATTAAATTCCCAGGTCTTCAGCCTTTTCAGCTTCCTAGGACTAAAACTTTGCTTCAGTCTTGTCTCTAATGGGATATTTATTTATGCACATCAATATTTCTTGATCTGAGACAAAGGTATGCAAGTCCTTATATATTTCATACCTTTCTTGCCTTGGGTCAGTAGTTCCCTCCCCTGTGTTGGTATCTAAAGCAACACCTAAAAGCAAATTCTTCCTTTTCCCATCCTTGTGTCAGAATGTGTCTGTTGCAGCAGGGATCTCCTGGGGCAGCTGCATATACCCAAACCTGCTGGAAGGAATAAGGGAGCACAGACTGGGAAGGGATTCAGCTCACCCAGGAAGTGTCAAGTCCAGGAGGACCTGCAGATCCTCTTCCATTTCCTCCTGTGCACTGCAGACCACAGAGCACCTTGCAGCACTTTCTGTGAGCTAAATATCTGAGATTAAAATATAAAAAAAAACAGGACTAAGATCATAAAGGTCTGGTGAGAAGAGAGCAGGTCAATCTGCATTAGCAAAGTCCTGCATTCCTGCAATAGCAAGAAATCTGCCAGGTGTGCCCAAATCACCCCTGGAATGGGTTGTGTCTCTGTTACAGTAAGTAACAGAGAACACATTCTGTAAGTTCTGTAAGTGAACCCTAACCTAACTTGCCTTGGAAGCAAACCCTTTTCTGTCCCAGGACATTGGATCAGACTAACACTGAGCCTGCCAACAAAACACCAACACCTTTGAGGAGTTTTTAAAAACTTTTTCTCGTGCCATTTAGCAGCCACAGCACCAGAGGAGGCAGCACCAGATGTCCAACCAGCCACAGCACAAATTTGTGAGTCTTTACCTTGCCCAATTCCAGTTCTTTGTTCCTCTTCCAAAAATGCCTCTTCCCTCCAAAAACCTGTATTTTGGGACCTTGCCTGGTCGGTGGTGAGTCCTTCAGGCGTGTTCATGGCTGAAGGTGCTTGCATGCACTTGCACATGCAGTCCATCCCCCTATGAGGACCAGGGGTACCAGCTGCACACCCTTGTGCTTAACTATTGATGGAAACCAACCCATCATCCTTCCAGTCGCTGCTGGACTTGATGGGCTCATTTCCAGCACCAGCACTGCTTGAAGATGTCACACTTGAGGGCAGCTGGAAGCCTCCCTTCTGGCTGCAGCTCCAGACCCAAGCATGTGGCCCCAGTGCCTGGGGCACAGGCAGAGCAGGGAGTGAGGGTGGCTGGAGCTCCATCACCGAGTGTGGCCAGCAGCCTGTGCTGGGAGGCTGAGTCATTATTTTATTAGCAGGGCCCACAACTACTTTAATGTGGGCTTAGGCTGCAAAAACAAAAACATACATAAAAGCATTTGGAATTACTTCATAAAATACTAAATCACGATATTAACCGACTGACCTTTGCTCTATGCAGACCTGCTAATTTTAGCAATTACAGCCAACAACTTGAACATATCAAGTGGGCAACTGTTTAACAATAATGACATCTGCTTGGAAAATCAAATTATGTCTAAACATCTTTAAATCCCCACTAGGGGATACCTGCTTTTTTTTTCAACTGTTAGTCCCTGTTTAATAGGATTTTAAACTCACAGCCGGCTGCACACTGTGGTGGCAGCGGCCCCTCTCCCTGGAGTGACAACAACAGGACAGACATCCCATTAAGCAAAGAATGAGAGTCTCCCCTCGGACAGTGATGGAAGTGGTTTGGGTTTTGACAGCTTAATCTGATAGACGGGTGCATTAGCTGGATCCCTTTGCTCGCCCGTGCCCCTGCAGATATTGCTCCTCTCCAGAGCCCCCCAAGATTACATGTGCTGGACACATCCAGGGCTGATCTCCACTGGCTGTTGCTTGGGAAGGAGGGAACCTTGCTACCAAGATGGGCTCTGCAGCTTTCAGTGCTGTTTGTGGAGCAACTGACATGAGATTTCCTCCTGCAATGTCCTCAGACACAATCTAGTTTTAGTTTTGGTGATGAATTCTATTTCTTCCCTCTCTTTCCTCCTTTCTCTCCTGTATCCCCAGCTACTTAAATCCCTCCCTGCTGTTCTCTGCTTCATGGGTGAAACTCCAACACTGAGATCTGTTCTTCTCTATAATGGCCTAAAATAAGGCTACGACAGCTCTGCAGTTGCTGTTCTAACCATATTTCAGGCCTGTAGGTTTTTCTTGCCAAGAAAAGTAACATGCGAAGCAAATGGGACCAGTGAGGAAGGGTGAGCACAAGACCACCCAAATCTCCACTGAAGCACACCAATACAGACCAAGACCCTCCACCATAAAATTAAGGTCCTTATTCAGCCCCCAGTTAGGTTGCTGCAATGCCTTGAGCTCTGCTGATCTGGGAGAAGTCTCAGCTCCATGGTCCCACTCCTGATCACTCAGCACCCTGGGCTGCAAGGCTGTTGTCAGATATTTGAATTGAGATACAAGAACAGAATATTTCCGCCCCTTCTCCTCTCTCCCTCCCCGGCCAGTCTGGCACTCCTCTGATGGAGCGTGCAGCAAAATCACAATCACATGTTTGCAGCAGTAGGAGGCCATTGGCATGGAAGTGGCAGTGATGTCACTACAAACATTTCCACCCTATCCCATTTCTCCAGAACAGTCTCCGTTTTTATGACCCCATCCTGGGATCTGCAGGAAATCAAATTGTCCTGATACTATTTTGAGCGCTGGTGTCATGGCATCAATATATAACGACGTGGTGTCAAGCCGGAGAGGCTGGAGCGCTGCGTGGCGGGGCTGCAGCCGGTTTGTTCTGTGAGCCTCCGGGATGGATCACAGCCCTCTGCATCCCGTGCTGGGACCCTCGGGGTGTGTGTGCTGAGCTAAGGGGGTGAGCTGAGCAGGGTAAGCCTGGCTTCTCTCCACCAGCAGCTCCCACCCCCGTTGGGGGTTACCAGACCCCGGGGCTCCACGGTACCAGGGGGCAGAGCAGGCACACAGGCACGCGACGTGTGGTTCCTGCACCCTGGCACGCTGGATGCCAGCCACCCGGGGGGCTGCACGCAAGGCAAGAGCATGATTACATTCATGAATGGCAAGGGGAGATTTGGGGAAAGACAGACACTGGCAGGGCGCCTAGAACACGAAACCAAATGACAATCTGACCAAAATGGGGAGAAACAGCACCCAGCAGCTACAAATGCTTGTCTGAACTAGGATTGCCATCTAAACAGAATGAGCTATGGGTTTGGCACCCCTGTCTATCAAACGGAGATTTAAGCAGTGATTTAGATCCCACTGTGCTCACAAAACCCTCCCCTGATGCATCCCACCAATGCACAAACTCCTGCAGACTGGAGCTCTCCCTTGTGCTTGTGCCTCTCAGGAAAGATTCAGGTCCTGCAATACCTCCTGCCAACTAAGCTCCAGTGTCATCCCAACCTGATTCATCTCCTGCACCCAAATCTTATCTTCTCCTGAAAGAACATGAGGTCTAACATGTGGCATACACTAAATACTCCTGAACTGAGATCTCGAACAGAAGAAACAACATCTGCAGCAAAATTTTATCTATTGGACAAAGCTTATCCTGGAAGAACTTTAGAACCCACAGAGTCCCCTGCAGCAGAGCAGGAACAAGTCCCAGTTTGGCAAAAAATAAGCAGTGGGAGAGACATGGTTGTGGCCTGGAGCTCCTAGTGAGGAAGAAAATATGAACTGCTTCTCAGAAAGTGTAGTGGGACCTTCTCTATTATTTCTTTTAATGTAAGGACAGGACAATTTCATATCTTTAAAGTTTTTGCAGAAGGGTACTGGTTTGAATCCTACATTAAGAGCAGCTCCTCCAGGAGGAATATTTTCATCAGGCTGTGTTATGAAAAGCTAGAGCCTCCTTGTGAAGGCAGAAGAGAGCCTAGTGACAGAATATGAGTGTCTCAAGGCTGACAAAACGTGTGCCAAGTGCTCATGTGTGCTTGCTCTCCACAGTACGAGAAAATACCATGCTACAACCCCAGAGAGGAAGGGGTTTTAACCCTTGAGCACTTTGTGACTTTGCTTTCAAGCACATGGTGTGATGTTTGGGGTGTCCTGTGCAGAGCCAGGAGTCGGACTTGATAAGCCTCGTGGGTCCCTTGCAACCCACGTATTCTGTGTATTCTATGATAAATGTATTCTGTGTATTCTGTGATTCTATGATAAAACTCTATTATCTCATTATCTCATCTGATAACTCCATTAGCTCATCTGAACTTCACCAAGACTGAATGTGACTATTTGCCTTTAGCCATAACTGCTAAACTCACTGCATCCACAGGAGTCAATGCTGAGACTAGACAACCACTTTGTAACCTCCTGTATGGGGAACATTAGTAATTGGAGATAGTGTCCAGCAGCCTTCCAGCCTGAGACAACACTTAAGTTCCCATGAAATTGAACTGACCCATGAATTGGGTCATTAGTCATCTCTTCCAGCTTTCATTTTCAAGCTCTCCTTTATCTTTGGCTACAATTAGCACTCAGTTGTATTCACCTTTGGTCACCCTCCAAAAAGCACTAAGAAAAGGAGCTCATGGGACTTGAGTACCACCCACTTCTCAAGTGTTCAAGAAAGTTCTTTACTGTTTGACTTCAGTATCTACCTTCCCATCTTCCATGGGGCTATGCCCTGTAACTCTCTCTTCCTGGCTGGCAGAACTCTGTGCCCTTCCTTCCCCAGGCTCAGACCTCCCTGGTGCCACTATAGACAGCTCCTCACTTTCCCATGCCCTTGATCACTCAGCATCTTGGCTCAGTGACGCCATCCAAACTTTCCAGCTCCTCTGCTTCCTCACTTTACCCTGAATTCCTCTCACCTCCCTCCAATGCCTTCCAGGAGCTGCTTTCTTGCCTTCCTCCTGCTGCTTGCAAGTTCTTTCCTTCACACTTTGGACATGGCACTCCTGTAAATAAATAGTTGTTTTAACTGCTCAGTTAAGAACCTGGCATCTTCTCACTATCCAAGGCATGAGGAAAACCTTCAATGGCGTTTAAGCAGCTGCAGAATGAGGCCCAGCAGCATCAAGTGACTTGGCAAGGAGTGACATTGGTGTTACAGACACACGTTCCAGCGTGGTCAAAGTGAGGAGACCATGTAAGGTGATAACATTTTCTTAATCTAATTTTTTTTATTTTATTATTCCCTCTCTTGTGGTCCCTTCCGTTCCCACAACGAACAGGGGTTTTTATTGCTGGGGTTAAAAAACATGAATTTGCATTACATCCTGGCTCCTGCTGTAATACTTTAGTCTTGTTTCTCTCTCGTCCCCTCTCCAGAACAACTGATGCTATCACAGCCTGATTTAATTTCAAAGACGGATTGTGATTTGGCAGTCGGGGAAAAAAAAAAAAAGCCAAGTTAATCAAAAGTCACCATCTGCTGTGTTGCCATGGGGATATTCCTCCCCAATAAATGTGCTCTTTGCCAAAATCACAGATAACAGCACTATAAAGGGTGGGAGGTGGAGGGAGGGAATCAAAGAAAGAAGTTCCGACACTAGGGGGGAAAAAATGAAAGAGAGAAACAAGGGAGAAACATGAGGCAGAGAAGAAGTGGGAGAGGAAAGAGCATGGACTACTGAGGAAAAATGACAAATGGACCAACTAGGAACAAGGAGGGAAACAGAGAGACTAACAAGCAGCTGAGGGTGACAAAGTGATGGAGGAAGACAGACAACTGGAAAGGAGGAAAGAGGAGAGACACTCTGCCACATAATATACCAAAACAAAACAAGCAGAGATAAGAGAATTGCCCTCAAAGCCTTGTCTCAGGGGAAGGGGAGAAAACTGAAGCACCAGTGAGAATTCTCAAGCATTCTGGTTGGAGCACAGGAAGAGATCTTACCACTATTCACACTGCACTTACCAAAAATAAATCTCTGGATGAGATGGATGGTAACACGTGGGCACCACCAGGGTCAGGTCCCTGGTGTTTCAGCAGCCTGGATGCTGTCAGGGCCCTGTGGTGAGCTGGAAAGGGTTGTTGTGCTGCAACACAGCATCAGGACCTGGTGGGATAAAATACAAATTACCTAAAAATGAGCATCTTCAAGCATCTTGAGATGGCAGAGACAGGGGCTGGTCACTCAACAGCTGCTCTTGCTTTTCATTTCCCCTTGTGATACTGGGTGGCAATTTGGGATATGAAATATAAGGCCAAAGAGTGTATCTGTGCAAGGGGACACTGCTGTCCCCAGTGCTCAGAGGGGACCAGCCAGGCTCCTGCAGCACTGTGCACCCCAGGCACAGGCACTGGGCAAGGCAGTTGCCCAAAGAGAAATGGGATCACCTAACACGAAATGAGTAAAAGCTGTCAAATTTTAGGTCACAATGTGTTGGCCGCCCCCTGACCCTGCTCAGAGTGTGCTTGTGTGTGTTGAGTGCCCCTATTAACCCCAGCAGCTAACAGAGACACGGGAGGCACCCCGCCCTCCTCCCCAGCCCCAGCAGAGGCCAAGCAAAGGGGTCACTTAGCACCCAGGCTGGTGGATGGGATGAATTATTCACAACAGAGGCACCACCAGCCTTTTTCTTCCTCTTTCCCTATTGGGGAATAATCCCAGAATAGATCATAGGTTGTATGAATTCTTCACTCAAAAATAAGTGAGTGACTTCTGCATGAACTTGGTTTGCAATTCAGCACTAGCACTGATAAGAAATGGTGGCTGCACAATGACTGGAGGAGCACACCACCACATTGCCCATATCCAACAGTCAAAAATGTGAATCAGCTCTTCACTTTGCTCCTGCCTCCTCCCCACACTAAGAGGTGCTGTAAAAATCAGAAGTCTGAAAACACAGAGTTGGATGACTTTTTCTGTATAATCATTTCAGGGCACTGGAGTCACACTTCCATCCTTCTCTGTTCAACTGCATAAATGTTTTGTTTTGAAGGAAAGCTAAAGAGACTCCCATTGCACATCTCTGGGAACTGGGGTTTAGAAGTGTGCACTAGGTATGTCCCACAAGAGCATTAATGCCACTTTAACCTAGGTACATGGGAAGAGTGAATTAATTTAAGAATTACAACAGAAGGTATTGAGTAATATTTTTCAGAGTAGCTTTAGTGAAGACTGAAGGCATTGGGACCTCTGAGCTCAAATGGCCTCACCTGTGCAAATAGAGCCAGGTGGGCTGTCACAGCAGCAGAGTTTCTGTATTCCACATCTCATCCTCCCCCCATAACACTAACTCAAGGCTCCCAGAACACCTCTCCCAAGCCAGGCAATGTCTAGGGAAGCAGAGATGGCCATGGAAGTAATGGGGCTCTTCCAGACCCAGCATCTTCTCTCTGTTGGCACAATGGAACTCATCTCTGGCTGGAGCTGAGAAAAGGTCCAACAGGTTGTCTGAAATCTTCTTTATCCTCTGCAGATGCAGGACGGTGCCTTTAGGGAGCCCCATGGGGCTTCAGTGCCATGCCTCCCCCTTTCCTCTCACTGGACTGTTACAACACTTTACAGTGCTGGAAGAATGGTAGTTTCAGCAAGACAAGGGAACAAAAATAGGAAACAATGTAGATTTTTTTTTAAATTAGAGAATTTTGTTAAACAAAACCTTTTCCTATGCAGTCACCCTATTGCTGCTACCAGTTTTCTCCCCCCTTCCCACCCCAATTAAACAGCAAATTATACTTATCAAAGAAAAGAAGGTAAAGAGAAATCTGAAAGACTGTGAGAAATCTTTAATTACTAGTATAGTGGTATGAAAAGCTGTTGATCCCCTTAGAAACATACATGGCCAATTATCAAAAAATATAAGAGATGCAGAAAGAAAGGTTTGTCTAATAAGTATGAATAGCAGGGCCATTTAGAACATCAGTGTTAAAGCATTAGAGTTAAATGGAAAAGTAAAAAGGGGCTGATGGTTTTAACTGTTTCACAGGAGGACAAGAGGTTGATACTGATAAGACAAGCAGTATAGTGAAGTTAATTATCTGCGGCCCTTGGTGCACAAAGCTTTTTGAGCTGGTGATTAATAGAGATAAACCATTCAAACTTCACATTTCTAAGGTGAATGAAGATGGCAGAGGAGCTGCACAGCCCCAGCATACTAACAGCATACTCAGAGCATACTAACAGCATCCTATCTCCTCTGACAGTGACGGGCTGGCTGCTGCAGGGGGCACTGGGTGGGTTTATCAAACCTGATCTGCTTCCCCTCCTCTAACGGCAGGGAGGTTTGGGAAGTGTGGAGAAGTGGTGGCCACACATCCCCAATGCCTCTGGGTGTTGCTTCATTGGAGATGGCTGGGGCAGCTTCCCTTTAACTAATATAAATCATCTTTACAAATACTCCAGCGTTACCTCTCTCACAGTAACACAGTCTGGGGATGTTTGTATGCAAGTATTTAATGCCATGCCCTGCATTTGCCCTTTGTATGAGGGTATGTGCAGAGGACCCTTCAGCCTCATCCCACCCTTTATCTCGGGAGGAAGCATTGCAGCCTCCCTGGACCAGTGTCAGTGGAGCAGGCAGGATTTGGAAGCTTGAAGGAAGCACGAGTCCTAGATAGTAGTTCTGTGGGGCACCTGCATGGAGGATAGGGATAAATTAAGTGGTCTGGCACTTTGGTGAGAACTGAAAGAAAAAGATGTGAAAGATGACTCAGCCCTTGGTCTTTCTGAGACAGATAAATCAGGCACCAGGGGGTTTATCATGCTTGAGTCTGGCAGATAAGACCTAAAAACTGGAGAGCCAGGGTGGAAAATCATGAGAGACAGATCTTGATCTTACAAGATTTCTAGCCACATCTCCAGACCAAAGCAGTTTAGACATGCTCCCAAGACAGTCCTAACCCCTAAACTCTGGGGTTTAGGGTCAAATATTTCACCGAATCTCCTGGAACTGAAAAATTCCCAGAAGATTTCTGATACTTTCTGTTGTACCCCCCCCAGATGCTGCAAGGACTGTTTTTCTTCTTCTGATACTTCAGTTTCTATCTAGAGGCCAGTTAGAACAATGAAGTTCAGAGACAGCAGCAAAAATGGATCAGGAAAAATGAACTTCATTTCTAAGCTTCACAAACAACTTGGTGCATAGGTTTTCAGTTCAGTTTGAATTCTAGGATGGCTTTGGGCTTGGCTGTTATTTTCTCCAAAGTGGTTGGTTGGCTGTTATTTTCTCCAAAGTGGTTCCCTTGTCCTTGATAAGTTTGGAAAGGCATCTAAACTTCAGCATCTGCAAACAAAAGAATCTTATATTTTTGGCCAAACTAAATTGAATAAATTTTGTGTTTGTTAATTGCATCCAGGCCAACCCTGTGCAGGGCCAAGTTTCAGCCCAGTGGGATTTGCACATGGCCTGGATACAAGCTATTGTAAATGGGGATCCCTGAAGGAAAAGCTGACAGATGGTGATTCTAAAAATGTTTGCCAGAGCCAGCCTTTGTGACACAGAAAACCCATAGCCAAGGGGGTCCCTGAGTTGGAGAGATGGTTCTGAAATATGTGGAAGGCCAGGGGAGTTTGTTGGTACTGGAGAAATTTGTCTGGGCCTCTTCTTATTGCTTGCCAAACCCGTTTCCTTAGAACCACTTCTCTAAGGTCTGGTTATTTGGATCAAATGGAAATTGGATCCATGCTGCACCTGGTTTTCCAGCTACATATTCCAAACCCACTCTTATTTCCATGCTATAAAATAGGACCAAGATGGACATAGTTTATCCAAGTTGTATGGAAACCCTCTTCAGCCAGTACCACAAGCAGAGTTAGAGTCTGGCTTGTGCATCAGATTTTTGGTGATGGGATCAACACCAAAACTCACTGGTCCATCTCCCTATTAGTGCCACTCTTCTTCAACAAAATGGTGCATCAAAAATCTGGATGAGGAAAGGTCCCATCCAGCACATATGAGCAATTCACAAGGAAAATTTTCTCCTTGTGATTGCCTTGTCAACAGTGCAGATTCAAAAGTTTGCAGGCAAGGAAAGGAAGATCCAAAAATTAATTTCCAAGTTGGCCCCATTCATAACAGCAGCATCCTAAGACACCAACAGCTTTCCCAAAGTGCTCTGCAGCAAACGTCAAGCTTTTGCAGTTAAGATTCAGTCTTGGAAATAACAGATCTCTACCTTCCCTTGCTCGTCATCATCAGTGTCAAGTTTCAGTGGCTGCCGAACAAATGGGTTTCAGTAGCTCCAAGCAAAGCAATAGAGGAGTTAAAAGTGTGAGGTGCTGTGAGTTATCTCTGCCCAATAACTCCCGGATGGGGATGAGGAGCTGGAGGTGCCTGGACTGAGGAGCCCAGGTTCTCCAAGAGCCTGGACACCTGGGGAGAGGGGAACAGCTCCAGGGTGGCAGCACTGGCCCCAGGAGAGGTTACAAAGCCCTTGCAATCAAGTTCAAATTACATCTCAGACACGCACTCCCACAAACAGGGATCCATCCCAGACACCAGCTGCTTGTTTTTAGACTGGAAAAGCCTTTTCTTACCAGCACAGGTGGTGAGGCTGGAGCATACAGAGCACCAGCAGAGCCAGCAGCCCCATGCACAGCCATCCCCCAAGGGGCAGTGTCAGCAACCCTCTGAGCACTTTCTGTCATCTCTTTGCACTTTCACGGTGGAAAAGGATAAGAGAGAATTTCTGAACTGCAGCAGAGAGGACCACAAGAAGCTCTCCTGACACTCTTGCACAAGCCCCAGTGTGCCTTGCCTGCTGTGGTGACCAGCCTTGAGCTCTCTGCTGAGCTCATCAGTCCCAATGTTCAGCAACACTCATTCAGAAACTTAAAGAAAACAATATAGCATCTTGGGAATTGCTTCTAAAAACCCCTCAGCTTTTCTGCATTGCATTCCTCGTCATTATAGCTGTAACCAAACTAGTTCACAAGTCCTGACATCCTGCTAGCTCCTTCAGCAACTGGACAAATCATTTGGATCAAATTATTTATTTAATGAATTCTGCTTTCTCCCTGCGAAGAGCAAGCAAATAGTCTGCAATTGTTTTGGAAACATTTTTTTAATTTTCTGCAACTAATTTTCATGACTTGCATCACTCATTGCAGCATTTGTCATCTGAAAACTGAAATTTAAATCCTTCATCTGGCTCTCTAGCAAACATACCTGTCACATGCCCATTTAGGTGGTCAAAAATTTAGGAAAACACACAAAAAAGAATTTAAAGCTGCCCTTCACCCCCCAACATTCTCTGCCATTAGCCTGTTTTATCTGTTTCCAGTCATATTCATATGCATATATATGCATGTGTATGCCAGGATATTAATGGAAAGTCAATACAAATAGGAAACAAGCAGAGCAAATACATTTACCATAACTTCATGTCAAATAACTGTTCTATGAAAATGTACGTTCTTTCTCTTACATCTCTGCAATTATAGGTGGAAAATACAAGAAAAAGAACTTATCAAAGATATACCTTTTACAGGGATGGGAAAGCAAAGTTCACAAGATATTTCAGACATGAAGATAAACATTTTCAGAAAAAAAAAAAAAAAAAAAAAAAACAACAAAAAGAGAAATGGGCTATTCAGATCTCTAAGTTTAAACAAGAGACAGCATTAGACCAGAAAACCAATCTTGCCCTCTCAGGGGAACTCACCTTTCTGAACTCTGACTGCAACACAAGGCTCTGCAGAGCCCTTTGGCTCCTGCCATCTTACAGGATCCTACGAAAGAGCATATTTTTCTAAAATTCCATATGAATTCACTGGGAGTAAGGAGGTCTTTCTCCACAAAAAAAAAAAACCATCAAAAAAACCAACCAACCAACCGAAACCAAAACCAACCAGACAAAAAACCCCAAAAAACAAAAACAAAAAAACCAACAAAACAAAACAAAACAAACCCCAAAACCAACTCCCCCCAAAAAACAACAAAAAAACCCCACCCCAAAAAAACCTGCTTCTAGAAGCTTACATTTTATTTAATGCTCCTTCTGTACAAGACATTCCTTCTGCAGACTTGGACAAGGAAGACTCGAGGTGTGTGCAGCCCTGCAGTGATGGTCACTGCTGTGCCCAGGCTGCACATTTGGGGTTTGTATCCACATGGTGAGGCCCCAGCAGGGCAGCAGCTTACACATGGCTGGCACAACAAGGACAGGGAACCCTGAAGGATCTCAGCTTCACAAGGAAATGTCATTTCTGCATGGATATTGAAAAATAACGCCTAAAAATTTGGGAGATGTATCCAGGCCAGAATATTTTTTTTCCTTTTTAGCAAGAATAACTCTGTGCTAGGATTTTAGCCATAATGGAGGAGTGTAGCAAGAGCCAGGCTAAGTGTCTATCAGAGGTATTCTGCTCCAAATACCAATAAGATTTTTATCAAGAGTAACACAAGCACTCTAGAAAAATCCAGTGTGGCAAGTTTGCTCCCATCTACCTTAATGCCTGGTTATGCCCTTCTGGCAGGAAGCACATGAGCAAACTCTTACCTCACCTATCACTTTTTGGTGGGCTTAACTCGATCACACTATTGCAAAGGTTATTTATTAGCTCTTCTCCCTGTGTTACACCTCCTGCCCTAAATCTGCGCTGTTACAGCTGATTACCCTCGAGGTAACCATGAAAAACATCCCATTGTGGGAAGGTCTTTTTCTTCCATGGCCATACCTGGGGAGGAAATGATGTAACACAGTGGTGACACCTCAGTGAAGATAAAGTGTTGCTCAAAGTAAAACCAGGCTGCTTCAGGTCTCTGCTCTGTGTCTCTCCTGCCAGCCATTTGTCAGGAATTTATGCATGGTCTTTAGTCACCGTTGACTCACCTTCTCTCCTTTGCTTTTAATCACTCTTCAAATAGCACAGGAGAGGTGAAGCTCTGCTCACTTCCTGGGTTGGGAAATCAAATTTTTGGAAAACTCTGGGTGCATCTTCCTCCCACAAGCCACAGCTCATGCATCCTCCTTACTGGGATTGCAGAAGAGTCTTCATCCCCCTCTCTCCCATCTCATTTTTCTAATGACTCATTTATGGTAATGCAGCAGGGGCTTTCCAGGTTTTCAAAGCAGGATAATCCTGAAGTACTAAGGCAGTCTGGAGAACCCTTTCTCAAGCATGTTTTTGTTACAATAAAAGCCTTTCCCTCAAAGGAAAGACCTGGGCACCCAAAGGGCAGGTTCTGAGCACCCTGACTCAGCCAACACCAATGAGCTGTGTGGTTTCCCAGTACCCTGCAGGATGAAAGGCTTTCAAAGAACAATTCATAGATGTTTTTGGAAGTTATGGAAGGCTGTAAATTAGCAACAGGAAGACACGCAAAATGTCTATTCCATCATGAAGTCTCTGCTATGGAATCTTTTTAGTTGTATTTTAGTACAACTAGTGATGATAACTAGCTATACAGCCCTAATAAATTTGCTAAATGGCTTTTTTTTTCCACCTAGGAGACACATATGCTCAACTCCACTCCTTTTTGCATAAGTTAGGCACGTACTTGGCATCTCCAGACTCTTGGTCTCAATTCAGACATGACAAAATACAAATGTGCATGTAACTGCACAAATGGGTAAGTGCCTGCTGGAAAAAAGGAAGGTGGACATCAAACATGCAGTTACATGGCAAATGCTGGGAGATATTCTGGTGAATTTTTCATACAAATAAATAAAAATCTTGATCACAACTTACTGGGATATTTTCATAAATAAAGTTTAAGAAAGGGAGAAGTTTAAAACAGCAACTCTAACATTTTTCTGACAGAGGTGAGATTGACTATTATTTAAGGCAGGTTGTAAAACACATAGATTGAAAAGATGGGGATCCCAGCGTGAATGATTTGCATGTTAATGTTGGGTTTCAGATTATAATAGAGATTCACATAACCACTATTTGGGAGGGATATGATGTGATCACCTCAAACTGCAATGATTAACTGTTTAATTATTTCTAAAGCATGTAAAAGCAAATTACTTTTTGCTCCAGGTCTTCATTTTCTGAGATGAAGTTTGAATGATCAGACTTCTTTTGCTTCATGATACTGTTTCTGTTGCCAAAACCCAAAGTATATGTCCAGGCTATCATAAAGCCAATTTGGTTCTTGGTATAATACCATGAACTTGCACTGAGTTTAAAAAAAAGGACAAATGTTGTTATACTTACTTGGAACAAACAACTACTCTCTTTCTCTCACGTGCTGATAATTACTATTTTTACCTTTATGTGTGTGCATTCATTATATAAACATACATATGTATACAAGTATAACATCATCTTCATGCCCAAATCAAGTAGGCAGCTCATTGAATTCAAATAGTTTCTGCTTGCAACCTTCTCCCATAAAATCCAATAATGCATTTCAGAATAAGAGTAAAAAGGAGAGACAAAAGAGAGAGAAAGAAACCAGCACTGTTGAATGTATATGGAGCCTGGACTACTTCATTTCTCTGTGTTGAAACTAATTTGTTGCATTATGTTTCTATCTCTTGCATGTCCACATTGCCACAAGCTCTTATTTTCACAAAACAGACCCATCATTCTTTCCCACAGGATGAAAACACAGCTAAATACTTGCTGTAAAAAAACCATTATGTGATGTGCTAGCCAAATGATACACTAATACTCCGACGTAAGTGCTTTTTTGGCAACTACTCAAAGGAGCAAAAATTACATCGTTTTCAACCCCAGTGATGATAAGATTACACAAAAGAAAGCAAAATATACAAAACGGGTTGATGATAAATATTGTACAATAAATGGAGAATAAGCTGGTTTTCTTGCTGTCACACTCTTTGCAGTTTTCTGCAATTTTTCCATCACTTGAGGCAGCCCTACCAATTATTTCCATTGTATTGGGTGTCCCCTGTAAAAAAAACTGACAAAAATAAGGATTTGAAAGATTCCTTTTCAGGAACTTCCTCCACCAACTATTTCCTCCTTTTCAAATGGGGCTTTCAGAGAGGAAGTGGTGGCCAGCAGTAACATTCCCCACGGGAGGGACCCATCTTCCCTTCACATGTGGAGAAGCGAGAATATCCTCTTATGAGGCAGAGCAGGAAAAGAAATCATCCTTTCATCGGCAGTGTATTCTGCCTGGATAGGTGTCTGGTGCCGTGTCCATGGTGGTACCTCCTGAGGACTCATTGCCAGTTGGCTTCAAGCCCCACGTTGCAGAAGGACAATCAAGAGCCCATTGGTTTATCCTCTGCCCTACTTATTTTGGTTGGAAACAAGTCAAGACATTAACAACCAAATAAAAGCAACCCTTGATCTTCACTCAGATTCTCCACCATGAAAAGATTTTCTTCCATCCTCAGTGAGGTGCTCAAATATTTCTCCTTGTTGCTAGCAGACATGGAGTTGGTGGGAAATGTTTCTTGCAGCCTTTCACCTTTTTCCCCCCGTAAGTTTGCAAACCAAATTTCCTGTCTTCTGAGTATTCCTTTGCTCCTTATGAGTGTTTCCTAGGTAGGTGGAAGGAACCAAATGCCAAGGTTGCAGAGGAGCTGTGTGCTTTGAATATACTTTGTGGTATTTAGGTATGTAAATCACAGCTGAGCTGCCCAACTATGTTTTTAAACAGAGGGGAAAAAATAAAGGAGTACGGTTAGGATGAGGCATGGACTCAGTGGATGGTAGAGGGGGAAAGAAGTCATCACCTCTCTTGTCACTCTCATTCGATGCAGTGTGTTTATTGCAATGTCCAAATGTCCAGTATCCCACAGCAGCAGCAGCTCTGCCCCCAGCAGCACAGCATCTGATGGCACACACACAGCACAGTCCCACAAAGCATCCGGATCCCTGGGGAGCCCGAGCATCGCTGCTGTCCCGGGCTGCACGATGCAGCCAGGCAGCCGCCACATGTGGCCGGGAGCGGAGGCTGCCCCGGGGATTCAGACGAAAAGCAGGCGCTCGCTGGCGGCCCGGCAGAGCATCCCTTGTGCGCAGATGTTTGGAAAGGCAGGCTCAGGGGGGCCACGGAGCAGGGCAGCGTCCCCGAGGTGTGATAGCACCAGGAATGCTTGCAAACACCATTTAGCGGAAGTCAGATGCCTACTTATCGCTTTCAAAGGGAGACGAGATCGGCTGTTAGTGCTCGCAGGATCAAATAGGTAAATTAGAGGCAGAAAAGATCGCCATTCAGGCTAATAGGATTTACACTCTCAAATCAAGTTATGTGGATGCATTATAGGGAGTTCACATTCAGGGGAGCCAATTACCCCATTAGCACGAATAGGAATTGCACTAAGGCATCACGTGAGAAGACACATGCAAAAAGATCGCAGTTTTCCCTCACTTATGCAGGGTTGTTTTGCTGAAACAAGGCAATAACTGATGGATCTCTCTCCCATAAACACGTGTCAGGGTTTAGATGTTAAGTGTTGGATTCATCCAGCCTCTTCAGTTATAAAGCTGGGAAGAGCCTTCTTCCCAGAGAGCAGCTTCAAGTCGGGCTCACCTCTCCTGTACCTGTTACCACCTCTGTTAATACGCAACAAGGGCATAAACCCAAGTCCTCCTGCTGCTAAGGAAGCTGCATCCAGGGATGTGCCATTTATCTGTGATTCCTTCTGGCTCTCTGAAGCTGCTTGCTGGCTTTGTCTCCAGTTGCTGCTGTTTATCTCCATCTCTTCACTGGCGAGTGCCCAGCGGATGCATTTATTCCCTCTGCAGTGCATGGAGGCATCTTAAACACATACCTATAACCCTAATGACAGTTCTGTAATGAAGAAAAGGCAGTAAAATTAAATGCGACTGGCACATTACCACACTTGTTTTAAATTGATATTTAATTAAAAAGTTAATTATTAATTAAGTTTATCAATTGCACATCAGTTGTTCAATAGAAAAGGGCTCATTCATTTAATTATCTGTGTGCAACCGATAGTATATGCTTTTTAGCCAGGCAAGGTTATCTCTGCATCTGTTCTAATTTAGATCAGTTTAGCTTCTAATCTATCGAGAGTGCTTCCTTTTGCGAGCTTTTGATTTGATCTATAAATGTTTACTCACAGAACTGTTAAATTTTAGAAGCTGATCAAATAAAGGGAAAAGCTACTTGGAGTTGCATTGAGCTTACCAAAGGGCTGTGGCGCTTTCTTGCAAAGACCTGCTCGGGCTTTGCTTTAACAAGGCGCCTGCTGTAAAGTTTCAAAAAAGATAAACATCCACCCCGAAAGTATGTTAATAGCCCAAACAATGGGGAATCTTCAAAGGGCAAGAGAGGCCTGAGAGCAGAATACAGCGACAGAGTGGCCACCACCGCCTGAGGAACCTCCTCACGGCTCCTGCTGCAGAGAGAACTGCGGGACACAGACCGTGGTGAGGGCTAGAGAGGTTCTAGCTTCAGCCCACGGTGCCAGGGAAACACCAGTGTTCCTGCAAAGAACTAGGGCTCCAGCTTTCCTTTCTCTTCAAAGTTATTCCTAGGTGCAAATCAAAAGCTTTTTATAGAGGATTTTTGGATGCCACATAGTAAACCTTGTAATAAACTCCTCCAGTACTTGGATAGTACAACAGAGAAAGATGCCCCGTGGGGGCTGTGACTCCACTAGTGTATTCTAATAAATTATCTTGTATTTATTTTAATTGTAAATCACAGTCTTGTTCAGTTTCTAGTAAAAGTAGCATTCAGTGCATATACTGAAATTATTAAGGAGCCCTAGGACATCAGTACATTGTTAGGGACCAGACCTGCCTGGTGCTGAGGATGCTGAACATCAGTAAAATTAATAAGAAACTGAGGGTAACCAGACCTGTGAGCATTGTAGGAAGCAATAGATGGGTGCTGTGTAAACTAATTAGAAACAGCCCCCAGCTCAAGATTTCAGGCTTCAACCCCAAAATAGGTTGCAGCTCTTGCATATCCCTGAATGATTCTCATATCCATGGCAGGATAGATGGCTTTTTGTCAGCAACCACCACAGCACAGTCCCTGCCCCAGGAATTCAATTCAAATCATGAATGTGACAAAAAAATGTGGCAAACTACAGAGGTTAAGACAAGGAAAAAGTGAGAGAAAAAGATGCTACAGAACAGAGGGCAGATGGACTGCCTTGAGGGGGCAATGCTGAAACAGATGTGTCTTTTCAGGGCCTAGTTAATCAAGAAAAGGAAATGTATCACAACAAGTAAATAGCTGCAACACAGAGGTTCATATAATGCAGGTGAATACCCAGAGTCTGCAGCTTGTATTTGATCTGAGGACAACAAGCCCAGGGCTGTCTCCCATCTCCTGAGTGAAAAGCACTAAGGGGAGAGGGCTTTTAAAAAGGGAGGTAATTTACAATGCAATATTGCCGGGGGTGGTGGTGCTGGTTTGTTTGTACAACTGGAAAGATGATAAAAGAAATATCCATGAATAGTAACTCTATGTTTATAGATGGGTGCCTCTTTGCCAATACTGCATTCAATGTGCATTCATCTTCACCAGATATTCAAGTGGCAGGACTTTTTCAAGCAACAATGTTTATAGAAAATGACTGTTTTGAAGCTTTACACACTAGAATTTGAGGAAACTTAAAATTTACATTTACAAACATCATCAGTCACCCTATCTGATAAATCAGAACACAGGAATCTGGCTTAACTACTATAGACGGGCAGCAAACAGCAGGCAATTTCTCTAGAGATTTGCTAATATGGGTTAAAATAAGAAATGTAGCATGCATTGGCTCACAGATACTCTGAAAAAAAAAAACCAAAAACAAACATATCAAAGCACTGATTTGTGAGGAATTGTTTACACCAGTGCTTTTTCTTGTCTAGGGGATAAAACTGGAAGATTTCCTTTCTGTTGTATCACCCCATTTGATGTAGCATTGAGCCACAGGATGCTCCTTTCCCTCCAGTGACAGGACTGAGGTGAAAATAAAGAACTTCCACACTGTCACAAGCTATCAACAAAAGTCCTATATAAGCCATCAGCTCTGAGAGATGGGGGTCAGGGGAAAAAGCAAAGCCGGTTTGTTTGTTCTTTAAGGTGCCACTGCACAACAAGATGGTTGATAAAGTGAGAGTGTTTCTGACTGGAGCTTTTCCACAGCTGGGGGACACCAGAGAGCCCTTTGCTTCCCCCTTGACCCATCCTCTGCTTAGGATCCTCTGCTGTACGATAAGGAGTGAATTAACACTGCAACTGTTTCCTAATTGGGGTGCTAATTCAGTCTGTCATCCCCAGTCGACCAGCTTTTCTCACAAAGCCTGTAAGAATTTTGTATGTCTGAGCTCCTCAGGCTTTGTGGCCAAGTAAGTTTGAAGAAGTCACCAGGGGAGGGATTGAGAGATGCTGGCCTGATGTAGGATGTCACACCATTTGTCTTTGAATTCTTGCATTGAAAAAACAACCTTGGATAATTTAAACAATTTCTGCACCTATTGAGCAGTAGGACTTTTAGGATGAGACAATTTCTTTACAAGTTATGAGAAACCAATAAACACCTCCCTTCCATCATCTGCAGAAATTAGTTAAAAAGAACTAGGTTCATCTAAACTTATGGCCCAAGAGGGTCAATGCTTGCCTGAGTGTTAACTCTGTCTTTCTGCCCCAAAGGGTGAACCTTTCCAGCTGTCAGCAAGCAGTAAGCAAGCCATCAATCAAGGAAGAACTAGGTCTTCACACAACACTTTGATTAAACCTTTGGTTTCAAAGCTGAATCTCCTGTGTCCTTCTGTAGTCCCGGGCTCCACTGGCAAACAAACGCAGAAATGCCGCTGGGGAAAGCATGTTTGTGTGAGATTTCCAACCCAATTTTGCAGACTCAGATGTTAGGCAGTTTAGATAAGGGGATGATTAGAGGTCTAAGCCTAAGGTTTGAAATACCCAGACTTCCTGGAACCACTGGTGCAAATCCCAGCAGGGCTGACTCAGCCTCCACCTCTCGATGAAGATAAAGTGAGCTCCATGCACAAGTGTGACTTGTGGGGCTCCACCAGCCAAGACCCCACTGGGGTGGAGATAATGATGGTGTCAACGGTGTAGAAGGAGATTCCTTACGTGGCAGAGGTGAAGTGCCCTGGGTCTGTCCCCACCACAGCTCCTGCTGGTGCTCCCATTCCTGGGCTTCACCACAAGTGATTTACGAATCCTAAACTTTTCTAGAATTTCACTCCTGCATGTCTTGGTGTGTATGCCCAGAGCCTTGCAGTGCTCCTGGCAAAACTGTGGCCTTTCTTATCTTTCTGTTGCGCTGTATATTGACCCTTCCAGAGGAGCTCTGTATCAGCACAGTGTGACTCACTCAGAGAAAAGCCCTACAGAATCATATTACATCACTTTTCTATCAATCAGTGCTTTGATCCAAGAATTTTTATTTCAGAAAATAAACCAAATTCCCAAATCTCTGATAGGATGTTCACACAAACATTTAGTTTGCCAAGTGCAACTACCCAAAAGTTATCAGCAAAAACCTTTTAATAAACAATCAGAACTAATCAATTTATCCTTTCTTTTCCTTTCTGCTACTGGACAATTAACCAACATGACAAAAAATTCCAGCATGCATTTCCTCTTTGAAGTTATTCATAATATTATCCTTTAATAATTCACAGAGTACTTGCAATTTATTCTTTTGAGCTGTGTTCTGAAAATTAAGTCATCTGATCAGGGGCTCCTCAGGAAAAAAGATAAAGAAAACTACACAATTTCTGTAACCATCAAACACAGCATTGATGACTGATTTCACAATGAAGCGTATCATTTGAAATGCACTTTAGGAAAGTATTGAAGCAGCAGAGCTAATTAAACCTTTGCTTTCCAGTAACATTCACCTCATTACAGCTCAGACATTCACAGGGCAGCAAATCTGCACAGGACACACATACTTGAATATTCTCAAGTGAAACTGCAAAAATGACAGAACCAGATGCACGTTTTGTCATTCCTCCTCCCATACCAAAATCAACAGATTAATCACATTGACCAAACCAGGTAACAGGTACTCAGTTCTGTTACTCAGCTCACAGCAGTAAGATTTTAACTCATCCTCTCTCTAGCTCCTGTTTTCACTCTGGCCAATTGGAGGATAACTCATCAGCACTTCCACCCCCAAAATGTTCTCCAAGAGAGGCAGGAGATAATGTGCTCATTCATGGTTCTTTGAGCCACAAGAAGCATCTCCAGACTGCCACCCATCCAACCATACAAGCCAAATCAAAACAGGCAACTTCAAGGGAGGTGGAAATACAGACCCTGTTTTCCTGAACTCCATGTTCCCATGGTTGAATTATCCTGTGTCATAAAAGGCACAAATGTCATGTAGGTGTTGCAAAGGAAACATCTCCAATGCCTGCAGCTACAATGGATGCAAGACAATACCTTACCCTTCTTTTTCTCATATCTTTTTATGCTAATTATATTGCTTCTGCATGTGCAAAAGCTTTTATTTCAGTTGAAATAATGGCTTGGTTGCCTCTTCTCCTCCTAGTGTTTTATTTTCACAAAACAGGAACACAGTATTTTTGAGACCTCTAGCCTCCTGCCATCTTTCACTGAACCTTGCACATAGGCTCCAGTGTTACTGAGGGAAGGCATGAAACATATTTCTTTTAAGCCAAGGCTAAAAGTTACTGCAGAAGACATGCATGCACACAAGAAAAACTAAATTAGTGGAATCCCTGGCTTTCCAAATAAAAGTGTCCACCTTCTGGTTTTTAATACAATGCAGCCAGCATTTTCACTCTGCTTTGGTCTGGCTTAAATTTGAACTCCCTTGGGGCAGTGTCTTCGCCTTTCTATTTGCTTTTAAAATGCCCTATGTGCCCAGCAGCTCCAAATATAAAATAATCTCTAGAGCTGCAAGGAGAAAAGTCTCCACAAAGACGTGCCTGAATTTTGTAATGAAGTTGTCTCCATTTTGAGATGTCCTGGTGCAGAAAAATTTCTTCGACAGGGTTTCACTAGCACAAAGACTTGCTTTTTGCAATTTCATGTCAGAATACACATGAAGACTGCATCTGAGCTTGGGTAAGCATCCACATCAGAGCAGCTTTGTAAGTGAAATTCCCACTCAGAAAACAGAAAGAGTGATTTCTTTTGACCCATCCCAATTCGGCAATAAAATTCAAATGTGGCAAACCAGACCATCCAGGCTTTTTATTTTTCCTTTCTTTCTTTTTTCAATCCCTCACCCCTCCTTTTTTTTCAAAGCAACAAACATTTTGTTGAATTGTTCTAAATAATGACAACATTTGAAACCACTTCAGTCTGTTTAAGATCTCAAGGGGAAAATTTAGTGAATAAATGACTCAGGATAAATCAAATCATTTTGTTCTAATAACTGTGTCTCTCACTCTTCTTATCTCAATTGCTGTCCCTAATTCTGTGTGCTCCCAACTCCTGGGCATCACCCTTTGCTCTGAAGTCTCCACTGCACTTGTCTCCAGCTCGCAGTGGTCTTCAATCCCACCTCCTCTCATTGAGCTCTCAGGTTTCTCCTGTGCCATTTTCCATTGCAGCTCTTTTCTCCACGCAGTTCCCAGCCTCCTTCCACCAGCCCCACTCACTGCCAGTGCCTCCTCTCCCTCCCTGCCCATCAAGCCTGCTGCACAACTCTCTCTGTTGGTGTCTGGCTGCTCTTCTCCCCTAAAATCAACTTGCACACAGGCACAACCCCACCTGGACCAGACTCTGGTACCTCTCTACATCTCATTGCAAAACTAAGCCAGCACCTCTGCTTCTCCCCTCTCTCCCCTGCACTTCCATCCCCTCCCCATGCTGCTGTTCACGTTTGGCACAGTAGCTGCAAAGCTGCCAGCATCCTTTCCCGCAGCTTTGGGTACGGATTGCTGGGAAATGCCCATGGCACTGAGCTGCCTATGGGAATTGTCCATGGCACTGAGCTGCCTGCCGTGCCCAGGGTGTGTGGCACAGTCAGGAGAGGTCAGGTTGCTGGCTTGACCTCCCGAGAGCATCTGCCTCCACCCAAGTGAGGACACACGCTCTAAACACGGATTATCTTTTCAGGACATTTGTTTCGGGAGCGAGCTGTGCTAAGCAAAGGTACGTCAATTGATAATAAACCTGCTCCGCACTGTCATTTGTGGGTGATTTGAGGAAAACCAGACCATGTAATCAGGTCTAAGGGGTCCCTAATACCAGAGACGCTGGTGCTGTCAGCTATAGAAAATAATTAGAACGTTATCCCTGTGGCAAGGAGAATGTAAATACATCTAAAATACGACATAATGTCATTCTCCTCTGTAAGCCAGGGGATCTGCTTCAAATAAAAGGGCCATTAACACAACAATTAAAGCCGAGGGGGCCGGTGAAGTAGGGAGCTGGCCTGGTGCAGGGCGAGGCGAGCGAACGCCCGGCGTAAATCTTTCGCCATCCCAGCCAGGAATGTGACTATTAGCCCTCTCATGACCCGAGGGCTTCCCAATAATGCATCTGCTCTCTGTCAGGGCCAGGATTTCGTAACGTGCTCCAGTGCGAGCCCAGGGCTGACTCCACGGTGCGGCGCCAGAGCGGGAGCCGGCGGGAGCGGGAGGCTCCGCGCTGGACCTTGGCCCCGGTTCAGCAAAGCACTTACACCCTGGCCACGGCTCCTCCCAAGGAGCCCCGGGCACTCGGCAGCGAGCGATGGGTGGGCTTCGCTCAGCCACTTTCCCGCAGCAGAGCTGGACCTGTGGTCCCTTGAGCAGTTCTCTCCATCTCCGCTGTGGGGATGCGCCCGCGGAATGGGGAGCGCCCTTGTGAAAGTCCAGCTCGGGGAACCTGCAAGAACCAAAACACGGAGAGCACAATGGAAATTAAGGCATTTTTCAAAGGAAATAATGTCACTGCTTTCACTGTCCAGACAGCAAGCACCATGAACAGGCTCCAGGCAACAGAGATCTATAAGCTCTTTGGCAAACTTTGGAAACGATGGACAAGTGCCTGGAGAAGCCAGCAGTTCCCACCTTTCATCCAGTCTGAAAGAGGTGATGATAAAAGTCCCAAACATATCAGGACCTTCGATTCCAAGACGAACTGCATCCAGCATATCCCTGCAGGTTGTTGGCAAAGAAATATCAGTGAACTGGCAAAATCAGCTTCCACAATAGTATCAGGCTCAGGCATAAGTTTTCCTAAAGCCGACAAGTTAGGTCACAAATAAAGACTTTATTTGCTTCTTTGTAGAGATTAAAGTCTCATCAGATTCAAACGACTTTTTCGTATTTTTTTCTCTGTTTTTGATTTTTAGTTTCGTGACTTTTTGTGGTAAATGCAAAATTTTATATGTCCGGTGGAAATTTGTAAATGCCAGAAAACAGGAAATGGTTGAGTCTTGCAGGAAGAGAACAGCATCAAATCCAGCTCTTTGGGAAAAATCTGTCAAAAGTCAGTTTTATTGCATCTATCCTATTTTCCAATTCTAATAATGCTTCTAAGGGTCTTCAAAACAAAACAAAATCCTCAGAATTGTACTTTTAAGCCCCAGTGTTTCAAAATCCAAAGTTACCCGGGCATATGGACATTCCCACTTCCCACCCCAAATGAATAAATTTAGATAGTTGAGGACAAACAGAAACTTGTAAAGCTAGTTAAAAATGAATGTTAATTAAAAAAATAAGATAGTTCATATCCTCTCAACCTTTATAAGTAAGGAAGAGCTGAAAGTGACAGCTACAGAAGTCACATTTCTCTTACAAAAATCATATCAAACACCCAGAACACACAGAGCAATAATTTCTCCCTACATTAACGACTTTCACAAAAGAAGCCCTTGTTTGATAACTGAGAAGCAGAACAACTCAGGGTACACTAAGTGAAAATCAGAACTTGATATCCAGAAATATTTGCATTTCATGAAATGAGACTGGGCTGTGGTTGCCAAGAAATTCAGACCCAATTTTGGGGCAAAGCAAAAATGTCTTATTCAGTCTGGGCTGTGTGGGCACCCAGTCCATCTACCACTGATGGATACAGGATCAACACCCTCTAGAGGATGCACAGCTGAGCTAAGAGAGAATTATGTATGTCAAGGTAGAGCTCACAGCACAGTAGGGTCTCAATATGGAAAAAACTACATAAGCAAAAAATTATCTGCATGTCCAATATAGAATAATCTTTGAAGATTCTCATTACAAGTAAACACAGGATAATAACTAATGGATAAGCTAATTAGTCATGCAAATCTGATGGATTTTCACTGCCTCCTTCCAGCCACTTACTTCTTTAGAAGGCATTTCATTTTCTGAGTAGTGCACAGTTTAACATCCAATTCATATTAGCTGGGCAAAAAGACAGTCCTTTAATCTTCTGACACTCGGGTCCTCAGTGTGAAACACAGGGAAACTGTCCAACGGAGAAGCAAAATGAGTCATAATATAAAAGAAAATATTAGCAAAAGCTCCCATGGAACAAAATGAGGTGGTGTTCTCTGGCAGATCTCATGCCTGAGCATTGTAGACAGCAGTAACTTATAACCTGCGATAGCAGGGACAGCAGCCGACACATGTGTCCCATTCAATTATGTAAGCTGCCTTATATATAATAAAGCTGGTAAAAACCATCTGAAATAAACCACAGCCAGCCTTTATAGCTAAGGTCACACTGGCCAAAAGGGTTGTGAATGTTCCAGCAAGCTAGGAACAAGTTTCTAGACAGCTGGAGATATTTTGAGCAAACATGGGCCAAATTAAACCGACGTGGGAAGCCAAAGTGAAACCAGTAAAAGCTTGCCTACTCAGATGACTTTTGTTTAAGCTGGAAGCTAGATTCAAACAAAATTCCTGGGATGATACTGCTTTGACTGTGACAGCAGACACCTGAGTCATGTGATAAGCACTTTGCTTTAAAAATTCCACCATGTCACTCCTGAGAACACTAGCATATCAGATCCATGAGAAGCAAAAACAAAGCGGGAAAAAAGAAAAATAAAAGCTTTTGTACAAACTCTGTGAACCAAGTCCCCTATGTCTCTTTCCTTCCAGACATTTGTGAAAAAACAGCTCACTGGAACCACAAAAAACAACAACTGAGCAGCATTCTAGTATGGGACATCCTGCTGGACCAGCATGAGCCAAAGGAAAAAAGAAAGCCACAAACGTCAGAACTCAAATTGGACACTCAAACCTAAAGCCTTACATTTTGGTGCATTTTTTTCCATTTAAATTAGTGTAATCAATTGGTCACCATAATAGAGGCTTCAAGCAGCTGGCTCAGTTATGTCCATCTGTGACGAACCCTGGAACCAAAGCCATGTGTTCAAAAGTACACACGCTTAGAAACACAAATAAATGATCAACTATTGTGTCTTAAAATACAGTTGACATTGTGCATCACCACTAATAAGTATCATAGCACACTATGTAGTCCTAATGTTGCTTGTGGAGCTTCCAATCAGTTCCCTAGAAATACAGTTTATACAGCATTAAGTCCTAGGGATAGATTTCCCTTCGTATTGACTTAAAAACCATGAGTGAAGTTTTATCAAGGATCATTGCCTTGTGCTAATAACCCTGTCTTGGGAAAGGCTGCAGTTCAGAGGGCATGAGAAATAGTATGAAGAGATTATCAAGAAAAGGAAGACTATAAAACGAGATAGTAACTTGGGAAAAGTGTTTTTTTTTTTCTTCCCTGGGAAGCAGTAAATAACAGGAAAACTGGAAGGTAAAAATCCTCCCTAATTAACTTAAAATAATTCTTTAAAAGCAGACCCTTAAAAGAAGATTAGTGACAAGGTCCACAATTAGGTCTTATCCACCTCTGTCTACGAGGTGGTCTCTACTTTGCTTCTTTCCTGCCTGCTGGGCATCGAGACTTCCTGGCTCCCCTGAGCAGAGCAGGGCACTGTCACACACCCCATGCACTGGTCCCCAGTGCCCACCAGCCTGGACACAAAAGGCTCAAAGGATGAAGCAAAACTGAGCCCAGTCCCAGCACGGTGTCAGACCATGGCTGGACCACGACTCCCAGCCAGAGTCCAGCTTGGACCAAGGAACTGGAAAATGCTCCTTGGACCCTATTCTGCCTCTGGGATGTTTTTCAAAACTGAACCAGCTGCAGAGCCAAGGTCTGATAAAATGGAACCTGGAACTCGACCAGGCCTGTTTTTTGGATTTACAACCCCAAAATCCAAGAGCCAAGACACCACAAATCCAATAGGATGCCTGACAAGTTGGGCTGCTGCAGGCCCCATGCTTTTAAGGTGCACATTTGGGTTTATCATATGTTCTAATGTGGTGCAGCTCTCCCTTTCATGGCCTTTTAGGTCTCAAATAGGAGCCACACGTGCTCAGTTTGCTGTATCTACCTTCTTCACCTCCACTTTCTTTCTACTCTCCACTACCTCTGCCTTTTTCCATGTTTAGCAGCCTCAAAGATAAACTCAGTAAGTAAATGGCCAAGGGATGTTGAGGCTGCTGCAAGAACAAAGCCAACCACTGACTCTCTTTTTATCTATTAAAGCAAAGGCTTAGATTCTCCTAAAAATAAACTGGGTTTTGTTGCAAAATAAAGAAAAATTCCTAGCAACAACAAGAACAGAGATAAATGTCCTAAGAGAATATAATGGAACTGGAGTAAATTACTTTAAAATAAGAAATCCAGGGTGATGGGGAAACTCCCCAAAAGTGAACAAGTGCTTTTCACTTCTTAAATAAGGAAAAGATTCCTTCCCACCCTCCCTTTTTATTCTTCCTTTCTTTCCAGCAGCTAGAAGTCCCATCTGGTTCCTGTTTCTATTCGTCTGATCTCCCAGAAATTTCTAAAAGCCATAAGCATCAGCCAAAAATTCCCCAGGCATGGACTCCTTTCCAAAATAGCCCACAAAACGGCATTTTTTAGGTGGGTTGGTTTGGAAGGAGCAGAAAGGGGGAGTGTTGATTTCTGTAACATTCCTAGGAATTTCTTGCATCTATTCTCCCCTGTAGAATTTCTTCTCTGCCTGATTTCCCCTTCCACTTTCCGCTGTCACGCTGGTCAGCACTGGGACTGCCCACTCCCATGTGGCAGGATTCAGCTCTTCTTGTGGCAGATCACAAGATGATGAGAGGCTTTTATCCCCAAGGAAGGCAAATGAAGCTGCAATTTCCTTGCAGCTGAGATCTCCTCTGCTGGGCTGGTCTCTGTGCCATTTGGAGGCTGCATAACTGGATGTTTTCCTTTCCTAAGGTGTTGTCAAGACAATAATTTTGAAAGTAGCAACTTGATGTAAATAAGCAAGACACACAAGACAGAAAAGTCTAGATCAACCTTACATGCTCTACTTCATGGCCTTAGGGACAGGTGGGGAGGTTTTTTAGGAGATCCCCAGCTCCCATCTCGCCTGGAAGCAGAGGCAGCGTTGTGTGGCACCATCAGCTCTCATGGCTAAAGAGAATGGTGGCTCTGAAAAGCAACCAGTGTGTCCCATTCCTGTACACTTAGGATGTGATCCAAGCAAGCTTTGTAAAGGTGATTAGCTCCCACGATCTTGGTGTGTGTGTAAGAGCTTCCCTGGACACTTTACATAACTTAGACCAAATAAAAGCAGCGCCATTTAACTCACTATGAGTACACCTCTTGATTGCACCCATCTTCTTGTAAAGGTGCACAGACCTGTCATGGAGACTCCAAGCTTCTTGGTTCCTCTGCTTTTGAAGCCTCATGATTCTTCACTGAATCAAACAAACTTTTACAAACTTTTAGACAGAGATTCAGAAACACGGGGAGAACAGGGCTGCTCCAGAGATGAGACATGAACTCTAGAGGTCTGTCCCCCACAAAAAAATCAGCCCAGGTCACTGATGACTATAGGTTGCTATCTTTAGACATCTGAATTAATGAAATAATTTTAACCTCACAAAAAACCTAGCTGCCTCACTGGACCCATCCAGTATCTATAGAGTAACAGAATAATCTAAAAGGTCACAGCCTTATCTCTACACCCTGCACTTGCTTGTGCTTGCTTAAGAAAATAAGCTAGAGGCATAAGAGAGGGCAGGCAGGCTCTAAGGCTCCATGGCACAGCTCCAGGACAAAATGCCACGCTGTGCAGAGTTCAGCATATTCTCTTGTGCTGCCAAAACATATCCACTCAACAAGTCTTGGGTCATCTTAACATCTAGTCCTATTTGAGAAGATATCACTGGAGTTGTGCTCTCCTGGCACAACTATGGCATGTCATCAAAAACCTCATGGCATCCCTTTTCCTTTCCCATTCACAAAATATTTAAGCTAGCCTGGCTTTTTGTACCAAAGGCCAACTGGCATTTCTAGTCCATGCACATCTGAGATGCCACTAAGAATGTCTCTCAAACCCTCTGTACAATTAAATACTTCATCAATAAAAAGTAAACACACTTCATTTTCTATTATAAAAGAATCTCTCCCTCCCCCCCAATGTTTTATTTTAGCAAGTGCACTCAACCATGTTCTCAATCTGCACTTCATTTCCTCCTATTCAGTTTTCTGTGGTTCACAGACAAAAATACCTGGGGGAAAAAACAAAAAAAGCACAATACCAGATCCCAGGGGGCTCTGATTTACCGCAGGAGAAAAATGTGTAGCACTGTACAACAGGAGGCTGCTGCCCAGGATGGGAGCTGGAGACACAATGGGTGAAACAGAGAGCATTAAGCTCAGGGACAGCAATGCCAAGAGCTTGTCAAGTCCTCTTCCAGCCAAGGGTATCCCCAGGAGGGTATCTCTGTCTTCTTCATCTACCATTTATCACTGTAGAAGTAGTAAAGAAAGAAACTGGGACTTTCTGTGCAGGGCATTCCACTAGCCCAAGAAAAAGAGCAAATAAGAGCTTTAGTCCCTGTTCCTGCCAGACCAGGCCCTTTCATCATTATAGAGCAAATACAGAGAAATGCATTTCTGCAGCCATTTCCATCCATGAGAATTCTAGAGTGCTGGGTCTTCTGCAGCTGTGGTTGGCATAAGATGTGAAAGCAGGCAGAAACTGACAGCAGATTGCCATGGGGTTTATAGAGCAAGATGTACAGCAAGATGTCATGGCCATTCTCTTTGCAATTTGGGCAGAAGGGGGTTTGGGAAGAGAGCTTTGGTGTTCTTGGCAATGAGGTTCTTCCCACCCACTGCAGCACAGACTTTCCTCACCAAACAGATGCTTCTGGTGCTGCTCCCTGTCAGAGAGAAAACAGAGGACACAGGTGAATCAAGACCAAAGAACAATCCATCAAAAGAAAGCCAGCAGATCTACCTCCTCCACTGCAGCAAATCAGGGCAGCCAAAGGACAGCAGATAAGGCTGGAGATGGAATTGTGTCCATCCCAGCAGGCATGGTCCCATCCCACCTATCCCATGGTGATGGGTGGGAGTTCACTCACACATTCTATCACATCACTTCACCCCAAGCAATGTGCAACTAGACACTGAGTGGGTGACACAGCATTACAAACATCAAACCTTGTCTCTGTGCTCCAGCTTCCCCTGCTATCCCAAGAGGAGAATTGCAAATTACAGGATTTTCTGGAGTTGATGTAGCAAAGAGGAAGGACAGGGACAGAGCAAGGCCAGAGATGAAAAGATTGAGAAAGGAAAGACTAGAGGAAGGAGGGGACTTGGGGCTAAATACAAGTGTTAGGGAACAGAGAAGAGTTTGCAAGCACAGAGATGGGAAGGCAGAGAGGAAGAGCCAAGGATAAATTGTTTTGATGAGTGCTTCAATGCTGAAATAAATATAACCACCCAAGGGGGCTGTGTGACTCAGTCTGACATTTTGGCTATTTTTTTTCATGCCACCAGATGTAATCAATTTAGCTGGGGGGGGACGAGGGGGAAGCACACACATATTTTTATTGCGTTCTAATATCCGAAAAAAAAAAAAAAAAAAAGGTACGTGTTTTGTTTTGTTTGGGTTTTCTTCTAGCCATAGTATACAGCACTTTGTGCAGAACCAAGCACAAGCAGAACTTTCACCTGCCCTTTACCATCACAGCAATTGGAGTTTTGGGAACTGGGTGCAGATCAACCCCCTCATCTCCAGTGCAGCAGGGAGAAAACCATCAAGCTGAAGGAGGATGTAAGGGGTAGCTGTGCAACTTTGCTCACATTTGCCTCAATACGCACAAGGGAACAAATATGGCCAATAACATCCTAAGATATTGTCGTGCTGAAATTCTTTGTTTACCAAGAAACGACATGTTGAAAGCCCTTGGCATTTATGAAGCAGATGATTTCTATTTTGAAATTGAAGCATTTTACAGTACTTACCCAGACACTTGGAGCGATTAACTTGCCAGATCTCATGTGGAGGACTGGGGCAGATGGGTGAGCTCCAGAAAAATCTCTTCGTGTCCTAGAGGAAGTGGTGTGGTACTTGGGTAGGTGGTGCTCACCCTTCCATCCAGGACCAAGGTAAGGGAGGGGACCTGTACTTTCTTCCAGTTGTAGCTTCAATTGGGCATTCAGAAACCTTCAACTCCTGCCCAAAATTTTGGGGAAATGTTTCTGCACACTGTTAAACAGCTCCTGCATTCCACCCAGGGGCTGATGCTGTTCTGTGGTAGGTGAATAATTCCCATATTTACTCTTTGCAAAATATTTTGGACTCTGGAGAGTTTTTGCTCAGGCAGACTCCTCCTGAATTAATAACAGCTTTGCCTGAGCAACAGCTAAGAAATGAGAGCGCTGCAGAAATTCGTATTTTTTAATTTATCTTGGTCATGGGCTTTGCATATTAGCATGCTGGTGGAAAATACATATTCCTGTCTTTCTCTTATACAGCTGTCCTCCTCTACCTCCTGCCCATGTATCTTTGAAGGAGCCATAGGAACTTGGCCCAGCACAGGACTTAGGATCACACATCCAATAACTAAGCATAACCATTCACTGAACTGGTTGACAAGCCTCCATCCAATGACCAACATAATGTCCATAATATCCAACATCTAACCCATAATCAGACCTGCATTTTATTTCAAAACCTGCACAGATGCAGCAGTCCTCAAGAGTTACTTCTACCATGACTAGATTTTTGGGTGTCTTCTCCTTGGATGGCTATTGGCAGGGAAAAGAAGCCTTCAGCTTTCCCTTATAGGGCCTCTGTTTTCCAGCTCTCATTAAATTAATTCCCCTCCCACTTCCTAGGATATCTGTGCTGAAAGCCATCAGAAACAGGGGAGTTCTGTGAGGCTGCTTAGTTTTTAAAGATGGTCTCTAGTATATCTTAATTTTCAACTCTGAGCACACAATTTTTTTTCTGCCTTTAACACATCCCCAGAATCTGAAACTCTACTTCAAAATCAAATCCACTGCATTTATTTAAAGTGTCACAGTTGCTCTTATCTGTCATGTTAATTATAAAGACTTTTTTCCCTTTAAGTGGGAGTCATTTGAAATATATATAAATGATTCCATAACATGACTTCTTATCACCTATTCTAATGTTTCAAATCAAGTCATCCACAGTGAAGCATCCTGGGTATTTTGCAAATTAGCCATTTTGAATGCGTTTTGTGTGCAAGGAATTATGTCTTGTGCTCTGTGCACAGTCTACACTGACTCTGTACATGTATGCACATGTCTGGAAATACCAAATTCATATCCACTTGTAGGGAGAATCTCTGAACATTCAAGAAGTTACCCCATCACAATAGGGTAGAGAAGGAGATAGAGAAAATTCTACAGCTGCACATTGAGCTTGTCTTAACTCTGTAATGTCATTAATCCTTGGACTGGAAATTGTTAACTGTTGAAGATTTAATTAGTTAAGCTTAGTATTTGGTTATCCTAGGTTTCTAAGAAAAGGAAGGTTGTCTAAGGAAAACAATCTTTAAGTTTGAAAATCCTAAGGAAAAACATGTATTAAAACCCACAAGCCTCCTGTAAATGATAAATTCAACCCTGGAATCACTGTTTCAGAATCACCATGAACACAGGTCTCCCAGTTTCCAGAGGTAATTTTTAGTCCAGCAGTCCTAAACAGATTTTTCAGTATTTCAGCTGTCCTTTAAAAAAAAAACCAGAAAAAAACCCCAAACAAAAACCTCCACCACAAACCAAATGCCTCCTACCAGAGATACCCTTAACTAAGTTAAGACCAGGTTTTTAAGTCTGGCTTCCTCGACCCAGATAGGAAGAAAGGCGAGCTGCAAATCCAATACTTGCACTAAGATACCCATTTAAAATTTCCACAACTTTATAACTGATAAAATGCTTTTCCTTAAGCTGAATAATTTTTCTAGCCTCCTCACTAAGGAGATAGAATTGAAGTCATGATAAAAAAAAAGTTGATACGTTAAACTGTAGGAAGTGGAGATTTTTGCCTTTATGTTTTTCAATGAAAAAGTAGAGCAGATGAAAAACTAATGACCAAAATATTTTTATTTTAAAATAGAAAGTGTAGTTTTCACAAAATTTGAATGTTCCATGGAAAAACTTTAATTTTGCCAGAGCTGCTTAGTTTTCCACCAGGGAAGATTTAAACAAGATATTTCCTTTTAAGTTCTAGTTGACTGAAATGTAAGATTTTAAGTAACTTTTTCAAATAATAAACAAGTAAATAAAGTAGGATCCATCCTCTAAGGATTTTCTTCAGCCTGATGTCTCCTGAGACGTGAAAGATGGACCTTTACCACAAGGCAAAAATTAGCAAGGAGCTCTACAAAGAGAACTCCAATGAGCACAGTCCATACCTTCAGCAAAAATGTGTCACTGGGCTAAGATGAAGCATGGAAAATTTCAACACAAAAGGACTGAGCCTGAGAAAGATACGAGCACTAGTGATGGAGGACAGGCAGGGATAGCAGTTGGAGCTCTACCTCCGTTCCAGCAGCTCTTGCCAACCATTAATAAATAACAGTTCCCCCGTGCAGACCGTGCGCAGCCAAGGCAAGATAGACACAGTCCCTGGTGCTGTTTAACAGCCTGCAGTAGATACCTGCTGTGCTTGCATGAGCAGAGATCCACACCATCATCCTTATCCCTTGGGAGGTGATATGTTAAGGGAAGTGTCCTACTTTTCTGAGTTTCCATGCATGGATCCCTCTGGCTGCTGGTGGCTGGAGAGTCTTGCAAGCACCAGAGGCATGGCTGGGTACCACCACCTCACCAACACCTCCAGCACAGACTCAGGTCCTTCTGCTTGTCTTCCTTGAGCACAGGGGCACTACACCATTGCCATGACCTCCAGGTGGCCAGCAGGAAGGGAGCCTGTCCTCTCCCACTGCTCTGCCTGCCAGGACTGGATCTGGCCAACCAGGGTGGCTGTTGCAGAAGATGATGCTCCTATGGGGAGGAAGAGTTTCCTGGAGCCTTTCCACTGCACACCTCACCTCTCCTTGTCTCCTTGAGAACCTGGCATTGCTGAGACCTGAGCACAATCAGAGGCAACTTCAACCTGAGTCCTGTTCCAGCCTGAGACCCCCACTCAGCTCCTCCCCATGTCTCTGCCCTCTCTCAGAGCAGGGCAGCTGTCTCCAGAAGGCAGCTCTTGAGACAATTTTCAGACAATTCAATATAAATGGAATTTGAAAACCTATTTCTTCACAGTTTCCTCCTGCCCTGAAGCACCTTATATTTTTGTTCACACTGCTGGCACTCAGCAAAATGGAGGATGGTTTTCTTTTCCTCTGGAAAACAGAAAGAAAAACAAAAATAATCAGAGTGTTTAAGTGTTGCCAACTCTTGCAATTTTAGTCCCACGGTGCTTGATGTTTTTCTTCACCCCCTCCTCAGCTCCTTGCTTCAATGTGTTATGCAAAAATCTCAGATTTCATTTTTAAAAGAGAAAAAAAAGGAACAAGCAGCTTGTGGACTTCCAGGTTCTAGAAAAAAGCTTAGAAACATTAACTCAGAGCATCCTAAGGTGCCTCCAAACCAAAAAAGAAAGCATGGAGAAAACAATATTTATCACATTTTTGTTTTGTTTTTTTTTAAAGAGGTGAGTAAAAAAACTCTCATGACCTGAAGGACCCAAATGATTTTTGAGTCCTTGGGATGAAGAGTCAGTTAATTCCACAGGTACCACCAGTGGCTTGTACTGGCCAGATTTCAGCTCCCTGTGCAACAACATGGAGATGAGGAGATGTCTCCTTTTTAGGAGCAGGGCTAAGTTTCTGTTCTATACCTTGGCCTTCGGAAGAAAAAAGGAATAAATCATGGCTGGAAGGGAAGGAAGATTGCACTTCAGAGGGATTTCAAAGTTGCTCTGTGAGATGGTTCTGTGGTGAACTGGTGTTCCAGGAAAACAAGTGCCCACATTTCTTCCTGGGTAAATCAGAAGATCCAAGGAGATTAAAAACACTGCATATAGACATGGACAATGCAGAGAGGTACAGTGTGCACACTGAGAGCATGGGCTGCCTTCTCATGCACCCCATCATGTGCTGGGGGACCAGTCAACCCCAGGAATGGTCCCTCCTGTGCTTGCTGGGTCTTTGCACTTTTAAGAGCCATGCCAAGAGAACCCACTTAGTTGCTGTGTCAAGAACCCATTTCAGAGGGAGGAGATGCACTCGGAGTAACTGAACTGCTTGGAATTCTTTGCTTTTCCTCTGTCTTGTTCTGGCATTTGATTTTTTAAAAAATCTAAAACACAAGACATCCATTTTTTAATTTTGTGGCTGAAATTTTGTGGCTGCTGTTTATGTATGGAAAATATTTAAGAGTTCAAGTCAGAAAGCCCAATATTCAGAACCTTAAGGGCAATCCAAAACTCCTAGGGTCTTCACAATCAGACTAAAAATACCATGAGAACAGGCTTCCTTAGACCAGATACTGATTTTCTGCAGCAGTGTGAAGGAATTAAAGCTGTCCCTAAGCACCAGCTGGGAAGTGCCCTGACTTTTTCATGTCATCTGCTCCCTGGTCCTCTTGTGAAGGCCATGCAGCAATGGGCTGGAGGCTTTCATGGCCCTACCACAATCCAGCAAACTTTGGCTGGTAGAACCAGTCCCAGAACAGATTCCAGCTGGCTTAAGTTAGAGCAGCCCTGTGGCTGCTCTAACTTAAACCACCTGCCAGTTCAGTCCTGGGCCAGCTCTGGGATCTGGGAGGTAGAAACGTGGACAAAAGCCAAATTTGCCTGCTGTCTTCCTCATCTGTCCCAATAAGAGACTAGAGGTCCAAACCTCATTTAGAAATATGGGGTTATACTTTTATACCCTGGTATAAGGTGTCAGCAAGACACCTTTGAGATCCTGGCTGCATCTAAAATCCAAGAATGTCCACTATTCAATCCCATCTTCCTTCTTTACCTTCTCTCATCACAGTGTTGCATTCACAACGTCGAAGCCTGAACATGAGGAAATGTGCAAGGACAGGTTATTTCCTGGAACAGTTGATGCTTTCTGCCCTCTTTTGTCTCCCCAGGCAGCCTCTCCCCTGCAGCTCTGGTGCCTCCACTCCTGTAGGGAACCAAGCAATAGAGACTAGACCAGATAGAGAAGGTTTTTTGCTCTTTTAAAGAGTGGAAAATAAGAAAGCAAATTAAAAAACAAACAAACAAAACTTTCCCCAAATATTTTCAAAGCTGCTGATCCTGGTTTGAGCTTTGGCAGTAAGATCACAATGGATTTAAACAGCCCCAGTTCACCCTTTTACAGAGACACACATAATCATGTGCAATGGTAGGAATTACCCTGATAATTCGGCCTGAATTGTCCTGTCCCTGCCCTTCCTCCTTGCCTTTCGCTGTGCAGCTACCAAAGATAATGAGTAACAGTGATATTAAACAGGGATTTGGGGTTTTTACCTTTTTTTTTTTCCCCAGAAAGTGGATAACATCCTACAGTAGATAGAAAAATCCATCCGACTTTATTTAACTGTAACATTTATTAAGAGCAGTGAAAAGGTCAGCATGGAGCGTATGGGCTAAACTCCTTCCCCCAGCCTTGAATGCGACAAGAAAGCAGATCCTTTAAGATGCAACTATCTTAAGCTCCCCTCCGATGGTTAAACTCTTAGTAATTCTAGGTTTTGGAGACAAACGTCAAAGCAGAGGGCTCTTCCCTTCATTATTCAAGAAAAGGCCCCATCAATATTATCTGTAATAAGAATCTGCTGTTGACATGGCTCACCCGCAGTTCCTGTTCCAGGCAGTAGTCCCTGTCAATAGGATTAAAGTGGAGGAATGCCTTTGACAAGTCCACTGGTTGCTGATTCATTGCTGCCATCAGGCTGTGGGCTGGGAAAGGCAATGGGCATCGTGAGCCAGTCCTGCCTGGCCAAGAAGGGATAAGTGTCCTGAAGCTTTGATTTCTCTTCCTGGAGCTGCAGCGGGAAGTGGGGAGAAGGAAAGGTTTGCATTGCTGGGTGTCCTGCTTTTGGCTGAGCAATGGGCACATCAGCTGGGGAGTTTTGATGAACAGTGTTGAACCCAGTGGCACAGGGAAGCCATCCACCATGTACAGGATGGGAAGGAGAGTTCCTCAGCCTCTGTCACCACCATCCCTCCTCGTCAGCCCAGGAGATTGCACACTGAGATGAAACAGGGACTCTGCTCTCACACCACAGTGCTCTCAGTGCCAGGCAGCCCAAGCAAGCCATGAAGTGACACCTGAGCAGTGCTGCCCAACTGAGAGATGGCAGCTGACAGACCTGAGGCACAATGGCCTTGGGAACCCACAGCACGAGGCACAAGCACCTTGCTCTGACTCGTCTTTCTCCTGGAGCTTGGCCTATGCTTCCCAGTCATGAGGATGCAAGGATGTGCTCAAGGGACCAGGAGTAACCCTACAGTAAAAATGAACCACTGTGGTTAAAGCCCTGGAAGGAAAGCTCTGGGCACCAAGGGGTGCAGATTGCTGGTGCATAGTTGGGCATATCCAGTCCTCAGCAATACTGACTTGTGTTTTCCTCCTTCTTACAAAGGCTCTGCCATCACCCCCTGGGTTGAACAGCCCCAGGTTTGCAAAGGCCCTGGCTCACCCTCCCCTGCAGGATGGTGCCCACAGTGGAGGAGCCAGAGCAGGGATTGTGCAGCTCATGGGGTCTGACACTGGCTAAAAACCAGCACCCGACCACGACAGTGAGGGGAAAAGTCAGCTGCAGGGAAAATCTGAGCCTCCTAACCTTCCACCTCTCAACTCTCTGAGTGGAGCATGCAGGACACATGTGCACACACACATACACATTAACACCCTCATCTTTTCCAGTGACTAAGCTCCTGTCTAATTCGTTCTGTTCCTGTCCCCTCAGGTGCTGAGGCCAGGTCAGGAAGCAGGCAGCCTAGAGTAAATAGATCAGCTCTTTTTAAAATAAAACCTCTATTATTATCCTTAGGAAAAAAAATAACAACCCTCATTTTCAGGAATTGTTACATTTAATTAGGCTGCAGGTTCCACTGGGCTCCACAAACGGAGCCAAGAAAGCCTGAATGTCAAAATATTCTGCACACAAGATGAAAAATCCTGAGCTGGGCAATCTGGTGAAAGGGAGCCCTGTCAGGCCGCCTGTCAACTGTGCCGCAGATTTTTCAAACCTAATTAAAATGATCTTTAATTTTTTTTTCTTCTGCTTTTAAAGAAACACATTTTTCTTTTCTTTTCTTTCTTTCTTTTTTTTTTTTTTTAATTTTCTTTTCCGCTTTAGTTTTTAATCAGTCTGATTTCCTGCATTGAGCCAGCCAGGAAGAAAGTGAAAGGGAGACTCACACAGGACTGGAAAACAGGAGGCTGGGTGGCTGTTCAGGCAGCAAAGCCTTTTCTGCAGCTCACCACGCACCCACTGTTTACTCACATGTGAGATCAGCCCTAACAGGAAGAACAAGGTACCAAATACTGTCCCTGCCTGTTTCCTGCCACCTTTGGGGGAATGGGACCTTTTGGGCTCTTTGTAAATAAACAGGAGCACATCAAAGGGACACCTGACCACTGCACCCATTTTTGGAAAAACTAGAACAACTTACAGGCACTTGAATTTTTGGCTGACAGCTCATACCAAAAAGGCCTTTACTGCCCTGGTATTAACAGCTCTGATGCTTTGGAGCTGATAGAGGAAACCAATTTGCTAATTCTGAAACAAGAGCCTTATAGGAGAGCTTGAGCCACCGATTAATTTCACTCACATCCATGCCTTGCCCCTGCGGGGCCCTGCCAATCCCCTCTCCCTCACCGGGTTCATTGTTTATATGTGTGAAGTTATTTGGATGGGCTGATCTCAGCCAAGTGGTCTGTAGAATTCTGCAGCAAAACAGGAGCTTGCTGAGATGAAGGTGGCAGCACAGGGCAGAGCAAGTCATTAGGACTAATAACCATCATGATAAAAATGGGTATAAATAGGGATAAAGAGATTTAAACCAAGAAACTAATGCTTAAGAGGAGGTTGGGTCAACAGCTATATAAACGTGCACTTCCCACCTTCTCTGCTCTGGTGTCTTCAAGAAAAATATTTGCTTACTTAGATGACCATTTTTTTCAGCCTAGTTTCCTAGAGAAACAATTTGTTTGTGATCATGCTGTGGGTGTGTCTGTTTTTCTCCCTAATAAAACTTGTGAACTCCCTGGGCAATTTCAACCAACTTTACCAGAAGGGCAGAGTCCTCAAAGATACCAACTTCTTTCAGGTCTTGCCAAAGCTGGGTAGACAAGAGAACACTGAAACCATGGTGAGACAAAAGCTGCAGCCTGAGCACTCCTGATACTGAACACCAGAGCATCCAACCTGGAGTCGCCTCATATGCTTCTCTGCAGGAAGCCACAGTTCACTAAACACCAAAAGGGCTCTGTAGAAATGGCATAATTTGGGCTGAGAATTTAGAACTGTGGTCTCTTTCTGAGAAATGCCACAAGAGTAGTGTCAGCATGGGAAGGAGTCCCAGCTAGGTAAAATGAGGTGCTTGCAGGCACAGGGTAGCACCAGCATTGCTCTCCTAAACCAGCCCTTCCTGCACCAAAGCCACCTCTTGGGCACCAAGGGGATCCAAGGCCAGGAGCAAGGATGGGGTCACCTTCTGCTTCGTGCAACATCCCAGCTGCAGGGTCGTTCCTGCTGCTTGGGTGAGCAGAGTAGAGGTAGGAGCAGTCTAGCTAGTGTGGGAGTCATTGACTCATAAACTGAGAGCATTTGACCTGGGATCAGCCAGAGGGAAGGACATTCTAACAAGGTCACTCTCCTACAGCATCAATTTTCAGGCTCAACTCGCACTTTAAAAGCAGATTGGGAAAGGCCTCCTGCACATGTCTCTCTCATAAAGGGCACAGGGATGCTCTTGGTTGCAGTGGGAGCATGGAAGTGAGCTGGGACCTGCCATACTCCAACAGAGCTTGGGTGCTGCTGGGGAAGAGGGCATTAAAAGGACAATTGAATAAATTGAGAGCCTCAACCAGGACTGCTCAGTGCCAGCACAAGAAATATCCTGATTAAGAGGGTCTCTTTTCCTCTAGGCTGGGTTTAGGATGGTTTAGTGCAGTCAGATTTAGGATGCACTAAATGAAGGAAAAAAGTCAAGGGGGTTACCAAATGTTTGGATGCAGCCATGAGCTCCTGTTCTCCAAGATGATGGAGACAACATAGGGGAACGCAAAAAGGACATTTCTAATGGGGAGGGTCTTGATTTCAACAATCTTACCCCTGCTCCCACATAATTTAAATTTGGAAATCTCCTCAGAATACCACAACAATCCATTTTGTTGTGAATGTCCTGCATGCCTTCCTTCTCATCAACTCCCTACTGTCACACTGGGAACACCCTCTCATCTGTCGAAAAAAAGTAAAGCATCTCCTGGAGTAAGAAAACCCTTCAGCCAGAGCTCAAGGAAGCCTGGCACGTTTCACCCTGTGATTGCTCAGGGGAAATTCACCATGTGATCTTTGTGTCCTGCAGAAGAGATGAAATCAAGCCTTGCGCAAGGCGCTGCAGGGAAGGGACGGACAGGTGGGTTTGCCCTGGTGGTGAACAAGCTGGGATCTTGCGTGCCTGGGAATCATGTCCCTAGGGGAATAGATGGAGCTGGCATTTTTGGGACCCTGTGACTGGCCATCCAGCTAGTAATTTAGCAAAAGGTGAGCAGGTAATTTCCTGTTGGACTGGTCTGTTGGAAGGGCCTTTCCCCTCCGGGGAGCTGCTGGCTACGCAGCCAAGCCTGAAGACACACGGGAGCAAAGCGTGCTCACTCCTTTTATAGCGGGGCTGGTTTCCCCGCATTGCCGTCATCCTGGGGGTGAGCAGTGCTCTAAGACATTTGAGGCTCTCCCCCGCAGAGGGTAAAAAGTCAAAAGGGTATTAAGCTGTCACATTGGGGCAATTTATGTGTATAAACAGAGCCCCGTTTTGCTGATTTACACCCTGATAGCACATGGCCCACAGGTAATGAACGCAGCACATCCCCACATCTGCCAGTGGAAGCAGTTTGGATTGACTGACCCATAAAACTGCAAGGCCTGAAGTTATCTGTCTTCACATCTACATATACACACGCAAACAGCCACAGCCAGCAAGTGCTCATGGAGTAACACGATATAAGCAATAAACGCTTTCCCCCAGCAAAAGTTAGGGGAGAGATTAGATAAGGTGGCTAAAACAAACTTTAACCACCACGGTGGGAGCTTGACTGGGCTGTCCTTTTACTCAGCTGAATAAGTCACAGTGAAGGGAGCCCACAGCACCAGTCACCCTGTAGTGCTGGCTTCCCAAAGGGTGCAGACAACTCAAATTAGCCAGCACATCTCCACTCTCTGTGAAAGCACCCTTATCCCCATCACTATGAGAGAGCTGTGCTCCCTCCCAAACTCAGGGGCCAGTTAAGTCTTGCCTCCCAGTGGAGAAGGGCACCAAATCCTATTTCCCATTCAGGAATGCTCCTATTGTGAGCTAGAGACGTGGCTGGCCTTGGTGGGCACAGGGGAGAGGGAGGCAGCTCTGGTGCCATTTCTCCCCTCCCAGGTGGTGCAATACAGCTCCCTTCAACTCCATTGCACAACCAAATCTCACTCCCTCCCACGGAAAATCACATTGCAGTTGACCTAGGAACTCCATCCTTCTCCATTCAATGGCACCAAGAAGGCAGATTACCTATCCCTTGACCACCAACATCTGAAGATAGGACTGATGGACACACAGATGGGTGTGTGCTCCTGACATTCCATAAGCTGTGTTTGCTTCCCATCATTGCAGCCCATGCCTTCACATCATTGTGCCGCTGTGGGGATGTGAGCAGCTGCTACATTCCCCTTCTGCCCAGCAGACTTCAGTGTCAATTGCATGCTTTGGGCAAAAATAACAATTGGAAAAAGTAATTGCATTTATCATGTTGGCGACTCAGCCAGCTACATAAGAATGTTACATAGCAAAACCACAGAATTCAGCCTGTTTTCACACAGACAGCAGAACAATGACTGGCAGGAGTCCCCTGACATCAGACACTTGCCTTTAACTCAAGCAGTCTTTCCACCAGCATCTCGAATCCACCAACCTGGGATGCCACAGCAGTCCGACCTGCAGGTAAAGCTGAAGCTGATGAAGACAGCAACAGCCAGAGGACAATTTCCAATAGCAACTAAGCAGGCAGGAATACCACAGCAGACTTATTCGACTATTTTGTCAGTGGAAGCTCAGAAATATGTAGGATTTAACTTCTCAAGTCACACCATAATTCATAGGAAATTAAACTTCCCATGCTTGAGGCAGCAGTGATGGGTGACAGATTATGGAAGAGGCAGATGATAGCTCTTCCAGTGTCACCATAGAGCCCACAGATATGTGAATTGCAGCTGTGCCTCTTACTGTATTTTTTCACCCTGCACAGCACTGTGTGTTATTTCAGTCTAGAATTTCCTTCTTTGCTTAGGCCACTAACTCTGCCCCTGTGTAACCTTGTCACTGTGCTTGCATACTGCTTTCTTGCACAATTTGTCTCATTAGAATATGCTGCTAACTTGCTTTGCTATTGTGAAAAGGGATTTAAATAATGCAATGCCCATCTCAAAGAGTCCAAGTCAGAAAATCAACGGTTATTGAACAGACTTCATCCCTTCTAACCAAAGGGGGGCACAAAAATCCCACCTGCTCTTTTGGACTGTAGTGACTGGGAAGCCACTCTGAAAGTTGTATTTTTTTAAAGTAGATTGGATCCAATTTGAAACCAGCTCACCAAAGCAGAGCCTGCACAAGCAGCAAGTAAATCTATCTCCTCAAATGGTCACTTTATCCAACACAAGAGACAAGGTGAGGCGGGAAGCAGAAGAGCAGTGCTGCCCCTTTTGGATGCAGTGCCCAGCTAGGTGAGTTAGCCAAAACATGAATTTGCTCCCCAAAGCCTTGTAAGCAATGTAAGTTAAAATGGGTCCCTCTTGGATTCAGTGTTCATTGGCTTTCTGGCTCCATGGTGTGTAAATTATGTCAGTTGTAGACTCCCTACGACTTCATTGTGCTGGCATAAAACACCAAAATGAATCTGCCTGGGGCATTCTTCTGCTCACAGGATATAAACAGTTGGCAGTGACTGATCTGCCACTTGTCAATGCACTCTCCTAGCCCAATCCTGCAAAATAAACTGCATTAGCCTAAGCTACCTTCAAGCTGCACGTAAAGCCATCCCTCGCATGAGCTTGTTCTTCTCAATGAAACTTGAACTGCCTTAGATCTTTTTTGGCAAACAACTTAAATACACAGCAACACCAGTGCAACTACACTTAAATTGGTCATAGATGTTGGTTCATGCTGTGAATACAGGTTGTGATGGACATCCTTGCCCTCCACGTCTTCCTGTGCTAGCTGATAGTGAGACCACAAGATGATCACTGGCACCTCGAGAGACTGCCACCCCACAAACCCACTGATGGATACAATCTTTTCAAGTTGAGATGTACAAGAACCAGTTGGTTGTGGGTATGGTAACATTTCATCTATCACAGCTGCTCACATTGTGAACACCTATTTAAAGATTTGGAGTTACAACCAGCACCACCTACAGCACCTTTAAATCAATTTTGAGATGCTCATCCAAGAACTTGTACTGCATTAGCTTAAAAATACTTTAGTGTTTTTTCCACATGTGTGTATAGACCAGAATAAAAAGGTGTCTAAGGACTCACAAGTTCTACCTCCCCCAAGACACTGGCACTTTTGGTACAGACTTCAACATAAGCGAGGCTTCAGCTTTTACTTATGTGCATGCGTCAGTCACCAATCTGGCTGAGATTCTGATGCCCTGCACTCAGGTATGCCATGAGCCTGGACAAAGACCCCAGACAACACAAATTAATTCCTGATCAAGCTGACTCCTTGAAGCCTTTTTCCCATCTGTCTCCACACCTCAACTTCCAGTTGCTGTGCAATGGTGTACTACATTAAAAAAAAAATCCTATTATTTATTTCATTCCTCACATCTGCAAACTGGGACCAGCTCTATCTTCAACTTTGCTATGGTGGCTTAACAAATGGGGTCACTCGGGGCTTTGCTATCTTCCCAAAATTTTCCTGTCTCTTTCCTGAACCCTCTACAACATTTTGATGCTTTTACTCACCACAGCAGCACTGCCATCAGAGGGAAATAAATTAGAGATACTCTATGCTCTTTCTACCTCCAAGTGTCCTCACAGTCAGCAGCAAGACCACCCAGTTACAGCTCAGCACCAAAACCATCCAAGTCAGCTGATTTTGGCTGGTGAAGAAGCTTTTAAAAAAAAAAAGTTTTCCAAAAGGTTCTTCAGGATTCTTCTTCCTGGCGTTCTCAGTCTTCTAAGTACAGCTTTTATTCTTTGTTCTTGTGTTCACCTGCATCACCATATTTGTTGTTTCCTTGAGCCTGGCTCCCCAAGCACTCTGTATTCCTCCCTATCAGTGACCTCCCCTCTCCATTATTTACTGTTTCCGTCTCATCACACCATCAACAGACTACATCAGTGGTGATTTTACGTTTTCTTCCATGTCATTGATAAAGATATTGAACCCAAGAATACTGGAGGGACTTTGCTACAAACACAGCTGGCAGATGATTTACAGTTACATTTGGAGACTTGTCAGGGAGCCAGGTTTTAATCCATTTAATGCACACCCTCTTGATTTTATACTGCTCTAGATCCTTAATCAAAATGTCATGTGGTACCCAGTCAAATGTCTCACAGAAGTCTTGTACGCTACTATCACTTTTATCAACTAAACTAAGGAGAGGCATCCCATTCTATTTTCCATTAACTCATGCTGATTGGCATTAATTACAATTTTCATCCTTTAATTGCTCATGGACTCCCATGATTAAGGGCTAACTTGCACCACCCAGTGCACCACTAACAGCATCTGTCTGACTCATCCTTGGCACAGCCCATGTCTATTTTGAGAACAGCAATCCTGTAAAACCTGAAGCTGGACCTGGGCACAAGCAAAGCTGGGCACTGTCTGAAGTGACACAATAGGGGCATCACAGAAACAATAATGGTCTTGCTGATGGCTTTGCCTCTTCCAGAGGGCTGGAAGGCCAGTGAGCTGCTCATTTTGGACACTAGAGAAAGGATGTGAAGAATGGCTCTATCAAGTCAATCAATCACAACCAGTCTTTGAGATAGCACTGATCCACACTTCCCCAGGAGTGGTCAGGAGAGTCTTTTTCATGGTACAAGGGGTGATACAAAATGTTTCTGTCATTGCAAAGCTGTTTATTCAGCATACACATGAGACTGAAACACACTTCTAATAATAACACAGAACATGTTATCTTATTATCACAACTATTTGGTTTTTTCCTTGAAGGCTGGACATAATTCATTAGCTAACCACTGAGTCACTGCCTTGTTTTTTTCAACTCTCCAAGTGAAATATAGGAAGAAATCCCACATCACCTACCCATACTACTGACATGTCTATGACCCTGGATTTTTCTCTTTTTATCCTTTAACTCTGCAAATCATTGTCTAAGTGTCCCAAGTGGAAGTAATTCCTCACCAAGAAACTAGAGAGAATAAAAGGAAATAAGAAATCTGTTTCAAGCATCCAAATCATCTTGGTTTTCGTTTTGATATAGTTGGCATTTTTAAATAAATTTGGAGCAGAACAAAAATATTAGTTTAACTTTAAACTTTTTTTTTAATGAGAGAGGTACTTTTAAAATTGATTCAAATTAATGGAAGGAAATTTCTAGGAATAAATGTCTCATGTTTTGTGGGAGAGGACAGAATATAAATATAAAAGCTGAAGTCCTTCCAACACAAAAAAACCAGCATTTGTTTATTTCCTACAAATATCTTAGCTGAGGGACTTTTCCAATCACCAGTCTTAGTCAGTTACTACCAGAATTCAACTGCAGCCTATCTCCATTCCAAGTGTGCAAGCTCTAGTAAAGGGTAGAGATGAAAACCTCATTACTACCACAAAAAGTAATTCCCATAACAAGACCTGCATGGATGGAATTGAAGTAGCTGATGTAACTACCTAGAAAGCCCTTCTGAAACTTGGGTTTGGAGCCCCATAAATCTGAGCACCAGAAGCAGAGGAGGATGGGGATGTAAGATTGCAACTCCCCAGACAGGACCATTCTCAGTGGCTTTTTTCCTTTTTCCACTTGTCTAACACTGAAGAAAATGACTGTGCTGGACAGTAAGGATGTTTCCCTGCTCAGTGGTGATTATACACAGGCTCCTCTCTGTCCCAGGGAACAACACAGCAGACAGCAGTTTTCAGCTGTAAGACACTCTAGTTTTCATCTTTTCTCTGCTTAAGGCGAAATCTTGGCAGAGCATGCTGGAAAAACACAAAGGATATTGCAGTCTTGGGGTTAATGGCCATGCTGCTGAAAACTTTGCAGAGCCTTTGACTTATCTCATTAGCAAGCCAGAGATCTGCTTTGGCATTAAATGTCACCTATGCATTTGGAACAATCCCCAGCATCAATAAATCTCAGCCAACGTCCCCTCACTGCAACCCAAGCGACTGCAAGGGTGCTAATTCCCAGCCAACATTCGCTTGGCTAAATTATTTTTAAAAGATGATGCAGCTAATACTCCTTATTCCAGAGAATCCTGCATTGTTTTCCTTGTAAATTGCTCCTCCAAAAGGACAAAAGCTACAGCTTCTCACTTTCCACTCCAAAATAACCCTTCTGCGCTGGAGCAGCAGCCTGTGAACTTCCCCAGGAAACGTGAGATGCATCTGGTGAGTCTGAGCGCAGTCCCCAGCCACAGCCAGAGTGATGGTCAGGGGCTGTGGCTGCGTTTTATCACCCCTGGCTCTTTGTGCTGTGCCTGGCGTTGATGCCTGATTCCCTCCTGGATTTGGATGTCCCTCCCGCCGGTGGGGCTGGGGGGCAGGAGCAAGGCCATGCAGGAGTCAGCGGCATTGAAGGGCTCTGCGCTGGCAGAACAATGGGTTTGCTCCAGGCACAGCTACTGACTTTTAACAGCTCTTTGCCAGTAACCCCATACGGGATTGCATCATGGAAAATCCTAGTGGAAAGCCAGGAACAAAGGAAAGATGTCAGGCTGCTTTTAAAAGGGACTTGTTCTCAGGGCAGAGGAAGCCCTTTGGTGGGCAGAGTGGGAGGCTCAACCAGAAGAACCTGAGCTCTGTTAAAGACTGGAGGCAAATCTGGAGACATACACCAGACGGGAGAGATGAGAAAAGGGCAAAGCTCAGGAGGTGACAGCTTTGCCTCGCTTTGCAGCGTTCCTGCATTGTCTAGGGATGAAGTGTGTGTGCCTGTGTGGAAAAAATTCCTATGCAGATGTTACGTCCCTTTATTGAATTGTCCCCATGGTCCCTGAAGAGTCCAGAGTGCCGGTCAGGACAGACGATGCAACAATGCCCACAGGCTACTGAGCTCTCATCTCTGATCCAACATCCCCAGAAAAGGAGCCAGGCAAGAGACATGTCCCTGAAAAACAGGACGTGGGACACTATCTGGACTCTGTTCATGCTCGGGTAGCTGAAAAGCATCCAGAGCTGATTTTATAATGCATGACAAGAGATTTTGGTCAAGAGAGGCTCTGTTCTTCAATAGAGAAGCACAGTGAAAGGTACAAACAGAATCACCACTCCATTTCTGAAGGGATCACAGCTCCAAGTGGTATCACATTGCAAGCCCAATGAGAAACCTTTTGATGGGAGATTAGAAAAGCAGCAATACTTCTGTAAGCATGGAAGAAACTGTTTATGAGAAGAAGGAAAACTCTCAAGGAGAGCCCAGCAAAGACACTCTACACTGCCCAACCGTGGGCTCACTGAAGTCCGTCTTTGGCTCTAATGTGGTATCTAACTACAAAGACAGACCCTCTGTCTGCCTTTCTTACTCTAAACTGGTTTTTCTTTAACCCTCCAGGGACAGCATGTAGAAGGATAGTGCACAGCAGGTTCTTGAGAGGCTTTGCTTCCTACTTTGTTGTTCTACACTCCATTTCTTATCGGCAACACAAGGACAACCCCACCAGCCAGTGTGATGTACTTAAATCACATAGCAAAGGACACTTAGGTACCATCCATAGAAAGTAAGTAGCAGAGGCTGTAAGCAAGCCTGGAAAATGAGCACATTTGCATTCTCATTAGCTATATGGAAAACAGCTAGGAAGACTTTTCTTTTGGCAATACAGCTAGCCATTGACTTGCTTACTTGGCTGAAAGACTGATGCCAAGGAGCAGCAAAGCAAAGCAAGAGAGCTGGCCTTGAACCAAGGGATTTTGCAGAGCTCTCATTTTGCATTCATTCCCCTTAGTCCAGGGGTCTTAAGTGTTGTCAGTTTTAGGGCATGATTTGGAAACTGGATTGCAGAAGGAGCTCTTCCCTATTTGCATATGGGTGTCTCTCCTTTTCCCTCCATCCTTGGCCAAACAGTCCAGATATTGGACAGAAAATCCCTCTCAAACTCCAATGCTCCCATGTTTGTGAGTGTACAGGGCTGGCTGACTGGAGCAGGGTGTGGAGCAGGGTGGCCCTGCTCTGGCAGCACGGTCACATCGGCAGTGCCCGGCCAGCTCTCCCTGCTGCTAGCTTGGGACAGCTCTGCTGTCACTCCTTGTCACAAGAGACACACTCCTTGCTCAGCCAGCAGTGCTGGACACCGCTCTGGGCTGCCTCAGTCCCAGTAAAACTGGCAGTGCTGCTGGATGATAAATAACTGAGGGCACAGCTCCCTTGTCTGAGAGCCCCAGCACGGACTGGATATCTCAATCACCTTGTCCCAGTTGTCTCCAGAAATGGCAGCCACAGCAGGAACAGCACACCTCTCTCCTGCCTGTACCAAACACCAGGATCAGGGACACAATGGCCCCATGCAAACACCATGGAGAAGCCTATCCCAGAGTGCCAGAGGACTGGTAATGTTCCTGGTTTTCCATTACTGTGGCATTATGAGGGACTTTGCTTGGAAAGGTTTGCTGGTCTGGGTTGCCCTGAGAAATCCTGACAAGAAGTTGGAAAAGAGTGAGTCAAGTATCAGCTATGAAGAGAAACCCTTCTCCCAGCAACTTCCTTTAAGGTTGGAGGTAGTCACATATCTCAAACATTTTCCCCCACCATAATTTCAAATAAATGGTTTCAATTTGGTCTGCCTGCATTCACACGCTTTTATGTTTATTTACCAATAATATTCTAACAATGGCATCTACTGTCAGGAATATTTACCGAAATGGCAAATAATAGAAACCTCATAAACACAGCAATTCAGACCAGAATCTGGTTCTGAAAGTCACGTACTAGTATTTCAGAGAAGAAACAATGCCGTGTGAACATTCACCTAAGCCAAAGTCACCAGCACAGCTGAGATTTCAACCATTCACTAGTAACGGGTTCATTATCAAGATATATTGCCTGAATTATTCTTAGATGTTATTCAGAGAATTATTTCAAATAATTAATATATGTAAGAAAATTACTGGCTCTGAACAGAAGAATTGAACTTGTCATATTAGAGCTGAATAAATGCCCTGCAACTATTCACTCCTCTCTTTTGGATACACTCATTTCATCAGATCCAATCTTTAACCCCATTGGGGCTGAAGGAAAAGTTCTTCTATAGCTCTGCTTGCTGTGGTTTGGGACACAATCCCCAGGAACTCCATCCCTCTCTGTAGGGGGACTGTGGCCTTGCCTCACGGGCTCTCCATTGTATTTCAGGAAGGAGAGTCATAGTTTTACCTTTCACTTACCCCAGGATAATTTCTGTGGTCTTCAGCAGAGCCATGGTTACACGTCCATGCACAGGACAAGAATTGCACCAGGTTTAATCTTGTCCACAGGTCATTGTTTCAGCATCTCAGAGGAGGTGCAGGAAACACTGCAAGCAGAGGGAGGTAGGTGCTGGCAAGAGCTGGCAGGACCTGGTGGTCCACGGCCAGATGGTGGGGACAGCCAAACCAGGGCAGGCTGGAACCTGTGCTTGGTTCTCCAAGAAACAAAGGAGTCTTGACGCTGTTTGGGCTGGTCTCAGGAAGAGAAAAGTGATTGTGACCAATACATCCAAACATACACATGAGAGGAATCAGATCCAGAAGCTGAAATTCCCAATTTGTGCTGTCTCAGAAAAATGCAGTTGTAAGAACCACAGATCCTCAGTGGCTATGCATTTTGATAACACCTTCATCAAATGTTGTGGGGTTTTTTCATCGGCTTGTTTGGGGTTTTGACCTATGGTACTTTCCAGACACCAGAAACTGCTGTAGCTCTCTGTGCCCACAGGGCAACACAACCCCATCAACCTGCACTTGCCCCATAGGTGACTTATGTCCTTTTGTCTTTCACAGTCACACAATGAATTCCTGTTACCTGTAAGAGCAGCCTTGTCCCTAGAATCCCTCTAGCATGCGTGACGGAGCTTCAAGATTAAGGATGCAGGATCAGGCTTCACGTGGAGAAGAAATAAAAATATAGAGAAACATGTAAGACAAGTAGAATAACTAAGGGAAGAGGCATATTTACATGGAAGTTGCTAAATAGGTGGCTTGTTAACTGCATTGTGGCATTGTTCCTTGTCCTGTTATTCCCAAGGGCTTGATCCCTTCTCATGCAAGCCCAGGACAGGCTTAACTTGACTGAGGGCAGGGTCTAGGTTTTACCGGGCAACAGAGGTCAGTGTGAGGAAAGAGTCTGCCTAGCAGGGTTTGAAGAGGGATTTGGGTGAGGAAGGGGCCCAGGGGTCACAATGGGATCTTTTGCAAGACCTCAATGATGCAGTTCATGGCATCCTGGCTACCCAAAAACATACAGAGCTTCAAGACCCAGGAGAACTTTTCTGCATCAACAATCAGCACAAAAAGTAGTAGCAATAACTGGGAGTATCTGAAAGGGGTTCTTTGCTATTCTCTCCCCCCTCAAACTCCCCCTTTTTTTATTTGCCTGACTGACAGAGGATTTAAATGCAAAGTGGATCTAATGCACACCCTGAAGTCGGCTGGCAGTATGCAAATGACCTGTCAGATTAAAATCTGAATGAAAGAGATAACAAGCTTATCTTCATAACAAAAGACTCTTACGGGCAAACTATTTGACGCAGTGTTGATGTTTGTTTTAACCCGTGGACTTTGGACAGTGCAATATTTCAGGGGCTTCGCTCTCCTCACTCCCCAGTGCTTCCACGCCTGTGTGTGGTGTGTGTGTGTATTTGTATTTGAACTGGCAACAAAAGGCAAGTGCTGTGATAATGAAAGAGGGAGGAGAAAAAAAAAAAAAAAGCCTAGTGAGGGCTCTAACAGTTGATTTTGAAGTCTTTTTGGGGGGATGGCTCTGCAGAGCCAGTGCCAAACAAACCAGCAATAGGTCAGCTCACACTTGCGACCAGCACTACAGCTGCAGTGAGAATAAGCAAACACAGCAGCAGGGGAAAGAATTAAAGGAGGGGGCTGGGGGTGAGGCGGGCGATTTATTCTTCTGGCACGTGCAGAGGGGCTGGAGATGGATCAGCTGTATTTATTCTGTGAAAAGGGGAAAGAAAAGGTGGCAAAAGAGCAAAGCAAGTTTCACTGCATCAGAGAAAACAAAGATTTTCAATAAACTCCCCATTGCCACCCGCTCCCTGGAAAAAGGGGGAGAGGAAGGAAAAAAAAAAAAGCTGCAGGTGCTTGCAAGGGGTCTGTATAGAAGCCGTGCAGGGAATTAGCAACTGAGGCAAGTTGCCTTTGGAAAAGGAATCTGCCCTGAATAGATTTGCATTTCTTAATTTAGGGATCATCAGCAAACAAGAGGCAGAGAAAGCACCCCTCTGCAACACCAGGGCTTCAAAGTGAGCGGGGCCGGGCAGAGAGGGGAGGGAACGCAGCGGGGCCGGGCCGGGCGGCAGCGGGGATAGCCTGGGAGGCAGCGGGGCCGGGCCGGGCGGCAGCGGGGATAGCATAGGAGGCAGCGGGGCCGGGCCGGGCCGGGCCGGGAGGCAGAGGGGATAGCCTGGGAGGCAGCGGGGCTGGCCGGGCCGGGCCCGGAGGCAGAGGGGATAGCCTGGGAGGCAGCCGGGCCGGGCCCGGAGGCAGAGGGGATAGCCTGGGAGGCAGCGGGGCCGGGCCGGGCCGGGCCGGGAGGCAGAGGGGATAGCCTGGGAGGCAGCGGGGCTGGCCGGGCTCCCGCTGGGGCTGCGCTCCGTGGCTGGCGCCGGCCGAGCCCGAGCGGGTCCCTCCGGCCGCCGCGCTTTATCCTCCGCACACAATGGCAGAGTGCGAGCATTGAGCGCTCCTCGCCCAGAGGAAGTGCCACCAATTCCTCCCCTTTTCCAGTCCTCTAAAGCCCCTCAGTTAATGCCCCGCTGCTCTGCTCTTTTCCTGCTGGCCTCAAACCACCAAGCAGTATTTACAAGCTTTTCCTTCATGTTGCAATTTATCCTAATGCCGGCCCCTTTGCTGTGCCCGTGCCACAGGGACAGTGGCAGGAGCAGAGCCCCGAGATAGAGCCTGGACCTGCACCACCAAACCAAAGCAATGCTCTCCACTCTTTACAGTGACAATGAATCCCAACTGCATCCCACACCCAAACGATTTCCTATTATTCATATGTGTTCTTGTGTCTTTGCACAGGACACCTTCCCATAGGTGGTGTGTAGTGCTCCCCAGGCTCAGTCCTGCAGTACAGAAATGTACCTGCTCCGAATTGCTCTGTGGGAAATGGCTGGAAGAGAAATCCCAAATGAAGTTGTCTTGGATGAGATTGCAGAGCATGCAACCACAGGCCAGGGAGAGCCCTCCAGGGCAAGTCACTGCATTGAAAGGGCCTTTCAATTCTGGAAGGGAAAAGCAGAAAGAAATGTTACATACACGTAAATAAGGAGGGATTTGAGCACTGTGAAACTTAGCCATTATGCCCCTCCCAGCTCTGGCTGAACATAAGATGGGACTGCAGCAGATAAACCTGCAGATGTAAAAGAACAGATGGAGTAAAGTATGTCAGAGATACAGAGCCATAGAACTGTTTAGGATGGAAAAGTCTTTTCTGAGCATAGAGCTCAACTGTTTACCCAGCACTGTCAAGGTCACCACTAACCCATGTCACTCGGTACCACCTCTACCTAAATACCTCCAAGGGTGGTGGTTCCACTGCCCCGGGCAGCCTGTTCCAGTGTTTGACAGCCCAGCTGGTGAAGATTTCTTCCTAAAATCTAATGCCATTGTACCTCCCCTGGTGCAACCTGAGGCTGTTTCTTCTTATCCTATTGTTTGTTACTTGGAAAAATCTGTGCAACAACTCTCACCAACTTTTATGGCTATGAAGCATCTGTAGGTGGTCTGGGATTCCTTGAAATTTGTTAGTGGCCGTTTCCAACTCTCACTTGCTGCTTAGCTGTGATCAGGGATGACTTGGGCATGTGAAACAGCTTCTTTAGCTGGAAAAGTAGTACTCCCTCTCAGTCCTGTGGGAAGGGTTGAATATTCATTCACTGATGTCAAATCTACTCGGCTCAAACAGTAAGTTCTAGTGAAATATGTTGGTACAAACAGACACAGGAACCAGACAAGGGTAAAAATGCAGTCAAAAGGGTTAGTGAAAAAAATTCCAAATTTCTAGTCCTAGAACACTTGCAGCTAGATTTTCCGTGTTCTTGGAAACAGCTTTGCTGGGCCTTCTCTTCCACTCTTGGATTTTTGTAGCTGGCTTGAGACCACAAGCTCACTGTGAGCTTATACTACACAAGGTGTTCCCTGCAGCTTCAGTTTTAGCTCTCAGAGGCAACAAATGAAACCAGAGATGAGGGGTTGTCTCATAAACTGTAACCTGGGTAACTAACTTTGGGAAGTTGGTCTCTAAATGGTTCTTTCAGAGGAGCATGAAAACATTAGGAAGAGTAGTTTCCCCACTCAGGTACCTAAGACAGGTGTCAGGTGATCACTACAAATAACTGCACATTCTTCAACAAAAGAGTATCTAGCCTTCATTGCTTTGGGAAAGGGATGAAAATGTAATTTTTAAAGTACCCTTATGGTTTCAAACACAGAAAGCAGGTAAGAACTGCCAGCTTTTAAATCAGTCTTTTAAAAACTTTGTTGCTTGCGATCCAAGGTCATTGTTTTGCCTGAATGTTGGGTTGCAACTTCTAAATCTTGGATAGCACCACAGCAAGAAAATAACACATTTTCAGTGACTCAAACCAAGGATTTGAAAAGAAGTGTAGACCACTCTCTTCTGAACAGGAATCCTAGAATATTCACTGCCGAGATTAAGCCTGGAACAAAGTAACACGTAGGAATGTACAGAAAATTCAGGTCCAGGTTGTAGGAGGCTATTTTTGTTATGGTATTTGTAGCAGCAGGAAGAGCAAGTGTTTAAGCAGCATGTCTGAGTAGTCAGAGGTCCATTGGGACATGCCCTTGCTGAAGAGGGGCACCCCAGCCAGCACAGCTCTGCAGTGCTTAGGGCTCATGCTCACCATCTGAGACTCCTCCAGGCCAAGACTTTGCCTAGCAGATCCAAATCCTGTTACCTCCTGAAGCTCTGTTCAAGGCAAGAATGACCCTTAAACCAGGAACTTCTCAGGAAAGGGCAGTCGTGACTCCACTCAAATTGACCACAAAGCTCCATCTGGCTTAATTATATTCAGCATTTCATGCCATCATGTCTGTTAAATGCCTTAGAGTGCCCTACCCAACTTCAGTGCTATATAGACAGTAAAAAGCCATGAACACAGCATTTCTGCCCTTGTCCTTTGCATCATTTGTCTGTTAGTGATTTTGGTTTTAAGAAATAGCAGTGAACAAAAATCTGTATATTAATTAAGCCTATGGGGCACATAAGGCAAAACCTCCCTTGTGCTGGGCATTCACTTTTGGTCTTTTCTCAACAATAAATCCAAGCAGCAGGATCCTCAGCTGGCATGACTCAACACAGCTTATTTGAACTCACACAGTGACACGCTGCTCCTCTGCAGCACAGATCCTGGCTCCATCTACATAAGCAAGAGCCTGTGTTTGCTCCAGAAAGGTAAGATAGGATCTAGAGAGATGACACTACCAAAATGAGGATGGGAGAGTAAAGCCAGACAGCTGAGACAAGGCAGACAGTCCATGACAAGCTGGAATTAAGATATTAATTAAAATTTTTTTCCTCTTTTCTTTTTTCTTTTATCTTTTTTTTCCCTTTTCTCTCCTTTTCTCTCATTTTTTCTCTTATTTTCTCTTTTCTCTCCTTTTTTCTCTTCTTTTCTCTTTTTTTTTTCTGAAGAGACTCCACTGCTGGGACACTGATGTATAGTTGAGACTGGAGTTCTCTTTGTCAAGAGCCCACATAGAGAGCCCTTGATGTTTTTGGCTGTGCTCATCCAAAAGGAGTTTCAAGATGAGTTGTTTCCAACCATTTTTTTTCCTGAGAAATGATCCATGTCCAGAGCATCTCCATCAGAGACCAAGCTACAATACTTTAAACTCTCTTCCTCCCCTTACCTCCTGTGTGCTGCTGATGTGTGTGTGCAAACTCCATTAAGTGAGTAACTTTTGGGCTGCTGTCCCATTATCCTTGTGCACAGGGAACATCTCCCAGTGCCATCATGTGGGAGCCCTGGGCCCTCTTTCCAAATCCTCCACTGCTTCACAGGCTTTCTTCATTCACAAACCTCCAGGACCTCTCCATGCCTCAGTTTCCCTGAGTATAGAGCTGACAAAAAAGAAACTCTCAGTTCCCTATGCTTTTTCTTTAAATTATGTCTTCCTTTTACAATGGCAATGAACAGATGCAGCCAAGATAAAAATCACGGAGTAAAAATATACAAGAAAAGGCAGTCCTGCTCCAGACATGGCTTTGAACACAGACTGCAGTCAATTTGAACTGGCTCTGTTCATGTTTTTTTGCCAAAACATCAGCACTTTGTAAATAATACTGTGATTGCCTGCTTCATAGGATTGTTTTAAACCCTCCATCATCCTGTGTGGAAGAGCAGTGTGAGCACCAGCCTTTCCCATGTGAGGTAGTTTATACTGCTAAATCAGGGCATGTGGGAATACTCACAAGCATTTTACCTGTAGCTTCCTGGATTGCCCTGTTTCCAGTCAATGCCTGTTTTCCCCCTTTGGTTACATAAGGATAGTGGTCAGGGGGAGGTTGCTGGCAGTGTAGAAACAGCTAGTATACAAAGCCAGAGATAAAGAGCTTTATGAAATAAAAAACAATACAGAAAATCCCCTTGAATTCCTGAATCATCAGGAATTGACTGGCTTATACTCTTAGCTATACAAGTATGAAATAAATAAAGACGATGTTGTTCATTTTGTGTGTGTGTCTAATCCTATATTCTCAATAAAATGCATTTAACCTTGTTGCTTTAAAAGAGCTCTGGACAATCAGAATCATCTTTACAGAAGACTGCGTCTGCTTTTAAATTAGCTTTTTAAAACGCAGCCATTCTCTCTTCCTCCTTTTCCAATTCCCATTCACACTTGGCACAGATAAACACAGGCAGGCCAGAGCTCGGAGCTCTCCGAATATTTAAATGGAAACCACACTCCAGAGAGCAGTGCTTTTCCCCCACAGTAAGTACACAGTTTGCTGTCTGCCCAAGGCGTAAGAGATTCAAAAGTTTTGTTTGCCAGCAGCCCCTCAAATACCAAAAGTTTAGATAAACCAGCTTGCAAAACAACTACGCCAGTCCATGTGACCACTCGTAACACACCTGGGAGATGGTTTTACATTCCAGTAATACCACAGAAAGCACCTCGCTCCCTCAGAAACATTCCTATCAGGTGCAGGTCAAATCTATTTAACCTAATTTTTGCCTATCCTGGCTTTACATCCAAAAGTCAAGCCCAGCTCCCAGCCACATAGGAGTTGTTCGTGACACTGACCTGCATGTCAAGCACAAACTTGTGGAACTTGACCTGTAGCATTTGTTAATAACCTCCTTATTAATCATCTTTGTCACTTCTCCAGTGCCTCCCCTCTGTGGATGCAGGAGCACCTTGCCAGCCACGGTGAACTAAAGTGATGGTGTGGATTAAGAAGGGTATCTCTATTTTCCACCTGGGAACAGAGGAGCACATGGGGCTGTGTAATTAATGCTTGGGAGATGCGGGCTGCTGGCATTGCCACAGCTGCAGATAAGTCCTGCCAGCACACAAAACCTGCTCCCACCGTGATCCTGAATGCACAGGGACGTCCTCCCATGGGGGGCTGCAGTGTGGGAGGGGAGCCACACTGGTGCTGTGCTGGGTGGCTGGAAACGATACAGGAAAATGAGCACATTTGTGGTTGAGGATGGCATGTGCTGGGTGGGGGAATCACAGCACAGAAACCATCAGGGAAAAAGTTTCCATCCTGCAAATGCTGGAATTGAACCGCCCTTATCATCACCGGGGCTGCGTAACGGTGCGCTTGAATGATCAAATTACTGTTCTGTCTGTGAGCTCAGGTTAAAATCCCAGCAGAGATGATGCCTGGCTTTAGCACAGGGTTTTGCACTACTTACAGGTAGCTCAGCTCAGGCAGGCACTGCTGTGCAGCTCTGCTGCCGGTGGCACTGGCACAGCTGAGAGACCGATGTGGAAGGATGTACCTTGGTGACGTGAGCAGGAGCCAGCAGCCAGGACCCCAGTGACCAGAGCCCCTCTTGGGCTCTGTCTCTGAAGCCCTTGAGCTAGCAGGTTTGAGTCAGAGCCCTAGACAGACCCAGGTAAAAGGTAATGTTATATCCAAGTCTGTAATCTCAATTTTACCACAGTGAGATCCCATCCTAACCCCCTTTCAGTCCCTTATAGCTTTGGAAAATAAGTGTTATTCACTTGATATATTTCATCCTCACATTCAACAGCAAAGCAAAATCCACAGGGTGAGGTTTTCCCTTTTATTAGACCAGCTGGAAGCACTGGATGGGAAAAGACAGACAAGTTATCAATGTCTAAGCTGCTCTTCAAACAGTGTGTGTAAGAATATTCCAAATTCTGGTCTGCAACTGAAATCTCTGCCGATTTAACAATATCCTAGACAGATTTCTTACATTCTTAGTTGAATATTTGTAGATCAGGACTGTTTTGCATGTCTCAGGAAAGCAGCCCCACAACTTAGGCATAGGGAACATGTAGAAGGAGCCCTGGGTGGCCACACATTACATTGCACAAAACTATACTGAGAATGAGAAAAAAAGAACTTCTTATATGACAAAATCAGATCTTCAAATAAAAATGCTTTTTGAACAAGAAGTTTTGAGTTATATTTCACTTCCTTTTCAACAAAAAAAATTAAATTAAATGAAATTGTTTTCTCAGTACTAATTCTGGTTTTTAATCCATAATTGTTTTTTAGTACTAAAAAGTGCTTTTCCTTCTTCTGAAGCACTGAAAAAATAAGCATCCCTTTAAACTTTTAGGGCAAACGCAGTATTTCCCTCCCACCCCCGGCCAGCAATTTTCAGTTCACTGCATTTTTAAATGCGGGAGGGAGCATCAGCATACTTCAGTAATGTGTTTTTTCAGTAACACTGCTTTATAGCTCACCTTGGAAGCCTCAAATTTCTGCTCAGGGCAGCTCAGATGGCAGAGCACCAACAGCAGAGGTGCCACTCAGTACAGACAGGCTGGATCATATATCGATCAAATTGGTCTAAGTGTTCAGATTGAAACACTTGTATTGTAAGACATGGCAGGGAGGAAAAGAGCTCCTAATAGCCCGCAGTACTTATCAAAGGGCAGATGATCTTGCAGAGAAGATGAGGCAGAGTATGGGCAGGGCTTCTCTCACTCAAACTCTGGGCTCTTGCACATTTTACTCAGTGAGCTCCTGCTTAACGCTGCTTTAAGGCAGAATTAACCAGGAGTTTTTCCACCCTGAAAGGTACTTTTAGTACAGCAGGGTTTGCATAAACCCGTGCTTTGGAAAATGGCAACAGTTGGCTGTTTTTAAGGGTTATTAGGGTAAAACTTGGGCAACTGGACGGGTTTGATGAGCAGGGTGCCAGGGAGGTGTTCGGACGCCTGGATTTCATGGCAGACTGCACGTGCAGCGGGGGGATCCCAGTCAAGTGCACACACTATCTCTGTATCTCACTTTCTGCAGCAGTAAAACTAGAGCATTTCTCAAGACTGTTAGCAGGCTAAATTCACAAATATTTGAAATTTGCATTGAGATCTCTGAGGGACAGGACTGTGGCGTGCCAAACCACGGCAGCACTGTGCACGTTGGCGGCATGGTGAATGTTAGCCAATTAACTGCAGATTGTTATGCTTAGAGGAATAAAAATAAACTCCTGGATTCTGACTTGGTACAGCCAGAAGGCTCTGCTGTGTCAATATCATCCCCAGGTCCATTAGTGTGGGGTCTCTGTGGTACAGAAAAGCTGAGCCCCACAACAGCACCATTCAACAATTTGTCATGGACAAAAACTGTCCCCACCAGAGGCTGTCTGGGGACAGCTGGGGACATTTGCCTTTTATCTGACCTGATTCTGAGGCTCTCATTTCTTCTCACCCCCAGTGTTTCCCTTCAACATTCCCTTCAGTATTTTGGGAGAGGTGAACATAGTAAACAGCACATCTGATCAAGAACTCTGTCACCCCTAAGAATTTTCTTTCCAGCCTGCCTGGCCACAGTGGGAGCAGTGGTCAGTTCCCGAAGGACTGGATATCTCTGACTCCGGGAGTAGGAATCAGAGCCATGCAGATAAGGCTGTCATCAGAGATAACAGCAGTCAACAACCCTCAGTGCCATTATCTCAGCAAAGGGAAAAAGCAGGCAGCCCCCCTTAATATACAAAGTGCGCTGGTTATATATGTCTCCTTTACAATGATAGATGGAAAGGGATAAAGGGAGAAATCTAACAGAAAGCCTTCAAAGCCAGCCTGCTTCACATCCTCACTCTTCCAAACCGGAGCATGTTTCCATAAAAGCAGTAAACAGCCTCCTCCCAGCCCGCACCCACGCTCGCCCAGCGAAGTGGCTCCAGCAAAACAATTTCACTGACATGGATCTGAGCGAGGGCTGTTCTCCCCTCCTTGGGTTAGTGGAATTTCTTTGGAGGGAATAATGAAGCAGTGATTGTCAAACACGCCTTACTGGAAGGCAAACAAATTGGCTGGATCAGGCCTTTTTAATTCGAAAAAATAGATAGAATCAACGTGAATTTATTTGTAATGGTTTGATTGCTGTCCGAAGCCATTACACTGTTAAGCTCCTTTTCAACTTATACTCAAACTCCAGGAGCATAACACTCTGCAGTGTGTCACTGTGCTGTGTGAGCTGCCCCAGGATTTACCCAGCTGCATCCTGCCCATGGCACACACAGACATGTGCAGTACAGGACCCGGCACTTCCCTGCCTCAGCTGGCTGCTTCCAGACGGGGACCTGCATGTCACCATCACTGAAACCCCAACACCAGCATGGCATGCTGCAAACTGCCCCTATCAAACATGCAGGCCAGTTTGCAAAGCTTCAGACGAGCTGATCCCCAAAGAAACACCTTAATCAAAGCCGAAGAGGAAGCAGGGCAAATTAATAAGCAAAGATGTAAGGAAAAGTGGCAAAATCCTAAATAAAATGTCTGGGTCTGATTTCTTTATGTGCATTTCTGAAGTGAGAAGAAGCACACAGAAGGGCATTTAATTAAATCAAAGGGTAAAGGAAGGGGTTTGCCATGCAGCTTGCTATTATGTTACAGTTCACTAAAATGAAAACTTATTTTTAAACCTCTGGTATTAATTTGAGATTATTCAGATACTTAATTAAAAGTGCAGCATGTGTTAAATATTATTTCAACAAAGATTATCATCAAAACCCTATGTAATAAGATCCTTCAATGCTTAGAGCGATATTTTATGCAAATTTTCTGTGCCACCAAATGAAGGTCTCTTCAATTTTCCCCCCTTCTTCATTTGCTGCAGCAAAATGTTCCAGGCAGACGAAAAGAAAAAAAAAAAAGGTTTCGAGAATAACAAGGATACTACAGATAATGCAGTGCAACAAATAGCAGCTCGGTGGTAGTCACGTTTCTGTGCTCAGCTCCCTTCCTGATACCACTCGGCAATAAAGGACGAGATCAAACAGGCTCCCATTAGAGCTAAAGGGCTGAATTTTGCTCCCACTGAGGTTACAGATGGTGTAAGCCAGGAGAAAAATTTGCCCTGGCAAAACCCTGTCAGAGTAAGAAAGGCAGGAATTCACTCTTCATGCATCAGGAATGAACCAACAGTTCATACCTGGAACATATAAGATAACAAGGTTTCCAGGGCAAAGAATACGTTTTCCTGTGTGGGATTTCTCCTGTGGCCCTTACTCCTGCGAATGAAGTCAGTGAAGTTAATGGGAGCTAATCCTGTAAGACCAAGGTTCAGTGCTAAGTTTTCAGTGTCGTTTGCAGTTTGGTTTTTTTTGAGAAAAACAGATTAAATACTTGCTCTAAGTGACACTATCCCGCCCGAAAACCAGCAAATGAAACCCTTAGGAAAATAATCAAATACTTACATGGACTTCCCTCTTATATAATGGTTGGATCAGTCCTGCCACAAGCAAACTTCATTTATTGATTAGGGCCAGCATTGCACTGATTCCCTAACAACCCCAGGACTATTCCTGAGCAAAGACCTCATTGTTTAAAGTGAATGTAACAGTCGCGAGGAATTGCACACACTGGTTTGAACATACAAAACACTGATAATACTCCACAATGCAGAACAACTTCAAAAATAGTTTGTTCTTGCTATTCAGCATGCACTCAATACACTGATTTTCTAAAGACTGGGAAGGACTTCAATTTATTAGAGGCTGCTGTCAAAATATAGGAAAAACAACTACTTTCAGTTTGGGGAATAGTTTAAGTCATCATCAAAAAACAGAACAAAAATCTTCCAGAGAACCAAAAATCAAAAATAACATTTTCAAATGTATTAAAGAGTCTGCCCATATCCTACACCTCCAGCCCTCCCCACACACAGAGCCTCTTTCAGGGACTCTTCACTTTCACGGCTATCACGCAGTTTGAAAGCCCCCACTGAAACGACAAACCATGTATTCTGCTGAAATCACAGCCCTAAAAATCTCGGTATGGGAAATGCTGAAGCTATGTTACAGCGACTGTTAGCCAGCCTCGAATTGTGGCTAGAGGTAAACTACACCAGCAACACGAGCAAGAGATCATATGGAAGAATAATTAAAAATTAATTTAAAAATATCCAAGCCAACAAATCAGAGTAGCAGAATGCCAGCCGCGGCTTCAGACTGAGAGCCAGGAGGGGGATTCCTCTGCGCTGGATAAGGATTATCAGTGTGGCTGTCCTCAGAACAAACTGCGGGAAAGGTGCAATAAAGTGCATTTAAGGCGAAGAGAAAATTGTGGAGCCGAGGAGCAGCGCTCGTTTGTAACCATTTGCTCAGTCCTTCCTGCGGCTCGCTCGGTGCTCCGGCAGCAGCAGCGGCGGCTTTGGCTGCAAACGCACGCGGGCAAGCAGCTCGCCCTTGTACTTGCCAGAAAAGTTCCGAACTGGCCACTGATGCTACCAACATCGGAGTAACAAATCCACACGGGATGTGAAAGGGTTTTGGTTTAGTGCGGTTTTTAAAGGATCTTGTTAACAGGCAAAGAGTGAGTTAGAAAAAGTAGTAATCACGGGATTTTAATACTGAGTGTGCATGTGCTGAAAACAGCAAAGTTAGAAGTGATGAAATGAGAGTTAAAAGATGTTCCATCATGAAATCTACCCACAGCTATATCTTGAAACAAAGATCTGAGCATAACACGATATATCATCTTGGGTTTCATACGGACCCACACGCAAACAAAAAGCTGCTTTTACACAACTTACATATTCTGTATACGTATTAACTCAGATTTTATTCGGGGTGTATTTTTGCGCAAGCAACACAACATTATTTCTAGGTATTTAAGTGGTTGCATTTCTTGTTTTCTTTTTCATAGGTCTTGGGTTTGGTTTTTTTTTTTCATTATGGGGAAAGTTACCAAGGACCAGAGAGCCTCCTCACTCCGCACTGCCATTATACACGCACAAACAGAGAAAAAGCGAAAAACAGCAAAAAAACCCAAAAAACCAACCAAACAAAAAAAACCAACAAGAAAAAGAAAACAAACAAAACCCAACAAAACCTTTTTGCAGGGGGCTGTTGCCAGGGTGTGCGGGGCTCGGGGCGCGGTGCGGGCTTTGCGCGGCACGGGAGGAGCGCGGCCCGAGCGCGGGCGGCTGCTGCCCCCTATGGGCCACGCCGGGCACTGCCCGGCACGGCACCGGTACCGCACGGCTCGGCACTGCCCGGCACGGCACCGGTACCGCACGGCTCGGCACTGCCCGGCACGGCACCGGTACCGCACGGCACGGCCCGCAGCAGCACGGCACGGCTCGGCTGGGCTCGGAGATGCCGCCGAGCCGTCGCTGCGTGCCCGCGCTTGGGCCCGGCAGGCCGGACAAAGCCCGGCTTTGCTCTTCGGCCAGAGCTTCGCTCTGCCAGCGCCGCTCCCGCCAACTTTCACTATCGGAACTGTTCAACACCACTCCTGGCTTTGTCGCGGGCTCTCTGGGCTTAGCTCGCTGCTGCATGGCTTCAGAAAGGGATGGACACAGTGCGGGAAAGGAAGAGGGAGCACAAGATTCCCACAAGAGCAGCTGACTAGGTACTAAAAAAAATAATTTAAAATGAAAAAAAAAAAAAAAAGTGACTTTTCACCTCCAAAGTGGTGGGGGGAAAACAGAGCATAGCAATGTGCAAATATTGACGTGTGAAGCCCCGCACTTTGGTGCAGTCGTTTCTCAGATGGGCTGAGAGCAGCACCCTTACCCAGTCCCTTACACAAGCGTGTCCATGCGAATGCTCACCTTCAAGGAGCACAAGTATTCCTGTCAATCCCATCCTCACTTCCACTGGTTTTGAAAATCTGGAGAAAAGCCACGAAATTAAGTTAAACCAGCAAGAGTTTAGAATCAGATTTCCAAATATAGTCATTTTAAAGAGTGAACTTGCTCCTCCTAACAATGCATAAAATGTTGGTGTCAGTCCTGTTTCCATTTAAGCCCTTATAAATACAAATTGTGTATAATATGATGTCTAAGTAGGAAGAGAATCATGTATGTGTGTGTATCCAGACTGTATTAAAGATAATAAATATGCGTGTTCTCTCTGTCCAAAATGCATATTGGGGCAAACACTGAAGCATACAAGAAAGTACATATATATTTTTTCAGACACTTAAAGTAGCTAGTGAGACCAGGCAATGGAAGCTTACAGAGAAAAATTTAAGATCATAATTTAAAGTAATTAAGACTAGATCAATCTTTAAAAAAAATAAGTCAGACATCAAGCCCCAGATGTCAACACATCCTGTCTCTCAGGTAATAGGTGAGAAATATAAACCATACTATGGGGTTTGTACTAATCTGAATGTGTGCAGACACTTCTCTGGTGGAGACACATAACTGCCTCAGTCCCAGAACAGAGGCAGTGCAGGATGAGCTGCGAGGTCAGTCAGAGCTGAACACCCATCCTCTACCCAACACTGTATTTCATAAAAACCAAACCAAATTTATTCCTTTCCTTAAGGTCTTTCAGCCTTACCTGCACCAATGTGTTAGTTCATAACTGCTGCAAACTTAAAGGCTGCTCTTAATTCCTGTGTCTGATGTGAGGCAGAGGACAGGGCTGGTTTTGAAAAGCAAGTGATGGTGGGAGCATGTGGTGCAATTAAAACTGAACAGGACCAGTAACACTTTGTGATATGCTTTGCAAATTTTATCCTGTCTTTTTATTCTATTGCAATTAGAAATAAATTAGCTTGCAGAGAAAGCAGGCAGTGATGTGCAGCTGGCCTAGGTGGCATGGCAAAATTTATTATAATTTATTATGAAGTCACACAAGTCAAGATTTCTGTCACATGGGGGTCAGTGTGCAGTGCACAGACACTCCGTGAACATGTTCTGCAGATCATGTTTTTATCTTCCTAAACGAATGCGTCTCTACAGTAACCGAATGTTTGCTTGTATGGAGCTCATTACAGCTGGGTCATACTTGAAATCACAGAGTTTATGGCATGTGCAGGGGAAATTATTTTTCATATGATCTCTGGTCCTACTTCTCTGCAGACATTTAGAGCCACCCACATAGCCCACATCCTGCTGCCAGCCAAGCTGCCTAACACCGATCAGTCGCTGTTTTTAAACTCCCCATGTCCATAAGCAGCTTCCCATTGACCAAAATGATGGCTGTTAGTTTTCATCAAACTTAAAGGGATACCAACACATCTAAAATACATCTGTAATTTTTTTTTTGTCTGAAAAGAAGAAAGGAAGAGCCACAACACTGTTCAGAAAAGGAGAAAATCTCTGAAAGAGCAGCTTGTTTGTTATTGACTGACTGCACAGTGTGACACCAGGTACCTGAACCTGCTCTCCAAAACCTTGTGTTCCTACCATGTTATTAATTGCACTGAAAACTCCTTCAGTTATTTGAAGCCCTCAGTTATCCAAAATTCTCCCCTTCTCCACCATTATGTTCAGATAATTGAGGCTGTGTGGAGCACACTTGCAGCCAGTTAGAAGAGCGAGCATTATCTTTCAGCTGATACAACTATCAATAGCAAGTGTACAGCATATACTACAAAGGCTTTATTGTGCATATGTAGAGAGATAGAGATGAGATACGGTTCCGGGAGGCAGTTTGTCTAGTGGTTACAGTACAGAGTTGGGTGTCATGAGACCAAAGTTTTAATTACTACCTCTGCTACCGACTCTGTTACTCAGATAAACCACTCGCTGTCTCTGCATGCCAGCATCTCACCCTGCAAAAAAAAGGGCACTGTGAGAATTACCCACCTTTGTCAAGCACTTTGATACCCTTAGATAAACAGCTTTTTATGTATAACTACTGAGTATTACTGCCCATTTAATTGCATTTCTAAAACTCTTTGGAAAGAAAGGACTGAAAAAAAATAGCTGAAAACATTTGAGAAGCATAATCTTAGTTGTCAGAGACTGGCACAAAGTTCAGCAGAGCTCTGCAGACTTAAACCAAGGCAGACCTGGCCCTTGAAACAGTTTGCTGAATGTGACGTGACCAGCGTGAACAAGCTGTACCTGTGCTAGGTACAAACCACCAAATGCAGATTCCTATGTATTGCTGCAAAAATCTTTATGTCTTACCACAAGCTAGTACCAGTACTTGGTATTTGAACAAGAATAATTCAGCATTCATTAAAGCAATAATCTTTGTGTTCAGTATGCTCTGAACAAAGTAATTTTGTTTAGAGAGTCCCAAAACTTTCCGCATAGGAGGATCGGCACCAGTGTGTGTCCTCCCCTCGAATGGAGCCAAGCGATGCGCAGCACATTACACCAGGAAAGGTGCCAGGCTCAAAGAACACATCTTAAACCGTGGTGCCATTAATGCTTCCAGCACACAAAAGGCAGAGAGATAATAGAAAACAAAGGTCTTTGAATAGTGATAAACCTCCTGATTGCAGGTGAGGGACTGCACAAGCTCCTTGTACAAAGCTGTAACTGCACGTACAGTACACCCGGATACGGTGCAGACATATTTGTAATCACCATCCACCAAACTCCTTAAGAACAGGCAGAACACGACCCTGTGAGGTAAGGAGAAGGCACCTGCCGCTCTGCTATCTTTCTGCTTTGTCTTATAAGCATCTGAAATTCTGTTTTAAGGCTTTTCCATGTGGCGATTTCTATAAATCGCCCTTATCGGCTGGAGTGCTGAGGTGAGGGGGAAAAAAATCCTGCGCTCACTTAAAGCCTTTTATTTCTCTCGTGACATGGACATCTTGGAGAGCAGATTAGCCAAAGGAGAGGAAAAAAAAAGCAAATAGAATACCGTGACCTAATCCGTCCTCTCAGAAAAAGAAAGGGGAAAGAAAGCCTCTTGTGATCTCCAAGGAGTAACTTGCCTTGTAAACTAGTCTCCTGTTTGAAACGGAAACAAGAATGTGAATCCTGATACAGAGAGGCTACCAAAGGCAGGGAACAGCTTAACAGACCAGAGATTTTCCCTTTCGGTGCAACACAGGGTATTACACTGGTCCTGCCTACATTAGAAATACAGGCAGTGAAAACTTAACAGATTTCAAGATCCTTTGGCCACAAAGACATCCAAATGCGGTTATTTTTATACACTAGGCAGGAGCATAATCTGTGTCCAACTTTATAAACTGTGGGCTTGTAGTTTATTAAAAGGATTCTATTACTGGCTCCCCTCTCTTCAGTTATTGCATCCAACCCCCGTGACATGCACTTACATCCCTCTCAAGCCTGCCCCTCTATAAAACCAGGAATGCTGCCCCTGCCCCCTACTCCCCTTAGGGAATGGGGGCAATCAGCATTAGAGTAACTAAATATTTGAAGAAGAGATCCATTTTTACTGGTAAACATTATTTGGAATAAAAGTTTGTACTTCCTCAAGTGCTTAGATAAAAAGGCACCAAGGCAGGCACACTGGCTGCCATTGTCCTTTTTTATCAGGTTGGAAAGCTGAGATCTGGGCTAAGCTCATGGCAAAATTGAGAAGAACCCCTCAAAACTCCCCAGGCCTCTTTGCAGCACCAAAATGGACAATTGGCCCACTGAGCCTAGTCTCTTCTCCAGCTTCAGCCAGTGAGATAATTCCTAACAACCATTTTAATTTCCCCTTCTGTATGAACATGCCCATGACTAGGCTACTTACACCCTCCATTTTTCATTGTCCAGAAATACTTGGAGAGGTGAGGTTTCTTGCAGCTTCTTTGAACATCTCACTCCATTCTCAAGAAGCACTGTGAATATGCTCTGAGCACTGTGGTGGCATCACTGCTGTTCCCTCCAAGCAGAGGATCTGAGCATCACTGGCTCTGACAAACGAACACAACTGGCATGAAAAGCTTCCAGGAATACTCACATGTTTATGCACTTGTTTTACTCTGCAGGAGCACAAACACCACTAAAAACCTGAATGGTGAGGAACATATGCAAACAGAACTTCATCGTGGCAACAGCTAATTCATCTTTTAAATTCCAGGTATTATCTTCAGACTTCTTTTTTGGCATCCTTCCCTAGTTCCTATGCAAGTATCCAATGTCTACAGCTTCCTAAAACATGGTGGCAGATGCCATTCTGATAGGAAACCAGAAATTCCTTCCTGATCCAGCAGATTACGTCATGCCTCTGAAATGCAAGATCAAATCCAATCCAGCTACCTGTCCATCTCCAGAGTGCCTATCAATTAGCATTAGACACTAATTTGATTAAATCGGTATGTGGAAATTTTATTTGATTCCACCTAAGGAGTGTAATTCCCCCTGCGTGTTCTCTGTAACCCACTAATTTTCCAATGGAATGGGAAACACAGGTTGGGATTTGAAGGCTAGTTCTTCTACTTGTTAACATGTGAGCTTAAAACCGCAGTAAAAAATAAATCCGTGCAACTTGGTAGAATGAGACTTGCCAATTTTAGAGAAAACGGCTTTCTACAGAATAACCCAGAAGGGGGAAAAAAAGTATACTTTTAACTCTGAAACCTGAAGTGTTCTTTGAGGGAAAATGAATACATTTTAGCCTTAAAGGGATCACAGACTGCAATTATATAATTCTTGTCAACTGATGTTAAAGATAGGCTGGAAAGAATGTATGCTGAGGCCCTGCAATAAAACGAGCTCCTTTACTCCTTTCAAATGTTTGCAAGCCTTGGAGGTTATCCAAAGGTCGAATACAGGAAAAGTCTTGGTGAACAGAAAACATAATCATGAGCTTTTTTAATACGGGCTCTTTTTGTAATAAAATAAAATTATGGTAAGGGAAGGGAGGGCGGGCTCTGTCTCCTCAGATCTAAGGCCAGGGGGGCTGAGTTTTAATCAGAGGCTGCTGTTCTCCCCTCCTCTCTCCTCCCCAGCCTGTCACTGCACAGAGAGAGAAGCCAGCAGAGGTGCACAGGCACTGGGTGCTCTGCACAGGGGCAAAGGCACAAGCCTGCACTGAAACCCCTTGGCTTTGCTGCAATGCAAGGACATATTTCCCAAGAGTGAGATGGATCTTCTTGACCAGCCAGCTTGCACAGGGAAGTAAGAGATCCTCCTCAACACCCGCCTCGCCTGGGGTCTGTTGGAGAACAGCTCCATACAATGCTGGAACAAATCTGCTGTCCCTTCTGGGGTGCACCAGAATAAATGGCATGTTTCCCACAGAAACACCCCTGGAAGCTGGAAGTAAGGAATATGGAGAATATCACATCCAGCTGCAACTACACAGGAGTTTAAAGATGGGTTGTCAGTACACTCATGGATTTTGGGGTGGAATTCTGGGCTGTACTCTTTACTCTTTCCAAAAGTGATACGGCTTTAGTTGTGACCACCTGCAGTCAGGGAGCTGCTTTCTGTTTTACTTGGAGTACCTGGAGACACTGCCTGGTTACCCCACCTGGGTAACCCCCACAAGTCACACACAAGCACCTGCATCATCCTGCATTTGGTTCAGAAATTTTCTACCCAAGTACAGATTTGATCCCATCCCTTCAGTCTGCTAAACACAAGCCTGGAGCAGCAAACCATGAAGCATCTGGAGGGAATTAATGGACATTTGCTGAAGTCATCAGGCACTTCTGAGTTGTGATTATCCTCCATGAGAAAACCTGTGAGACACTCACCAAGAGTGGTTTTGTTCTAACCCCACATTCTGTAACACTTTATCACTATTTATCTCTTATGGTGACTGCTCTATCATCCAATTGTTGCTACAAACCATTCTTACCTGTACCTCACAGGCTGAGAAAACAATCCTTCAAAAATAGTAGGCTTTCCTCTCAAAAATTAGAAATCTGTTTTAATGATCCATCTATACTGCCTGGGGAACGTTGTTCATGTTGACAAGTCCAACATTGTTTTGAAGTTATATTTGCCTGTTTCTTGAATTTCTTCTGGACTTCCTCTGGCATTGCACCATTATCAATCTGGATCAAGACACCTTTCCCATTCCATGCTTCATATGGATAAATAGAATTAGAAAAAAAAAAAGAAAAAAGAACATACCTACCATTCCCATCTAGGTGAGAAACCCACTTGAGAGCTGGAGAGAGTTGGAGCAATGTGGATTGACTGGTAAATGCACCTGCTCTGTTAGGATTTGAAACTATTTGCAACTCAGGTTAGTCTAAGATTCTATTGAAAGTATTTCTTTTTCATGTCATTTTATGCCTGTAGCATGTTTCCTGTTATGAACAGCACATTTTGTTCTCCCTCGTCTTTGAGGAACAGATGCAGAGCTGCCTTTCACAAAACCAGGAGACAAAGACCTTTGACAGACCCTCAACACTATTGCATACAGAGTATGCCATATATTTATTTGTAATAGTATAGTGAGTCACAAAAGAGATATGATTGGCAGCCCTATTGCATTCCCGGAGTTCTGGGTCCTACCCATTAGGAGGTATGACCCAGAACATCACCTCTCCGTTTCATTTCACCTCTCCCTCTTTCATCCAATCCTCTTCCTGCTGAGTGGCGTTCCTTGGCTTTATCCACATGTTCTTCCTCTTCTCTTTGAGCTGAAAAGTCAAGAGAAGAAATACATGAGCACTGAAAAAGCCACTATAAAACCAACTGCTGATTTTAAAAATAAAGGTGCCTATTCACAGGCTGATTTAGAGAATTGTTTTGGCATGTACCTAAATGCAGTTGATCCGCAAGATGTAAAAATGCACTAAAACTCAGACACCAAAACTCAAACAGACGTTGAGAAGCCCTTCCTGAGTGAAGCCACTTGCCCAAGCTGAGGGGTAAGTTAAGATATCCTGTAGAAATTCAATGTGTTCAGGACAACTCTTGGCCCTAAGAAACAGTGATAGCAGTAAGCTGACCCTGCACACCAAAATGAAATAAGAGCCCAGGGAGATGAGATCCAGATTTTCCTGAGAGCAGAAGGTGGATGCTCAGTGGTGCTTCAGGCAGGCAGCTCTTCAAACGAGCTCCACACATGGGAACAAACATGTCCAAAGGCCTCACACCCAACGGGAAGCTGCTGGGTGCAGCTGGAAATCTGGCGCTCAGAGTGGGCACTGAGCCCTGGCAAATCCAACTCCCATCCCTGCTGAAAATCTGTCACCACATCATCAATGTTAAAAGACAGGTTTTTCAAATGGGAAAAGTGCGTTTATCACCCTCAGCAAACTCACGAACAACACAAGGCATAATTGCCCAAATGTCATATAAAAATTCTCGGCTGAGCAAACACCACTCGTGGACCTTTTTTGATCCCCAAATATGAATGCTTCAGAACAGGATGAGCATGTGGCCAGCGGGGCTGGAATGGAGAATGCTTTGTAACCTTAACTATACCAGGCGTGATAAAGTGCCCGCTATCATGAAAAAAAGCTCATCTAAAAGACAGAGGGAAACCAGATGGGAAAAGAACACAAACTCTCTGCAGGAATTTCAGGGATTTTTTTTTTTTTTATTGCTTTCAGTTTTTCCAAAATAAAAATCTCTTCCCATTGCTCGATGCTAAGTAGAAATATGGTCTGATCCACCTGAGGCATTCTGAGGGCAAGGCTGAAAGGCCAGGGTAGCTCTGGTGCTGGAGCTGCAGCCTCCCATGCCATTGGGGTCAGTGAGCCCAGCCCAGGGGAGCGAGTACTGCCAGCCCCTCCACCCCATCAAGCATCTGGGGCTGCAGGAATGCCTACCTCAGCTATTGCTGACTGCAACACCTTGGCTACTTCTGATACTGCAGTTCTTTCTGCTGCCCTGGCAAATGCTTCAGCAACTCTTTCTGCTGCTGGGTTTTCTGCTGCTCCCACCACGATCGCTGCTGCTCCTTCAGGAGTGACCACCTTCCCACCCAGACCCGTTCCCACGAGGCTCTCTGCCTCTGGCATTGCAGCTGCTTTTTCTGCTCCTTCCACCTCGCCTTGTGATGCTGTTGCATCCTTCCCTGCTTTCTCTGGTGCTGTGGCAGCCAGCAGCTCCATGTGCCCTGCCAGGTCACCAGCAGCCAGCACAGCAGGAGGACCCTTCCTTCCTTCCTTGGGAACAGCTTTCCTGGAGCTGGCCTGAAACCTGTTGGTAGAAACAGAGAGTGTGAAGCAGCACAGCTGTAAAGAAATGTATTTTCTGCTGTCACTACAAGTGGACCAGTGACAGGTCCTGGAGCCATCAAGGACTGCTCTCCCACAGCCTGCCTTGTCCATAGCAAGAGATCAGGACTCACAGCACGTGTGCAATAGCACAGCTTTGACTGTCATGTCCCAGCCCCATGTTTTCCTGTGGGTAGCAGCCACTTTTGCAGTCCTGAACTGAGGCCAAGCTCACACTGTATCCCAAAACATCTCAATGCCTCATGTCAAGTGGTTTGTGTAGCAAAAAGGAGATAAAAGGAAGGCTGACTCTTTCCTGAGATACATTTTTGCTTAATATTCCAGGAAAAAAACCCAACATTCTCTACAGAGAAAGCAGCATAAAATCCATGGAACATGCAAGTCAAAGTGTTTTTTCAAGTTGTCATATTCTCCTACAAAAGGAATCTGAGGGCCATGGCCACAGCAGGCTTGGGTCAGATGGACATGGTGTGTCTTGTCCCAGAGTTTCTGCTAATGCATCTCACTTCTGACCTGCACCACCTCCCTGCTGCAGTCTGTGCTCCCCATACACACCTTGGCTGTTGGGCTTCAAAATCTCTTCAGTCTCACTAAGTTTTCAACTGGCATGTTTGTCACAATGCCATGGGAGGTTCGGGTGAAATTTTGACAAGCCAGTTATCTTTTCTGGTAAATACACGAGGGACACTGGTAGAAGAGATCCAAAACTATCTAAAATGAATGTATTAATCAACTTTAGTGTTAGAAAGATCCTCTACCAAGTGTAGCTGCTATCATGTCAAAATATAGCCTGCAGTGAAGTAAATGAGTAATTCCCATAACAAATTGTGAGAGGTGTTGTACTGCAGATGCTGCTACTCCTGTCTAGTAATTACTACTCCAGTCTAGAAGTCAGGACAAGTGTGAGAGGTGATGCTGGATGGACTATATGAATACTCTGTATGAATTCAGAGTACAAGTTTAGGACTCAGAAAGAGCCATTGAATCTGCTCACACCCACTGACTTAGGCAGAAAAAAATCCAAACCACCATTTGATTAATTCCTGCATGTTTTGTCCCATCTTTCTTACAGAGACCAACACAGGCACCAGATTAACACACAAGTAACTTTTTGGCTTTGACTACACAGCAATACAAAGAGATTCCTGCAGCATGGAGGCATCCTCACGCTGGCTGTAACCCTGCCAGCACAACACCAGGGTTTGGCACAGCTCACAGCCCCCTGCACACCTCCATGGGCAGTCCCAAGAAAAGGACAAGTAACACTTGACAGATGTGCTGAGAAACTGAGATCGGCAGGGGACCCTGATGCAAGCACACGGAGGATACTGGCCTATCCCAGCTCACACATGCTCCATAAACCACTGGCAGCAACTTGGGCAGGCCTGATGAAATAGTGATGACACCACTGTTCAATGCTGCCTAGCATGAGTAATTAAAAAAAAAAAAGAGGAGGAAAAATAAGGTGGAGAGCTATGAAAGGACGGGATGAAATACACAAGAAGTGCTACGGTTGAAAAGAAGACAGTAGTAGAGAAAAAAGGTAAAAGGAGAGCAGAGAAGGCAGAGGGGGAAGAGTGGAGAAGAGGGAAACAAGATACAGATTGTCACTGCTGAGAGCTGTGCCCAACTGCACTTAGAGAGAAGACAGGGGCTGAAAGCCACCTGAAGTGTCCTGTCACACACACCTACATCCTTGTGGACACAAGTCAGTCACTTGCTCACTGAACAGGTTACCTGCATATCTGCTTCATTAAATAGTAACCCTGTAGGTCTGCTGACAAGAACATACTTCTCTCTCCTTTGGTAATTAGCCCTGAAGGCTGGTCATGCTCACTGGCCATGAAACGCTGCAACAAGCAGCCTTTTCATGCCTCGAGCTTACCTTTGTCCCTGTCTGTTCCCGTCAGGCTGGTGAAGGCAGGCACGATGCCCACCTGACACTGGTGCTCTGGCTGCATTCATGCTCTCACCCCGCCCAGAGGGTGCCTGTGTCTCTCAACAGGGCAGATATGAGCTCGCTGGGACAGTCGTGACCGCAGAAACTGGGAACTCTCAGCCTTTTCCTTCTGCTTGGAAAAAAACCAAGGACAGACTCAGGAGCAGCAATTTGCTGCCAGTCAGCTTTGGACAGCTGCAATTCGATATGCTGGGAAGAGGAAGGGTCTTACAAGGCTCCAGAGAGACAGGAGAGGAAGCCCAGGGTTTTGTGTCAGGAACTGGACAGGAACTGGAGGCTCAGTCCTTCTGCACAGGCTGGACACACTGCTTGCTCAGCAAACCTGAAACTGGGGCTCAGCAGCTTTCTCTCACTTTTGCCACCGAGGGCAGGACTTTGCTGGCACAGCTCTGGCCCCAGTCAGTGACATAGTCATAAGAGCAGTAAGAGACCCAAACCTATTATAACAAACTTAAAATGCCTCCTAAGGTTCCTGCAATGTGGGTTGAGTTAAGCTAAAGCTGACATGAACTCAGTGTAAGGGATTAAAATGGTTTTGGGCTTTTTTGGTTTTTGTTTTTCTAAATTACTTTTCTTGTCAAAAAACAAAGGAGGCAGGTTACTAACACTTACCCCTTTCAAACCCGTTAGGAGCCTGAAAAGAAGCACGCATAGCCCAAAGCTTTAGCTTTATGATCACATTTCCCCTCCAAAATATTTTGGAGATAAATTCCAGGCACTTCAGCCTGGAGAACTTCACTGGAGAACAGTGCAAAGATTAAAACCAAACATATTGCCAGTAATTCCTGGCAGCCTGTTCCAGCAGTGAGACCATGGAGCTGGGAATGAACCTTCAGCTGTGCTCTGACTCAAGATAAGACCTTGAGTAAGTCCCACCTGCCTCTCTGGCCTGCAATATTCTGCAGGGGCAATGACTGAGAATTAGCAAAGGCTAGTCCTTATTTTCTGGTGTCTGAGGTCTGGTCACTGCAAGGCTGTTTGTTCAAGAAGCTTGCTGCCTGCATGGTTTTTGTGTATGTACATATTAACATTTTGACCCATTTGCATGGGGGGCCAATTTCACCTCCTAACCTCCAGTTTAACCTCATAAATTGCCTCCAAGCCACCAGAACATTACCCTGCTGCTCCCCCAGGAGCAGGCTGGCAGGATTTTGGATGAAGCCACCATTCAGCTGCACCACACTGTCCAAGTCCACCACCCTCTGCCCAGCTCACTCTGATGCCAGACCTGCATCAGTCCCAACCTGACCTCCTTTTCCCAAGCACTGGCATACCTGGCTCAAGGCTGCTCTGTAGGTGAACTCCCTTGTGCTGTACAAGCCCTGTTCCTTCCACCAGAGACCATTTCAAGGTCTGTTTTCTGCTCTGCAACAATTCTGTTCATGCAGGGACAGTTTGCAAAGCCCCTTTTTAAAAATCTCTCCCACCATTTGTCTAATCTGCCCCCAGCCCAATTGTTTATGTCTGACTAATGTTCATTGCTTCAAAATGAATTTGGAGCTAATGCTGTGTCTACCAATTAAATGTTTGATGGAATGACATCAAAATCAAAACAGACAGAAAAAAGTATTTCCCTTTGATATGCTGACCACACTGTACAAAACTCACTATTTTAAGACTCAGGTTGCTTAGAATTTTGCCATACTTTTCTCTTTTGAATTAAAGCTTTTGATGCTAGTTTTCTGCCCTGCTGGAATTCAGGGTGAAAATTTCAGCTAATGCAGTTCATCCACTACAGGAAAGATTTTTACCTCTGTTAAAAATTTTGGCAGGAAGGTCACAATGGTGCGAGGGAATAATTTTTTACAGGAAGAGTAATACACCTTTGGCCAAGCTATGAGCCCTGAAAAATCAGTTTGCATAAGCTCTGTAGTGATTTGTTATAGGCAGCAAAAATATTTTTCAAAGTCCTGATTTCATAATCTAAATATTCTTTTTGTGCAGTTTTGGTTTTCTTTAATGTAATCTATAAAAATAGCCAGTGACCTTTAGTGACATCTAAACAGGCTCCCGGTTTCCTTCCATGGTTTGAAGCCTTAAACAATAGCCCCAAAGAAATGACTCAATACCACACACACATGTACTTGATGCCTGGGAAATTGCTGGTTGCTGGTCAGCAAGAACAAGGAGACTCATACAGCTCCAATGCATGGCAGGTTCAGGGAATTTGGGGAACTCAAGGCATCAAAGGCCTGAGATGCAGGAAGCCAACATCCCCCCAGGCACCACTCTGCACTCCAAGCACTGTGAGGATGCCCACGAGTTCTGAGTGAAAGACAGGATAAAAAAATCTTTCGGGATTCCATGGGATGTTGTAGCTCCGTTCACTGAGCTGCTGGCACAACACTTTCCATGTGCTGAACTCCCAACTTCCTAGCACAGGCTGCTGAAGTCTTTCAGTGTGGCAGAGTGGAGGATTTGTGCTCCCAAATCAGTATATTCCTATATTAGGGCAGGAGCATTAAATTACCCTCATTCTTCAAGGAGGAGGAAATTTCAGAAATCCTATTAGGCAAAATTCACCTGACACCAGCTTTTAACATGTGTGTGTATAACCTCAGACAGAAAGAAACCTTTGACAGTTCAGCTGGTGGAACTGTTGCCTTTAGACCACAAGCAATGTGTGTGAAACCCGAGAGAGGAAATCTGCAGGTTTCTGAATAAATTAGGATTCTGGAAGTGGAGTCAGCCTTCTGGCTGACAGTCACAATATGGCAACCACCAGTGTCCAAGGACAGTGGGCAGTTTGCAATGAATTACATTGTTGCTCTGAAACCCCTGTGTCCTAAGGACTTATTTTCTATATACTTGCCAAAGCTGCTATTTACCCAACATAGCCATAGCATTGGGTCATTAAACAATACTGATGGCAATGCCCAGAGAATTCCAAGCACCTATTGTACTATCACTGAATTCCTCCTTTGATCACCATGTTCAGAAATATCTGATTTTTATCACTCTTTAATAGCTCCCAATCAACTTTAAGAAGTTACCACAATGCTCATGGTGGAACCTTTGTCAGACCAGGCTAATAATTGACAAATCCAGAACAGCAGATCTCACTAGCTCCCCATTGTCAGTCATATATGACCTTCTCTATGGACTTGAAACCCCAGGAACAGGGTCTGAGCTTCCATGTTGAAGATTACTCTGCCTGTGTCAGAGCAAAAAGAGCTGTAAATGTAGAAGCCTTTTTTCCAGCTTCCTGCAAAACCCACAGAGATTAATAGAGAAGAAAATTTGAAGTGGATTTGAGCAATCTCAGAAGGACACACACTCCTAAGCATGAAATAGGAACTTTGGTGTTTGTGTTGTTACTAGATCACTCAAGAGAAACGCATCCTTCCCATGCTCAGGGCACAACAAGGCTCTTCCTTGTACAGCTCTGCCACCCTTCACCTGTGTACCAGACCATGCTTACAAATAATCTGGCAACACTTCCCAGTTGCTGTTATGACCTAGAGACTCTCACCACCTTCCCCTCTCTGAGATGGTCTCATTCACACGTGTCTAACCCCAAGCAGCTGCCTATTCAGCATATGCTTAGCACTGACACCTTCTGATTCGGATTTGGAGGTTCGTGTGCCTCAAAGTTTGCCTGAGCTCTCCAGCCATGCTGCTCCATCTAATAAAAGACATTATCTCTACCTACAAGCCTTGTCCAGCAGTAATCAGAGAAATGTATCTTGTCTGATTCCAAAATTTGTCAATTAAAAGGAAATTAAAACCCAGTGCTCTGATGAATGCTTCTGAAAACAAAATAGTCAAAGGAAAGGAATCTGAAATCAAGTTTATGAATTATGGAAGCTAATATTATTTTACAAATCCCTGTTTTCTGTATGCTGCAAATGTTGCTCTTGATAGGTTTATCCCTGAAACCTAGGAAACCCTCAAGAATCAGAAACACTGGAAGTGAGTTTAGGACCAAGATTTCTCTTGGTGAAGGAGATATACACCAACACCCATGACTTGTTTCAGTGAAAACAAAAAAGCTTATCCTTGGTTTTGGATTTATTCTGTGAAACTAATGAAGACTATAACCCAGTTGCTATATATTTAATGAATCACAATAAGCAGATGACAAATTTGCAACAGACATTTGAAGAGGGAGCATTTTTGGTAATCATAAATGATGTAATTACATGATTAATGCTCTAGTTTGTAGGTAGTCAAAACATGGCAATAATACATAGAACAAAATTTTAAATCTAACTCCATAATGTGAAGTTGTAACCCCATGTTCAGATAACAATTTCTTTCTATGACCTACCTGGTGATGTACAACCTGGAAATTCCTGAACTGACACTGAAGCACCAGGCATTATCTAGAGACAGTACAGTGGATTCAAGAGATAGCTGTACAGTGTATTGGCCAATTTGGGTGACTTTCTAAGGGGTTAAACAAAAATGGGAATTTACAAGATTTGCATATTCCTGAGGAGTAAGAAAAAAAGGAAAAAAATCACATATGTCTAAATGAAACTTTTGTAGTAGGCACGTTGGTATAACCTACCTGGGGAAGATGAAATAAAAAGCATAGATTGCATTCACCTCACCCAAGAAGCAGCTGTGTATTCTGGTGGAAGTGTTGGTGTCCTGCCTCTAAGATGTGCACACATTCATGTCCCTCAGTTGCAGATCACAAACCTATCAGTCCAGTTACTTGATTTGTATTGTTTATGAAGTCATAAGGATTTTCACTCTGGTGTATTTTGGGAATTCTGCAGACTTTCAGTGCTCCTACTCAAATCAGCCACACAACCAGATGATTAAGCTAAATTCAGTTAAAAGAAAATCTTTATTCAATACTTAAACAAAACCACTGAGCTCTAAAACACTGAAGTGTTATTTAATGACCACTGTGGCAGTGTGACAGCCAGATGCAAACTGCTCTGTGCTGTCCAAACTCAGCTGCCCAGGGGTGATGCTCTGCATGACACAACCCTCCTAGCAACGAGTCTGACAGCACAGAGTAGCTCCACAATGTTGGAGACCTTGACCCAACACCCAGCCAGGGAGAACATCCATCTCCTCTTGCTCTGGGTGGAACAGAGGGGCCAAGCTCCCCATCCTAGCAGCCTTTTGTTACATTATCCACTAAACTGCATGCATCACTCTCTGCAGTGGCTCACAGAGCTGCTCTTGGGCTCTGTCTCTTCCTACTGAAGCCACTGGGCATCTTGAAAGGAGCAAATGGGAAAAGCCTTGGACTATGCTTATGTTGTATGGCAACACAGTCCATACAGACCATGCATACAGAACAATTGAACCTCTTCCACAAAGCAGCTGTCTCAGGCTTAGAAACCAATGTCTCTTTACTAGTTAGCCAATAAAAGGAATTAGGGTTACTAAAGAATAAACACCCATTCTCTCAGGGAAACCTTTACAGAATATATGGATGCACCAAGCTTTTCATTTGGTGAGCTCTAATTACTGAAAACCTCACAGATGCAAGTAGCCAGACCATGCTCAGATTCTCACAGGGACACCTGAAAAGCTCTCCTCTAATCATCACACTGCATCAGAGAAGCAGAGTTGGAAAAATTCAAGCAAATCCCTTCTGGATTCTCAAAGAAAGCTCTTATCCAAATCTACTGTCTACTGAGAAATTCTGGTTTTGAAGGAAAAGGACCTGTATCCCATCATGAAAATTTCCTCCAGTGTCTGAGCTGAGCCAAGTGCAAATGAAACCTTGAACCTATGCCCAGAATGATCATCAAGAACTGAAACTTTTGAATTAGGACAATATAAAATATGCCAATAAAAATTTCTTTACTGCAAGTCCTCTTCTGATGTATAAATCTTGCCTCATGTCCCTCCCAGCCCTGCTAAAACCTGGGCTGTGCAAAAACCCCAGGGCAACCCCACTCACAGTATCTCTGACACAAGCCAGGGAGCAGTTGAAATTACAAAAGACAGTACTCAGATCAAAGAAACCCACCTCAATTTGCATGAACTTTTAGATAAACACACACAAAAAAGTTAAAAGTTCACTGAGGGACTGACTCCTTCCTGCAATCACCCTCACACAAATCCTGTATTTGCCATTTGTCTTGATGGGTGGTAAGGTCTTAGGGCAGGCACCATGACTTCCTCTGCATTAGTAAAATACCAACACCATCAACCTCTGGTTCTAAATAGAGCCTGTGAGTCCTGCTACAGTATAAATAAAATTTGTAACCTATCCAAGCCCTAACACGACTTCATGAGGACCCTCCTCTCCTCTATCCATGCTGCTCTAAGTTACTGAGGTCAAATTTAGTGAGGTTGGACATACAAACTGACTCATGCACGGTATGTCCAGATGATCAGAGACTGGGAAACAAGACACATGATCAGGTCATATCAGAGCAAAATGGAAAAATTTATAACAGAACATCTCTCTCTCATTCCTCCTTTGCTTTAATCACCACATGTTCTCCATTCAACTACCTGCTACCCTCTCTGAGATTTAAATTAGGCACATAGTACTCCCAGAGACATGAGCACAGCACAGAAAAGTTATAGGAGAAATACATTTTTGCCTTGGCATCCCAGAACTGGTAAGAGATATGAGAAGAACTAAAAATCCTGTGATGACAAGCTAGCTTCGGGCACCCTAACTAAGAGCTCAGAAATCTCCCTCTTTCCCTTGCATTAGAGTGACCAGCTTCACAAAGACTCAAACTCTAGATTATCTTCAGGGTTATTGTGAGGTGACTGCGAAGCTTTCTCATCAGGCTGCCAGTGGGGGGGACAAAAAAAAAAGCTTTCTGAATCAGGCCCTTATCATTTATACCACATTACAATCCAAAATGAAAAATTACTTGCTCCAGATTTGATAGAATAAAGCATCTTGAGATGCCACAGAAGTACCCAATTCTCAATAAAGACATTAAACCTAAGCTTCAAATAAAGGGAATAATTACATCGCTTTTGCTTTGAGTTCTAATGTTAAAAGTGTCAATTTATAAAACTAGGTAAACAACCACAATTCCTAAGCAGACTGCAGTTAATTAGACCCCCTTTGATCTTTTATTTTGCCTAGAAGCTTATTTAACAACTTTACACAAAACTCAAGGTTTTGACACACTAGTGGACCAGGGGAGGGAGGAGAGCACAGAAAAGTTTTCTCTGCTGCTTGCTGAGGTGGGAGGCTGGTCTGTTCCTGAAGCACTCATTAACAGCAAGCCTGGGAAAGTTTCTAGCCATGGAAACAATTGCCTCTTATTTGAGCTGTCTTGATGGATACATGATGCAGAACAAAATATTAAAAATTAAATCAAAGCACAAATCAAGTTGTTACAAATGCTCCATGCAGTATTTGTGTGTGTGAGTTACTGGTTCAGATGGAGGATCACAACACAGAATATGACTCCAGAGCACTGGGAGGGGTTGCCTTTACCTGCTACTGCAAATAATCTGGGCACTGGCATTGCAGTATCCCCCAAAAGGGCTGTGCAGTGCAGACAGGAGGGAACTGCAGTTTCCTACCTGAGCAGCAATGACTGCAGAGGAGGGGTCCAACAGGGTCTGCTGGGAGTAGGACAGGCAGTGCTGGCCAGAGCAGCAGAGCCCATCCTGTGCTATCCTGCACCAAAACAAATCTTTGAGCAAGTTGACTCCATCTTAGGGCAGCAGAAAGAAGTAGACAATATCTCCATGTCCCTTCCAGCCCTCCTTCCCATGAAGAACTGACATTAAAATAACCACGATGGCTGGGTGACACAGAAGCCACTAGGACTTGGGCACTTGTCATTTCTGTGACCTCATCACACCCCTCTCCTTTCTGTAACAGGAGGGACAGACATTCCTATCTCCCAGGAACTCACCACAGCAGCAAAGTCAGGAGTGTGAAGGGTAAAAAGCTTCTTGTCCTGTCCTGAAATTAAAGAGCAACATTAGATTTTAAGGACTCAGGTCGTTGGGCTCATGCACACAGACAAAAGCAAAAGACACAAACATCCTTCCCCCTCAACACAACTGGGAGACCATTCCCCCTGTGGGTAATCCCTGCCCTGCCTGGGATACCAGTGGGTTCTCTGCAATCTTTCCCAGAGGATGAAAGGTTCACAGCATCCACCTGTATTGCAGCATCCTTCCCACCCCCCAGGGTGAGGGTCAGCCCTTAAAGCAGGAATCTGGGCATGGAGAGAGAAGAGTAACAGAGGGAAGGGAGAGAGGGAGTGAGCTGCTTTAAGCAGCATAGCTGCAGTGCCATGCTCCTGTCTGCAAGCAGATCCCACCAAACAAGTATCTGGATAAATCTGAAACAACCAAAACCATCCTGATCTATGGATTCAGCTGTGTTAATCCCCTAACAAGCAAACCTGGGGCCCAGTGCAAACCTTAGTCTGATGTTAGTAACTCTAATGTCTCCCTGTCACCACTTAAGTAGTTGTCTTTAGTCTTGAGGTGGGAAAATCTGAGCTTACCTGATTGCTGAATTTACCTAAGATTCTTTGTTGAAGCAGGAATAAACATGCTGCTGGGAGCTCTCACCCCCACTGAGCTATTACAGCCTCCCCACACTCACAGTCAGGTACCACCCAGAGGATTCAGACACAGCCCTTGGCTGTGCTCCAGTTCTCCCACCCTATGTTCACAGGCACCAAGAATGCTTAAAACATTGCCAATTTCTTGAAAAATTGATCTTCCTCACCCAGTTCCAAGGTTGTCCTGGCTTGCAACTTCACTTCATTTTCTCCTCACTCTCCTGCAGGTGCATCAGCTGAATGATGGTTCAGCAGTGGAAGGGAAGAAGGAAGTGATCAGAGGTGGTACCTGCACAGCAGCAGAGCTATTTCACCCTCACACTGCCATTGCAATGTTAATGATTTCAAAGAAAACCATTTGCAAAGCTAAAAGCTTAATGTAGGAACAAAAATCAATACTGGGCTCACTGAAGTCCCCTGGTACTGGAGACTCTAAAGCATCATTCAGATAGACAGCACTGGGCATTCCCTCCTTAACGACTGCCTGCAGACCATTAGAGACAGGACACTGCTTTAATTTATTCTCTTTGTCATTCTAATATAGATCTTCCCTTTTTAAATGGTGATTGTACTTTATACTGCAATCTGGGTTCAGAAATAGAACAAGTCCTAAAAGCTGGGATCAATACATCCCACATTACTTTTCAGAAGGGAGGCAGAGAGTACAGCAAAGAAGGGAGGGCCAAATTCTCTGCTGACAGAAATAGTGAGTTACTTGATGCTGCTGTTTAAAATATGAACCAAAGTATGAACTCCAACTTAGCTAAATAAATGGGGAAAAAAAAGGGAATTGAAAAAACCAAACCAAAACCAAAATCAGTAAAAAAACCCAATACAAACAAAAAAACTATTCAACCTTCTTTTGCCCAGAACAGCTCTCTGCAAATAAATCTAAGCTTTTCCAAATGTTAATGATTTATAATTTATCACTACTAATTATATTGGCAAACAGTACTGTTGGGATGCAGAAACTGAGCAGGAAGTCTGACCCACCCAAGCCAACAAGCCCAAAGAGACAAGTCAGCTCACCTGCCTGCTGCCCATGCTGCTTCTAGCACAGAAGAATCTCTTCTCCTTTCCCAATATTCCATGGTATTCAGATACCTGAGAATTTAAAGTAATTTATCTGGAGCTGTCCATAAGTGAAACAGTAAACATAAAGGCTCCTCTTGCCTGCAAAGGTAAATGCTTTTTTAAGGTAAAAAACAGTAAGGTTCTGTGAATCTACAGAAATTATGATCCCTGGTTCCAGAAAACTTCAAATGCTGTAAGTCTGGTCTGCCTCTTTTCAAGAAAAGATTATTCCCAAGGTTTTCTTGTTTGTTTTTGTATGCCAGACTCTTTCCCTCTCAGCAGAGGTGGAGCATAAGAAGGCATTTCCCTGTGTTGGTCAGAGTGGGCTTGAAAATCTTCCTAAAGGAAGCAAGCTTAATAAACAACAGCAATCTGTCCAACAAGCCTCCTTGACTCCCAATAAACAAGGAGCAGAAGGAAGTAGATTGAAAAAAAAAACCACCACCCTTCCCAAAAAAAACAGTGGAGGGAAGATGTTGAAAATGTAGCCTGTCAATATTTCATTTTCTCTGTACATCAATGAAATTTCTAAGAATTTACATGTTGTGGGGTAATTCTGGAATGAAAATTGATCCATGTGTGTAAGTCTCTTTCAGCTGTAACAGTTAAATAAGCACTAGCTTTAGACAGTTTATGGACACTGAAATGATGATATCCAAAAGTTGCACGGTTAGTACAAAACTAGTGCCCCTCTGCAAAAGAGACAGGTTAGTACACAGGGTTTTGATGTACATAGGTCACCCTGACTGCTCTGAGGTGTCTCTGTAATCCAAGATCATTCATGCATCCTTAGAGGAGAGTGTGCAACAGGCACAGAAACTTAACTAAAGTTTGGTTTTTTCTGATCTAATTGATATAGGTTTCTCAATCTGACATTGCCCTAAGGGTCAGAGATACTCTCTAGTTTTATTACATACAGATGCCAGATCCATATAGCTCTGTTCCCCAAGAAAGAAATCTCCAAAGATTCCAATTGTTTTAAATAAAAAACCCAAGCAAATGAAAAACAAACCCTCTCCTACCACCTACTCAACAAGCACATGCAACCCTACCCAAACACTGCTGCTAATGCTTTGCAGTAACACTTGCTCAACACCAAACAAAAGCACCTATAAGTCACCAAGTCAGTTGGTAAAATCAGACCTAATATGTCAAAATATTTCAGTTTCACCCAAACACTCTTGGTTAGTTAGTGCTAAATATTCATTCCATCTCTTAATCCTTCTGCTAGGCAAGCCAGATTTCCTGCTAGCAAACAAAATCAAGCAGCATGTCTAAGATCACAGAGGAATGTTGCCTGGACCAAAATAATAACAAACATCTTATCCTTCAGTCTGCCCTTCTCCAAAAAACAAGGGTCCACTCCTTCCACTTCAGTTCATTTCACCTTGGCTTTTATCCACTGCTTATTCATCTTATTTCCTCTCTCCTAGAATCCAAATAAATCTGCATGGTGCTAACTGAGCTCCTACAAAACAAATGGTGGAAGAAAGGCATCTCAACCCCCTAATTCACGGAACAGCTCAGGCAGCCCAGGAGAACGAGCTGCCAGGTGTCCCCTGGAGCCATGGATGGACCTTGAGGTGCCTTCTTTGGGGGAGCACCCACTATTTCCTCAAGGAAGCCACTGCAGCTCTCTCACTGTCCCTGCCTGAGCACTGGGGCTGGAGCCTTCAGTTTTGGCTTGCTGTCTCCTGGGTTTGATCCAGTCTCTGAATCCTTCCACCCATTCTTGAGAGCTGAGGTTCACCAAGGAGCACCAGGACTCCTTTGAAAAGCAATGGCTGAAGAGTGTCCAGAAAGCTCTACGAGTACAAGTGCTTTTGTTTCCACTGAAGAAATGCCTACATTTAGGGCTGCATTTAGGGAAAGGGCAAAGAAACATCTGTGTGCTCACAGCAGCAGCAGTACAGGCACAAGCTGCAGCTGCAAAGCCCCTCCAGCTTGGCTGGTGCTCGCTGCTAACTGCTGGCATAAATATAGTAACAGGGTTGCACATATGGCAGGCTGTTTAATTTTAGAAATCAAAACTATGGAGTGATTAAGTTAGTCATCCTTCCTCAATTTGGGACCAATACAACACTACCAGAGGCAGTGGTCATAACCACTGTGGTTTGCCAGAGAGAAGGAGAGTGCACGTGCTCCTGCGGCAGCAGGGAACACCAGAAACCCCGTCCTGCTCTGCCCGGCCTGCCTTCTCAAAGCAGCATCAGACAAAAGGAGGAAAATCCAACTTAAACCAGCCTTCAGATGAAAACTGAGAACCTGCAGATTTGCACACATGAACACGCACAGCCTGCAACATGTTCTGGATGGGCTGTGGCAGAAGCGCTGCCCTGAACACGGTGCTTTCAAAAACCGAGATGAAAATAACACTGTGCCAATTGGCCTCTGGAAGGGAGATCCATTCAAATCTCAGCCAGGGATTTGGAGTTTCCCAAGGGAAACGAATGAAGAGGGATATGGATGCCCAGTTCAGCCAGCAGGGCTGTCTGGGTGCGAAGATGCCTGGGTCAGGACTAAGAGCAAGCTGTGTGCTGGGACACTGCACAGCCCCTTGTCACCAGCACTGAGTCCTACCGTGCTCAGCAGCCCAGCCTGCCAACATCAACCCACCCGTGGCCAGGATGATGCACCCCAAAAGCAGCAGCTCCCTCTGCAGAGCCTGTGGCTTATCCTCAGCTGCAGCATCAGTGGCAGCAGGAGGATGCAGCCTGCAAAGCCAGCCAGTATCTTTCCCTTCCAGTAAAACCAACGAATGGAGAAAGCAAACAAGCCATGGAGGGATTTTCTGTTTCTCTAGACAAACACTCTGAGAACAGTTCAAAAGAGGCTAATTAAATTCCAAAATCCCTGTGCAAATACATTAATAATGATTTTGAAATTAGCAGTTAACCAAGGAAGTTTTCAAGGTGGGAAGTGTTTGATACAGAAGAGCGTGTGAGAAAGAGCAGCCCAGCCTCCGTTAGAGACAATCTCTCTGGTAGCACACGTGTTCAGGGGAGTGGGCATAGCAAATGCTTCTGGGCCCAGCAACAGCAGTGTCCCCAGGCTGCAGGGGGACAGAGAAGCCAATCCCCTTTCATTCCAAATCACCAGGAAGCCAAGCAAACACTAAATGACACGGCCATGAGTCTGATCTGTCATTGCACAGCCTCACTAAAGAGCTCCTCTTACCCATTTCCACGATGAAGGAAAAGCAAAAGACCTTTCTTTCTCTCTGTCATTACAGAAAATTTCCAAACATCAGATAAATCTTTATTGTCTTCCCACACAATCCTAGGCAAATCAAGAATCTGCCCACCCTGTGCATGAAATGATGAAAAATGGATAACTTGTTATAATTGCTCATATGGCAGTGGAAAAATCCAATACTGTTACATGGTCTGCATGCCCATGGTTCATGGAACCTCTCAATGTAAAATGCCATCATTCTCACAAGCAGGAAGGACAACAGTACCATTTTTCGTTTAATGATGGCAAACCAAGAAAAGAAGTGAAGTGAAAAAAAACACAGAAGGGAAGTGATGTGCCCTCATAAAATCCATGGCACAGCAAGGACTTAAACCCACTGGCTGAGGCCCTGAGCACCAGGTCACCCCATCTCAGTCAAATCTCCAACCATGATCACAAGATTCTCTCTCCTGTTATTTTCCTTTCATTCTCTACATGTATTTTCCCAGCAAAATACCATGATGTTTTTTTCAGGTAAGATCTCATGAGATGCTGATTCATATGCTTGTTAAAACCCAGATCCATTATACCTCTTTTTGCTTTCATTCACTAATTTTATTGTCCTATAAAAGAAAAGATTTTCTGGTGAGATACATTTACTGTGCCTCCACTACTGCTAAAGGCATAGAGCTGCCATCATCTTCCGGAAACAGGTTTGTTTGTTTCATAAATCCTAGTTCCAGTATTTTGCTAAATACAGAAATTAAGCATAGGATAATAAATTCCAGGATAATTTTTCCTTTGCATTTGACAAATAGAACTGCAGTTCTTTCCTCAGCCCTGAAGTATCTCTTTAAAAAAGCAGTTAGCAGTCTGATAACTTTAGATAAACCATTTAATTTCCAGAAGGAGCCTTGTCTGTATACACATAGTCTACTGGGTGTTCTCCTTTCTCCCTGACTGCTCCCTGTTGGGAAGCAGAGGCTTTGGTTGAGTAACTGGCAGTCTCAGCTTTCTGCATCACAAAGCTGTCTCATTCAAAATTTAAGAATCACCTTAATGAACCATAAGGCACTGTGTTATTTACCTCAGCAGCAATGGAAGTATGCTGTTCTACAGTTTCACAGCCTAGGAGAAGAGGCTTGACAATTTTTTTTCTTCATTTGTGTGAAACTAGGAGGGAAAGTAGGAAATAAAGATAGAATAAAAAATGACCAAGAATTGTGAGGAAATTTCCTCCTGCTTTAGGAGGAAAGAATAGAAAAGCTGTTGAGCTTTGACTCCTGTTTAAATGCCCCAAGAAAGGAGAATAACTTAGAGGTAAATCCAGTTGGTAGAACTAGAAGAAAAGGAAAGAAGTTAACCGCCAAATTCAACTAGATCACCAGAAAAAGCCTCCAAGCAATTTGATTCATTATGCCATGATTAATCCTGCTTAGGGGGAGATTTCACATTTAAAAGCAGCTCAGATAAGAGAAACCAGAAGTGTGCTTACCATACATGAACACACATCAGCTACCTTTAGCTAAAACTTGCACATTGATTACAGCAAAAGCAGGACAGGGTAGCTCAGTGCAAACTGATCATCAACATCTCTACAGCTTCAGACAGAAGCAGCCCTTCCCAATACACACATTTCTATGAGAGCTCTAACAAATGCATGGAAGAGTCAAGATGGCAAAAAACTCCAGGATGACAAAATTTATTTCCTTATCTAATTCTCTTTCTTTTTAAAATTTTCTTTCTTGTCCTGGGGCTGAGGCAGCTGAGCACAAGAAGGAGCTCTGCCCAAGGTGCTCAGGGCAGTCATTCCCACTCACACCACTTGTTTCTCCTCCCGAAATTTCATGTGGGTAAATCAACCTTTTGTACAACTGCTGCAGCACACGCCTGTCCTGCTAATGTGGAGCTGCTGATCATCCAGCCAGGAAAGCCAGACACCTGGAGAAGGGCTTGCACCATTTGGTTTGCACTGGGACCCTTTGCAGAGCACACAGAGATCCCCCATAGACAGCAGCTCACTGCCAGTGAGGGAAGGTGGACAGCAGAATTTCTGAGTGTGGTAATCTCTTATAATGGCAAAAGCATGTTTTGCCCATGCTAATGCTTCTTTTTGTCCACCTGAAAAATCTCTAGGAACTGCCAGTGTTAAAAAGTGCAGAATAAGGCCCCCATAAAACCTCCTGTCTGGAATCTGGGAACTATTGATCAAGAACATCAGTGATTTTGCACAAAAATGTTATTAGATTTTGTTGTCTGTACTTTTTCATGCATCCTTGGATAAGGATTTCCTCCCACTGTTCTCAAAGCAGCTAACAGTACTGAACTCCTGAGAAGGTATGGTCACAGAGTGAAGATACTCACAGCAGAGATTTTACAGTCTTTTCCAAATCAATGACTGCAGACATACCAGGTTAATCCTGATCAGTAACAAACACCTTTGCTGTGATTATATTGGTAATAACCACTTCAAGCTTCTTATGTCAGGCGGACCTCATTTCATTCTCACAGCTGTGCCTGGTATTTTAGCCACTTCTCCATCCTTTTTCTCACTTGTTTATTCTTCCACATACTGCTATAATTGAGGAAACGAAAAATGGAAAGAGCTAGGAGTGATTGTCAGAATAGAAGTCTCTCATTACCACTACTTCTCCCTCCGGCCCAGGATTCCTGTTGGCTCTCCCTTTCCCTAGCTGAGTGCTAAGTCACCCTTAAAATCCTCCTTGTTAGAACAGGTCCATCACATTGTCTGGGGTATAACAGAGTGGAAAAAAAAAATCACAAACCAGCAAGGCTGGTTGCCAGGAGAATCATGCTATGCAAACATTTCAGTGCCTGCACTACAAAGGTATTTATACACCTTAAGGGCTGCCCCTAGAGGCAACAACTCCAGGCTAAGTGCCACTACACAAGAGTTGGGGTGACAGGATGATCCAGCAGTGTGGTAAGTGTGCAAGCACTCAGCTAGACACTTTGGGGTAGCAATGGAAAGAGCTGGCTCATGCAGAGCATCATTTTTTTGGGAACAGAGACAGCTCCCTGGCTGTGCTAAAGGCTGCCTTACCTCAGTAAGCCCATTTGCAAGGTAGCTTTCATCATATGCAATACAGCGATGTCAAATCCCAAGAAACACTCCACTTGTCTGCAACACACTGTACTATGAAAGAACACAGAGGTTACTTGCAACAGACACCAAGCACGAAGAAGTATCTGCTTTAACCAGCTGTCTTTTTTGTCAAAGAGCTCTGATGTCAGAGCCGAGATGCCTGAGGGTCACCAACATGGGTCAGTGGGCCAGAGCAGGGCATCCTGGCTCCTGCTCTCTGCTTGGAAGGCTGCTTTGTCTCTAAGTCAAAAGCAGGTGAACCAAGATCAAGATTTTGTTCTTCATTCAACACTGACTCACTCCATAACCTTGAACAAGATCCTACACGACACCTTCCTCATGTGGAAATGGTAAAATTTATCCATTTCCCTGTGCTTGTGTGCCTGGTGCAGCCGGTGCCCATGAGGTACTTTCAGGTCACTGGCACAGGGGCCAGGCAAGAGTAGAACCTGGCTGTTCAAATGCATCCTGGGCTTATTCCACACAATATTAGAGCCTGGGTCAATGTATGTGAATTTTTTCCAGCACTCCATGAGTTCTTCTGTATAGGGAAGTTAAAGCAAGCGAGAGAGAGAGAGGTTCCCATTTGATTGGCTGTGACTAGCTGCAATTAAAAACTATAATTTATTACCCTGGATTATGAGTATAATTTCAATGCAGAGAATTAAGGTTTTCTTCTGAGATGGAAATAAAGATTAATTTTTAATTTCCTTTCTCACTGCACATTTAAGAGCAATGGACTCCATAGAAAACTACAGGTCAAAGTAGTTTTATGGAGGAATGACAATGTTCCATTGCCGAATAATTTAATGCTCTTGCTGCCTTTTTAATATTTGACTGCAGCTCCCTCATGCGAAACAGCGGCAGCAGATGCTGTACACGTTTGCTGCAGCACTCAGGTCAAAGTGACTTTGAAACAACAAAGTTTCACTGCTCAGGACATGGGCAGCTTTTGGAGTTCCCTGATGCAGGCAGGTACCTTCCACAGGAAGGGCACAGCCCCTTCCATCGAGGCAGGCAGCTGGTCTGGGGATGGGGACAGCAAAGGTGGAATTAAAGGTGAGGAAAGAGGAGGACACTGAAGCCTGAATGGACTAGGTACACAGCAGGTGCATCCCAGCTCAGACATGGACAGGTACATTCAGATAAAGCAAGAGAAGTATTTCCAGCCTGGAAATGCTGCTGTAGGACAGCAGAACTCTGTGGGTTTGCCTGCACACGGGCTGGGTTATTCCAGTCCTGCACAGCACATCAGCAGAACACAGGGGAAAACTGGGAACCATGAGAGCATGAATTCACTTGGTCATGGACCATGACTAGGTCACTGCTTTCCAAAACTGCTCCCAGCCCCTGGAGAAAACAGCCTGGGAAAAGCTGGGAAATCCACAAAATCACACAGTGCTGCTGGGTGACCTGTAAAGGAGAATCCAGCACAACACAAGGAAAGAGAGAGGGGCTGTGTGCATCCATTCCTCCAAGAACAAGCACCTCTCAGGGCAGGATTTGCTGTTTCTGCTCACACAGGCTGATGCCAGCATATACCATAGACCTAATATTTTAATTTGGGCAACTGGCAAGGAACAAAAACATCACTGAAATTCAGGAACACTTTAAATCCTTGCTCTGGTAGTAGAAATTAACAAAAAACAAAAACAAAAAAATAAACACATACAAACAAACAAAACCAAAAAACCCCACCCAAACTAAACAATAAAACCCTGCCATACCAATTGCTTGGATTCCAGTTAATTGAATAACCCTGTGCTCACAGAACGGCATCCTCAATGGTCTGGTAATATATAGTATAACCTTTTCATTATAGGATTTTAAAAATTTATTGGCATCTTATACCTGGCATCTTGGGTTATAAATGCAATTAGATGCCTAAGTGATGCAACTGCTGAGCACTGTGCAGGGTCACCAGGAGGAACATCCCCCAGGGACACAGTGGTGACAGTGCTTTCAGTGTGGACCAGATCCTCTGAGTGCCAAAGAACCCCAGCTCCCTTGGTGGCCTTCAGATGAAGTCTGCTTAAGGAGGGGAGAGAAGACTTTTTGTGAAAATCTTTTCCCTATGTGAAATCTGTTCACATTGAGATCTTAGGGGAGATTTGGATAGACTAATGAAACAAGTTCTCAAAGTTTTGGCAGTCCCTCTCCCTCCAGGACTTCCAAGAGGCGTGTAAAGTAGATTCATTTTCAGCACAGAACAGCAGAGCTAGGAGCCCAGATTAGGACAAGTCAACACCTGTCTGCTACTTACATCTCAGCTTATAAACTGATCCTGTGTAAGATGGCAGTTTCATGAGGCGTCTCCTCAAGAGAGAGGACGAAAAAATCAAATGGTGCTGTCATTCACCCAGAAGTCTCTACACAAACTATATCTCTACCCTTTTATGTTAAGTCTCAGAATAGAAGATATAACACCCACAGACACAGCTTCCCATCACCCTCACTGCCCAGGCAGCAGGACTGCTCTGAGTCTGCTGCTCCTGCAGGGACAGCTCAGCCATTTGATGTACTTCTGTTCATCAGTCCAGGGAAAGACTCCTCTGAGCTCTCTGAAAATCAGGATGAGCAGTTATTTGGAAGCACTCTAGAGAAAGCAGAGAAGCTGAAAAAATTAAGGTTAACTGAATGAGGAGTGCTTCTTCCTTCTAGTCAGGACTGCTTCCCAAACAAACCTCTTGCTTTGTGTGAGAGTTTGGAAAAGAATTCCAGTCAGCTCTAGTGACTGGAGCTGTCCCAGTACTTCTTGTAGCAAGGGTGCTGAGTAGCACCTGGACTGATTTCTACCTTGGGCATCTATCTCATCCTGACACTTTACAGAATTCCCTGCAGATTTCCAGTTGCCTACATTATTTTCTTGCACCGTCTGTCCTAAACAATTGTGTCTAGACATTGTTCTCTTGAATCAATCATGTTTCTATTCCCTCGTGGCTGCCTTTCAGCAGTAACTGAAGCACTCACTAACTACAAGTTTTCTTCTGATGGCTGATGACTCACAAATCCTGCAAAGGGGACACACACGAGTCTGGATGTGACCAGACTTTGGGAGTGTCCAGCTTTATTCAGCCCAAAGCACACAGAATTTTGGTAAGTTTTTCAGAAGTACTTCCCCCTCCACTGCAGGGATGCTTGTGGCCACCTTTGCCAAGTACCCCAGATATTGGACCATTTGAGACTCCAGTTTTGGACCTCCGGGGAAGCAAAGGAGACACAGAACCACCAGCTACAATGGAGCATCTTGCTCATGAGCATTCATCATCAGCCCTGTCTCTAGCAGCCCACCCTGGTATAACCATTGCCTGAGTGCAAAGACTGGTGTGTGTCTCCGGAAATGGAGTTTAGATGTTTGTCTTATCTGAACAAATTCAGCGACTGAACATGCTGCACAAAGAGCGTGAGTAACCCTGACAAAGCAACTGCCACCTCCTTATCACGGTCTCCAAAAGGACTGAAAAGAATCAAGCATCAGAGGCTTATCTCTCGAGAGATGTTCAGTGCCCATGCCTGGCTTACCAATCAGCCCTAACTCCCTTTTTCACTAGGGTTCTTTGCCCTGTTTTTGGTCACACAGGACAGCCTTGCCACATCCTGAGTGTGGAGGAGCCGTGAGGGGAAGTGGGGTGTGGAGGATGGGCCCCTTTGCCCATGCTGTTTTCTTGTCTTTCTGGACAGTGGGATGTTTGACGATTTTACCATTGTGGTACCATACCCAACGGCCATCCTGGTAGCACAGAAAGGTTCTGAAGGTTTGCATGATGACAAAGAAACAGAAGCTGAGGACAGGTTTTCTTGAAGCCACATGACATCCTACCCATGCTCCTAGAGCTCAGTTTGGGGTCCTGCTGCCAGCGTGCCTGCTATCTGAAGTAGAAATGTTCACCCTGAGATGGGAGAGGACTCTTGGCTGTGGCTTACTCCCAGCTCCATATCAGCCTTTTGGGCTATGGTGTTACTCACAGAACCAGAGCCATCACAAGGGTCACTCCATGATAGTGGGACACGTCTGCCAACTGGCATTTCTATATTTTTGGTACCTGGATCTAATGGCTCAACTCCTTATCTCAATACCTGCCTGCAGGAAACAGATTGGGGTTGGTCGCACACCAGTCCCTTGGGCAATACTGTTATGATGGTCATAACCCTCAACTGATCTACATTCACAGTGGTCAAGATGGTAGAAATTGAAATGCAGACAATATCAGCTGTAGAGAAGGAAGATTCTGATTTTCACTCACATCGAAATCTCAACCAAATTGTGAAAACCAGGTCAGAACAGTCTACATCTACACCTAAAATTTCATTTGATCTCCTTTCACTGCCTCATCCCAAGTTCTCAAATTTATACAAGCAAATGTGTTGATTTATTTAACTAATATACACTCTTGAGACCACACTGAGTTTTGATATTTCTTAAACATGATCATTTTTCTTCTTGTTCCTGAATACAATAAAGGTATAAAACTAGCATCATGCTTTATCTTTAAGACCACCAGCATCTCTCTCAAAAGCTCAGGGTGTAAGGCAGACATCATGAGAAGGATGGTGAAAACACCACAGAGAGACGTATAGAAATATTATCACTAATTTAAAGGGCTATTCTTATTAGTCATTTGCCCACATAGGCCTGGGGGCACAGCAGTGTTTGAGGACTGGGCAGAGCCATGAGAGCTGCAGCCTGGCCCAGGTGTGTTCCTACGTTCTTGCACGCAGCCCTGAGCAGGTCACCTTACCCCTCATGCTTGGGCTCCCTCTGCCCAGCTCTCTGCCCTGGCTATTTGTAGCAAGGTGTATCTCCTCAGGCATATTCTGTACCTTGTTCAGTGAAGCCCTACTCTGACCTAAGGTCTCTAAGCACTTCCCTGAGACATATATTCAATAATAACATGAAACGGATGCTAACCGGTTGTGCAAATACCTTCACTCATTTCCATATTTAAAAACCTTTCCTCCAGAAAACCCACATGATCAACACAGATGTCTGCCTGTAATCATGCAAGGCTGAATTCATAACAGATGATGTTTATGGAGAAGTCTCATGGAAGGAGCTTTGCACAGCTAAAGTTCTTTTATCAGGCACTCCCCAAGCAGCCCCCCTCTCATGCTGTGCTCAGCTGAACAGATACAACAGGGGTTGGAGGGGAATTTTCAGCTGGCAGATAATAACCAACACTTGAACTCTTTTTTGCCAAATCTTCAGATTTCAGGGGTTTGGCACACTGGTCATCACGAGCTCAGCTTAGCTCATGGTACCACATCAATCCATACAGGACACAGTGGAACTCTGCAAGAGTTGCTCAAACCTCTCCAGCAGCTGTAACAGAACCTGAACTATAATAAAAACTTCTCAGCTATTTGTCATTAGGCTATTTCTCTAGGAGGATATGCACCAGGCAAGACAGTGCTCCTCTCCATCTCCAAACCTATTAGGGCTGCCCATTTCAATCACAGTCTGCCACTTCTCACATTTCCAGAAACAGAGTCACTTAAGGTTTGAGCCCAGGCCCATAGGGCACCCATGTTCCTAGGAAAACAATGAGAGAAAAACTTCATCACAGCTCAGACCTACCAAACAGAGCTATGAAGAAAAATATATCTTGTTTTCAAATATTTTCCTCTAACTGGCATTGGATGAGGAGAGGAAAAAACCCAACAAAAACCCCAAGCTCTGATGAGAAAGATAAATTCTCAAAAACAGTGACAGACGCACGGAGCAGATACCAGAGGAAAAATGCCACCAAGATCCGATTAGCCCAGTGAATCAGCACTGTGGACAGTATCTCTAAAACAAACTGCTCTTCCCTTTTCTCTTCCCACACTCCTCTTCTCATCATTGCAAAGTCCTCCCAGCCCACAGCTCACACCCTGCCAGGGGTCTGGTGCTGCCAGTGCTGCTCACACAAGCCTCTCTGTTGAGGCCAATGGAGTCTGGTGTGGGCACTGGACCCTTGGCTTGAGATAGCTTCCCTCTCCACACAGTTACTGATGCCTGCTTCCACCTTACTTTTAGACTGCATTTGGGACAATTTCTGAGCTCATGCAATTGGAAGGGATTGGGTTGGCACATAGGGAAAATCTCTTTATGTGAAAGATAAGAAATCCCTTCTTTTTATCAAAGGAAGACACAGTTGTTAGGTGATGTTCTGACACATTTTCACCCAGGGTGCACCACCTATACCAACACAGGTTTCCTCCAGGGGCTTTTGGAAATGTCTTAAGAAGAAGAAAATAAACCTTCTAGAAGGTTTGTTGACCTTATGACCTTAGTGTCTGGAGGCTTGGGTGAAGAAGTGTCCTATTCCCTACTCCAGTGATGTGGCCCTGTGCACTGGTCAATGATGGCAGATGAAGACATCACCAAGGTATCTCTAATCCAGTATGCAATGGGCTGTGGTTGTTGGCTGGATGAGGAACCTGCACCAGGCTCTGTGAAGCCATAAGTACACAGGCAGATTAGCTCAGAAAAGTTATGTGATTGAGCCACAGCCAAGGCAGATCTGCCTCAAGGGCTTTCCATCAGCTGGAGAAAGAGAGGACAGCAGCATCCAAGTCAAGCAGCACTGGACAGGCTGCGCCTGCTCTCAGCCTTTCCCTGGGAAAGGGAAAAATTACAAAGGGTGTGAAGGAGACAGAGAATACTGTTCTTCCACAGAACTGAGTTTCTTCTTTTCCTAGAGGGAACAAACAAATAACAGCCACAGTGAGCCATAGTAGTGACTGGAGCAGAAGCCGTGAGAGGAAAAACGATCTCCAGAATAACCAATTGAGGTTAAAGAGAGAAGAAACAGGAAGAGGAGTGGCAGAAGGATCCTGTCCTGAGCTGACAGAGGAATTCAGTCAGGTTTTAGCTATTTACAATCCCCCTGCTAATTAACCAGCAGACCTTTCAGTGACTTTTCCCAGCAGTGAGACAGTTCCCATACTGTAAGCTGCATCACATTGCTCCCATGCTGGCCAGATCAAGTCAGAGTTTCCAGACCAAAGGGGTACCATTTTGGTCTCTCCAAACTCAAGAGACATACCCAGGAACAAAGCCTGGAGCAGAAAAATACTGCAGCATTGCCAAACCACTGGCAGCAGCTTTACCATGCAGACATAAAGCTGGCCTCTCTGTGCTGAACTGCAAGGGGGCTGCTCGAGCCCCTGGCTGCAGAGTGAGCCCAGGGCCACTAAGCACAGCAGCTCTCCCAGACCTCCTTCTGCTCTGTTCTGGGGCCAGGATCAGCAATATTTCTATGGAAATAAGCCCTAATAGTTGCTCTGGGTCCAGCAGGAGGAGCTGGCTAAACACACAGTTTTGTCTTAATGTAGGGCCTAAATAAACAGTCAAATAAGACCTCAGTTTAAAAACTCCTGTAGTTTAAAGGATTCCCTCAATTCCCAGTATTTCTTTTATTCCCATGGCAACTGATATGAGTGTGATCTGCAGCCCAAATATTTTCTCCTGCATCGTTTTCTAGCGTAACTGGAAACACACACATATATAATGTTGGCTTGTACAGTTTTTGCAAATACTGTAACACATTTGTTCTAAGTAATTGGTGGAAGCACATTGCATTCTTTAAAAATACACATCATCTGCACTGATGTACAAGCAGAACATGTATGTAACTGAGAGACACAGAGCTACTTAAAGGCTTCCTATCCATACATCTGAAGGCTGCAGTGCAGGGACTCAGTTAACTCTTACCTTCAGGCCACGACAGAGCCCATTTGGGCAGGCAGGGGTGCACAGACCAGCCCCTTGGTTGCCCACATCAACCCAGCTGTAGTCCTGTTTCTTCTGCACACTGACTGCAGAGCCAGCAGAGTTCAGCCAAATGTCATCAACCCCAGGTTTCCTAATAATCATCCTCCTTTCAGGCCCTGCTGCTACTGCCATGTCATTTGGCACTTGGTGCCATGGTCTGGTTGACAAGGTGGTGATTGGCCAAAGGTTGGACTCAAAGATATTAGAGGTCGTTTCCAACTTAAATGATTCAGTGATTTGGCAGGAACAGCAGTTTCTGGTTCCTCTAGCTAATGAAGATCAAGTTCAAATAGAATTCACTTGCCATGCAGGGGCTGGAATCAAATGGAAAGACCCTCACTTTAATCATGGGGTTTAAACAGAGATGTAGAAAACCACCATCTCAGTCTTCAGTCATCCCTTAAGATTTTGTCATCTGCTGGCCAAACTGCCACGCTGAATCCTCTTAAATTCCTACCCCACGGTAATAAGGAGCTTACAGGACTAGCTTTTTATTTGGCACACCTACCAATTTGTTTAGCAGAGTTTGGATCACTTTACAAAGGGTCCAAAATATACATTTCCTGAGACCCTTTAAAAGCTTTGTAAAATATCTTTTTTTAGGAGGCTCAGCACCTCCACCCCTTGCACAGGTCCCACATCCCTTAAATAACAATGAAACAGCTTGTTCCCAAGCTGGGAGCAGGCTCTTCCAGGGACCAGGAGGGAAGTAGCAAGGACTTTGCAAAATTGTCAGATATGTGCACCTGCTTATAAGTGGATATTTTGTCCCATATTTTTGTAGTAGAAAAAGAAACCAGAGGTTTTACCTGACAGCTTCTTACAATCCGGCCAGTGTAAGGTATAATACAGTCTTTTTTCCCCTTGCTTCTCAGATCTCAGGAGCACGTGCCAAAAGACTGTCAACTTGTTAAAAGTACATTAATGCAAATTCCAGAGCTTTCAGTTATGTTTATGCTAATAGAAAGCCTCCCCCTCTGTGACAGGCCCAAGTGAAGAGTCAGTAACAGGAAAATTAATTCCAGCTGTTGAAATTGATTTAAAACTAGCTTATTCATAATAATAATAATAAGGGGGAAGAAAAAGAATTCCTGAAATAAAAATAAAAAAGGGAAATACAGAAAGCACAAAATCATGTTTACTGCATGAAAGCAGAAAGAGTTCTCCTGTTGGGAAGAAATCTTCCAAATTTAATCAAGCCTGGTTAGAAGAAAGCTCTAGCTTGTTATCGGGTTGTAAGTGTAGATTAACATGAAAAGAATTAGCTATGTGCACAGCCTGATTTTGCAAAGGAAACACATGGGTTTTGTGCATGCATTTTGTTTTATATTCCTTCTGTCTAATCCACAGGCAAGGAGACCAAATCCAGGCTGCAACAGGACAGGTAATATTTTAGATGATAATGGTTGCATACTGAGAACTCCAGAGCTCTGGGTGAGGAGATTAGCTCCCCAGGACTGCTGGGTTTATTCAGTGCCTTTACATACATTTCTGCTGACTTGAGTTCTGAGTGATTCCCATGTTTAGACAACCCCAGTCTTGAGATCACATACCCCAACTTTGCTGGGGTTTCAGAGTTCAAACCAAGACCTGGTGGTGAAACTGCTGGCTGACCTGCCATTTCTAAAATGGTCTTAAATGTCCATATCCTTGATCTAAATATCCACACCATTTTCATTTGAATTTTTCTTTTTAATTTCCCATCAGTGATCCTTCTAAGTCCTTGACTGTATGTGTACCCTGAAAAGCTGAAAGAACATAACACCTTGCAAAATTCGGTTTTGATGTCAAAGGGGAGGCAGTCTTTAAAATTTTGTTCAGAAATAGACTTTCACTCATTCAACACATACAACAGGAACCAGATATGAAAATCCAAGGTATTCTCATTTAGCCAAGAGAAGAGCTCCCAAAGCACTGGTCTCAGACCACTACAATCCTCCCCGAGTATAGGATCTGCCCTTTCCTAAGGAGCACTTCTGAAAGACCTGAGGTCTTATTTAGGGTCCTGCAGAGATGCTAAGCCATATCTTTTGCCACGGGGGCATCATTTCGTTAGGTCCATTCCTTGCTGCCTTTGAAGGGACTGATCCAGAGTTCACTGAAATCAATGCAAACCTCACTATTGGCTCAGCAGTTTTCACATCCAGCTTTAAGGGACAGTCTTGCACATCATTATTGAAACAGCCTAATAAACTCCACAGACTCTGTCCTCACTGCCCTTCTTTCTTAGTTCCATATCCCCACCTCGTATCTATTTGCATTTGGCTTCATTTTAAACGCCACACATTTTTACAGGGGTGGATGAAGGGGTGCCATGGCTTACATGGATTCTCACCAACTCATGACACTGAGAAATTTCCATGCATGAGTGGAAGTGAGGATGAAGTGTTGGACCACTTTCAGCAAGAATGTTTAGAGAAGCCAAGTCAAACCCATAGTTATGCAGGAAGTTAACAAAGGATGCCAGCCCTAACCCTATAAGGAAAGAAATGGGCTGATGAGTTTGCAGGAGGTTACTTCATTTCAAGGCAAGGGAAAGAGGGAAGGAAGTTTCTCTAGAAATCCTCCTAGAATTTCAGAAATTTGCCTCTTTATTGTCAACTACAGAGAATTAAGACAAGCCTTAGAGCATGCAACAGCTCAGTCAAACAATGAAACAGGCAGATTAATTGCTGAAAAGGAGACACCTTTGGTTCAGAGACTGACAGTGCCCCTGACTCATGCCATCAGAGGAAGGAACAAACAACAATAAAGAGAGCAGGGGCTATTTCTCAGAGTGCACCCCATGACTTCTGCTAGCTCATGCCAGGAAAGGAGGACACTGCACATTTTCAACTGAAGTGTGGGCAGCTAGAACCGTCATTTGAACTTAAAAGGGCCATTCAATACTTTATTTACCAAACCCATTTAATCGTGCAGGGTAACAAAGCATTGCGGTTTAAATGAAAACCTGATTAATAAAGGAGAAGGAGGGGATATCATATTTAGCAGGACTGAAAAATGAGGGAAGTGTGCAGGAGCAGGAAGGATTTTCTCTAAGGGCTGGTATTTCCTTCCATGGCACTCACTTGGTCCTTGCTCACACCATTTTGCACACCAGGCTTAACAGGCTCAGGCCATTTGTAAGCAAACCACCAGGTTCTTGCTTCTCTGTTCTAATGCAAGTCAGGCTTCTACCTGCCCTCAGTTCCTTTGGCCCAAAACCAGCAATGCAAACCCAGGAATTCAAATACCATCAGTTTGGGGAGGGGATGGTGGTGTTGTTTTTAATAACAATCAGCTTTGGGTTGTTTTTCTCTGCCTTCTGGATCCTGAGTCTTTCAAGCATAACCAAATCACACTTTCAAATTACATGGGGAGGTGCGTGGGGGGGGTGGAGTTCACACAAACATAAGGACTAGAAACATGCCTTTGAAGTGAAGTTAAAATTCTCAAGCAGTTGTTTTATTCCCAAAGACCAGACACTAAACAATAAAAAATATCCCTATCCTCACTGGAATGCCTGGTGCTGCAAATCCCCTCCTCCTACATATTTCTTATTCACATAAAGGGAGTTTGACTTGAGACCTGAGCAAAGACAATCAGGATTTAGCCCTATGACTTACAGAAACTGTTAAGATCCAAAATCTGTAATAGAGAGCAGAACCACAAGTCTCTTTTCCCCAAATGAGCAGGGTTTGCTTGAAGCAGGCAAGAATCTTGTGCTGTAAAAATTCAGGTAGAAGTGTGGACAAAAGCCCAGAAGGAATACACACACAAGTAATGTTAGAAGGGCTTCTCTGCCTTGCTTTTGCAAGGCTGTTGAGCCCACTGCTCT